>JANBXA010000372.1:9270000-10470000 GCA_030556225.1 Cricetiscus sungorus
CTGAGGAGCAGGTGTGAGGCCACAAATGATTTTTTTCTTTTGCCTGACAAAGCTGCATCTTCAAAGACTCAGGCACCACAAGGAAGTTTGGGGGTGACTCTGGGCACATAACAAAAAAAGCACTTCTCTGTTGCAAGAAGAATGGAAAGAAATAATCTCAGTGTTGGAAGAACTTTTGTGATGATCTAGCCCCGTGACTCCCCAATGTCTCCCACTTGCTGGGCCCTCTGACTCAAAAAAAGAAAAAAAAACCCTCACACTACTCAAGCTTACAAACAGCCATATCCTGACCCCAGGGATTCTGAAACACCAGGACAAGATCATAGGTTACTATGCTGCTAAGCCATCTCTAAAAACCAATAAAAGAATCCAACTACCATATTGCCATAGAAGAATGGACATCATTGGAGAGGAGGGTATTCACCCAAGAACAGGCCAAGAACAAAATTGTAGCCCTAAAACTGTATTACCTAAAACTACAACTATATGATAAATCTTTCAAACATAATTTTAGAGTCCCCGAAAATAAATGAAATAAGTAATAATACTAGTGGGCCAAATGTTCACTTTTGGAGAACACAACTATGCTTTCTTCACTGAAAAGAATTCTGAAAATGTGTTTAGAAAATACTGGTAACGGAGTCTAAGCACCTCCAACTACACCAGACTTTGGTAGGCCCTAGTGATATAATTAATGAACAACAACAAAAGAAACATTCCCTGCCATAACAAAGTTTATGCTTTAATGGGAGTTTAAGGATAAATAGACAATTTACAATTTAGGGCAGTGAATATTATGATAAGTTAATTGGGTTACAGGGAATAACCAAACCTTTAAAGTCTTCCTATAATTACAAAAAAGTGGTTTGCACTAGCAGACATTCCTACCGATTCATAACACTCAGAGAAAAATCCTAAAATGCATAGATAAGCAGCTATAAATACAGCAACTCAAAATTCCATTCAGGGCTATGATGGAATAAATAGCTCAAAACATACTCCCCCCACGCCACAAATTCAATAAGACTCGGGAAAATGATCAAAGACAACTCTTCCAGAACTCTGGAAATGATCTGAACACAAACCACAAGCTGTGCGGTGTTTATTCATTAAAAAAAAAAAAAGCTGCTGAAACTGTATGCAACTGACACAATGACAGTCAAAGGCCTTATTGCCTCTGTTCCTCCCCCTCTCCAACTCGGCCGGGGTAGCGCATTTGCCAGGCTGAGGATAGTCATAGGCTGAACATCATCATCGAAGCGCGCTGACTTATTCTGGAATAGAAAGAACAAACCTGTGCTATCAGAAAAAGTAGGTACTAGGGCGCAGTAGCTCTAAGAGCGTCAGCAGCTCGGCTCTCTGGAAGAGACAGCGCCAGCTGGAAAGGCAGTATGACCTGAACAACAAAGAACATCAACGGATATTGCACCTAGTAGCGAAATGTCACTTTCCTTCCAGGACAAAAAAAAAAAAAAAAAAAAAAAAAAAAAAAAAGGCAATTACTTCTGTTTAATATGTTATTGGGTGTTTTAGCAAATACAAGGAGACAAAACACAAACTGGAAGTTTACAGGATGAAGAAGAAAAAAAAAGTGTTTATGTCTAGATAATGTAAGCTTGCAGGTAGAAAATCCCAGGGTACGACAATGACCAAAGAAACCCTCCAAATTACCAGGCGTTATCAGTGAATCTAGTGAGCTTTTGCTTTGTGTGATCTCTATACAAAAATCAATTGTAATTCTTTACAAAAGTAGTAAAAATTCAACATGAAAACTTAAAGCAATTTATTCTCTAAAGTGTCAAAAACAATGAAATATTTCCATTGTTTAAAAAAAAGCAGTTTAGGAGCTGTGTATCAAATACACAAATAAGTTACCAAGTTAATACAAAAGTTTAAATAAATGGAACCATCTCACATGTGTGGCTAAGATTCAATAGCCAAAACCCTCACTATATTTTGTTTTTCTTAATTGAAAGCTTGATGCTAAAGCTTACTTGCAAATATAAGGAACCTTAAACTAATAGTCAAGACAATTTTAAAACAAGAACTAAACTTGTGTCAACCAATTCAAAACTAATGCAAAATAAATCAGTAAATCAAGATATGTGATATTAGTGTAAGGGTAGAAAGTGAGTTTAGGAAATAGAACTGGAAATTCTGGAAGAAACCCTTTAACTTATGGCCCAATCAATTCTTAAAAAATAATCATTAACTGAGATATCATCATAAAAAAAAATGACTTTAGACTTTTACCTCATGCCATGTATAAGCGCGCGCACGCATACGCGCGCGCGCACACAGCACACACACACACACACACACACACACACACACACACACACACACACACACACACACACACACACTATATCAAAGTACTAAATATAAGAGCTGTAAGTATAAGGGGTTACATCAAAACTAACACAGAGAGTTGGCAGATAGATAGGGCAGACACCTGTCTCATATCCCTGAAATGTCTCTTGACTGGAGGCAGTTCTTGAACCTTCAGGAGGGGCTTGCCTGATAACTGTCGATCTTCTGGGGAAAGATTCCAGTATGGCGAGGAGAGGAAGAAAGATGAGGATTCCCAGCTCTGAAGAAAGGGTCACATTCCACATCTGGCGGCACACTATGAGAACTTTGTCTTCCTCGAAAGCTCCATTTTCTCCTCATTGAGCAGGAGAGAAGAAAACAAATGCCCTTGGTTGAAAAGGGACGCGCTGTAATGAAAAGCAACTTTAAAGACGCTTTAGCACGTGAACTCTTTGAGCTACATCACTGACAATGCTTCACAGATTTGTTTCCAATTTGCAGTAATGCTGAGCAGACATTTTGGGCTGTGCAGCAGCAATTCGGGCTGTGAACTGCAGTTCTTCAGCCGACTGTCCGCAAATTTGCAGGAGTACATGGTCACAGACCATCATTCATCAGATGCAGGTTTACCCAGAGGCATCACCCACAAGGCAAGAAAGCCCCAAAGTTATTTTCCTCACCATTTTCACTAAGTATACAACTCCATGAAAGCAGAAGTCTTAGCAAAGAATGTTTCTGCACAGATAAAAAAAGACTTTGAAGAGAAGCGAAGAAAGCATGCTTTTTAACTCCATTCCTGGGTCCCAGTCCTGGTACCTGCTAATTGGCAACCCTTGGGCAAGTTATGTGAACTCTGTGAAGAAAACGGCCTCTTTTAAACACTGTGGGAAAGGTACCTGGTTTATAAAACAGTGCTGCAGAGAAAATCAAAGGAGATAATAGCTTTTATTTTGTTATGATCTATAAAAAGGGTGGATATTTTTGGTCCACTATTTTATCCCCAGCAATTATCATTGCAGAGGCACAAAAGAGGCCTTTAATAACCAAGGGCTGGATAGAAGAAGGTGTCTGGAGGCACTCTGTAGACTCTGACATTTGGGACATAGCAAGACTCGTTTCTTTTATAATACTTGTTTTATTTTTTTTTTTTGAACAATTTTATTTTGCATACCAATCCCTGTTCCCTCTTCTTCCCATCCTCCCACTTCCCTCACCATCTCCCTATCCAACCCCATCCACTCCTCAGGGAGGGTGAGGCCTCCCATGGGGGAATCATTAGAGTCTGTCTCATCATTTGGGGCAGGACCAACCCCCCCCTACACACACACACACACACACACACACACACACACACACACACCTAGGCTGAGGAAGGCATCCTCCCATAGGGAATGACCTCCAAAGTGCTAGTTTATACACTAGGGATAAATACTGGTTCCACTCTAAGCGGCCCATAGACTGCACAGGTCTCCCAACTCACACTCACATTTGGGGAGCTTAGTTCTCTCTCTCTCTCTCTCTCTCTCTCTCTCTCTCTCTCTCTCTCTCTCTCTCTCTCTCTCTCTCTCTCTCTCTCTCTCTCTCTTCCCCCCTCCCTGGCTTCAGTTCCTCTCTGGTGTAACTTGTAACTGCTCTTTAAGATTGCTGTATGACTGTCATCCTTGGAATTGCTATGTGTTTTCCTGCTGCCTGCATCCTGTGCCTTCTACTTGATTAGCATATTTCCTTCACTGAGCTTTCTGAAAGGAGCAAATTGAAGGGAAATTTGGAGTGGCTTCAGATCTTGAAGGCTCTTCATTCTATGCTCTCACTGAGAAGTGAGTAGGCTGCTACAGAAGTCCCAGCTGAAGGTTCTTCCCTTTGAAAGTGTAAAAGCAATTTCTCATTATTTTCCATAAGTTAGTATTAGAATTAGTAGAGGTGTTTTTTCTGTTGTTGTTGTTTTGTTTTGCTTTGTTTTAAATGTAAGAATAGCAAGAGAGTCCCACTCAAAAACAGCCCTATTAATGTCTCTATAATAAGTACCCCCCAGTGGACATATCATACACAGTCATATTTTAAATATCTTCACATACACATATATAAACACAAAAGATATATATATATATATATATATATATATATATATATATATGTACAGCCTTACATCTTGATTCATATAATGCTGTGCCATGAAATTCTCAAGTCAGTGTGTATCATTAAGTTACTTTAAGGCCTCTTTCAACACTAAGATCAATGATTCTATGATTTGTTAAAGCTAGATTGTCACATATGGATGGCTTCAGTACAAGTAGCAGACAGTTCAGGAGTTGGATTCATTGATACTAACATGAAATAGAACTGTGGCTGAAGAAGATAAGGTTAACTACCTGCCAAGTGCTTTTCATTTAAGGATACAGAAGGGTCTCAGAGAGCATAAAAGAATCAAAGACATATTACAGGTGGGGTTCAATAAATCACCTGTGACTAGCCTCCAGTCAGAAAAGGCATGTTAGGTTTGGAGAAAAGGGCACAGTGGGACTCTGGAGGAGAAAACACATTGTGTCTAGGCTTTAGGATGAAAGTGGACCATGTATACACAGAGTGCTCGAGGTTGTGAATTGGAAGCAAACGACTAAAGCCGGTTCCAAAGGCCCACAATTACACATGGCAAGTGACAGCATAAGCAGGGGCCCAACTGAACACAGAAAGGCTTTGGTGCAGTAAGAGTTCATAGCCAAGACGGGCTTCTGATAAAAATGGAAAAGAAACAGAAAAGGGGGAGTTAAGGAAAAACAAAGCAAGGGCCAGGATGAGGAGCAGTGTACAGAGAGGGCAGCCCAGCTAAGAACACAGTCAGGCTCCCCTCCCCCAGCACAGCTGCCTTTGCAGGGCTGGCTTCCAGATAGAGGTAGTAGTACCTATTCACCCTTCTCAGCATTCTGACTGCAATAACAATAAAAGACGGAGATGAGTCATGGAGGTGGGACAGCGTTGGAAATTGGAAATATTTATCAGCAAGTTGACAGTCTGAAAGAAATTTCTACTGACAAATCCCAGTGGGGAAATAACAGCAGAAAGCAAATGTTTCAACAAGGGAGATGGACAATGGGTACATTCAGAAAGAAAAGGAGAAGTAGGGAGGGAAGATGGGGGTGTCAGATGGGGGTGTCAGATGGGGGTTCTACTTCCTCCATATCCAAATTTATGAGCTGGATAAGCATGGGCTCTAGAGGACCAATGAGAGATCATGGTCCCAGTCACATCTACTCACTTGGCTATGATAGCATCTCCATTGCAATTATTTGCCATCCCCAGAACCTACTTCTGTTGTAACAAATTACCTAAATTATAGAAGACTAGAGTGCAAGTTTGTACTTTATGGTTCTGTAGAACACAAATCTTACTGGGATCTTAGGGGCTGAAAAGAAGATGCTGATGTCTCTGTGTTCTGTCCACCCCAGATCATAAGTGGCTGCCTCACCTTTGCCAGCATCTAGAGCCCACATATTTAGTCTTAGGACATAGCACCCTCCCTACATCTTCAAAGCCAGCAAGGGTGGCCAAGCCCTTTGTTCATCACATCTCTCTTACCTCTTCTTCTTTTGTCCTCTTATACTCCCAAGAGACTTTGTGTTTTCTTTCTACCCAGTAGCTGATACAGAATGACCTGCGAATAATAGTCAACTGACTCGTTGTCTACCTTCATTCTCCTTTGCTGTCTAGAAGAATATATTTGCAAGTTTCTAGCATTAGGATGAAAACATCTTCGGAAGGAGGCATTATCATGCCCACCACAACCACTAAACAAGGACTCTCAGTAAAAAGAAACACTTTCTGAATGCAGGTATGAAACTTCTGTGGACCATCCCTCCTCATTGTCCAAACTTTGTTTTATTCACCAACCAATAAGAGAAACATATATACAGAAGGATATACCCCATCACTAGCCAGCCTTAGCAAGCAAACACATCACTGGCAGGCTTTGCCCTTCTCCCACATCCCCTCTGCCTTGCTACAAAACTGTTAGATTATACTCCTAAAGCTAACCAAGGTCTATTCCCTTACTTGGTCACGTCTTCCTCCTGAGGCTGACAACCAAGGCTCAGCTGTCAAAGTATTGAAGTCCAGCAATCAAAAATCCCTTTTGGCTCACCTAATTAACATGACCAATTAAAATTAGGCATCTCATCCTAACACAGGGTTTCTCCTTTTGCCTGTAAAATCCACATTTTCCTATGGGCCACTTCTGTCTTCCCTCTACCCAGAGACAGTCCCTTATCCCTCTCAAACAAATATCCCTGCCCCTCCCATTCTTCCATTCCCCTTCTCTCCTGTCCCCTCTCCCTTGTTCCCTTGCCCTTCTCCCTAATCTTCTATATCCTGCCATTGTTGCTTATTCTCTGCCCCTTGTCTTTTGGGGCAAATAAATCTCCTTTGTGCTGAGAAGTTAGTCTTGTGTTGATCCAACAACACTAAGTGCTTGTGTTTTCAATTAATCACCAATATATTATCATAGTGGAAAAATAGAAAAGAATTAATTATTTTCTTGTGTATATTATATTGCATATTCAAATAATTAAAATATATTCCTACACCATCCTTTTATCTTTTAGAGCAGTGTTAATTTCACAGAAAACTTGAGCTAAAGAAACATAAATTTATCATTAATATCTAGTTAACCTCTTCATCAGCATCTACCATCAGAGTAGCTTGTTTGTTAAAATAAATACCTACATTACTCTTTTTAATAATTTATTTATTCTTATATATTTCACTTTACATTCGATCCACTTGCCTTCCCCCAGTCCACTACTTCACTCCTCCTCACCAGTAAGGCCCTCCATGAGGAATCAGCAATGTCTGATACAATAGGTTGGAGCAGGGCTAAGCCTCTGCCCCCTGTCTTAAGGCTGAGCACGGCACTCCACCATAGGGAATGGGCTCCAACAAGCTAGCTCATGTGATAGGTTTATATTGTAGTCCTATGGTTAGGGGCCCCTGTAATAGTCCAAGCTTCACAACTTTCTCCCACATGGGGGAGGGGGATGAGTTTGGTCCCTTGGAGTCTTTACTGCTGTCAGTCTAGTGTTCATGTTTCCACGAGCTTGGTTCAGCTATCTCTGTAGATTTCTGCACCATTATCTTGACATCCCTTGTTCATATGTTCCCTCCTCCCTCTCTTCAACTGGATTCTCATAGCTAGGCCTGGCTTTTGGTTCTATATCTGCATCTGGTTCCATCAATTACTAGATGAAGCCTCTATGATGATAGTTGGTGTGTTCACCAATCTGATTACAGGGGTAGGCCCTGATGGGAGATGTTATTCTGTAAATATGTTTCTCGTACTGGTTAATTAATAAAGCACTGTTGGGCCAATGGGAAAGCAAGATAGGCAGGGCTAAGAGACAAGGAGGAAAGAGGAAGTAGGAAGGAGGAGTCAGCATGTAGAGCCTAGAGGAAGCAAGATGTGGCCCACCGCTCTCCAGTAAGATGAGCCACGTGGAAATACTTAGAATAATAGAAATGGGTTAATCATTAAGACAGAGCTAGTCCATAAACAATGATAGTCACTGGCCCACAGGATTGTATCAAATACAGAATCTCAGCGTGTTATTGGGGCTGGCGCAGCTTTGGGACCAGACCGGCAACGGGTGGGCTGGTGGAAAACAAACAAGCTACAAGGCCCGTTCCAAGATCCTATCCAATATTGCTAATACCCACTTATGAGTGAATACATACTATGTTTGTCTTTCTGAGACTGGGTTATCTCATTCAGGATGTTTTATTGGGGGGTTGCTTTGTTTTGTTTGGTTTGTTCTATTCATTTGCCGGCAAATCCCATGAGGTCATTTTATTTTTTCAGTTAAGTAATACTCTGTTGTGTAAATGTACCACATTTTCCATATCCATTCTTTGGTTGAGCAACATCTTGGTTGTTTCCAGTTTCTGGCTATTATGAATAATGCTGCCAAAATGGTGCAATGGAAAAAGGAAAACATCTCTAACAAATGGTGCTGGAATAATAGGTAGAAGATTGCAAATAGATCCATGCCTATTGCCATGCACAAAATTCAAATGCAAGTGGATCAAGGACCTCAACATAATCCAGCTACATTTAACCTAACAGAAGAGAAAATTGGAAGTAGCCTGGAATGCATTGGCACAGGATACCACTTCCTAAATATAACACCAGTAGCACAGAGGCTGAAAGCAGCAATCAATAAATGGGACCTCCTGAAACTGAAAATATTCTGTAAAACAAAGGACACTGTCAATAAGACAAAATAACAGCTTACAGAATGGGAAAAGATCTTCACCACCCCACATCTGACAGAGGGCTAATCTCCAAAATACATAAAGAACTCAATAAATCAGACATCAAAATACAAAATAATCCGATTGAAAAATGGGGTACAGAGCTAAATAGAGAATTCTCACCAGAAGAATCTCGAATGGCCAAAAGACATTTAAGGAAATGATCAACATCCTTAATCACCAGGGAACTACAAATCAAAGTGACTCTGAGATACCATCTTACACCTGCCAGAATAGCTAAGATAAAAAATACTGAGCTCAATTTCTGTTGGAGAGGATATGAAGTCAGGGGAGCACGCCTCCACTGCTGGTGGGAGTGCAAACTTGTACATCCACTTTGGAAATCAGTGTGGCAGTTTCTCAGAAAATTGGGATTCACTATACTTCAAGACCCAAGAATACCACTCTTGAACATATACACAAAGGAAGCTCAATCATATCACAAAGACACTTACTCAACAATGTTTATAGGGTTTACTTTTTGTTTTACACATTCTGTGGCTCTTGCCAAACTTATATGTTCATGTCTCCACCATTAAATGAACATTAAACTAGATCATGGGCCATACAGAAAAAGCTACTACTTTCTGCTGAGAGAATATAGCAATGAAAGGCCTCCTAATGATACATTCCTGTTCCCGTAGAATCAATGCCACTCCACCGACATCAAAGAAGCTTTATTTTGCAGTAGATAGGAATCAACATAGAGACTCACAACTGAAAAATTTGCAGTGAGTGAGAAACTTTGGAGAATTCCGTCTTAAACTTGATGTCTTTATGAAACCCCTCCCCTCAAGTCTCAGGGATCTATGAGGAAGAGGAGTCAGGAGGAATGATTGTAAGATCCAGAGATGGCAAACAACTCCGAGGAAACAGTGTTGATGCACATATGAATCTGTACAGGTTCAAAGCAGACAAGATACCAACGCTGGGAATGGAAAGTGGTAGCAAGTCCCACCTCTAAACAAGATGGTATTTGCAAATGATGCATACTAGGAAAGGGAAAATCAATTTTCTCCAATGGAGTGACACTTGATATATCAACCACACTATAGAACAGGACCTATGCTCAGGAGTAGTTGTCCAATAGAAATAAGATTCTGTATCTTTTTGTGGAATTTTTGATTGTTTGTTTTGGTTTAGTTCATGGTTTTGTTGTTTGCTTGTTCTAATTGTTTTCTTTGTTCTGATTTCCTTTCTTTTTCTTTTTTTTTTTTTGAAAGAGAGAAAGAATATAAAGTTTTGTAAGTAGAGAGGTTGGGGAATAGGAAAGAATATGATCAAAATATATTGTGTGAAAAAAATTTAAATAATCGTTTTTCAAAAGGTCACAAGAGACCTAGCCAAACCTTAATAAAAAATTGAAATCACTGTAAGTGACATGTTTAGAGACGGTCACCCATTTTAGAGGCCGGAACATAATTATATGAAAGAAACTTGGCTGGCAATATTAGTACAACTAATTTGGAGGCAGGAGAAAAGTTGTAAAACATAAAGTAAAAGGTACAATCTTTTTTTGATGATACTATGAAATTGACCAAAATTTATTTATTAAAAGCTAGAGATCCAAAGTTCATAGAGAAGAGGGGACAAGTCCTTGCAATTATAATAACCTAGGCAGGAAGTCCAAAAGAACATCCATACTAGCCATTATAAAATTGAAGATTTCATCTACGAGAAGGAATAGAGTACAAAGAAAACCAGCTTTATCATCATTATCAGTAGCTAGTAGTATCTGAATCATCCCGTTTCTCAATTAAGAGTAAAAGCAAGAAGTTATAGGTGAGAATTAGTTCTTCTTTGCAAAGGAATATAAGGAGTGTGTGTGTGTGTGTGTGTGTGTGTGTGTGTGTGTGTGTGTGTGTGTGTGATGGGTATGAGAAATTAACTTACATTTTTCTTCAGAATGTATTGTTGTATCTAATACCTATAATTCATGTAACCCTGAACAGTGGCTTCATAAAGACACACACACACACACACACACACACACGTATGTGGAAAGTAGAAAAGTAAGAGGCCTTTTTCAAAGACAGAATCTATATAGTCATGTACTGTGGATAAGAAGGAAGAGTTGCTGAGGATGATGGAATAAGCCTGTAATACCAAAACTGAAGATGTAGACACAAGAGGTTGTCCTCAAGTTCAAGACCAGCTGGGTCAATGAAGTAAACTCTAGACTATCCATGACTACACAGAAAGGCCTTTCTCAAAGAGAAATGGGAAAGGAAAAGAATGGTGGGGCACAAGGACCAGGCAGATTGCTCAATGAGCAAAGTGCTTACCTCTCAAACATTAAGGCTGCAGTTTGATCCCCAGGATGCATATAAATGATGGAAGGGCAAGGTGGCCTGGATTCATGCCAGGAACAAGCTACCTATACGAAACTAACAGAATGTGGTAAGCACTGGGTTCAAGGAACCCTGTCTCAATACATAAAGTGATAATTGAGAAAGGAAGGTACCCAGTATAAACCTCTTGCATCCACACCCTCATGGACACACACACACACACACACACACACACACACACAGACACTCATACACACGCATGCGCACTGATATACATACATACATACTTTTGAACATACATACACACTTGCAAATCTCCCCAAACAAAAGCAGGTTTATGGACCAAATGAGTATCCGTAAAGAATTTCTGATGCTGTGGAAGGTGAATTCACAAGTAATGGATTGTGTGGAGAGCTCCAGCCTCAAATAAAGGCAGGAAAAGACTGAAGGTGGGAGGGGCTGGATGAAGTCCTGCTAGGAAGAGCAATACGATGAAGAATGAATGACCAGGAGCAAACAGCAGTCACAGCTGAGCTGATCTGGCATGTTAGTGATCTCCTCTGGCAGTATGGTGTCCTTGTTCCCCCTAGAAATATTCTGAAGTCCAGAAACTGGAGTAGTGAGAAAATGGGCAGATTTGCCAACATGCCAGTGGGATTTCCTCAAAAATGAAGCATTCATTGCCAGGGCTCTTCTGTGCAGCCCACTTCATTAGGACTGTTGGATCAGATGCACAGGTATCCATAGTTCCTTCCCTTCTGGCTCAGCACCCTGCGGTTGGGAAGCCATTATCCTCTCCATGGAAGTCATCAGAACAGGCACCTGGCTCCTAGGAATGGAGGCCAGGAAGCACCCCTGCTAGCCTGAACTGCCTCTGCAGAACAGCGATCCTATTAGAAGCTTTTCTGTGCTTGTCCTTGCTTGGCTTATGCTCTCCTCTGACCTAGGAAGCTCCTCTCTCCCACAGGGTCTGTCTGACCAAGTCTCATTATCCTTCACAGCTTAGACTATTGCCATTCCCCAAGGCAGCCAGGCCTGACTTCTCTTCACAGCCCTAGCACAACAGTGTGTACAGTGAACAGAACCTGGTCAACAAGAAGTACGTTCAATCACTATTGGATCTTTAGTATAGAGAAAAGCATCTTGTAATAAGTATTAGATACATGAATGAATGGATGGGTGAATGAATGACTGACAATCTCTCAGAGGAATGATACCTTACAGGAGTAATTCTCTGCATGGTTCCCCATCTCCCAATAGTAGCGTCACTTAAGAACTTGTTAGAAATGCAAATTCTGGCTCCCTACCTGAATCTTCATCTACTCTATGTTCTATTAGGCGTTCCCAGTGATTTCAGTGTTTGCTGAGGTTTAAAGGTCACAGCATTGCAGGTAAGTATTAAGCTGACTTCTGGTTTGGGCTAGGAGCAAATGACATCATTAAAGAAGCAGGTGCAGAGCTGCTGGGACAGCTGGGGACTGTGGTGACATAGAGCGCAAGAGCAAACACCCTCACCAAAGGTGACCTGCTGCTCAGCACTCTCAAGTTCTACACACAGGAAGATTCTGAGCAACTTATTACAATGTGACATTTATGAATGGTTAAATTTTAGAGGCAACATGCAACACATTGGCTGGTTTAATGCAACCTGTGTGTTGTGCTACCTTAATAAACTTATATCAAGAATCAAAAGATATGTGTTTATTGCTGGGAGTCCTAGATGAGGTCCAAGTAATAGGAGAAACATGCCTATGTGGTATTTTTTCCTGGCTCTGTTCCTGGTTATGAGACAAAAAAAAAAAAAGGAAATATTTGGCTTTAACCAGCTAAGTCAGCTTTAGCCCAGCTTAGCAGAAGACTTATATAAAAGCCTAATCAATACCACCCCTGCTTGTAAAACTCTCTAGAGAATCACATATAGAAATTTTGCAGGAGGAATGACTTACAACAAAATGATAGGTTTTTTTGTTTTTACTCTGAATATCACCCCAACCCCAAATTATGCAGAGAGATGTTGGGATGAATATCAAGAAAGATTTAATTGTTTAGTTTCATTTTCAGACAGATTTTTTTTCATTTACTGTATGCAATTCTTCAAACTTTTATGGCTATCCCTATATCATTATAAAAGCAACATCAAAATAAGCATAGCAACAACAACAACAACAACAAGCCAAAACACCCTAAAATCAAAACACATTGTGCAAGTCCTTTCCCCACCCTCGCTCTGACACTAACACACATGCAATCGCCCCCACACTTCACACAGTGCTGGGAAGATGACGAGAGAAGAATTCAATGAAAAAGGGCCCTGCCTGGGCCACAAAGCACAAATCCTCAGAGTGCTTTATGGAGACTGTTTCAAAAAAAATGGTTTTAATTTCTTTTTGTAATGATAGCTTGTATCTCCACATCAACTGGTAAAAGGACAGCAAAAGCTCAGAGGAGTTCTAGAAAAATTCACACATAAAAACACTAATGAGACAGCTAAATTATCCATTGAAGGAACAGAAAAGCAAAATCGACAGGTTTTTATTTAAAGGACTGTCCTTGTCTTTCAAGTAAAAGAAGACTAGTGAGCAAATAAAGTGAAAGAATGCCTGCATGCCTGGGACGCTCTGCTGAGGAATTCTTAGAAATGAGCAGCTATAGAAACCTGTAGGCTCAGTAAGGCTGTATACAATGGTGAGACTGTGTCCCACAGTGAGGCTGTATACAATGGCGAGGCTGTGTCCCATGGTGAGACTATATACCATGGGAGGCTGTGTAAGATGGAGAGGCTCTGTATTATGGTGGAAATATGTACCACCATAGTGAGGGGTGTGGATCATGGTGAGGCCATTAACATGATGTGGTTGTGTACCACAGTAAAGCTGTTCGATGGTGAGACTGTGTACCATGTTCAAACTAGATACCATGGGATGCAGCACACCATGGTGAGGTTTTGTACCATGATGAGACTGTACATTGGAGAAATTGTCTGTCTATGGTGGAGAAATTATACACTATGGGAGGCTGTATTCCATGGTGTGGCTAAGTACCATGGTAATGGCTATGTACCATTGGTGAAGATGTGTATCATGGTGAGACTGTATACCATGGAGAGATCTCACACCATGCTGAAGATACCTATAAGGCTGAGGTCGAATGCCATGACAAGGCTGAATGACATGGGCTTGAATAGAAGCAGCAGGAGGACTGAGAGAAAAGTGCACCTTCAAATGTGTGAGTACTATCACTAAGTCCCCCACAGGTGACAATCCTGTTCAAGGAAGAACACATACTTCCTTGGTCTCTGCCAGAACACAGAGGCATGTGACAAATATTGTCACATTCTATTTCTTTTTGTTGAAAAAAGTTCAATACAATATATTCTGATCACAGATTGTTCTGATTCTAATAAATGCCAGAACTGTCCTACAAATAACCTATACAATTTTCATTTTTAGGAAAAAAATCATGTTTTGAGATTATAAAAATTACATGTGTAATTATGAAAACCTCACAATGCAAAGAAAAGCACCAACAAGAAAATAAAAAACATCTACAATACTTCCACTTGGAAGCAACTATTGATATTTTCTATGTATCCCTAGCCTTCATGTAGCAAAATTACACAGCCAGAGAAATATAATTAGAAATGGGCATGAGTTTTGATTTTGAGACCAAATGAAGCCATTTTTTTTTGTCGTACCTTGCCAAATCACTTACTGCTTTTGTTCTTTCAAACACAATACTATCTGCGTCTTTGAACATTGTTGTCATTTGGTACTCTTAGTCAATCTGACTCCAATGTTTTTTTTATGTGTTTTGAGTATATCATACTTTAATGAATTCCCTTTATTATTATTCTTGCATGTGTATATTTGTCAATACCTCTGGGTTTTTTCTCAAGTGAACAGTTTGGATAGGAATTGTTAAACTCCGCTGATGATCCCAGAGGCATTTTTTTAAGGGAAAAAGTGATGCAAATACATAAGGAGTAAAGAAATGTTTGGCCATAAACCTGTGTGAACAAGAAGAAAGCAAGAGTGAGTCTGTCTTCAGGCAGGTCACAGGGATGGGTGGAGCTTTTCTTCCATTTGCACAGGGTCAGTGGCCTAACTCTTCATCTTTCATTCTTTTTTTTAAAATTACTTTATTTTACATCCCCACTGCAGTTCCCCCTCCCTCCTTTCCTCTCATTCTCTCCCCACTATCCACTCCATTCCTCTGAAAGGAGCAGGCCTCCCTCCCATGGGTATCAACAAAACATGGCATATCAAGTTGCTATAAGACTAAGAACCGCCCCTTGTATTTAGGCTGTGCAAAACAATCCAGTATGAAAAGTAGGTTTCCCAGAGCCAGCTGAAGCTAATCTGTGGTGCAGTATGGTCTGATGTGGTGTGGTGTGGTGTGGTGTGGTGTGGTGCGGTGTGGTGTGGTGTGGTGTGGTGTGGTGTGGTGTGCTGTGCTGTGCTGCTGTGGTGTGATGTGATGTGCTGCAGTGCAGTGTGATGGGGTGTGGTGTGATGGTGTGTGTGTGTGTGTGTGTGAGTGTGTGTGTGTGTGTGTGTGTGTGTGTGTGTGTGTGTGTGTGTGTATGTTTATATATAATAGCTTAAATGGAGATGCACTGTAACCAGGTAACAATGTCCCTACTAGACAGCAGAGGCTAACAAATGAAAAGCCCGGGGCCAGAAACTCGTTACTTGTTTTGCAGTTTGCAGCCAGTGAAGTCCTATTCACTTTGGAGTAGGGACTAGGTGCCCCTCTCCTGCCTCTAGGCTAAGGGAATGTCCCTCCATGGGGAATGTGCTCCCAAAGTCCTTTCCTGAGCCAGGGATACATTATAGGTTACTGCCAATGTACTTGACTACCCTCTAGACCAATGGTTCACAACCTTCCTAATGCTAGACCCTTTACAGTTCCTCATGTTCTGGTGATCCCAACCATAAAATTATTTGTTGCTTCTTCATAACTGTAATTTTGTTACTGTTATGAATTGTAATATAAATGCCTGATATCCAGGATTCTGCTATGTGCCCCCCAAAAGGGGTTTTGATCCACAGGTTAAAAACTGCTGCTCTAGAACTTGGTGGTGAGACCCTCTGCTGGTTGATTTTTACGTCAACTAATACAAGCTAGAGTTATCTGGTGTTGAAGAGGTGGGGAGTGGGTAGAACCTCAACTGAGAAAATACTTCCTTGAGATCTGGCTGTTGGCAAGACTGTAGTACATTTTCTCAATTAATGATTGATGTGGGAGGGCCCAGCTGATTGTGGGTGGGGCCAACCCTGGGCTAGTAGTCTTGGGTTCTATAAAAATAAAGCAGGTTGATTCCTTCCCTACCTTAATATGCCAGACTTTGTTGACTCCCCATAGGAGCAGTTGCCTGTTGGGAGGAATGGATGGAGGGTAGGCTGGTGGGTAGGTGATGGGGGAGGAAGGTGGGAGAACTTTGGTTGGAATGTAAAATGAAATTTAAAATAAAAAAAAAAACAAAAAATTCCAGTGGGACAACTATGCTAGTTCATTTAAGAATAAAACCACAACATTATGAAGAAAAAAAGCAGGTTAAGTGTAGGAACATGATCCAAGAATAAATTTGTATGAAGAAAATTCCGAGTATTTGTGAGAAAATTCCAAGAAGAGTCTTGTGACCTTACTTTTTTTTCCAAAATATGTAATTGTTCTTGGAATGTAGTTTTGTAGGTGTAGTATATAGGAGTGAGTTTATTTCTGATTATTCATTAAAGCTGGAATTTTTATTTTTTTTTTATATGCTTCTAAGGGGCAGGGGGAACATGCTTTTGCCATCCGGGGCTTGCCCTTCTGATTGTATGTTTTACTCATGTGACTCCTCTTAATCTTCAGAATACAAATTGTCAGGTGCTCTGATTAAAGTTGGCTATTGCATGAGACTTTAGTCTGCCTCATTTATTGGCATTCTCTCACATCCCACTGCCTGTAGAGCGGAGGCAGCTAAGAAAGTCATAGAGTAAGCCAGCAAGCAGTTCTCCTGCATGGACTCTGCATCAGTTCCTGCCTCTGTGTGAGTTTCTGCCTTGATTTTCCTCAGTAACAAACTATGGCCTGAGAGTTGAGAACTGGAATAAATCTTTTCCTCCCCAAGTTGATTTTGGTCTTGGTGTTTTATCATAGTAATAAAAGCCCTAACTAAGGCAGCTAAGGCAAACCCTATTGCTGAAGACACCACATACTTGAGTCATAAATCATGAAAAAAGTCAAGTTGGTACTGAGCTCACAGCTTCATTCCCACTGGCTAGCTTTCATAGCAGCAGAAGAGAAAAGATGTGAAGTCTGAAATGATGACTGGCCTAGAACAGAGTGTCCACTGGCGCAACTGTGGCATGAACATCATGAGAGCATGCAACCACTTTCTGATTGTATTTAAGACAACTCTGCAAGATGAAACCCATATCTGGCACCATCATCAGGCCAAGAACCTACAACTAGACAGATAATGGACCACAAAGGAGAACCTGCTACTTTCATGAACACTGAAACAAATCCTAATGACTTACTATTTCTTATGCCTGTAGACCTGTACATTTGTCAGCTCTCATCAGAGAAGTTTCTATTTGTAATGGATGGTGGTTAACACTGAGACTCACAGATGGTCAGTATAAAGAGAGTAAGAGATTGCAGAATGTTCAACCCTCAATGCAGTGCCTATACTGCCTCCCTCCTTCCAAGGTTCATTGACAACTGCCTGCAGAAGATGGGGCAGAAAGCATATAAGAGCCAGAAGTGAATGGCTAAAAGGAAATAACGTCTTCTGGATACAGCAGGGCAGCTGCACATAAGAACTTCCAATGGTTGTGATGGCATGCACAAGACCCATGCAAGCTCAAGCCAGGCCAAATTCCATCACGGAGAGGGAAGTGGCTCATATACTCTACCCTTAGATGAGGAGCAGTCAGCAAGTGTTAGCAGCTGGAAGAGTGAAAGTTGGCTTTGTCTGAGAGTATAGCCCCTAGTAAGTTAACCATTGTTCAATGGAAAGCCATAAATCAAGGAATATTTGGGCAGCACAAATTGGTCCTGATGGTTTAAAAAACAAAAAAAGAAAAAAAAAAAAAAAAAACCACCAAGTTGGGTTGGAAAAGTAGGTGTATTAGGTTTGGGAAGAGATGTGGAAGGGAAGAATGTAATCAAACCTCATAAAGAACTAATATAATAATTTTAAGAAAGAAAGTAGGAGCCATGATATTAATATCTGAAAAGGTATAATTCTAGACAAAAACAATAACAAGACACAGAAGATATCTAAGGAGATAAGGCAGCAATTCATTAATAATCTCAGGCAGTCTAAGTAGCTATAAAAACGCTAAAAGAGGTAGGATGTTTGAAAAAAAAAAAAGAATTTCAAGTAGGAAGGCTTTCTAATTAAAATTCAAAAATCGTGTGCTATGCCTGAAGGCTGACAGTAGAGGCCCTGAACCCTGGCACTGTAAAACAAAACCCCCAAATTAGAAAAGACTGATGAATTTGACTTTGTGGCAAAGGAATTTCTAAAAGTAAACACAGAAGTTAAAAGAACAGCTTTGAAAAGCAGGTGGTATATTAATTACTTTAACCAGTAAGAAGTAGAGAAGTCTAGTTAAAAAGATACAGCACATATGAGAAGCTGCACACACTAGAAGCTGCAAAGACAAAACTCCAGATGACTCTTGGAACATATCACATAAAAAGATTTCCAAGTCTATTCATAATAACAGTGGGTAATATGGAGGCAAGTGTTCTAATCTTGATTCTCATCGGGGATTCACCTCTTACTGGTTGTTTGATCATGTACACATGATGCCTCTGTTTTCACAGCAATAAATTAAGGGCAGTAGTAGAAAAAGTCTCTCTTTAGGATACTAGTCAAGACTGAATGATCTGTTATTTGTAAAGTGCTCATAAAGGCTTGGCATCTAGGAAGAGGAACCATGTACTGTTTTAGAAGTGGAAGAAATAAGTGCAAATTAAAGTTACAATAAAACGCAATTGTTTTGTTTACCAGATGTGCAAAAACTGAATCTTTAGACTGTCAGTGGAAGCATTGAGGAGACTGGAATTTTCAACATCAGTGAGACTGGAAAGCCATTTGGCCTGTGTGTAAAATAGCCATATGTTTCTTGAAAACTGTCAATTTTAGCACTAGGTGTGGGATTATAGTTCAGTGGTTAAGTGCTTGCCTAGCATGCACAAGCCCTAGGTTCAGTTCTCAACCCCCCCACAATAAATTTCTAAGAATTTATAGCACATACATGACTACATCTAGATGAAATAGAGAAGTGTTTATAATAGCACGTGACTGAACAACATAATGTCGATCTAATTCTAATTGGTTTTAATAATACAAACTCAGAGTCAGATATTGGGGTTAATACTGAAGATCAGAGAAACAAAGCAGCGAGCCACTAGAGAGTTCTTACCTCTACCAATGCTCAGACCAAAGGGTGATCCTGTCCTCAGACTACATCCTCAGACTGCTTAGATTGCTTACACTGTACTGTTCCTCAGACTGTATCTCTCTCTTGTCTCTTCTTGCCTTATATTCCTGTCTCCACCCAGCCATATCACTCCTGTCTCTACTTCCCTAGTGCTGGGATTAAAGGCATGGGACCCAAAGTGCTGGGGTCACTTTTGTGTGAGCTCTGTTTCTCTTTTAGGATGATTCAATCTCCTGTAGCCCAGGGTGACCTTGAACTAACAGAGATTTGTCTGCCCTCCCCTTTCCTCTCATCTCTCTTCTCCTCCCCTTCCCGCCTCTCTCCAATCTCTTCTCCCCTCTCCTCTTCTCCCTCCCCTCTCCTCTCCTCTCTCCTCTCCTCTCCTCTCCTCTCCTCTCCTCTCCTCTCCTCTCCTCTCCTCTCCTCTCCTCTCCTCTCCTCTCCTCTCCTCTCCTCTCCTCTCCTCTCCTCTCCTCTCCTCTTCCCAGCCCCTGGCAGTCACTATTCTACCCTTAATTTTCTATAAAATCAACCATGTTCTTTAACATTCAACAGATGCACATTTCTGTCCCTATTGATTTATTCATTTAACATAAAGATCACTAGTTCCACCCATATCATTAGAAGACTTTATTCTTTTGAGGTTACTACTGTTTGTTTGTTTGCTTTGGTTTTCTTTCTTTTTTTTTCTGAGAAAGTGTAGTTTTTATTTATTTAAGTTTGTTTTCTTGTTTTTATTAAAAATAGAATCTTCTCTTATACAATACATCCGAGTTACAGTTCCCCCCGCCACTCCTCCCAGCTCTCCCCACTTCCCACTCCCCAGGTCTACTTCCCCCTTCATTTCTCTTCAGAAAGGAGCAGGCTTCCAAGAGATGACAGAAAGTGTAGACATGATGACAAGAAAGATACAATAAGACAAGGCAAAAGCCCTTTCACCGAAGCTGGACAAGGTAACCCAATAGGAGAGAAAAAAAAAAGAAAAAGAAAAAGACAAAAGTGTCAGAGACACACTCACTCCCATGTTAAGAGTCCCACAAAACCACCAAACTAACAGACATAACATACACGAAAGGCCTGGTGCAAACCATGCAGGCCCCCTGTTTGCTGCTTCAGTCTCTTTGAGCCCATATGAACTTTGCTTGATTGATTTAGTGGTCCATGTTCTCCTAGTGTCCTTCATCTCCTCTGACTCACACAATCTTTCTTCCCCCTCTTCCTTGGGGTTCCCTGAACTCTGAAGGGAGGGACCCCATGGAGACCTCTAATTTGGACTCTCTTTGCATACTGTCCAGCTGTGGGTCTCTGTACCTTTCCATCTGCTTCTGGATGAAGCTCCTCTGATAATGAGAGACATCAACCTATAAGTATAGCAGAACATCATTAGGGATCATTTCATTGATTTTCTTTAGCCAGTCCTGTTTGGTTCTATCCTGGGTCTTTGGGCTACCCAGTCTCCTGTTCCTGGCCATGCATGTGGTGTAGGAAATGGGCCCCTCTTTTTCTGTGGGCCTCAAGTTAAACCAGACATTGGTTGGCCACTCACACCAATGCCCCATTGCCCCAGTAGTATATCTTGCAGGCAGGACAGGTTTTAGGTCAAGGGTTTTGTGGCTGGGATGGTGTAAGTTTTCCCCTTCTGTAGCCTGCAGAGTACTTTTCATACCAGAGAGGCTAGAATGTAGGAGTGAAGGCTCCATGCAGACACCAGTTTGACCTCTCTCCAGTCGAGCTCTGGAGATGTTGTTCTCAGTCAGCAATGGGACCATACTGTTAGTTTTCGGGGAGCTACCCTCTGTCCCAGCATCAGCCTGGTATGTTCAGGGATCTCAATGGGAGCCCTTTGGGCAAACAGTTCAATCCAGTCCTACACTGGAAAGCTTGCCTGCCTACAAAGATGGCCAGCTCAGACTCCATATCCTTCATCACTAGGAGTCTTCACAGATTTCAAGAAATTTCCACTGCTGGGTTTTCACACTACTCCTGCACACCCTCCCCCATTCCAACTGTCTCTCCCTATACTCTCTCCCTTCATTTATTCCCTACACCCCTGATCCTCACACTCCCACCCCATCCCCTTCAGTCCACCCACAAAATTCATTCTATTTCCCCTTCCCAGGGAGATATTTGGGTTCCCCCTAGAGCCCTCCTTTTTACCTAACCTCTCTGGGTCTGTGGACTTTAGCTTGATTACCATTTACTTAATAGCCAGTGTCTTCTGACAAGTGAATACATACTGTCTTTCTCGATCTGGTTTACCTCACTTAGGATGACTTTTTTCCTAGTTCCATCCATTTGCCTGTCATTGTTTTTAACAGTTGACTAATACTTCATTGTGTAAATGTACCACATTTTCTTTATCTATCCTTCAGTTGAGAGATATCTAGATTGCTTTCAGTTTCTGACTATTACAAATAAAAATGATATGGACATAGTTGATGATGTCTTTGCAGTATAAAGAAGCATCATTTGGGTGTATGCCCAAGACTGATGTAGCTGGATTTTGAAATAGATCAATCTCCAATTTTCTGAGAAACTGCCATATTAATTTTCAAAGTGGCTAAACAAGTTTGCACTACCACCAGCAATGGAGGAATATTTCTCTTGCTCTCCATCTTCTCCAGCATGAGCTATTATTTATGTTTTTGATCTTAGCCATTCTGACAGGTATAAGATAGACTCTCAGAGTCATTTTGAATCTCATTTCCCTGATGGGTAAGGTTGTTGAACATTTCTAGTTTTGTAGGCCATTTCAGAGTCTTCTGTTGAGAATTCTGTTTAGATTTGTACCCTATTTATAAAAAATGGATTATTTGGTTTTTTGACGTCTAGTTTCTTGAGTTCTTTATATGTTTTGGAAATCAGCCCTTTGTCATATGTGGGGTTGGTAAAGATCTTTTTCCATTCTCTAGGCTGATGTTTTGCACTATTGACAGTGTTCTTTGCCTTATAGAAGCTTTTACGTTCCATTTATTAATTTTTGATCTTATGGTATACATTATCAATGTTCTATTCAGGAAGTTGTCTCCTGTGCCAATATTCAAGGCTATGTCCCACATTCTCTTCTATCAAGTTCAGTGTATCTGGATTTATGTAGAGGGCTTTAATTCACTTTGACTTGAATTTTGTGCAGGGTGATAGGTATAAATCTGTTTGCAGTCTTCTGCATGCTGATGTCCAATTAGTCATGTACCACATCCAAATTCTTCTTCAATATTACAGTAATACTTTCCTCTTATAATTCACCTTCTAATTTACTCATGTATTTTGTGCTTTCAAAATATATTAACTTTGGTAACAGATCTTTCTTTTTTAATTTAATTTTTTTTCTTATTTTACATATTGATCCCAGTTCCCTCTCTCTCCCATCCTCCCATGCCTCCAACCAAAGCCCCCTCATCCCATCCCCCATTTACTCCCCAGAGAGGGTGAAGCCTTCCATGAGGGATCATCAAAATCTGTCAAATCATTTGGGTTAGGGCCTAGCCCCCTCCCCCCTTGTCTCTAGGCTAAGGGAGTATCCCTCCTTGGGGAATGGGCTCCTGAAGTCCATTTCTGCACTAGGGATACAACCTGGTTCCATTGTTAGAGGTACCATACACTTCCCACGCCTCCTAACTGAGATCAACATTCATGGGGATCTGGATCTGTCTTATGCTGGTTTCCCAGTTATCACTCTGGGGTCCATGACCTCCCCCTTCTTCAGGTCAGTTGTTTCTGTGTGTTTCTCCTGCCTGGTCTTAACCCCTTGGTAGCATACCTCTCAATCAATATTTCTGAGCATTAGGTATGTTGGTAATCTGTGCTGAGTGCCATAGAGGTATAAGAAACAATGAAGTGGTATTATTGGCCTCAAGGTCATAAAACAAAGATAAAGTATATACTTATGAAGATTATTGTTTTAAAAAAGTAATTTTAAAATGTGTAATATAGTGCCCAAACTGTAACAGCCATCCACATTTTTCTTTATTTTTTATGTATTTATTTAAGTTGAGAAAGAAATATCTTTCATACTAAAACAGAGGCAGGAAATATGTGGCAATAATTGTCAGTCATGCCCGAGGAAGAAGATTATTCTAGGGGAATGTGGTCATGCTGTATTGATTGAATGCATGAGAATGGAAGTGACTATCTGCCAGTGAGTGGGCTGTGGTAAAGAACTTGGATGGAGTTTGAAATATAGAGAGCAATGATACAGACAAAGGAGAAAGGTGAGCATGCTTGGACATGAGCAAGAGCCCACCTGCCATAGAGCACATGGGACTGGAAAGATCAATTGTGGGGAGATGAGAAAGGCCATTAAATGCCAGGCTAATGAGTTTGGGTTTTGCTCATCAGAAGCTGCCTAAGATTTATGGGCAGGGCAATAGCATGATGGAAGTAGCAGTTTAGATTGATGACATTTTGGCAGCCAGCCACATAGATCAGGGTCAGGAAGAAAGGCAGGAAGGTCATAGTCTGGCTTCAACTATGGGTTGAACATGAGCTAATAAGGTCACTGAAGAGGTCCTGGGGAATGAAAGAGGGGTGTCAGAAATAGGAAATATGTGGGAAAGATATGAATTAGATAAGATAGTAATGTATAGTGGTGATTCATCACCATACATACCTTTCAAAGAAGGACTACACAATGAAGCCTGGGGAGCCAGACAAGAAACAGCACAATGGAACAAAGACAAAATAATGCCAAAGCCCACTTATTTGTAGCAGAAATCTACCATCCATTTGAAATATCCCACACAGCGTCCAAAAATACAATGGATCTGCAGAGTTTAAACCTAAGACTCATGGGCAGAGAACACACTGGGAGGATGAAGTGAGGGACAAGACTCTTTGTATTGAGAGTGGTATGGCTCATATTGGCTTGTGGAGGAGAATGGATAGGCATTCCATTAGTGCATGTTTTGAGAGCCAAAGGAGAGAGTGATAACAAAAGGTAGAGATGGGAGATTAACTGCGTAAGTGACCGCAAAAACGATGTAGAGAATGAAAATTTAATAATGTTGGTGGATTTGACTCTTCAGAGGTCAGCACATGTTCTGCATGAAAGTTGAGGGAAAGTTGAGCTGCAGGGAACAGTCCAAGGTGCTACAGAACTTGTGAAAAGTCAATACAAAAGTCTAGCAAGAGCCTTGGACCTTGAGGTCAGATTGCCTCGGTTTCAATTTTACATGTTCCTGACTTCATATTCTTTCTGCTTCTCTGTCCCCTATTTTTAAAATCATAGAAACAATCACAAAACTTCCCTTTCTGTGTGGGTGAAGCTAAGGTGAGGAACTTAAATTATTTAATTCAATATAGGGTCCACAGTAGCACTGAAACATACTTGTTTCTGGTGGCTAGTGTTACTGTAATTGGTACTGGGTGGCATTGAGCCCAAGATCTTAGTAGGAAAAACGAGGAGTAAGCATCAGGATGGCAGGGGATATCATTCAGACACAGGTGTGGACCTATCTGGAGGCAACTGGGGTAGTGTCAAGGCAGGAGTGTAGGCTGCAGGTGCCAGGAGAAAGAGAGCAGAGCCTCTGTAGAGCTGTGAAGCAGGCTGGTGGCTGAAAGGATCAGATCAGCAACCAATCAGGCTAGGGAAGAAGAGCCAGACACCGCCTGAGATTAAATAAAAGGAGAGGCTTCATAGAGGGACAGCATTGGAGGAGCCCAGAGGGAGCAAAATCAACCATATGCTTTTGTCCTTTGGGTAAAGGGAACAATGAGGGCATTGGGCACAAGTGAGAAATGCTAGATAGGAAAGGGCTCCTGGACGCTTGTGCAAAGGTTTATAAAATGTAGTTTTGAACTGCTGTCAACCTTTATTTTTCTTTCCTTTATAAAAGCCTACCATTGGTCCAAATAGAAAGTAAAGAACAAAGGAGAGTTCAAAGCAACTAGGCATTGTAGTAGGATTAACCTGGTTGGACCCTGGAGTATTGATGAGGGAGCTGGCAGTGGAA
The DNA here is from genome assembly GCA_030556225.1 of Cricetiscus sungorus. Classification (NCBI taxonomy): domain Eukaryota; kingdom Metazoa; phylum Chordata; class Mammalia; order Rodentia; family Cricetidae; genus Cricetiscus; species Cricetiscus sungorus. The sequence goes on from JANBXA010000372.1 coordinate 9,295,297, forward strand.
AGCAGTCCTCCACCTGACAAGTCCATGTCCTCCTGCCAGGAGGCAAACCAAGAAGAGCTCACCCAAGAGGAGGCCATACTCCATCAAAGGTCTATGCGAACGACACAAATACCGTTTCATCTGCTGGTGTGAACAGTGATCACACAGTCTGAAAAGTTGAATCTTCAAGGTTCTTTTAGATCTATGGTTTTAGAGAGTGCTCCACATTTGCTATTATAGCAGTAGACACTGGGTGGTCTTCCAGCTTTTAACTCTTTTATGGAACCACAACAAAGTCCACTAAATAGTAATATTAAATAATAATAATAATATCAATTAAACAAACACTATATCTACTGTGAGCAAGCCAACTCAATCTGGCAGGTTGGTCCTTTGTTTCCAAAATGATGTTGCTCAGTTGGTGGGTAACATGTCATCATTTTAAGCAATGGGCCTCATAGTGAAATGTCACCCATATGTGTTTTGTGAACATCCTCTATGCAGCAATTTCTCATAGTGCAATTGCATCAAATATTAACACAGAAAGTGCATAGGAGAGAATTTATTCTGCAGGGCTACAAGCCCATTTGAGCCTAAGAGCACATGAGGGCTTCCAATGCTATAAACAAGCCAAGGGAAGAACCGGATGAAGATAAACTGCTGTGTGCCACAACTTCTTGTTCTGAGCCTGCCCATTAGACTTGTTTCTGGTTTTGCCTTCAATACTTCCCTGGAGATGGCTTATTTGTAAAAGGAGCAGGGTGTAGGGTATGCATTCATTTGTAAAAGATGCTGCCACACACATTCTGGAGCTAATGCTGCACTCCTGAACTTTACCTGTGACTAAATACATTTTATTTTCTTACAGCTGAGCTTCAGTAATTGGTTTTTGCAGCCTCAGACACATCCAGCAAGGAAAATATGAGAAGCCTAGCATTCCTTCCTGCTTTCCAAAATGGCTTTTACTGCAGATGGGGCAAGGCATCTCATCTCTAAGCTGGCAGTACCCAAGGTCAAATCTCAGACAGCCGGCATCTGGGAATTCAGAAGTGAGGAGCAGGTGGCTTTGGAAAAACAAATGACCCTAAGGGTGGGCAGCCAAGGAGGAGAGAAGCAAAGAGCAGTCGAGGGAGGCTGTGGTCAGAGAGGAGGAATGGCCGGAGTCTCCATAGACATTAGCCTCATATCGACAGTTCATGGCAGCTCAGCATGGTTTGTTTTCCCAGTTCTAATGCAATCAAAGATGTCTGGAACTGCTTAGTAAGCCATCAAATCATACAGCACAGTCAGTTCCAGACCCAGCTACCCCTGGAGGTTGAGGAATCATTCTATTTTGTGAGATTCAGCTGTGAAAAGGAAATGTGGGCTCATCCAATAGATTGGCTCTTTAAATTCATTTGCGGGGGGGGGGGGGGAGTAAATAGGCAGCCTTTGCTTTGGCCTGGAAAAACTGAATCATACACTGCAACAGTGTGGTTCATAGGTCCTACATCACCAGGAGAGTGTAACTGGTTGCACAATTTCTGTGCCATCTGTGTATAAACTTGAGGCTAAAGCTGGCACTAGGATCTTAAACGTGTATCAGTGGATATTGCAGAACCCAGCAGGTTCTCCCATTCTGGTCTAGATTCCTAATACAATTAAGGACTTTTTTAAGTTTCCAGTCCCTTTCCTAAGCTCTCTCTTCTTTACTTATGTTTTTTTTCCCTTTGGCAAGGGACTTCATGTTATGGACACATTTAAGACCCAATCCATTGCAAATCCCTTCCTCCATGAAGCTCACTTTATAAACCATTCCATGCTATACCAATAGAGAAGGACCAATGAAGAACTCCTTTCTTGGTGCTTTTTGTATTTTTCACAACCCCCTGGCCCCATAAAAAGAGTGACAGGAAGGAGATGTTGGGTACAGTGAGTTATTTGCAGGGCACCCATGAGGTTTAAACAGGTAATTTTTAAATGCCCTGGTAACAGAGGTGTGAATATGAATCTGGTAAATGAAAGTTGCAATCAATCTGAAAGAGAAACACACCAGTGGCTTTGAACAACTGTGTCAAAGTGTCCCTCATTTTTCAAGAGAACCTCAGACTCTAAGAACTTAGCTACCAGGTGGCTCGCCACAGGAGGAGGAAGACTTAGCTGGCTTCCAGGAAGCAGCCAGTGACACTATGAGTGTGCCAGTGACAGGGCTTGTGAGAGAGTCTTTTCTGTGTATGATGTGTATTCAGAAGCCCAGTACCAACCTACGACTGGGCTGCACCTCCCTCTTGTTCAGAAGGTTACAAATGAAAGCTAATGATTGGATTCTGCACCAGCAGTGCAGTACACCCAGCACACCATGATACTCATTATTGTTCCAACTCATACAGGAGAGCCTCGTGGATCAGAAGACAGTGTAAAGGTTCAGGAGAACTGAACTGATTTTTATTCCCATTCTATTTGCTTGAGCATCAGGCACTATGAAGAGATATATAAAATCAGTTCCTCTCTGTCTCATCCTTTACTTACATTATTGCAGACTGTATTCCAGAACTGGAGCTTTATTCCTATAAATTATACTTGAAATGGTGAAGTGCTTGGTTAAGACTATAGGCTTTCAAAGACAGATGACTGGATTCAAATCCCAACTTCTTCGGTTATTGGTACATAGAATGTCAGCAAGCAAGGGGCACTTCTGTGCATAATTTCCTTCATCTATAACATGAGGATTGTATCAGTGCTTTTTTTTCTTTTTTCTTAAAAATGTATGTTAGAAGTGTTAGATGGTGTCATGTGTGTGACAGCACTCAAAAACATGCCTGGCACATTGTAAACTATGTGTCTGTATTAGCTAATGTCATCCTTCCTTTTCTTTGCTAGACTCATTCATCTTTCTAATTCTTCACTCTAAAATTCAGGAAGAAAGAGCTACAGCATGTTTTGAGAACTATCAGGGATATCCTGGACATACAGCAAGCAGGAGCCGCTGGAGTAATGAAGCTGTTTCCTTCCCAGGCTGGGAGACAGACTTCTCCGTGCAGGGGCCAATTTTCTTTCCTTGTCAAATAGTAAGTGTGGTAAGATGGGATACATTCTTTATCCCATATACCCGTCATTGGTATGGAAAGGAATATTGCTCTGCAATGCTCTTTAGAAAAGTCTTGAAAGCATCCTTTATGTGCTCAGTGGACCAGTTCAATATGCAGGATACTGAAAACAAATGACAAGGAAGCACATATGCAAAGCTAGGGTCATAATACTTGGTAGCTATTACCATGCAGGTAGCTGAAATGACACACCATCATCATCATCATCAATGACAACAACATCATCATCATCATCAACAACATCATCATCATCAACATCATCATCATCAACATCATCATCATCATCATCAACATCATCATCCTCACCATTATCATCATCATCAATATCATTTCTATGTGTTGATGTATGTACCATCACATTCTTATGGAGGTTAGAGAGCAACTTTGTAGAGTCAATTCTCTTCCACATTTAAATTGATTCTAGAAATCAAATTCAAGTTGCCAAGCTTGCTTGACAAATGTCTTGCCCATAGAGCTATGCCATAGACCCAGAAATACTAGCTTTTAAACTGACTCCACATCTCTCACCCAAGATCAGTCTAGATATGAATTAATTCTTGTGGAAGCCTTATAGATATTTGGCTCTCCAACTGATGCCCTCTCTTGTCTTTAGTTATCTTTCCCAATAACTGTCAAGCTGATTTTCCTGGGCATTGTTCTGGCCACTTCACCTACTTGACAGAAAACCTCCACTGGCTTCCTGGGCCAGCTGCTATTATAAATGAATGAATTTGTTGGACTGTGATAAAAGTATACCTTGGATCTTAAAGGCATCACTTCTATTGGGACATATGTCACTTCCATTTATCTGGCAAACAAAGGCCTTATGGGTCTACAGTTGTCTTTCCATCTTTAGTCAATACCACATACTGATAGAAGAAATGACTCAATTTCCCCTTTACCATATTAAAATAAGGCCACCAACCAAAAGACTAAGCTTGATTTAACCAGAAAAAAATTATAGCAGTTCTTGTGAAATAGTCATATTTATCATCTACATGAAGGTCAATGCTGGTAGGTCAGGGTGTGAGGGCTCTGCTTATTTGGCCGAATGGAAACCCTATGACCATTAGATCAAAAGAGACCTAGTCTCCTCCTTATTGTCCTCAGTTGTGGCTCTCAGAGCATTTTCTAGGGACTCTTAAAGGTATTTGAGACTAAATATCTGCAAAGTCAAATATTTTTTTATTTATTAAAAATACTAAATGTTTTTGGCCGTTCTCAGTCTCCTTTTTCAATAAAGTTTATTCCTGTATTCCTAGGATTATTAAAAACAATAATGAACAAGTTTGAACCACTAAGCACTTTAATGTGCTTAGTAGTTTTATATTTATTTGCTTTATAGTTATTTATTAAACACGTGTACAAGAATAGTTTATATTTACTTGACATATATTATGGTCCAGTTCTAGTAGGAGCATCTTGGGATACAATGAAGTGTAAGAGATGTGTCCCCACTCTCAAGGTGGCTAATGACCCTCAGCCTAATGAAGATTGTTCATGATCAATACAGTGTGCCCAACTTCGGCAGCTAAAATTATAGTTCTTTGGGCATTCCAAGATTTTCATTATTCTATTCTCCTTCTGCATTGTTGATAAAGGGACTTAAAGAGACCCCCAAAATAATACATACTATATTGCTACCTTTGCTCTTGATTGCATCTCAGAAACTGAAGGTCAGACCCTATTGTTGAAGATACTATACAATTCAGATAAAAAAATTTGGAGGAATTCAGCTGCAAATGACTCAGAGTCTCCTCCATGAGGAATAGCTCTCACAGTACAGGGAAGAGCTATACAAGCTGTTCAGGGAGAAAAGCAATTCACAGTCCTATCCAGGTGTAATACTTACAAATAACAATGACTGTAAAGGCAAGATATCCTGAAAAAGGCAATAGTAGTGTTAATATCCTGGAAGCAACCAGAAGACATCTAACTGGATTCAATGCCTTCATAATTGGGAGAAATTCATGTCTGGTACTATTAACCTATCTTACAATCCATGGCGAATGAAGATTTGGACCCTGGTACAGAACCTACTGCTACCATTTCCCTAAACCTAATTTCTAACTGAATTCTAAATACTTATCTGTCTCCATCCTGAACATACCCAATCTCTTTTAAATACTTATCCTTAGTCATACAGATGGGTGTAACTCATACACAATAAAGGAGCTCCTTTTTTGTAGTAGATGGAGACCATTACAGAAAGCCAAAACTGGTCAAAATTCAGAGAATTGACTCAGAGTACCCAGCTGCATGTAATATAAACAACACAACCCCTACACCTGAGGCTCAGGGAGCATCATAGAAGAAGGGCTGGAAAGATTTTAAGAGTCAGAAGACTAGGATGAGAGGTCTGCTGCAAAATAGTGTCTTCTATGTATGACATGAAAGCCCTACCCAGGAAATCGCAACAGTATGATTCCCTAAATAAGAGGTTAAAAAAAAAAACCCAACAATTAACACGCCGATGTGTATGGTTGAATTCTCATCATTCTCATCAGGCTTTACCCCAAGAAGAGCTATAGGCAATTATTGGTGGGTGAAAAATGAATCTATCTTCTCCAGAGGCAAGCCCCCCTAATAGGGTAGCCAACCAATCCCAAGAGGTCAGGTAAATACATATGAAAAACATTAAATGACCTCAGTGAATTACTTTTGTAAATTTATGTAAATATATGTGCAACTGTAATTAATGTAACTGTAATTTAAAAATAATAGTCCATGAATTTGAGAAGTCAGAAGGACACAAGAGAAATTGGATGGGAGGGGAGGGAGGGGTAGAATTATGTAAATACCATATTTGTGTATGAAATTCTCAAAAATGAAAATTAAAAACTGAAAACAAGGAAGATTCTACTTATGTTTTAGACAGTACTAGGAACCAAGTTATGACTTCTTTCTTACTAGCAAAAGATATGTTGGGATTGTAAGTTTCAGAATGATCAGATTGTGATCTAACTAGATATGATTTATACAGATGAAATTGGCTAAATATGAGATCATTCGGGCTCTAATCAGAAATATTGGATGTTCTTATTTAAACAGTGCATTTGGATATGAACACATATCCAAGAAGAATTCCACATGAATATTAAGGCAGAGATGCCACATCTACAAGCCAAGGAGTGCCAGATATTGCCAACAACCCACAGGAAGCTATGAGGTCATGGACGAGAGTGTTTCTCACAGGCCTCAGAGGGGACCAAGCCTGCTGAGTCTTGATTTTGTAGTTGGTAGCTTTCAGAACTATGGGAAAATGAATTTCTGCTCTATAAGCTTCCCCAGCTTGTGGCACTTTATGATAGGCCTCAAAAAGAAAGAAGAACAAGAGAGTAGCTTACTGAACAGTGTTTGTCAGGGATGTGCTTGTGATTTAAAAGATAACTTCTGAAATGATTACTTAGAGGTGCCAGCTTGCCTGGGCCATTAGGTGCCCAGGAATTATGTTAAACATCATTTGGGGTGGCAACTGAAGAAGTATTTCTGGAAGTCATTAAGGATTAGTAAATTGAATATAACAGTGTTCTCCCCGGTATGAACATCATTGTTCCCCTCCCCCAGTATTAGTGGCTTCTGTCCAATCAGGCTAAAGAGAAGCAGGTGGATATCAGAGAATTCAGCCACCCTGCTGAATTTATACTGGGACATCTGGTTTCTGCTATTTGTTTATTATTATATTATTATTGTATTTACTCAGTGATATTACTTACATATTAGTGAATTTTATCACATTGCACTATTTCCACACAAGCCTGTACTATATACTTTGATCATATAACCTTCTCACCTACAATTTCTTATCCTCTCATTTCTCCTTCCCTTTTTCTCTTAAAAGCCATCTTTGTCATTTAGCTCATTTTATTTTTTCACACATGAGAGAAAACACTTAACGGTTATCTTTATAGGTCTGGCTAGCTTTGTTTAAACTATTTCATGTATTTCATGTATTTTTCTGTAAATTATATTATTTCACTTTTTATGGCTAACTAAAAAAATCTCTCTCTGTCTCTCTCTGTCTCTCTGTCTCTCTGTCTCTCTGTCTCTCTGTCTCTCTGTCTCTCTCTCTCTCTCTCTCTCTGTGTGTGTGTGTGTGTGTGTGTGTGTGTGTGTGTGTGTGTGTGTGTTATACTTTGAAGAGGTGTTTGTCTTGAGTCTTGAGACAATTGACCTTCAGGTTTTAAATATTGCATCAACTCCTGACTTGCAGGACCAGAAACTATACCATTGCTTGCCTGGGACTCTAGCTTGTCAACATTTTAGTGTTTTTAGGGTTGTTAGCATCTGCCATTATATAAGCCAATATTCTGTTATCCTCCAAATCACAATGATTCTGTTTTCATGGAGAACTCAGATTAATATATCTTCTATGTGTTTTTTAAAGTTCTGTTTGCAACATCTACCTGTGTTAAGATCACCAGGCTTTGTCGATGTCAAAACCATCTTAGAATGTCCTCATTTTCAACTGTAAACATTTACATGTTAGTATGATGCTTGGCTTTTTCATACATTTCCTAGTATTGACTACAAATGGAGGAATTAAAAGTCTATTTTAAGGTTCCATTTAGTTGTAATTAATTCCTTGTCAGCAATATAATGGCTGACTTATGCAAATATAATAACTGGCACTTCATTGTACACATGGCATTAAACAGCCTGTGGCCTGTCCAATCTTTAGGACTCTGGGAAATTCACAAAGAAGATGATACAGTGATGTGTGCTTCCCCAGAGACTTTGCCAATAGCTCAGGTGACTTAGAATTTATAGAGAGCAGAAGGTCATCAGAACAGTGGTACAAGAATAAGTTAGCAAGAATGATTCTGTGGTTTCCTGAAAGCTGAAAGAGTGTTAGTTCCCAGTTGAATTCACTGGAGTTCTAGCTTTGACTCTATCACTAACAACCTGTGAGACATCAAGAGCAAACCTGGAACAGTCATAATAGGGACAGAGTGTGTCAGAGTGATGGTTTCTGTAGAGATGTTCTTTTGTTTGTTCTAAAGCTTCCAAATGTTTGGATACCATATTTTCATCATTTAACAAGTGCGAGGGAGTTAAAAGTTTTGCTTCCCTTGGTATTTCTGTTTATATCATTTTTTATCTTTTTATTCAATAGATACCTATAGGGTATCTGTTTAGGAACTAACCATTTTAGCCATTTGGGGGAATTTATTGACTGGAAAGAATCCATCTTTTTCTCCACCTTGCTGAAACTCTGTAATGGTGGTAACTGAGACTGTAGAGAAGCCATGTGTTTTGGTTTTGGCTATATTCATGTGATATTTCAGAGATCCCGGACAGAGTCACCAAAAAGCAAATTGTTTATCTGTCTTTTCATTAAATCTGAAATCGTTCATGTTTCATGTTCTTTGAAATTAAATATGGAGATTTTCCCCCCCCCTAGATACTATGTAGTAGGTACTCCTAAATTTTGATTTACTGGTTTCCTTTTAGGCATCATGATTCCTGTTAGTAGTCAGTCCATTTATTTTGAGTGCTGTGTTAGTTATGTGTCACTATAATCAGAATACCTGACAGAAACAGCTTAAAGGACGATGCTGTCGGCTTTTTCAATAGCTCACAGTTTCAGGGGAAATCAGTCTATCATGATAAGGAAGGCAGGTGGAGTTCATAGCATTGTCATAGTGGACAAAGAAGTGGAGAGAGAATCTGGGGCCAGCTATGGCCTTCAAATATTTATACTTAGTGAACTCTTTCAGCAAGTTAAATTGCCCTCTTAAATGTTTCAGTTTCCCCCAAACATTGCTACCAGCTAGGAACAAACATTCAATTCATGAGCCTATGTGGTCATTACAGATTTAAACCACAACATAATCTATAACAAAAAACAATCAATCAAACAAACACACAAAAACCAATGGCAGCACATTTCATAAGCAGAGAGAGATGTGTGTGTGTGTGTGTGTGTGTGTGTGTGTGTGTGTGTGTGTACACATAAATATTTGAGCTATTATTCTATGCTAGGATCATAAAAATAAGGTAATAGTAAAGACATGGCCTACTCAAAACACTAGCAAAGACAATGTCCAGAATGCTTTTTACTAGCATGTCATTACTTTGCCCATTTAATAGAATGCCTTTTATATGCTGAATTTTCAGAGAACTATGTTTAGAAGATATCGGCTTCAATTCAGAGTTGTGGGACTTTAAAACTTTAATTTTGTGGCATCGTTTTCATGAAAATCATCACAGACTCATTTTTGCATCTTTTGTTACTGCAGGAAACCAGTCCCTGGCATTTAAATAGTTTCAGGAGAAACAGATGGAAGAAAGGGCTTCTCAAAAAGTCATCACATGCATGTAGAGTTTTATTGGGGCAAGAAAAAAAATTGAGCCTACTACTCTCTTACTCTGCTTTTCTCTTTCTAGTTCAATTTCCCCTTTATGACACCCAATGTTAAAAGTACTTACGAAATCTACCCACTGAGCTGCACAGATACTGAATTTTTAGATTTGTTGCTTTTCTCTAGAAGTCCTTCCAAATTATGGCACATTAGGGCTCTTATGTCCTGTCCCTCTTCAGGCAAAGAGAGGCATTTATTGCCAATGTTTTCCTAATTTTTACCCAAATTATTCATTTTCACACCCCCAAAAGGCATTTGGCAACAGAGAGATGCAATGCTTGTTCACATTAACCCATTTTAAAAATACTTAAGGAAACAACATGAAGTCGCCTAATCCCCATTATAGTGCTACCAACTAATGACAACTCTCCAGGCTCTGGTTTTAGATGGGAAAGCATGTGGTTCATTTTGTGACAGAAACAAACTAAGTATAATCTCTTATTTCTTAAAGAGTACAAGTTCTAATGATAAGGCTGTTTTGCTAAAGAAGAACATGTGACTCTGAGTATGTTCAAAAATTGTTATTTCTTGATGGCATGAACAGTCTACCTCAGGCTAAAATAAATAATTGTATTAATTTTTTTAATTAAAAAGATCTCATCCAACTCTTCCTATATTAGTGGAATATTTGTCCCCTAAATGTGATAAAGGCTTTGATGGGTGGCATCGTACAGGGGACAGCATTTCTGATGTAAAATAATGCCTTGCAACACTCCACCAACAGGTGACTTGGAGATATTACCAGGACTTTGTGAGATATTGTCAGTGTGTGAAGGTAGGACAGGAGCCTCAGCTCAGCCACTTTCTGGGAACCTTGCCACCCTTTCTTACTTTGAGAACCAGAGCAGTAGCCCAAGTAGCAAAACTTCAGATTAAAGGTACCCCGTCCATGAAGGGGCTATTGTAATAGAGAACTCAATGTAATCTTGCTTGTGTAGTGTTTGGTAAAGAGCAAACAGTAACTAAATGACCGCCAATGTTATTCATTTCAGAAGACTTGAAACTCAGAATGCTCTGTAGAGGATGTTTCAACATTTCTATCAGCATTCCCTCCATTTGGCTCACACACTGCCCAGAGAGTCTGTGGGTTTTCTCATCCTTGCTGACTCAAAAATCTCAAATCACCCTACAAATAACATTTGGTTTCTGAGCAAAGGACAGGAAAACGATTTTACTTAGCAGCCTTGTTGAGTGAGAACTGCTATAATGATCACAAATTTTTAAACATGAGCCCCTCAACATACCACTGCTTTTGCTGTCCCTGTAGCCCTTAGCCATTATCACACGGTTCTTTGTTTGGTTCATTTGTGGTGTGTGTGTGTGTGTGTGTGTGTGTGTGTGTGTGTGTGTGTGTGTGTGTGTGTGTGTGTGTGTGTGGATGGTGAGGCATGATATGTTGAATTTAAAAACATCTCGACCATCAACAGTCTAACCATCATAAAATAGCCATAAAGTGGTGTTTGTGTGGGTTGAAATATTGGCACTATTCATGGTGGCCAAATAAATTATGGAAGTGCTACAATGTTGGGCAGCAAAATCTGGACAGCTAATCAGCCTGGCCAGCCTGGATGGAGCTGTATGGGAAACACAGACTCATTCTTTCTAGATGAAGCAAATCTGATGAGCATTTTCAGTCTCCTGGCATGAGATGCAGCAGGCACTCCAGGAAATCAAAAGCCCATTCCCATTCCTATTTAGTCCTTTAGATAAGTTCCTGCTGGGCACATTTGTGGACATAAGTTACACCTGACCAATGAATGTCAGTGGTTTAAGGAAGGAAGTCAATCACCTAAACAAGTTTTTCTTGGAGGGATTTCGAGACAATCACAGAAGGAGACATTAATATGTAAATGTGATGTTCCATCCCCATCTCTGCAGACTGAGCCCTATCATGCTGCTTTCTGCCTCCTAACTTGCTCTGAGCAAGGGTTTCTATGGTCCCTAAAGTAGTTTATGTTCCAAAGTGCCTTAGCATCCCCTCGACATTCCTGTTCTCAGCAGAAAGCTGTTGTCTCCCAGAATCTGGCAGAGTAATGAGCTCAGATGATTGCACAGTGATAGTAAGAAGCTGACAGTCCTTGCCAACATTGCTATGCTATTTGTATTTTAAAAGATAACTCCATTAAATGAAATAAATTTGTCATTGGTAAAAAAACAAAACATTTTTTTTAGTCTGCATGAAAATGGGAACTAAGCTGTAAGGAAAAGCATCACTGGATGGTTTCTATTGCTGTGGCTATTGCTTCACTGCTATCCCCATGTTTTTACCTAAGAAATCCTTCATTTATCCATCTTCCAATATTTACTGGGGGTCCATAATATCCTCCTTTCTGCTCCCAGAGCTCAAATGCATTTGTAAATCAAACAAAAGTCTCTAAACTCAGAGGGCAGCTGACACAGTGCATACTAATGTAAGTGAAGTTTGTAGGGCGTAAGAAGATAAGTGCTTCTAAAAAATACAGAAGACAGGAGGGACCAGGAATGACAGGTGGATGGGCAGAAATCAGCAAGGCCTTGGGCAGGAAGGGATACTTGTACAATGACTTGAAGTAGAAAATGGAATTGGCCCTGGAAATCTAAAGATGACTGGCTATAAAGAAAGGGTTACAGAAGCACTTGAGTGTTAGGGGAACAGCAAGCCGGTAGATGGAGTAGAAGGAACAGAGAACATCAAATGTGGTAGAGCCACTTGAACTGCTTGGGATTTTTTTGTCAACTTGGCACAAGCTAGGATCATCTGGTTAGAGTAAACCTTAACTGAGAAGATGCCTCCCTCAGTTTGCCCTGTAGGCAATGCTGTGGGACATTTTCTCCCTTAATGATTTATGTGGGAGCGCCCAGTCCACTGTGGGTGGTGCCATTCCTGAGCAGGTGGACCTGGAAGGTGCAAGAGAAATGGCTGAATGTGATCTTGAAAGAAAGCTTCAGTTCCTGCCTCCAGGTTCCTGCCTTGACTTCCCTCAGAAATGGACTGTAATTGGGATGTGTAAAGCAAATAAGCCCTTGCCTACCCACGTTGCTTTTGACCATGGTACTTATCCCAGCAACCAAAAGCAAATTAAGACACTACTCCAGGCATGTCTCAGCTACCTACCGAGACTTCTAGCACAATGGGATTGGGGGGGGTGTCCTTTAGCAGAATGTAGAAGTAGGGTAAGGAAGACAGGTGATACAATTTGCATAGAAGTTTAACCGTATGATGCTGCGCACCTTTAATTCCAGCACTCAGGAGGCTGAGGAAAAATGATGACAAGTTTCAGCCAGCCATAGCATAACTATATTTTTTTTTAAAGTATGGGTTGGAGACTGATTATATTTTCCCAAGGACAGCACAAAGTCACAGCTTCATATCAGCATAAGAAAGGGAGGTTGGAAAAATTACTGAGCCTACACTGCCATCTTTGTGTGTTCTGAGCAAAGGGGACAATGTGTTTGAAGACCATGTTTGAAGAAGTTGTTGTAGTTGAGTGTCTGAATTTCATTTTCTTTCTAGATGGACTTTGATCAGACAGGTCCTCTGACCACTTCCGGGAGGATTAATCACATGATCACTGAAATCCCATGACTCATTGAAAATATTCAAAGAGTCTAGATTTGAGGAAATTAGCATAAACCAGCTATGGTATTCATTCATTCGATAATTGTTACATTGATATCACGAACCAAGTCTATTTATATGCTTGTGGACAGAAGGCTTTAATGTATTCATAATGCTTCACAAATGTCAGCATCAAGTAGTCAGGGTTGTCTTAGTGGCTGTGGCCAATGAGAACTGGGAAGGACCAGCCATGAGCAAAGTGCCTCACACAAATGGAGCAGGGTCAAAGTGATGACATCCTTTCTGTCTGAGTTAGAGTTTCTATTGCTACTAAGAGATACTATGACCACAGTAATTCTTTAAAGGAGAACATTTCACTGGGGCTAGCTTACAGTTTTGGAGGTTTAGTTTATTATCACCATGGCAGGACATGGCAGGGTATAGGCAGACATGGCCAGAGAAGGAGCTGAAAGTTCTACATCTTGATCTCCAAATAGCAGAAGACAACTGTCTCATAATGGCCAGACTTGAGCTTCTAAGACCTCAAAGCCCACCTCCACAGTGACATACTTCCTCCAACAAGGTCACACCTACCCCAATGAGGCCCCACCTTACAATGCCAGCCACTATGGGACAAGCATTCACACACATGAGTCTATAGGGATTATTCCTATTCAAACCACTACACTTTCTAAAAGACAGTAAAGGACCGCTTCCTGAGGTCATTACAAGATAGAGTCTAGGATCATACCATTGTTTAAAATAAGAAGGCAAAGGGCCATGAAAAAGGGAGACAGAAATGCCTGAAGTTCAAAGGTGAGCATCACCAAGTGCTATTTATAAATAAACTGTAACCTTTTTCTTTCTTTCTTCCTTTCTTTTTAATGCATGCTGATACTAAAATGTTCAGGGAAAACAAAAGCTGACCCTTAAGAAGGTCTATTTAGTGATAGGTATGTCACCTCCTTTAACATAGCACAGGATCATTCTGTTTTGCAGCTACTGGCTGATCTTTTTCAGCAATTTGCTACTTAAATCTACTTACCTGTCAATCACTCCTAAATTCCCTTCACACAGTTGATGCTGGTGCTATGCAGTTCCCTCTTAATGCATTTAATAGTTGATGTGACTTTGAAAGGCTGCCAACCTAGAGGAACAGCTGAGAACGTTACTCCCCAGCCAGACTAATGTTCTTTTCTTCCTCAGCCTGACACAACCATTCACAATTTGTATAGTCTAGATCCATTGCTGGTCTGACTGCAGTCATTAGTTTTCTACAATATACTCCTCCTGATGGATTGTTTTGTTGTCTTGTGCTTTGGTTTGCCTTTTATATTATCGGATTTTCCAACACATTGAATGATAAATTGTGTAACAACTCCAAGCTTCATTTGAAACCATTCCTATGAGCTCACACCCTCTTGTCGGGTTGAAAGGCAGGCAAATTACATAATAAATATTGGGACATGCAGATTTAACTGGTAGGCAATATGGCACTGCAGGATGATACAAGTGTGTTGTGATCCCAGTACTGCCATGAACTACCTCTGCGTCCATGGGTAAGTTACTTAACTTCTTTAAACTTCATTCCCACAGTCTGAAAACTGGACACAACCATTGCATAAATATCAGAAGTACAAGTGACAATACATAATGAACATCTAAAATGTATAAGTATTGTTGTGACTACTAATTAATATCAACTACCTCTAATAATTTTGATTTTTTTAAATTTTGTAAACTTTATTGTAAGAATCTTGCAAATAAGCTATTTGTATTTTGTTACTAACTATTCACAAAATCAAATTGCCAGAAATGCTAGGGACATGAAGTTTCTTGAAATGGTAGTTTTGACATGGATCCAGAAGTCATCAAGGGACACTGTGGGTGCCTTTTCAAACATATTTCTACCCAATTTGCACCCAGGCAAAAGATGTCTCAGATAATAACTCAGGTCCTGAGAGAAGCTCCTATACCTGTTACAGGAGTCTGTTGGCTTTGTCTTCTTAAAGGAAAGAATTCAGTCAAAAGACACAGATATTTATTTAGTAGAGTCTCCAAAGAAATACTAGAGTGAGAAGGGTGGCAACATGGGTCTAGACATTTAATTAATATTTATGAGGTAGAAAGTATATTCATGGGAAACTTTCTGAGCCAAATAGTGGTTAATCAGATCTCTCTTTTGCACTATTTGTTGTCATTATCTTCTAGGAAAGGCTACAGAAATGGGAGAGGGTGTTGTTAATAACTACATGGGAAATGATGAAGTGTTGGGTCTTTTGAAGATGTAGAGACTTCCTTAATACATGTGTGGGGAAAATGCCCTGGCACCTTAGCATTGATACAGTGAGAACTATGTAACTGCAGCTTCGAGGACATTTAACTATGGTGGATATCCTGAGCATCTAGACACACAGCTAATAAGATACTGATACACTTCCTTGGTTACTTCATGCCTAACACCTTTTAAGATTTCCAAAGATTCCATGTTTGATCTCATGGCTGCTAGTTGAGATATTTTGTCATTTTTTTTTAAACTGAGGTTGAAATTACTTGTCAGGTAGGGCAAACAGGAACAGGGCTTGGGCTGGCTCCGAGTACACCCTGCTAGCTCAATTGCATGTCTTCTACCTAACATATATGCATACTTATCTGGAAGCCGGCACTGCCTAGTGTATTCTGCAATGTGAAGGCTGGGGTGTTTCCTTAGCTTCCCTCCTTACCAGCTATCTGCAAGTGGCTCTAGGGTAACAAGCAACCACTGAAGCCAAGGAAAAGGGCTACAACACCCTACCTTCTTCTAATTCCCAATAGACTAGTCCTGACTTCCATATGCACAATACTTTCCTAGAACCAAGGATCATAATCAGATGATGGGAAATTCTCTAGCCTAATTCATCATCAGTTTAACTGTTGCCACAGAACAGACAGGCAGGATCAGCCAAGCAGCAATCCATTCATTCCTTCCTCTGCTCAATTAGGCCCCTAGAATGTTCCTGTTGGAGAGAATATTGATTGACTAATTAAACCTCCTCTATCTAAGGCTGAATTTACTAAACCTAAATGATGTGAAGTGAAACTGTCATACTCACAGGCATCAAGGAAGCTGACACAGAAAGCTTTATGTTTTACATATCAATACTACAAAATGTAATTGTTTTTTCTTTAATTTGAAATACCTTAGGTTCTAAAGTCTATTTAAGATGAAAAACAAACAAACAAACAAAACAAAAACAAACAAACCCAAACTATCTTTTCTCATACGATAATCTAGCTCTTTGATGTCAGGGAAATTACATACCTTCCTGTATTTATGGACAGGTCACAAGATTGTGATGAACAGAGAAAGCTATAATACATATATTGCAATAAAAAGACTGCATAGTGGCAGCCATCAGTGACCATTTTCAGGGCTCCTTACATGGCTCTGAATCCCCAACCCCCAAATGAATTAGTGTCAGTCTCAACATGTCTAGATTTTATCTTAGAGAGGCATGGTACAGTGGGAATGCTCTAGAATCCCACTGTCTCAGGTTCAGATCCCATTACACCAACTGGTTTGGTAAAATGACCCAACAAACAAAATTTCTGCATCCATCAACTGTATACAATGACATCAAGCTCCTACAATTGTGAGGCTTAAGCAAAGTCATGTGGGAGTAAGCCTTTGTTTTAATGTACTCTAGAGCAAAACTTCAGTGAAGTGTTTCTTGATGGGCTATGTCCTTCTTTCTATATATTTCTCTTATTGGTTGATGAATAAAACACTAACTGGTCAGGAGCCATGAAGGAAATATAGGCAAGGCTACCAGACCAGGAGAATGCTGGGGAGAGGAAGGCAGAGAGAGTTGCCAGGAAGGTGCCATGTAGCCAAAATAGGAGTAGCAGGTCTGGGCATTCTCTGGAAGATAAAACCATGCAGAAATACATAAATTAATAGTTATGGGTTAATAATTAAGGGAGAGCTAGCCAGTAAGAAGCCTAAGTCAATGACCAAACAGTTTATAATTAATATAAGTCTCTGTGTGTTTATTTGGGGCTGAGAGATGGCCCCAAATGGATCAGGAAAGAAAGAAACTGTTTCTTGCATTGAATCAGAAGTTTGTCTAATGTGATAATAAGTTTTGGGAGTAAAATCAAATATACCTATACCAACTTTCTGCTGCGCAGTATAGTGTTTAGTATATTTGCTTCACAGTTTAGACTTTCCAAGCCTTGGTTTTCTCATCATAATCTCTAATAGTTGTTTAAATTAAATGATGCAAAGTGCTTAGCAGAGGGTCTGAGTGCTTCATGCTATAGAAAACAAACAGAACCAAAAATAAAAACAAAACCCCACAAACACTCAGTATGCACTAAAGTAGTAGCTCTCAAACTTTAGGGCACAACTGACAGAACAAATGGTGATGACATTGTTATTTAATGTACTTGTACAGGCTTTCAAGTGAGCATTGTATGAAATCAATTCAATAATGAATAGAACGATGCTACATAGAATTCAGAATGGGAAAATGAATCATGGCAGTTATGAATTTAGTCTTTCCTAAAATGAACAGGACTGGCATCTTGAGACCACATTTTTATATTTCTCTTCAGTCTTTTATTTCATTATCATTCAGTTTTACTTCTAAATTAAAAAATATTTTAGAGACTAGAAGGCAGGAACATGAAAAATCTACCTGGATGTATTACACCTAATTATGACTGGCTGTTAATTGGAAGTATCTATCACTTAACCCATCATCATCTGTTTGGGCCCAGAATGTTTGAAAAGGCTCTATCCTACTTCTCCTCAATTATGGCTTCATTAGTTTACTGAACACACTCTGCCCGAAGAATAGGTCAGTTTCTAAAATAATTTTCCTTTGGAATACACATATTTGTTCCTCGAGCCAGTATTCTATATGAGGGATAAAAGTGCTATCCTAATAATTGTTGCTGGCCTTTCGTTATTCAATAATAAATCCAATAGTCACACAAGCCTGTAACTTTAAATAACATTCTCTGCCCTTCAGTGAATTATGAGTTATGGGCTCAGTAAGTTTCTTCAGCTAATAATGATGTTTGTTTTGGAGGCTACAATTCATGTGGATTTTTTTTTTGGTATGGCTTACTTTCACCTTGCTGTGATATAACATTTGCAAAAAGAATTCATGGGAAGAAGGATTCATTTTGGAACATGGTTTTAATCCATCAAGGTAGGGAGGTCACTGCAGCAGTGCTGTGTGGCTGTTCACATCATGGTGGACCAGAAAGCAGAGGCCATGATGCAACACAGGGCTAGATAGTATATCCTTTGAAGTCACATTCTTAGGATGTACTTTTGCTAGTTAGGCCACATCTCATTTTCCAAAGGTTTCACAACATCTTAAAATAAAATAACACCAACAAAGGGGGGAGCATATTTTCATGACAGGAGTATGAGGGAACATTTCAGATTCAAGTTGCAACCTTTGGTAAACCTTTCTTGGTTGCTTGAACTTTGTTCATATGAGTATTAACTAAAGCAGCACTCATGGTACTATATAACCCTGTTGTTCAGATCATAATTGCATTAGATTCTTAGACAAGCTGCAGATAGGTTTGGTGGAGAAACCAGAAGAAAATTGATAGAGGGACATCATTACTGTTTGGTTAAACAATTCCTTTGCAGCAGAATTGGATCTAGGCAATAATTGGAGTATTTTTGGAGGCAGACACCTTTGCCTAATTTTTTTCTTGGCTTGCCTATCTCTATGGGCTGGGTAAGCACTTTTGTGAATAACATTTTGTACACAAGCTGGGTTTGGACTCAAGCTGATAGTGTCTATAGGGTTGAGCAAGCCAGCCATTTAATCATGTTATAAACATACACTTAAAATCCACTTGCATTAGGTAACTTAAACATTAACATTAATTGGACATTATCATCATTATAACCATTCTTGATAGGCTACATCTCAAGCTGAAAGAAAAAAAAAATCCAAAGAATGATTGCAACAACTTTTAGGAAGTCCTCTTCAAATAAAACTCATTATCCTGAAATTTCTGGATCCAACCAATGAAAAATAGAAATTCCCACTTAAATACAATTTGCATGTGACCAGTATTTCCTTTATGTTTAAAAGTGAAATTATATTTAAGGTGTGCATATTTTGATATACATTGTACTGGTCACTACAATTAAGATAACCTATACATCTATCTTTTCAAATATTTCATGTATTTTTATGTGTGGTGAGAACAGTTAGGATCTACTACAGTGAATTCCATGTATTCAATCTCAGGCAGAGCTAGAACTCATGACCCTCCTGTCTTTGCCTTTTAAGAGCTCTGGGATTACAGACATGCACTGTCATAGCTGTACCCAGCTCTCCACATGCATTTAATTTTAGATTTAATGAGTGTTTAGACTGACAGTATGTACATGTACCATGTGAGTGCCTGGTACATGCAGAGGTCAAAAGAGGTTGTTGGGTCTTCTGGAACCTGAGTTGTGGATGTTTGTGAGCCATCATGTGGCTGCTAGGAACTGAACTCAGGTCCTCTGCAGGAACAATTGTTTTTAACCAATGAGCCATATCTCTAACTCCTTCCTATACATTTTGGATATTAATTTATCACACACTTGGTTTGCAAATGCTGTCACTCAATCTATTAGTCACCTTTTCATTTATTATTTCCTTTGCTATGTAGATACCTTTCAGTTTGATGTAGGTCAATTTGCATCTTTCTGCTTGTGTGTGTGTTCACGTGCCCATGGGCACCTTTGTGAGTTTTGGCTATCTCATCCAAACAACTAATTGCCAAGACCAATGCCAATGCCAGAGATTATTTCAGAATTTATTTTGATTTTTGGAACTGAGGATGGAAACCAGGGCCTTGTGCTTGCTAGGCAAGCACTCTACCACTGAGGTAAATTCCCTACCTTGGTATTTTACAATTTCATGATTTAAAGTTTTATTTTAACCCACACATAACTGATAATTTTATGGTGTTGGAAAAGGATCCAGTTGCATGCTTCTGCCTGTGACAGTCTGATCTTCCCAGTATTTTTCACCAATGACACAGTCCTTTCTTATGTATGCTATAGTACCCTTTTTAGTAAGTTGTTCACATATAGATGGAGGCTTATTTCTGGGATCTCTGCCCAGCACGAGGAGGAAGCTGTAGGTATATTTTATGACAGCACAATTATACTTGGATTATCAAAGCTGTCTCCTTATCCAAGTATTAGCAGGCTCTTGCCTGCTTAGCTTCTTGAGATCAGGAGATTAGTTGTATTCATAGTGGTTTGGTTTTAGGTTGTAGATGATCAAAGCTTCACAACAAATATTCAAAACAGAAAACAGGACAGTTTAGCCTGTTTCTTCTTAAGGCTATTGTAACTATCTGGGTTTTTGTTGTTCTATACCAGCTTTAAGATTTTTCTTTTCAATTGATGTGAAAAATGGAATTTAGGTATTTTTATAGTTACCACATTGATTGATTGATTCTTTAGAACCCTTTGCACTGTCAGTAGTGAGGCAATATATTGGTTAGGAAGAATTAGTACAAATTTGTGTATTTTTCCAGTTAAGTAAACTCTTGTGATGAATTTTGTGTTCCAACTTAATTGTTAAGCATTTTATTCTCCATTCATTCTGGATTTATGTGCTTTAAAATATTTACCCTATTCTTTGAATGTATGCAATCTACCTCAAATACTATAAGAAAAAAAAAACATGAGAATATGGATATGGATACAGAAATTAAATGATACTAAAGTGCAAAACTTTTTAGTCATTTTAAGAGGAGACTATGAAAGTCTTACCATATATTGTTCTTTTTAATTATTTAAAATATAATTACATATTTTTCTACTTTCTTCTCTTCCTGTCCACATCCCCTTAGGTCAGCCCCTTCTCTAACAATTGTGCTACATAAACATCTAAATGAGTAACCATATAACTTCAATCTGCTGAGTCTATTTGTGTTGCCCAGATATGTTGCTCACCACTATAAATTGGATAACCAGCCAGGGTCTCATCCCTGGCGATGATAACTCTCCCTTTCTCAGCAGTTGTTAACTGCTTGTAGCTCTCTTCATCTTAGGTCCCTGTGAGATTTTCTGTCTGTGTTAGAATGTCAACTGGTGTTGGAATTGTTCAGGTCTTGTTCAGGTATTCATGTTGTTGAGATTTCATATGAGGAGCTTCCTTGTCACAGCTGTCCTTGGCCTTCTGGCTCTGACAATCTTTCTGTCCCCTCCTCTAAGATGTTCACTGAAACCTAGTTACAGGAGCTATGTTATACGATCTATTACTTGGGGCAAAGGGGCTCCCACAGTAAATTGATCTCTGCATTTTAAATAGTAGTGGCTTTCTGCAGTGGTCACTTTCTGTCCACAAAGAAGCTTCTTTGATGAGAGGTGAGAGGTACGCTTGTTTATGGGTATAAGTATTTAGAATGCCGATTGGAATTATGTTGGTTTAGCAAAGTCACAGAAATAGGTTTCTTCTCTAAGATTCACAACCTCACAAGCCATGTGTTGTGTCAGTCTACAGGACCAGGCATCATTTCCCACCTGTTAAGTGGACCCGTAGCATCCTTAGAGAAGTGTTGGTTTACTCTGATAGGTCAGTCTCATTGTTGTACCTTTAGGGATAGCCTGCCATGCTGGCATTGTTGTGCTTCATAGTTGTCACATCTAGGTATGACTAATGACTGATTTCCTTCCTTAGCTGATTGCACAGCACCTTCTGGCACCATAAAAGCTAATCTCCAAAGGGGAGGATTTGAGATTAATGCTAGCTCAAATCCTCCATGTCCTATATCCAAAGTGTGTGGTGTCTTCTACAATGAGGATTTACCTTCAACTTCTGGGGCTGTTCTCATTCACAAGTTATACTGAAAATGGTTAAGAATTTGTTCTTTTTTCAGGAATCCGGGGTCATGCATGCCCACCTTTGCAAACAGCTCTGTGGAGTGCCCTGGTTAAGTCACTTAACTAGTCTGGATTTTCCTCAGTATTCCTAGTACTCCTGTTAATGGAGAAATAGTTGGAAAGAATTGTTCTCTTTTGTCCCTTGATGCCCCAGTGGCATTTAGACTGTCTAAATAGAGTGTGACTGTTTCAGTCAATCAGTTAAAACCTATGCCCTGTGACTGTGACTGCACAGACATGTCATTCTTCCTCTGGGGCACTTCTTACAAGTCCGCTTGAGCTAGGCATCTTAGGACAGTGTTGATTGCGCTGCACATATGCTGATGACAGGGAAGAGGCATGAAACGGAGGAGACACAACTGCACTGTGCAATACACTTTTATTTTCCTTTACCTTTGCAGTCATCTTTGAGCAATTGTGTAAACAATAGAATGGAATGGAATTACATTAAACTGTATGCAAATGGTTCTAGAACACCTTAACAATTATGACAAGGCAATTATAAATAACTTCTTTCCTTAGTAATATATATTTGCTTTTAAAGTACATTAAAGAGCTGCCGTATCTAGGCTTAGCTAGGAAAGAGCCATGGTACCATCCTGGGAGCCCACCTCCTTGAAGGTTTAGACTCCAAATTTGAAAATTCTAAGGTTTACTAGGTTCATAATACATAGTCAAGCAGAAGGTTCTTGGGTTGGAAATATTTATTCTTGAACGTTTACAGCAATTTTACCTTTTGTCATTGCACAGAACCCTTTCTATTATTTTTTTCATACAACCTGCGCATTCCACAGAGTTTCAAGTAAAACTCCGATTTTGATGCTGTCACATTTGTCATCTTAAAAAAACAACAAATCCCATCCTTCAGGAGAGCCGAATAAGAGACAGGGGTATAGTTAGCAGTCTTAACAGAATGGCAGCATCTTTACAGTATTCTAAATGGTCTGAGGAAGCAGAAGTTAAGGATGCCACCTTATGTCGGGCGGATTTTAGATCTGAGACTATTCCAGAATAAAGCAGCCTCAGGCACATTCATAATATGAAAGTTTGCAAGGCACCTCCCTCTCCCAGGAGACAACTGGATTGTGGACTGGATTTTAGGCAAATAAACCAAAAGAGCAAACATCCAAATTCTTAATTCAATCATTTCAAAAAATTAGAAGTTACAAATACTCCAAAGATAGACCTGAAATTTTTGTTTAAATAACAACAGATCAAGTGCAAGAAGCATAGAATCAAAACCGTCTCCCTCATAGCTAAGGTGTGTAAAGCATAAATATATGAAAAATAAAATTCACAGTCAGTTTTAAAACTAGAATTCAAGTTTGGCTAATAAATCTTAATTGTATAAGTATATTAATTTCTAAGTACAACATAAAAGAGGCAGTATTGTCAGATGTACAATTAAAATATTAAACAGAAATACAATAGAAGGAGAAAAGGCTTCAGATAGAAGGCTCCTTTTGTTACCAAAAGATAGGACCATCTGAGTGTGTTTCAGACTCCTCACTTAGGGGTGGGCGAGCCAAATCGACTGCTAAGAATATTAAATAGCCTCCTGGAAAGAAATCAGCAACAGTTGTGCAGCTGTAGCATTTGCCTGTTCTCATACTGTGGATTGCTGGAGAATAAAGCAGAACTCAGAGTGCTGTAAGTTTTTAAAAAATTATTATTATTTTTTATCCCACTTCATCAAAGCCAGCCTCTTCACAATCTTCTTATTTGTTGGGAATTGGGAGTGAGGATGGGGGGGAAAAGGAGGAGGCAAAGAGGGGGCTGGAACAGAGGCAGGGCATGATAGATGAGGGTGACAGCAAGGGACATACATCAGCTCACACTCAACTGAGCAAACCCGATCAGCTTCACTTCATCAGGAATCTCCGCCCCATCGCAGCCAGAAGCCTGAAGGGGAAGAGCAAACTGTCAGTGCTGCATTTAGAACCTTGCACGTGGGAGGCAGACCCACCCCAGGTCACTGGCTCCTCTCTAAGGAGACACCCCAAGAACCACGTCAGGGAATGACTGACTGAGGGTGACAAATGCTCTTAGAAACCTAGTCCTGATGCCTTCCATCAGCAGAGGCGTGAGAGATCGCTCCTCGTTATTTCAGGACAGTGCCCACCTAGACTTATGAGCGGGAAGTCTTAGGTGCCTGGAGATCCCAGCCCACTTCCCCCTGCCATTTGTTTCCTGGCCATATGACTGGTGAGTGGGTCTGCTCTGCCACGTATTATCAGTATGAAACGCTACCCCACCACAGGCCAAGATCAACGAATGGGACTGACCAATCGTGGACTGGAAACTTCAAATCTGGTAGTGAAAGTAAACATTTCCTCTTCCTAAGCTCATGACCTGAGTGAAGTATGTCTGATTCAGAAAAAGACGGCTAAGATAGCATTGCAACAGAATTCTTTCCTTCAGTAAAATTTCATTCATATTATTTTAACACCATTTTAGTTATCTTAAGTTAGTCTAAATCACAGTGTGTCAAAACTTTATTATTCCTATTATTTCAAGATCTGAAGATACTGCTTATTGGGATCCTTCCATTAATTGTATTTTGTTATTTTCATCCCCATTCATTTATTTTATCCATACATGCACATGCATGGGCACAAGCATATATACACACATGTACACACAAGGTGGGGGGAGAATACTATAAGTTTCTTTTTCATCAGCTGGGCATTGGTAGCATTCGCCTTTAATCCCAGCACTGGGAAGGCAGAGGCAAGCAGACCTCTGTGAGTTCAAGGCCAGCCTGGTCTACAGAGCTAGTTACAGGACAGCCTCCAAAGCCACAGAGAAACCCTGTCTTGAAAAACAAAAACGAACAAACATATACATATATATATATATATATGTTTCTTCTTCATCTTATAATACATTGATCAAAACTGGAGACTACAGAAATGCTAATGGGGGTTGATGAATTTTTAATTATCAAAGGGTCACATAAAAATTTCAAGGCTCAATTCATGCTAAATGATTTCAACTAATAATAGTTTCTTCTACCCCTTTGCAAACAACACCATTGACCTGTTAAGCATGGAGCCTGAGTGCACAATGTTCAAACAACAGTACATAAAACCTACCTTTGTCAAATGCATCATTTCTCATTAAGTAAGAATATAGTCAAAGTATGTTTTAAATGTCTGAAGACACTTTGGTAACTGCCTCTAATATAACATTCAGTGTAAATTACGCTGGTGTCAAATCAGTGCCTTGAGGGAGGGTAAAATCAGGCAGCATTTACGGCAAAGAATCTATGTTGTGCCTGTCCAATGACACCTCTAACTTTCCTTGACACTTAAGCAACTCAGTTAAAAACAATTGCCAGTCTCTGCTTCGCTCCACTGCCGACAAGGAAGTAGAGCACGGCAGCCACTTCAGGGACACTTCCTAGTGGTATTTGTCACATCAGTATGGAAACACTCCTACCCCTTACTTTCTTGTTCCATCACAGCTGTTCTGTCTTCTGCCCCTGACATGTTCCCTTCTCTTCCCCTCTCTCCCATGGGCTCTTCTTAATTTCACTGACTGGCAGCAGAAACCACAGGTTTAGTAGGCAGGTGAGTGACAGCAGCTGAGGACAAACTACTGCCACAGCTGGTGACAAAATGATCCAGCTGGCTAGTGCTGAAGCCTGTCGGGCACTTCAAAGCTACTTCAGAGATAGGGCAAAAAGAACAGCAAGCTTTGGTGAAAAGAAGATGAATAAAACTACAATACTCACAATGCTTAAGCTGACCTGAAACAAAAGAGAACTAGGAAGTCCTTCTTCAGGAAGGACGGTGTTGTAGCAGGCTGTGGGCACCCACAGCCAGTCTCCCCCCAAATTGCCAGGCTGTGCCCTGGCCTAGCAGACAAATGTGCTTTGTCCAGGCCCCCCCCAGGAAACAGATTTCAAACCTTTATGATGCAGGGTCACTATTTACCGTTAAAAAGAAAGACGCCAGAAAGTATGTTTACGTGAGATAATTTCATTGTACTATTTCGAAAATTAAAACTGAAAAAACTAAAAATATCTTGATGTTACTAAAATATGTTGTTTAAAATGATGTCTGAGGCTACATCTCAGTGGTACCTCACATACTTATCATGCCCGAGGCTCTGGGTTCAGGGCCCAAAACTTAAAATAAACTTTATATTAAAAACATGCTTACGTAGATTGTATCTATTATAGTCTTATGAATTAAAGCATACAATTCTAAAATATTTGCTTACTGGGTCATTAAAACTAATAATAAACTCACAACATGGCAACATAAATAAAAATCTTCATGAAAAACAATACTTTCCACCGCCTCCCACCAAGAATCAGCAACAATAACAAAAGCCTGAGAAGATGGACGTGACCTGGCAAACTTCTTTAGCATTTGCTTAGTGATGCCTGCTAAATTCTCATATATACTCTGCATTTATTCTAATACCGACGCTGCTCACTCTGAAGTGCCTGGAGTCAAAACTAGCTTCACACAAACATGTATTTAGAAAAGGGGAGTATTTTTAGAAGCTTTTCCAAATACTGTTTGCTACAATACCAAAATTTCCCCAGTGGTGATTCTGAAAGGTTAGCTACAGCATGGAATCTGAAGCAAGAGCACTGAACTTTCCGTGCTACATTCCATTAAAATCCATCGGTCCCCTTTGCCCTTTGAGTGGATCTTTACCTATGTATGATTTTTAAGCACCATCAGTTTTATAGATCTTCTAAAGGTTATTTCATTACACAATATGAATGTTATACAGTGTAAACAAATCCTATTCATTAATATGGTCCACCAGCAATCGCATTGGAAAAGCCAGTAAGTACTTGGGGTGGGTGACTGCCAAATAACAGCAGATATAATTTTTCCAAAATTCCATTTCCATTTGAAAACTCCAATTTATTACTGACAACAAATATTGTCAGGTTTTAAAATGTCAATCTTACTTTGCTCGTTAAAAAAAAATCTGCTAAATAGCTGAATCTGATAACAATAATTTGTCAGTTTTCCTTACTAAAAATTGTTTCTTGTGGGTGGGAGGGTAATGAGAGTCTTAGCTGACAAGCAGATAGCTATTCATGAGAGCTCCATTGCACACCAAAAAAGTGATCCCTCCCCATTTAATGACACAGAATATTGTGTTCACAACCTGAAATCTAATAAAACTAGAATTGTTCCCTGCCTCATCAGGAACAGTGTTAAGTGAAACTGACTTGACTTCTTACCAGATGAGATGTAACTACAAGACATCTGGACTGATACTTCTGCCTTGATTTATGGCAACATTGTGAGATTTACCTATGAGGACTTTTGTGCCAAGGCCAACATAGTGGAAGAGGCAATGCAATGCTATCTTAGTAGTGCTTCAAAGTGTTGTGAAAACAAGAGTCCTCTTGAAGGGTCACAGAGAACCTCAGAAGCCCATGGCCAACCTACACTCAGTGTACTCCGGCTTCAAAATGAACTTTAAAAGAACTGACAAATGGGATGCTAAACAATTAATTTTTGCACAGCAAGCAATTACCAGACTGAAGAGACATCACACAGAATGGGAAGAAAGATAAACTGCTAATTATGCATTAGACAAGGATTCCTATACAGAATATACAAACAACTGCACAAGTTAAATAACAAAACCTCAAATCCTGCAACAAATAAATGGGTTAGTGAACTGAAGAGTTTCAAAAGCAGTAATTCTACGTCAATAAATATTTGAAAAGGTGTTGAACCTCCTTACCTATTAAGGAAACACTAATGAAAACTGCTTTGAGATTTCCTCTCACTATAGTTAGAATGGCCATCATCATGGAAACAGCACTAAGTATGGGTAAGGATATAGGGAAAGAACAACCCCTATGCTCTGGAATGAAAACTTGTACAGCCCCTGTAGAAATTAGGACCAGGGGTGGGGATGGATCTTTGTCTTAGTTATTTTTCTATTGCTGTGGCAAAGCACACCATGATTAAGAAGTCAACTTATTAAAGAAAGCATTTAACTGGCTTATAATTTCAGAGGGTTAGGGTCCATAATAGCAGGACAAAGACATGGTGACAGGAACAGCTGAGAGCTTACATCTTGACCAACAACCAAGAGGCAGAGAGAACACACCAGAAGCCATGAAAGGTTTATAAAGCCCATCCCTATGACACACCTCCGCCACTAAGACTACACCACTCATGTCCCATTTGTCCCAGTGCCCTGGGCCTGAAAGAATGTTTCTAGGCAGCTGTGTGGTCTCTGTCTGGCCCACATTTAGACAGCCTTTGCTTTAGACAGAACAGGAAACAGGGGCTGCCACATGGACCTTCTGAACAGGCTGAGTTCCAAAGCTCTCATCCTTGTCCTCCTGCAGTAAGGGTTTTGGAAAACTCAAAACTCTTAACAGTTTTGTCTGTTTCTGTTTTCATTTTGCCCACGTTTCATGGAATAATGTAGTCAAGAATTCTCCAAGTAGACCTATGCTGAGAACCTCTAGAAATAAGCCCTTAGTTATTAATTATCAAAAGGCTTATGAGATCTCTATCTGCGATGTACATGTTATTACATTTCAGCAACTAAAATCTATAATGCTCATGTAAATGAGCACCAACTGGACATTAATTACATGCACTCCAATTTATACCTTCTCAAAGGCAAATTAAACATATCTTATTTCACATTTTCACTAATGCAAATTTTAAAACTCCACATTGGAAGCAGCAAAATTCACCTACATTATGAAACCTCGGGTGGCTAATTAAAAAAAAAGAAAAAACAAAAAAAAAATCAAAAGAACAATTCTAAAGCAGTGTGGCTGTGTCAAATTCAAGGTCACAGGCCACTGAGGCTGAAATGGCCTCCTGGCTAGAGAGCTTCCCTAAATGGAGGAGAGAAGAAGCCATGGCAACAGGGAAATGACACCTGTCAAAGAAGGGTAAAGATCTGACCAGGCAAAAGTGAGGTCCACCTTCATTTGTTCATTGACATCTGTGACATAAGGGTCACACATTCATTCATCCACATTTATTTTTAATGAGATAAGAGTCTTACTGTAGCCCTGACTCTCCTTAAACTCACAGAGGTCTGCCTGCTTCTACCTGCTCAGGTAAAAGGCAGGCACCAACCCTGGCATTTATGCTACTGGTTTCTTAAGTGATCAGAAATAACAAGGTAAGGACAAAAGGTGAATCAAGTGGTGGTAGTGAAATGGCAACTGATTAATCTACAGGAAGAATGCTTCCAGCTGCGGTGAGATGGCAGCATCACTAAGCGATGCCCTCTAAGTTCTACAAGACTGGACAGCACAGGCCATTCAAGCAGAGAACCTGGACCATGACCTGGGCATTTGGGATTTTTAAAAAGTGCCCCTATAGGCCCATGAGTTTAAAGTACCCCTACAGGTCCATGTGTTAGTATTCAGGCATCTGTACTGGCCTGTTCTTGGGCTTCTGACAGGATACACCCTCAGCTGCAGCCACTAAGCACCTGTGCACGCACATTCACTACATTCCTTTTTAGAAGGGCCCTGCCCACCTCCCATCCCCCCCCCCCCGCCCCATCCGTCTTTCCTCTCTTCTGCTGCTCCTGTCCCTGAAGGCTGGTCTTTCCCTCCCTTTCCCCTTTTAATGATCCCTTTCCCTAATTAAAAAAAAAAAAAGCTGCTTGAACCCTGTCACATGGTATCTTTCTCTCTCACACAGCCACTTCTCTTAAATTATAATGCCATGAGTCCAGCAAGGTAAGGAAACACTGCAGTAAGCCCTCCTTGTTCTCCAGGCAATTTCCAGACCCCTGACATTCTCCTTGGGATTGGAATCATGGAAAGCAGCCGAGACAGGGAAGGACCACAGCAGCAGCAGCTTATGAGGAAGACTATTACAGAAATGCTTTGATTTTTTATTCTTCAACTAAAATAACCAAACTGATGAATGAAGGCCAATGCATCTGAATCCTTGAGTTTTATCTGGCTGCCAGTGCTTCAACTTAGCTCTGTGGAGTGGGTCTTAATCTGGCTGGCTGCCGCTAACAACAAAGAAACCTCAGACTTTAACAAGAACTGGGCAGAGAGTGAAGACAGGGACAGAAGGCCATTCTTGAGATTGGTTTGATTTAACATCTCCAACTACTGCTGGAGGAAACACACTTATTTTCCATTTCATGAGAACATTGTTACATGTCTAGCTGAGCAGAGGATCTGCATCTGGGACACTTCTCCAATATGCGGCATTGTTTAACCTTTAAGGTACACAGGAGACCCCATCTCAATCAAAGTAAACACATCCAGAAAGACAAAAGGAGAATCCTCAAAGAAATCCATGAAAGCATGGGCTTAGGGGCTGACTCTGAAAAACAACACAGTATTTTAAATGTGGGCGCTGAGCTGGACCAAAGTTGGATCTGCAGCATCTACTGCGTGCTCCTCGGAAAGTAGACTCCACCAGGCCTCAGACTTCCAATACATAAAGGGTCGGGCCAGCAGAGGGGAAGTGCAGCAGGTGTACAGGGCATAGGATCAGACAAGGCTTTTGCATCATGATCGGGGTGAGGGCAGAAGGGAGCTACTCCCGTCTGCACAGCCTTTTGGAACTGCAGAAAGGCTATTCTACTCTGGCTAGAGTTGCCATTCTGCACACAGAGCTGGGCGCTCGGGAACTGTTGTTAGGAAGATGCCCTAGGAAGCAGAGCAGTGTCTCTTACTGAGGTGCTGAGCACAGAAGTGAGAACTGGGAGATAATCCAGGAAATCCAAAAGCTAATCAGAGGAAGAGATGTTGCTGCTCCTCCTGTTTTCACAGCAGTAGCTGGCTTCAGAACAACTTTCCCTTGAGGATATTGTCACTACTGTTTTATAGGAAATAAATTCACACATGCTGGGAATGAATTGGCATGAAAGTTTCAAATGATGTTCTCTGTCCAGACATCCAAAATGAGGAACATGTCCTTCAACCCCAAATTAGAAGAGTTGGAAATGCTGACAGAGGGTATCAGTTTCTCATCACATGCTCTCATATAAATAAAACATGTTCGCAAGCTTGCAGGTGTGTTTCAAACACAGTAGAGGTGAGATGGTAGACAGCCCCAAAGACAAGTTCTGTGTCTCGTAGAGCTCTATACTTAGTGCAATGTTCTATTATTACCAGATACATTATGTGAACACCCTTGTGTTTTTGTTTGATCACACATCCTAGGTCTCTGAAATGAGATGTGAAGCAAGACACTGAAGGTTCATTAACTTGCATTTACTGTGGTTATTCCCGAAGCACTTGTGGCCACATGAAATTTCCATTTGATTTTCACAAGTAACAACAAAGAAGGCGGCCATCAGTATTAGCTTTGCATGGTCACATGTTGGTCCTCTAGATGTTAAATTACTTGTGTCATTCTGACTGGCCCTTGATACGATTAATTTATGTTTTTAAATGAGTCATTTATTTTGCCTTGATACCCTGCTTGCTAAAATTTCGTGGAAATGCATCGGTCTTTGTGACCTAGACTTAAACTCTTGCTTCAGTCACCCCAGAATGCTCACTGTCCTGTCTCCTGAAGCCACCCATTCTTGGGTTTAAAATGCCCTACTGCATAAAAACCATTAGCTTATCCAGTCTCTACAAAAGTGTGGTGACAAGATTGCTGTATGGGGGTGAAATGCTGTATATTTGTTCACTAGCCTTCAGTGGATGGTTCTGCAAGGTTTCCAATTACCTGAACCATTTATACAACCCTCGGACTCTATTTTTTTTTTTTTAAGTCAGAACTACCCAGTTTCACTCAGAAAAACTTCTGTAAGGGTGCTGATTTGAATTCAGCTTAATTTTGTCTGAATGGTCAAGGTGCAATACAAAGAGGCTCTGAAGCAAAATGGTACCCACAGGTTTTGAGGGTCTCGAAGGGCCACTCACAGTCATAGGTATGATAAGGAAAGAACGACCGACATTCAGGAAGGGTTTCCAGAAAGACGTTTGCAATGTGACAGATGCAATTAATGTATACAAAATGTGATTCCCCCAAATCTAGCAGCAACAAAATTATGTGTATGGAATGATGTGATTATTCTTCATGGGTATCGGCATGATAAAACTTTACTTCCGTCTCCACCTTCCTACTTACCAACTTAAATGTCAATGTTTTTAAAGCTTTGGGGTCATCTACAATCTTCTGTAAATTAGCAGCCACTGTAAAACATAAACACAGAGAAACAGTGTCCAAGTTATTTCCAATAACTCTGGGTTTTCACATCAATGATTTGGAAAATTTGACTAATGATGCAATAAACTGCAAAATCTTTTCTTTCACAGACGTTACAAAGTCCATATAAATGGCCAAATTACTTTTATACAGACACTTTCTAAAACCATTTGTATCATTTCTGCCACCTCCTATGTATGTGCATCTGGATTAATCGCTGTACATCAACCCTGCATTTCCTGTAATAAAATTTGAAATTACTTTCTAATGGAAAGTAAAAATGATAGCAGCTCCTGAGCCTCAACTGGCTAGTTTTTCTAAAAACTCATTACTAAGAAAATTATTAGCCAGGAGAGGGCAGTGCGAAAGAGGAGAGGCTCGTTAAAACTTCCCTGGGAAATAACCAGCCAGCGCTTTGGAGCTCTTGGCCTATAAATTCCGTCAATTCTCTCAACCGGGTTTTATCATGCAACACAATACAGCAGACACCTTTACAACTCAGGCTGGCTGTTAGGCTTTCAGGGAACAGCAATCTGTCACGATGGTGATGTGTCACCTTGAACAACACCTGAGTTGGCAGGCTAGGGTCAACACTTGGAGGCTGGCAGTGCAGAGTTTGGCACTGAAGACCTAGTCTCAGTGTCAACATATCCATCGGACATTGGCCCTGGTCTCTGTATCTGAGGCTGTGGTACAGAAGGCAGATTTTTCCCAGTTGCTATTCTAATTTGAAATAGTACTTGTGAGTAGAATGATCAAAAAGCAAAGAGGATGAAATTTGACAGCTGTCTTTTCACATCCAAACCTTGAGGATAAAGTCTGAGAGTACAGTTGGAGCCTTTGGAACAAAACCCGAAACAACAGAGCAGGGTCCTTCCTGTTTGTCATTTTTATGTCAGGAGAAAACCTAACTACTGATTCAGCTGCTGGGTATTAATTTCTTTTCCTGAAATTTTTTGACACTTGAAACTTTGAGAAGACATAGAAAAACACTGTTTCAAGTAGAAAGCAGAAGGAAATATGTGAAATTTTTGTTTTTCTTTATGGTTGACAGGTCTCAATCTGGGTATGAGGATTTTCTGCAGATTTGTTTCACTTAATCTGTTAGCTGTAAAGGAGGACTCAAGGAAAAATTCAGACTTGATACGGCCTATTTCTCTTTATAAATCACAATTATAAGCATTATCTTACCTGCATTTATTGACCTCTCACTAGTTCCATTCTGAGCAATGCACAGGTTTCATTTTTACCCACGCACACCCCCCCATATCTTTCTCTTTTCCTCTTCTATTAGCATAGGATATCAGATACAAATACACACCTATTGATCATCGCCCAGGCCACTGATGCCCATAGCTGGAACTCTCACTCTATGAGCCAGCTATGAAACACTGCCTGCCAAAGAAAGGCAGTGTTTACTGTGTCAGGACACTCTGACTATACGCAAATTGCAGAAAGGGAAGATGGTGTTTGTGTTCTTGAGACATAAAAATGTTCTAATAGCTCCACTGATTTGGGCTGATTTCACGAGTGGCTGTAAAGTTGTCACATGAATTTTAGTCCTTTGCTAGGGCTCTCCTGGCTAATGTGGGTGATTTACTGCATTATTCTGGGTCATCTATTTCTAGGTTGCTCTCTAAAGCTCAGTCAAACACACGGCTCTCCTGCATTAATTCACAGCCCTCTGCTGTGCAAACACGTGCATGAGGGCCAACTTCCAGGGAAGTGGCTAGTGGGTTGTATACTGACTCAAGGGCAGGCACGGGCTGCCAGCATTTGAAACAATCATCCTAGGACTCAAGTGTGAATCCCATTCCTCTGGGACATTAGAAATTCAAATTCTGTCTTCAGCTCAGAGCAAAAATAGCAAAACTGGCCACTTACCTGATTACTTAACCCAGCTGCTAGACTTATTTTCAATTTAGCTGATTCTAATTTGTTGTAAAGTGCTATAAAACACCTTCATTTAACTGACATCATGGAAAATCCAGGGTGATGCTAATTTCTCTTCCAGCAGCAATACTCATTAAAAAGATGGGTGTCACTGTTTTCTCCCTTCTCCTGACTGTGCACCTGGATTTCAAAAATAAAAACGCTCCTTACCTGGAACGTGAGTGGAGAAGGAAGAGCTCGGTGGGCTGTCTATGACTCTGGGGCTGCTCGCCCATGTCGGAGAACATTGAACCTGCTGTTTTCTGGGACCCTGTAGTTTCCAAAGCCCACTTCCTCAGCCAAGAACTACACTTAAGCCCTTCTAGACATCCTAAGATAAAACTCAGGTCTTTGGCTTTGATGCAAACTATTCTCCTCTTTGAGTTTGCCTCCTAGTTCCTTCCCAGGCCACTGAACTCAGTGCTAGGAAGTTCTCACTGTCTTGGGGGAAGCAGGGGCATACTGAGACTCTTAATCCCCCTTCTCTCTCTTCCCTTGCTTCACACTTGGAGGCCCATCAGGACTAAGTTTGTATTTCCATTTCTTTTCATAATGTGTGGCATAAAGTATAGCAAGCACTGTGACTTAACAAACTGTAATAACATCATTAATGGCCCACAGGGAAACTATGCTCATCACCTCCCCAGGTCTAAATAGAGAAGGAAATAGGACTGTCAGGAAAATCTGTTGGTATCCAGGAGGTCAAGGACATACTTCTTTGGAAAATGAAGCCAAGCCTTCTCCAGACAGTATTCTCTATGAATTCCGTGTGCTCCACAAATTCTCCATATTTCCATAGTTAAAGAATTAATGGTGATTTAAGGACTATTTATAGCCTGTGATTATATTCTGAGTAATTAGTCAAGAGATGTACTTCTCTCCCAGGATATCAGATTATTTGATAACAATTTCATACAGTGTTGATGTTTCTGTGATGGTGAATTAATTTAACGTGACTAAACAAAGCTTTGGGGAAAAGAGGGCCAGTGATCGGTGATTCAGAGGGATAGCCATGAGTAAGACTGAAGACAAACATGACCTTGGGACACCTGACAATGTGATAGCTTCAAACTGATGATTTACTCAAAAGATATAATGCATCTCTGATCTCACACTGTGCTGATGCAGAAAAATAGTAAGAAGTGGCAAAAGGAAAGGAGATAACACCAGCTCCAAGGAGAAAGGGGGGTGAGTAGGAGTGTTGTTACTTTAAACGGAGGTGAAAACAATGGCCAGTTACACTCCAGACCCAGATGAGGTGAGGTAAGATGTGGTGATGACACCTTGTTTGTGCTCCACCAAATAAAGCCTGCCAGAAAATCAGAGGGTGGAGCTAGCCACTAGCTAACCATAGAGGTGTGGAGGTCTGTACACACAGACAGGAAGTGGTATACTGGATGGAGAGAGGAATATAAGGTAGGAGGACACGGGAGCTAAACTTCTTTTCAGCTGAGAAGTTGGGGTGGTAAGATGTGACTGTGGCTTGCTCCTTTGTCTCTCTGACCTTTCAGTATTTACATCTATATCTGACTTGTTTTTTCTTTTTTTGTAAGACCAATTAGAACTCATGCTACAATAAGAGATTCATCTCAGCAGTTTCCCTACAGTCCTTAGCTTCTTAGCTTAAGTTCTTAGCTTCATGGGATGCACTGAAGTACAGTGTGCACAAATCTAAATTCCCAGCTAGAATGCCTGGGTTCAAATGCAGCCTCTTGTTCAGAGCTGGGTGACCTCTCTGAAGTGGAGTAAGGTCACTGGGCTAGAATGCTTCTGGGAGTTTGCTGTGCTAACACATTTGTGCCGTTTGCACCGGGCATCTGTGGTTGCCATAGCTGGCTTGTCTTCAGTCTTTACTGCTCGTGGTGGTTTTTCCCCCACTCACTGTTTATGTGGGAATCTGGGACACAAATGAGAAGGTGCTGTGTCCTGGATAAAATCATCTCAACTGAGTCTGGACACTTACTGAGGTCTGATTCCGCTTTCCTGAATCACTTTTGCCACTTCCTATCCTGAATCTTGCCAGGAATGGTCCCTAACTCCACTCTTCTCTCTTCTAGTCTTTACCACAGGCTCTTGATAAAATTACCTCCATATGTCTAGTGTCCTTGCTAGATTACAACTTCCTGGTAACTTAGGCAAGCTCTTACTTTTTCTAAAAGATATGTCTTAAAATTTTATCTGTTCACATAGAATAGGGTGAGTTCTTCCCAACACTGCTATTCCCCACGAGGCTATGGTCATCCCTCCTCAAGGGCGGATGGTCTCTCTGCTTCCAGCTCTGGCCCCAGAAGCCAGCCTCCACTGCATCTGTTACTATGTAATGATTGGTGCCACTTTTCTTCTTAAAACCCTTTTATAGTTTCCCAGCTCAGGATGCAATCGCGGCCTCTGCAAAGTCTACAAAGCCCACAGGACGAGGCTTCCAGCTATAGCACTCACCTTTTCCCTCACTCTTCTCTCCTCTCTGTGCCTGCTCTATTCACAAGCCTCCATATTGACTTCAAGCATTCATAGCAGGCTCCTACCAAGAACCTTGGACCTGCCACTGCCTCTACCATAAGTAAAAGGCTGCCTCCCTCTCTTCCAGTTTCTACACAAATTCCCCGACTGTGCTATCCCTCTCTTTCACCTGAACAGCCTCCTTTTCTATCTCTTTACCCAGGATTTTTTTCTTTCTATATCACTTATCAACCCAGACACATTAAGTATTTATGGCTTATTATTTTTAGATGTACATACCCTCATATTTGAGTTTAAAATGTCAGAACGAGCTTTCCAAAAGCAATGCCTTCTCTCCATTATTTTCCAAATGCCTGACAGTAAATACCAATCTGTGTTGAACATATGAAAATGGAAATCTCTGAGATCCTAACATGTACCCACACTCAGTAAATACAATACAGGTTTTCTCCCCCAGAATCATGCACATGAAAGTTAATATGCAAGTTTGTAGGGGGCTACAAGACTCAGAATCACCCCAGGCTAAGAAGAATTGTTCCTATTTCAGAAGAATTTCTACCAGTATGTCTCCTGAACCAAACTCCCATTTGTTTCCCAAAGCAAATGAAAATGCAAGAACTCTTGGCTCATCCCAACTGAATATCAGGTATCACACACTAACCAAACTATGTTTTTAAAGACTGGCTGTTCTTTTTTTTTTTTTTTTGTCCAGAGATGAGACATCATTTCTCCCCTTGTGAGGTAAAACAGAGATGCCAGCTAGCCTAGAACTCACTCTGTAATGGTCAGGAGAGCTTGACACCAAGTACTCTGGCCTGCTAATGTTCTGTTGAAGGCTGTCTGGTGGCTTCCGGCTCAGAATGAAAGCTATGGTCTCCATGAGGTCTCCACAGTCCACTTGAAGGGATTTCCTGCTACATGTCAACCTCACCCTTCTACTGTGCACAGACAAGGATGAAGACATGGAGGCCACTGCCCTCCCATCTTAGCAAAAGACTCTAAACACTGACAGTTCCCTGTGGCCAGAGAGCTAGCTTAGCCAGGTCCAGGGCTCTCCCCAAACCTGCATGCATTCAATGACTGGTCATGAGAGTAAGAAAGCTCCATGTCTTCAATGCTGTAGGACCACGAGAGCCCTCTTGGCTTGAAAGATCCTTTTGCTAAAGGCCTTTTCTCTGGGTGGAACACTTTAATTCCTCAACACTAGGATGTCTTAATTTCCTCATAGCTGTTTATCTTGAAAACACTCCTCACAAAACCTACCTGGGTACAAATCTACACCTCCCATTCTCTGTCTGGGAAAATCTGAAGGCTCTGCTTATGAGTGGAGAGGAACTTAGAAGGAACCTCACACTACAGAATTCTGGGACAGTGTAAAAATGGTAAAAGAAATAGTGAAGGAAAGAAAGAAAGAACCACAATAAATACTGTACTTGGGATTTAGTCCAATTAAAATCCTAGTGAGAAAACGTGGTGCTTCTAAGAGCCTCTAGGATATTACATGTACTACAAGTATCAGCTTATAGGAGAAGCAAGATGTCATACTTGAGTACCTTATTACTTAAATGTAAGAGGATGAAATTCACAGGACATAGTAGGAACAGAGGCATATACTTCTGTTTCTCTCTAAGGTGCAGGTCAATTCCAGTTAGTTTAACTTGGGCAGGGCATGGAAATCTGAAATCATTTGACATATCTAAACTGCCTTGTACTGAATCTGCCCTTTTAAAATACAACTGTAAGATTGGTATTTTGAGCCTGAATTTGGTTTAATGTGTTGAAGGTAAAGTTTTATGAACTGGCTGACAACAATAGAAATGAAGTGTCCATTAGTCATTATGTTATTATTGCTCACTTTCAGAGCAATGGATTGTATAATCAATACAGTTGTAACCTCATATTGCTAATGGTAGTGATAATTAACTTATAGTTAAATTCCTCTCCAAAATGAAGATGAAAAAATAAAAAATATTAAAACCAAAGCATGGTGTAAGAAAAGGTAGCTAAGTCACACTTGCCAAGAATCACAAGCATTATCTGAGATAATGGCAGGAATTAAATCACTCCCTTAGAGAAACAAAGGGGACTTGACTGGGAGATGTACATAGGAAAATGGCCTTTGCTTCCTGAATATGACAAATTCTAGAGGTATCTTAGCTTGGGCTTTTAACCTTAGAGACCGCTAAACTTTAGGTGAAACTTTGTGGGCTCACTTCTAAAGAGAGGAATGTAGCCTTTTCTAAGTACTCAACATGGACACACTGATGGGAGATGTTATTCTGTAAATATGTTTTTCATACTGGTTAATGAATGAAGCACTGTGGCCAATGGGAAAGCAAGATAGGCGGGGCTAAAAGACTAGGAGGAGGAAGGAGGAAGTAGTTAGGAGGAGTCAACATGGAGAGCCAGGAGAGGTAGGATGCCAGCCAGCTGCTCTGGCTGGTAAGATGAGCCACGTGGAAATACTTAGAATAGTAGAAATGGGTTAATAATTAAGACAGAGCTAGCTGGTAAGGAATTAGTAACTGGCCAACAGAATTGTATCAAATACAGAGTCTCTGTGTATTATTACTGGGGGCTGGTGTGGCAGCGGGACCAGACCAGGCAGGCTGGCGGAAAACTTGCACGCTACATCACACTCTTTCAAGTCTTAACCATAGACCCCCAAGGCTTCTTAACATAATTTCTAATACCAGTATATGAAGCTAAGAGGTGGGGACGTCTGTGTATGTCACATAGCCACACTAATGTGCACCTGCTATAACATAAACTGCATGTATTTCAAGTGGAAAGTATGAGTTTTGAATTTGTGGATACTGATGAAACCACCACCAAAATGGAAAACATGAACACATCATCTACTGTTCTCAATAGAGACCCTGTGTTCTTGGTAACCGCCTCCCTCCCGCCCCCCACCCCGGCCCCAAGGTTCTGCTCAGAAAAACACTGTTTAGTTTTCTATCACTGTAGGTTAGTTTTCATTTGCTATAATTTTATACAAGTGGGATCATTTTTTATGTGTTCATTCTGTCTGGCTTCTCTCATATCTTGTGTTTTTAAAACCCATCCACGCTGTAACATGAGCAATAGTTTATTTCTAAGCTGTATTCTAGTGCATGAATGTGGTTTATGCATTTACCTTCAGAAAATCTGGCTTGTTTATGAATTTTGCCACTACAAAAACAAAACTTTTATCCATATCTACATAGAAGTTTTGAAACAGATGAAATTTTTCCTGTTTGCTGTTTAGAACGGGGATCACTATATGTTCCAGGTGGATCTTGACCTCTGATCCTCCTGTTACACCTCCCACAGTCTGGGATTACAAATGTCTGCCACATGACCAGGGACATACCCCAAATCTTTCTTTTGGCTTGGATAAATACCCAAAAGTGTAAAAGCATATTCACCCAATGTATGTACACTTACCTTTCTAAAAACTACAACTGGCAGTAGATCAGAGTTTGAGTTTCTCAGACATTCTCCAGTATTTAGTATGCTGAGTCTTTGATAGGGCCATTCTAATCCATGTATTGTTTTAATTTAAACCTCCTTCACAGACTACATTTGGTAGACTCCTTCAGCTACCTTCTAATGCTGAATTTCTATTGTCTTTGTTAAAGAACCAATGGCGTTTCTTCATAGAGGGGTGTATGTAAGACCTTCCTTTGGCCCCTGTAGTGAAGAAGCAAGACACCTACATAGGCACACAGAGAGCTCAAGTACACTAGTCCACTCTCCCAAATCTGCTGGATGAAGAAGCCTCTTCTCTCTCATGGTAAGGATTTTTAATGTGCTGCAGGTGATGAGTTTGAGTAGAATTAAACAGAGAAGACAGTGAAATAACCACATTGTGAAAGGGAGAAGGTATACAACATAGGGATCTATCCAAATTTGATTTCTAGAGGCACCAAGAAAAGCTATCTCAGCTCTCTGATATCAACAGAAAGTGTTTACTTAATTATGCTGATGACTGAATTCTTAGATGGGAATTTGACACTATGAACATATTTCTGGGAAGGCTAAAAGGACTATGTGTGCATAAGACATAAAGGTAGATGAATAAGACAAGCCAAAAGAAATTATAATGACACATATGTGAAAATATCAAAAAACCCTTATTTTGTCTATTAACAAGTAATGAACACACACACACACACACACACACACACACACACACACACACACACACACACACTGAACCAGGGCTATAAATGACAATATGACAATCGTTAAGAGGGAAGACTCCCAGGCAAGTGCTACTTATTCATACCAGAAAGACTACTGTCCAATCTAGTCTATCCATAAGACTGAAAAATAATCTCTTTCAATGTTTATAATCCTTTGATTCAAAACAAAAGCAACCTTGTCAAACCCTACAAAAGGAGAAAGGGACTTATCAAGCAGAAATGTGTCATAGGAAACTGAAAAGCAGTCGTTAACTTTGGGGAACTTCTGCCTTCATTCTCATTTTACCCTGATGTATTTTACAGGGAGGAATTTCCATACACAGCTTGAGCTTCAGCCTGCTGGCTTCTGGACCAGGAAAAGCTTTGGATAAGTTAAAATTAATGAGACAGCAAATACACCGATATGAAGAATGCTAGCTAAATTACAGGAGATGCAGCCGACTGAGGCAATGCCATCTGGCATTCAGACAAAGCCCAGGGAAGCCCGAAGGACTCTGGGCTTAGTGTGTGGCAGAAGATGTGTTACACCTGTGGCCAGCCTCCTACCAGAGAGCTCAGCCTTTGTTAAATGTGTAGCACTGCCTCAAGAAGGATGTCCACTTTATCCTCATGTTAAGGGTGATTTGTTTCTCAGTTTTGACGTATCCCAAAGCCTTTAAAGTAAGCTTAAGTGACTGTAAAATACAGAGTAAAGCTGACAACTTTTCTTTTAGATTGGTTTAAGTGTCTGAGTGTTTTGCCTATATATTAGCTTGTGGATCATGCCCACACTTAGTTCCCATAAAGGTCAGAAGAGGGCATCAGATATCCTGTAGCTGGAGTTATGAACAGTTGTGAGGTGCCACGTGGGTGCAGGAGACTGAATTCAGGTTCTCTGTGAGGGCAGTCAGTGCTCTCAACTCCTGAGCCATCTCTCCAGCCTCTGAATTCACTTCTTTAATAATAATTGTTAAATAATCCAATCAATTTAAGAGTTAACTGAAACCCCTCTCTAATATAAGATATAGCATAAATAGTCTGAAATTTAATCATAATCTAATATTCAATAAGAGGCTTTAGAAATTTATCTTCCAGCTTTAGAAATTTATCTTCCACACATCTTAGACTAGTGAAACTCATGGCCAGTTGTCAAGTCTTTGTTACAGGTCAGCCCACAATAGTTACAGTATGTGCACCAAAGTGTAAATCAGTTATGACTTCCTACACTGGAAAGTCTTGCTGTAAGAATAACAAAGGAAACATGGGGGTGGAGGGAGCCAACAGAACTACACCAGGTTCTTAAATATGTAGCTAGCTGATGCTGAACCACAGGTAGGCGCATGGACCACACCTCCCTCAAGTAGTGCTTTAGACTTTTCCCCAAATAGCAGGCCCCTCCTGCTCCTAATATCCGTGAAGGCCCGGCTTTAACCTAGTATTCTATAAACAAACAGACTAACCATGTTATTTACCCTCTAACATGGGGTAAAATAGTGAGGCATTTTTGCACCAACTTTCCCATCATTGCTAGAGTAAGAGATGGAGAGAGGGCCTGTAGATGATTAAAGAGCAATGGGAACACACTCATCACCAACCTCACAGGGGTCTTCCTCCAGTTCCATCTTCAGCTTAACCTTTGTCTTGTACTTTCACTTTTTAAAACAAATTATCTTTAATTGTTACAAGAATATAACCTGAGGTGGGTGTGGTAGTTTAACTTCATGCCTCCTACTTGAATTTTATCTAGTAAAGGGTGAGACATAGTTGAACTGAATAAATGACTCTTTGACCCTATGACTAAATCACATCTGTCTCCAGTGGATCCCCAGACTGGCAGAGGCCTTATTGGGTAACACAATGGGGATCCTGCAGAGGCAGCCAACCCAGTTAGGGTGAAAGAGAGGACCATCTAATGCTAACGTCCCTGCATGGAATCTGTTGCAGCAGATAGGACTAGTGGATTAGACCCCCACAGGAAACTGTTATATCACCAATTGGCAGACTTTTGTATGGTAGAATTATATAATTAGAAGTCAAAAAACAAAATGCAGAAATTAAAACCTTCCTAGTCTTTACACAGAACACACACAAAAAAAGATTCTTGGTAAAGTACTTTTGGTAGTTGTTGTGCGGCCTAAATTGTTGGTTGGTTGTTTTTTTAACTAATAATCCTCAATTATTTTGCATTAAATTCTTTTGGTGGCAATGATTATAATAGTACAAGGCCAATTTAAAAACAAAAACAACAAGCTCTAAGAATGCATCCCATTAATGGTATCATCTAATCTGTAGGCACACATATGGATACATTTGAGGGACTCTATTCTAGGGACTCTAGTTACTATCCTGGGTTTCTCAAACTGGATGAGAAGCATGGGCATCACCTTCAAGAGACAACAGCCACTTGCAGACTGCTGCTCCAGTAAAGTTCCAGTGCAGCTGCTGAAGGTGTGTCTGCATGGCACTCTCCCAAGGCTGCATTGTTACCTTCTACTTCCCAAAGGCCCTAGTTTGGATGACAAATTGTTATAGTCACCTGTGTGACAGAGGAGCCAGACTGAAGATCCTCGCCAGTAGACCCATCTGTCTTCTCCATTATCGGTCAGCACCCAGCTCCTGCCAGGCACCAGTAGGCACCAGCTGAATTAACAAATGAAAGACTTGCCAGCCAGTGCATGGTAGCCAAGAGGAAAGGCTTCTTCAGGAAGCTGCTATCTCCCCCGTGGAGATGGAGATGAGCAGAAGAGACCAGGGTGGTGTGATACAAGGCTGCAGCTTCTACCTCTGCTTTATGTTTCCTATCCCACACTATTCTCAGATGCTGAGAAAACTCTGTCCTCTTAAACCAGCAAAGGCAGAGGTAGCTTGGGGATGGAAAGATCTGCTGGGCTCATTAGTGACACACTATAGGCAGCAGCATCTAATTCTCAGAAGGTCCAAAATTACACAAGTAATTTTGGAATAAACAAATGAAAATGGACCCAGTGGTGTATTTTACTATTGTTAATACTTAAACTCTTTCAGGATCTGTAATTAAATCTGATAGAAGAGTGAACTTCATCGGATGTGTGTTTTATGTTTTGTGGAAGTCAGGGGTGGAGCCTATCTTTGTTCCTTAAATTTAGCGTCTCCTATGGAAGGACAGATATGTCAGTGAAGCTGCAGGAGCCATCCTTACCCTTCATTGTTGTAATCAGTGCTCAGGAGGTGGCAGTCATTGTTAGAAGACTGACCCATGTATCCCGGGAATATGCCCTTGGCCATGTGCCATGTGATATCTGAGCTAAGTTCTCATGCCTGTTTTTGACTGCTCCTTGTCAAGCCTTAAACTTGGATCTTTCTGGACCTTAATCACTATTGTTTTCAAGTATGTGGAGTCTCAGCAGGACAGGGAGTAGGATGCACTCAACAACTTTCAGATTGTGCTCTGTAGCGGACCACACACAGGACACAGACCACAGGGCACTTGGTGCCTTGAAGTTGGGGGCTGTGACTCCTCAGATGAAGGGAGCAGAGCACTGAGAAGCTGCATACTGGGAGCTGAAGGTGCTGCCTGTTGGGATGCTCATGCTTGCTGTGGGTAGGTATATGCTGTAATATGGGTACTATGTACTAAGACAATTCATTGAACAAATACACTTGAAGAGTTTGTCAAGAGCTGGCCTTCCTGATGGATACAGGGAAAGAGAAGCACAAGAAGCAGAAACACTGTTTTGTGTGCCATGTGGACAACTCATAAGTGATTAAAGTGCATTCCCATGAACACAAGGGAGAAGCAAAAGGAACGGCAGTTACCTGCCTAGAGCAAAGGTCCCCGTTAGCTTCCAAGAGGTGACAATGGGGCTGAAAGATGGGTGAAGATTTACTAGGAGAACGAGAACATTCCAGGCGGAGAAGACTACCAGATACAGGAAGAGCAAGCCTGGCAGACTCCAGCTGAGGAATGTGCAGATATAAGTAAGGATGTAGATGCAGTTCAAGATCTGCATGAAGTCTAAAGGCGTACAGCAGACTCGTGGCTGCTGTACGAG
This sequence comes from Cricetiscus sungorus, assembly GCA_030556225.1. Taxonomy (NCBI): domain Eukaryota; kingdom Metazoa; phylum Chordata; class Mammalia; order Rodentia; family Cricetidae; genus Cricetiscus; species Cricetiscus sungorus. The sequence goes on from JANBXA010000372.1 coordinate 9,339,916, forward strand.
GAGAAACCTAGTGTTCCTATAAGCTTAAGATTCAGTAAGGGAGTTTGGTTTACAAGTGACTTCCTTGCATAGCAGGCTAGTTTTAGTGAAGCAACCCACTACATCCCTGGGCAATGAACAGAAAAGAACTGCTCCTGCCATTCATAAAGTAGTGAAAGTACAGGGAAAAATGATGATTGCTGAGAGCTGCAAGAGAAACATGCCATGTTACTAATAAAATAGCAAAGCCATCATAGAAATAGCACATTGCTTAGGGGAAGCTAAAGGTCAGTTGGCATGGGATAATATAATCCAAGTGCCAAAAGAAAATAAATGTCATCATAGATTACTACACCCAGCACAATTATCTTTCAGAATCAAAGAGGAAATCCTTCCCAGAACGCTTAGAACTGAAAGGGAATCACAAACAGCATGACTGAAGACACTTGTGACCATTCATTCTGATTGTGACCTTGACTGGATTCAGAGTCACCATGTACTTAATGTCTGTCTCTACGAGGATGCTTGTAGAAAGGTTTAATAGAAGACAGAACACTGATCCACCACAAAAGTGAGTGGCATAGTGCCACGGGTCAGTTCCAGCACTGAATGCTCTCTGCTTCCTGACTGCCCTTGCAGTGTGATCTATCGCCTCATACGACTTCCATACCATCAGAGACAATAACCGCAAAAAGAGAGCCAAAATAAAACCTTCCCTCTTTAATGTCCTTTTGTCATATTAACAAGAAAATTAACTAATACAACACTTAAATGAATTATCCTCACAAAAGACAAACCAAGACAAAGATAATCACAAGAGCTAACACAGAAAGAATAAATTCACTATGAGTAAGTGTGAATTGGGAGATAATCAAATGTGATTTATATAGCAATACAATGACAGAAATCACAGTATTTGACTTAATAATAACCCTATGCAGATTGTTTATTCTTCATTTATGAGAAGAGGTCAAACTATTTGCTGTAAGAATCCTCAAGGGAAAGATACACATAGCCCCGGAGTGATAGGACAGAAGATGGAAATGAAATCCAAAGCTAAGAATAATTAAGCTCATATCCAATGAAATGAGACCCAAACCAAAATGGGTAGGTGATAAGGAAAACCAATTCAAACTGATAATCTTTTAAGATGATGTTTGAAGACTAAATTTTCTTTGATTTTTTTCAGTTAATATATAAAAAGGGGGGGTTGTGCTATATATATATATATGTATATATACACATATGTACATAAATACATATATATATATACACACACACACACACACACACACACACATATATATATATATATGTATGTATGTATGACTGCACTTAGCTATTTATCCCTTCATTCCACTATTGTCCCCTGCTGGTCCCTTCTCTCCAAATATGCTGCTTCTGCCCCCCCCTTCCCCCCGGCGTGTGAATGTGAGAGAAAACATCTAATACTGTCTCTAATACTGTCTTTTCTTTCCTCCCTTATCCACTCCTTTCCCCTCCTTTTATACTACTTTGTCCCCCACTTTCATGCCACATCTGTGTGTGTGTGTGTGTGTGTGTGTGTGTGTGTGTGTGCACGTGTGTGTCTGCTCTGCATAGATTCTGCACACAAGAGGAGAAACATTTGACTTTCTGAGTTATACTAATTTTGCTTAGTATGTTGATGTCTAATCCCATCCAGTTTCATTTAAATGACATAATATCATTCTATGTGGTCAAACAAAACTCCCTTTGGAATAGTGACAGCATCTTCTTTATCTATTTATCTGTTGATGGGCATCTAGGCCAGATTTGTATTTACTGTGAATAGTAGAACAACAATTTTACAAAATAAACAGTATAGGACATAAGGGAAGAGAAACCTCAAGACAGCAAGGACAGCAAGAGTATGTGATTTCAACACTCACTTTAACCAACAGACAGATTATTAAGAAAAAACAACAAAACAACACCCCAATTAAACCACAATGCAGATCTGATGGCCTTATTAACAATGGAGTACACACCTTTTTAAGCAGTACAGGGACCTATCCTCAAAACAGATGATATATTCCAGGCCATAAATAATCTTAACAAAACAATCCACATAATTACCTAATCTGACTAGATGATAATTTAATATAGAAATTAAGAGAAACTACAGAAGGCATACAAGCACACAAAGATTGAATAAACTTTTGAATATGGGTTCATAGAAGTCAGAGAAGAAATTTAGGAATTCAGAGATTCCAATGACAATGAAAACACAAGATACCACATAACATATGGGATATAAGTGAGAACAGTATGAAGAGGAAATTTTATAGCTATAAATATCTACTACCTAACCTAAAAGAGAAGTATCAAATAAATAACCTAAAAAATAATAAGAATGAACTATACAAAAACTAAGATTTAAAGAATTAATAAAGGTAAGACCTGAAGTAAATGAAAGAGAGACCAAAAGATCAATAAAAAAAAAATCAATGAAACAGAATTGGTCTTTAAAAGAAGACTGAAAATAGTCATTTTCTTAGCAGACTTGTTCAAAAGAATCAGGACCCAATAAATAAAATAGAGACAACAAATGGATATTAGAAGAAACATAAATTAAATCCACAAGACATGTATAGTTTTTGAAAGCATGATTATATATCAATATCCTAGATCCAAAACAAAATAAAGCCCCAGACATAAATAAATAAATAAATAAATAAATAACAGGCAAATGTCTTTGAAGAGAGATGTAAAAACCATCAGTGAAATGGTAGGAAATCAATATCACATTAAATGATTATTAAACATGAATAATGTGGTTTTATTCCAAGCATGTCAGGATGGTCCAACTTATGCAAATCAATTAACACAGTAAGGCACAACTTGTTTAATCAAGGATAAAAATCAGTCATCTTCATAGATGCAGAAATAACCTGCGATAAAATTCAAAATCATTTTGATAAAATCATTGAAAATCCAGAGTCCTCCAAAAGGGTCTTGGAAAACAGATAAACTCAAGAAGACACCATGCTACAAAATCAGCATACAAACAAAAGTCAGTAGCTTTCCTATTTACTAATCATGACTCACTGAGAAGGAAATCAGAAAACAATACTGTTCCTGATATCCTCAAGTCAGGAAACTGCAGACAACAAACCACAAGCAAATAAATGAACAACAAAACCCCTAGGGATAAACTCAACTAAGTAAGGAGATGAAAAAGTTCTACATGAAAATTAAAAAAGAGTCATGTGTGCTGGCAAATGCCTTTAATCCCAGCACTCGTGTGAGGTATGAGCAGGCTGATCTCTTCAAGACAGCCTGGTGTACATGGTGAGTTTCACAGTCACCAGAGCTACATACTGAGCCAAGCCAAACCAAACCAACCAAAGTCACTGAAGGAAAAAACAAACGAATGAACAAACAAACAAACAAACAAAAACCAAAGGATTACACAAGAAAATTTAGAGAGCCCCATTCCTCACTCTCATGGATTGAAGAAATTACTATCAACAAAATGGCAGGCCACCAAAAAAGCCAGCTTGAGATTCAATGCAATACCCAACTAAAAGAAGAAAGAAAAAGTCTTTAAAGTTCTTAAGTAAGCTTGAAAGACCCTGACTAGGCAATGCAATCCTGAGCAAGAAGGACAATGATGGATTCTCATCACAAGACCTGATTTCAAAATATACAGCAATAACAAAAGCAGCAGATCATTGGGGTGTGAGGTGGGGACAAACAAGGAAACACCAAAAACAGACAGAGGAGTAGATATCAGACACAGAAAGAAACACATCTACAGTCAACTGATCCTTGACAAAGGTGTCAATAACTCACGTTGGCAAAAAGATCTCTTCCACAAACGTTGGGAAGTAAAGGGGGGATTTTTACAGAGAATACTGGGCTGAAACACCACAAACCTCTCGACTTGAATAGTCAACTCAAAAGGAACCAGAGACCTAAATCCAGACATCAGCAAAGTAAAACCACAGGGGAAATACTGAGGCAAACAATGGTCTCCAAAAAGGACTCAATTAAAAAATAAAGGGAAGGGCTGATATGTGGGTATATATCAAACTGAAGAGCGCTTGCACAGTCAGGAAGATTATCCACAAGAGTGCAGGAGCTTGGAGAATGGGAGAGAAAGACTGACAGGCATCACACTTACAAAGACCTAATTTTCATAATAAATAAAAAAGAACAAATAATATAATATATACATCTCAGAAACTGAAATACAAATGGCCAATAAATACATGAAACGTGTTCAATACCTTTAGCTCAGGAGAGAAAGATAAATCAAAAGAACCTGAGATTCCATCATACACACACACACACACACACATATGTGTGCATATATGAAAACACACCAATGACAATGTTGGTGTATCTGGCAGGGTGTGGGATTGTTCAACTTTGGTAGTGGGTTTGTAAATTAGGACAGCCACCAGGGAAAACATTAAGGAAATTCTTCAAAAACCTGAAAATAGAACTATGATGTGATACAACTCATACCCATCCTAGGAATATAACTGAAAGAAGATGAAGTCAGCATATGAGACACTTTCTGACTCTCTTCTCACCCCCTTTTTTCTAGCACTTTCCACAATGGCTTGGGTCCATTAATGGATGAATGGATACAGAATGTATCATATATATATATATATATATATATATATATATATATATATATATATACACACACAATAGAGCATTATTTAGTCAAAGAATAAAGTCATGATATTTGCAGAAAAATACTGATAGAACTGAAGTCCATCATGTTAAGTTCAGTAAGTCAGACATCGAATGTATCATGTGTTGCCTTTTATATAAAGAGAATCTAAAATTTTTAAAATTTAAAAGAAATTAAAGTGGGCATTAAAGTTGTCTGCAGACACTCTCAGGACAGCGCTGCCTGATATATTAGTCACCTGTAAGCATAGAATATTCACTCTAATGAAGCTAAGTGTAGGTGGGGTGACTTGATTACTTAATTGAGAAATCACTGGACCTCATTATGTTCATTGCCTTAATTGAACAGATAAGGTATTTCTGTCAAGGCATCCCTCCCTCCCCCACGATACTGTTCTCTTATCTAGAAGGCAGCAGAGAAGAGCTAAGTGGCTACAAATGAAATCTGGGAATGGGGCTTGAAAGTAGTAGCCTGTGTACTTGGACCTGGGCTCCATCTACATAGCTTCAAATCAGGCTTAGCATATGGGAGGCCCTGGATGCTATCAACAATGCTGGAGGTTTGGAGGTGGTGGTACTAAAGATTGCTTCCTGGGGAAGAACTTGTGAGTTGATTCTTTGTTGAATAATGGAGCAGAGGAAGGGTAGGCATGATGTGTCCTTATGAATGGAAGAGACTCCACGCTGGCTGTGTGTGTTCTACTTATGATCCAGAGAAAGCTGTTTATCTGATACTGGAAATTACCTACAGAGGGAAGTTTCAATCTTCCTTCATTACCCATTTCTACAGTACACCAGTTGCAACTGGATTACAACAGTGCATCTTAATGAAACTGCAAGCCTTCCTTATGGAACTCTTGGTGAGTATATAACATTAAATTGTGTGTGTGTGTGTGTGTGTGTGTGTGTGTGTAGAAGGAATGGTTATCTAAATAGGAATACAATGCATAGTCTTAAAGAATCCATGTTAATATAATTAATAACATATTTGTTTACAGGCCCGAGGAAATCAAAATACTCACTCAGCACCCACAATAAGGCATAAGGAATAATACTGTCACCATCAGCAACATAGCTCTGTTGTGGAATATTTAACTTTGTAAAGATGTGTTACATTTGTTTATTTTGGGGAATATTACTTTAACGTGTAAAGGTGTGTTGTATTTGTTTATGCTGCATTTGTTTAATTATGTAAAGATGGGTTGTATTTGTTTCACCTTGCCTGCCCAAGGTACCCGATTGATCTAATGAGAGGCTGTCAGCCAATAGCTAGCTAGGAGATGGAAAGTCAGGGCTGGAGGGCAGAGAGAATAAATAGGAGGAGAAATCTAGGCTCAAGAAGAACAAGAGGGAAGAGAATGAGGGAGAAAGAGAGGGACATACAAGGGGCTAGAAGCAAGACAGCGCCAGTCAGAAAAGGAGAAAGCAAGAGATTGAGATGATAGATAGATAGAGGTAAAAAGCCCCAAGGCAAACACAGATAAAGGAAAACATTAACACAGGAGCTAAGCTAGGAGAGCATTCAAAGCTACTAAGTCTCTAGGCACTTTGAGAGCCTAGTGCATAACTCAGTGGGTAAAGGTGCTTGGCAAACCTGACAACCTGACTTCAATCCCTGAAACCCACATGGTATGAGAGAATCAACTCTTGCAGGTTTTTTTCTGAGGTCATGGGTTTGGATCCACAAGAGCCTAGAAAAAGCTGCGTGTGATGGCAGGCATTTGGACCTCAGGGCTCTGAGCAGGGATGGAGGGACAGGCAGATCCCTGCAACACACTGGGCAGCAAGTCTAGCTAACTGATGAGCCAAGGACAGCAAAATATTCCGTCTCAAAAAAATAAGAGTGGAGAAAAAATTGAAAGAGGTGTGGTAAAACCATATATAAATATACTCTTTGGCATGTGAACCCATATGCACAGATGCACACATTAATATTAAGTGCAACACACACACACACACACACACACACACACTCCACACAGAGTGACTGATTCAGTAAATAGTCATCATGCCTTTGTTTGGGACCTTGCTGTAGGGGGTGACCAAACTTTCAGGAATGTCATGACCTTTGTCATGAAGGTCAGGTACCATAGCTTCCTCACACACACAGGGAACATAATAGAACTGAATTTCAGAGTATCATTCCTGCCATGATAGACAGAGAACACCATTCTGCTGTCTCGTCCCTAGATACTTGACAACGCACAGAGGCATATTGTGACAGGCAACAGGAGTAAAGTGAGGGGAATAGATGTCACACTGATTTGGGGAATTAAAAAAAAAAAACATGAACAAATAAATCACTTATGTCAAGGGAGTGGATAGAAAAGGACCAGGAGGTTGCACTGAGAGGTACACGGAGCTCAGTCCTCCAGTGAACAGAGCTGTTGATAGAGGGAGTGAGGAGCACAGTGGTAGGAGGGTGCGGCTGAGGAGGCTCATGCTGTGTGCAGTAATGAAGCTGACTCTACAGAGGAGACACGGGCAGTCCACACACAGATAGGAGCAGGAAGAGATGCTGAGCTGGGGATGATCATCAATAATGCACTAAGGAGTAAAAATCAGAAGAGTGCTTGACAGCAGTGAAAAGGGCAAGCAAGGCTGTGGGCTGTATGTGTAGCAGGAGAGACTACAAGACTGCATTGCTTATTCTGGTGCTATTTAAGGCAGCACGTTCTCATTAACTCTTGGCCGATATGGCTTTTCATTCCTGCTGGGGGTGGAGGGGAGGGAGAGAGAGAAAAGAAAAGAAAAGAAAAGAAAAGCAACCAAAAAGCTGTGAGCGGCAAGTCAATTGGATCCATGGTTCAAAAGAGCAGGGAAAATGAAAGAAAGAATGCAGGTCTCAGCCCACGGAGTTCTATTATAAAGCGGGGACCTCTGTCACGTCCCTTGCTGGCGCTTATCATAACTGTATACACTAAGGTGTGGGAAGAGGGTGAGCAGATATGGATCAAGCACTCCTGAGAAAAACACTACATCTACACTGTGTGGCTAATGCATACACTCTGATAACATCACTGCTTTCCTAGTGGCCACTGTGACTGTGGCGTATGTAAAGAAACATTATCGCGAGAAGGCTGTAAACTATTATGAATGTGATCAAAATATGGCAATCACAAGACAGCACAGGAACTGGTTTTTGTTTGTTTGTTTTTCTCTTTCTTTGATGCATTCTGTTCATGGCTGCCTGGTCATTTAGTTAAAGCCAGAGATTAGTTACACAGCTGGTCAGCCCAGCCTCACACTGAGCCACCAAGAAATGACAAAACCTCCAAGTAACCACCCACCAAAATGCCATCCTATGTTTCTTCAGTAAGATTTCCATTTTACTGGTTGCTCTTGACCATTTGTTGGGGAAGTCTGTGAGCTGACACTTCTTGATTCTGTTATTGACAAGTTTTGTATACCAGAATAATAAAAAACTTGTCAGACTAAATAAAACCATTATTAAAGCTTATACTTGCTACAGTTTAAATTCTTGCACCCACACACTGAAGTGTGAACTAGCATTGCTCCCTTTTGACAATGAAAACTGAAGATGGCATGATTTGCCCAAAGTCCCCCAGCCTCTGAGAGACTACATCAGGGTTTGAACACGTGAAGACCGCGTTCCCCAGCACTTGCTTAGCCAGTTGTGATCTGTGCTACCTCTTAAAGGGACATTAACATTCTTAAAGCAAACTAAAAATACCTTAAGGTGGGCAGTTCACATATGGACGGGGCCTTTCCCTACAGTTAGTGGGGATTGTGTCTTGCAAAACAGCTGATGCTGCTCCTGGAACACAGTAAGCAGGAAGATGTGAATATCGCTTTGGCGATCCAAACAGGAGGGAAACCCCTCCATGTTCCTATGAACATCTCAGACAGAATTGGAACTACTATTCCTCAACGTGAAACAGCATGCTTTTGATTTTAGAGGCTTTTAGCCAACAGTTTCCAAACTCTTCAATAACTCCAGGTTTGACAGCTGGCCCATGTAAAGCGGCAGGAGAATGGAGCTGCTTTGGGGCTTATTTTGTTGTTGCTACTTCTGTGTCTTTTTGTTGTTTTCAGAAAAAAGAAAATTTTCCTGCTCTGGGGCAGAACAAATCTTTAACTCCTTAGGTAAAGCTCTGATCTTACTGAGGGTGAAGATGATCACTAGAACAGATGATTGTGCTGTGGGTGACTTGGTTCAAGTATCAATTGTAGGAATTTATATATAAAATAACTGAGAGATATTGTGAATGTTTAAAATTACCTTAAGAATGACAGTATTTGGTTATATTAAAATGAAAAGTACTTCCAGAAGACTTCAGGAGTAGACGGGTAAGAAGATAGGCTACTTGATTGCCTGACTAGAGGTTGTGCTTTACACGAAGAGCAGCCACAATAACAAAGAATTAGCCACGACCTACAGCTTTACTCACAAACAACACTGAGGACATGCTGTTCTGTAAGATTGTCTCCAGTAGCTGGTTATGCCCTGGATGGCAATCTTGCTGCCACACAGCACTTCCAATTCATTGTCCCCAAAGAACCAGTTGTACTTGGTTCTAGGATTTAATTTCATTTTTATACAGGAAGAAACACGAATCCAAGATGTTATATAAAAGAGAGGAGGATTTTAACACAGGAACAGTTACTAGAGGGAATGGCTAGAGAGCAGTAGGTGATGGAGGTAGTGGGACCAAAGCTAAAGAACTGGACTCCCAGTGAACAATATCAGAGACATTCAAAAGCATTGTAGGCTTACAGATGTACACACACACACACACCATACACAAGAGAGATTTTGTTTTTACAAAAGTAAAAATGAAATATTCACTTTAGCCCAATTAAGGGTTATTTGCATCACACAAATTATAGGCAGGGAGTAGTGTTAATTACAATAAATTCTGAAGTCAAAAGAAAACACATCAATCACCATTAGGTTCTCAGTTAAATAGACAGGGCCCTAAGCAGAGGGGGTGGGGGAAAACAGGATCAAGGTTGCCCACCCCAGATGTACAAAGAACATATTAAAAGCTTCTGGCAGTAGACTTATAGTTCCAGTTGACATAAAAAGAAAATCCCATGTGAAAATTCAAGAGCTAAATGGAAAGATGCAATAAATCAAAAGCTTAAGAATGAATTAGAAGCATGTTCAAACACCAACTGAGCAGCTATCAGAAGCTAAACCAAGAGGGAAATTCCCCACAGATATTCCAATAAGGCAGGATTCCTTTAATGACAAAGGATGACAATGCTGTACTTTTGGCATAAAAGATACTGCTGCCTAGAAGAGAGATGGGGCAGACTGCCGTGGCTGGGCACCTGCTCTGCAAGCCGTCCTATGACAAACAAGGGTTCCTGGGCACAGTCAACTGACAGCCAGGCAAGATTATGCACAGGATTTATTTCTGGCTGGCTGGAGGTCACTCAGACGTATATATTTTCCATTACCAAGGAGTTAATCTGCCATAAGTCCACCGTGTGCTGTTCAAATGTACATCTAGGCTCTTACTTTCACACAAGCTGAAATTTGGCAGTGTTCTCTGGGAGATATTGGCATTAGTCTTTTAATGAGAAATGGGGAGATAAAAATGATGAATTCATTCTTGCCTAGCTAATACAGTAAAAAACGATTGCACATCTAACTTCTGGCTTCTGAGAAATTATTCTGGAAGGTAGAAACTCTGAATGCCCATCCTGCTTAGTCTATAAATCTCAACAGCTCAAATGCAAACCCCAATTTTTGCTGCTAGTAAATGCCAGCAATTTGATTAAGAACTACAAAATCAAATAGCAAAAAGAATCACATCTGTCTTTATAATATGCGCAATTGTGTGCTGAAGTCAAATTAGTAATTCATTCATTAATTCATCCACAAAAGGTTTATTGAATAAATATTTCACTATTCTCATGTCCTAAGAAACACCAACCAGTCAACAAAGCAAACAAAACTCCCTGTGCATATAGAGCTTACACAGTTCCTCATATGTGACTTCTCCCTCTCAACAAAGCCACAGAAATGACAACATTTTTCTATAAATAACACCCTGTTAGAAATTCCAAGCTACAGTGTTCAACTGGAGTCCAAAGTGGCAATGGCATATTAGAAATCTGAGTTGTGATGAGATTCTACAGTCAAACCATTCCTAATGTAAGGTCTCTTGATATTACACAGGTGGAAGTACCAAATGGTGTGCCACACACTTGTTTGACACACCTGAAAAACCCACATAATCCTTTTGATTATTTAAATGGTATAGTGGCCAAGCAAGGACAGCATGTTACGTTGCTGCTGTTCCAGTACATATGACTCTGATGTGTAGGTGAATATTGCAATTTTACACTTTAGAATGGGGATGCATACCAATTCCATAGTGAGAACATCAAACACATTAACAAATCACCAGGAATCTGTATAAGAGACTCAGTGAGGGTACTCTGAATAATACTCATGAAACACCAATCTCCTTCCTTCTCCTCAGGGAAACAGGATCACAGCTTAGAACTTCATATGCCAACAGTTGGCCCTGAACTGTTCCCCAGAGAAGAACTACTAGGTACAAGCTGTATCCTTTTAACCCAAATACTGTCTGAGGATGCTGATGACTCACAATGACATTAAGGCAAAGAGGGATCTTTAAGAAACCATTAAGCAGCATTCTTACACCTGTAGCCTTGCCAGCTGGAACAAAGAGATGTGGTTCTTGCTTTAAAAAATATTCTAGCCATGTTCAAATGACATGCTGTGAGTACAGAGAGAAAAAGACAGCACCACTTAGCACTGATGCACTCTACAAGACCGAAGACTCAGTCATCTCCAGAGGTTTAGAGGGCACTGCATATTGGTGAGGAGAACCAGGTTTGCCATGTCAGATTTTATGCCCAATTGCATTCAGATCTCACTTTCCTGAGACAAACCAGGGTTGGATTCTTCCATCAACTAACTGTCCTACTTTTTAAATGCTGGCAATTATTTCCTAAATCTTGTCTGTCTAGGCCAAGCAAAGTACATATGTAGGAGAGACTGGAGATGTGAGCTTCAAGAGAGAAACCTCTGCTTGATAGCAAAGGCTAGAGAAGCGCCGTTCACTGGAATCAGAGCAGAAAAAAAAGATAGGCGACGGGTTATTGACTAAATTGCGGTTTGGAGGCTTTGCAGTAAAAACTCAAAGCTCAACAAATTTCAATTTTGGTATGCCAACAGAGGAAAAGTATTCCACAGGCACAGAGGCACTCAATTAAGATTGCCGGGGTTCATTTCCTTGAGAGCTGTGATTAAATTAGGACTTGAGATAGAAAATGTGGGCTGCAGTAATTTTGAAAAAAAAAATCACTTTTTCACAGTCTGGGATTTATTTTTTAACATATCCAAACAAAAGGAGTCATGGTTTCAAGTCAGGGGAAAGCCTATAATATATAATTAAGGGTGAATTTCTGCATACCAAATAGAGTTAAGAGAACAGAACAAAACAATGCAATCAACAGCGAAGCACCAACTGTGCACCAACCATAAAAGAGGGTTTGCTGGTTAAAAATAAGAATACATAGCATGTGGAATCCAAAGGAAAATACATAAACAAACTAGATGTTGCTCTCCTGTCAAGTGTGAGACACTCACCTATGAAATACAGGCCCCCGCTGAAGGCACACATTGGTTTTTCCTCCTCTCTCATATTCTTCACTTTTAAAAATGGGTTGCAAATAACTTGTCTCAATGGCACATCGGAAAGATATGTGACACTACGTGGCATAACCTAAAAGTGATCTAATAAATTTTCTGAAGAATCTCCTACACCGAGAATGAGTGTTTTATGGGAGACATTTTAGAAGAGCTAAGACTATTTAGTGAGAAGATTACAAGGCCTGCACCAAATATATCTGTTGCCCCACAAAGGGGTCATAGGGATGGTAACCCCACACTATCAAGGGCTTACGTAGCAATGCATGATTGTAAATCAACACACACCAGCAATAGAGGAAGACAGGCATGTTGGGAGCTTCTAAGGGCCATTCCTTGAGGGGGGGGGCAACAAATTTGCCTGGGATGCAATGTGGGCTAGATATTCCTGTCACCAACTCCTGGGACAGGAGGAGAAGAAAGTTTTGGAAAAAGAACTAGAGTTCAACCAAGGGGCTAGGGCTCAGAGTGTGAACCAGGGTACAGGACTAATCATCTACCAAGGGCTCACCTCCCCTCTGGAGTTTAAAGCAGTACACATTGGTGGTCCTCATATGCAGGAGCGAAGTGCACAGAAACAATCAGAAAAGTCAAAGAGGAGGTGTCTCAAGACGTATCCCCAGTGGGTGGAAATTTAGAGTAGTTTATCTAGCTGCCTAGTCCCTTCTTAGCATCCTTTCATCTTATGTTTGATAGCACTTTTCAGACTGATGTGGGGCAAAGAAGGGAAAATGCCTTTCTGAAGCACCAAGGGGGCACAGATAAATTCGCGAAGCTTGTGGCGTTTAGTAGGTCTACAGTTAGCTCAGACCATTTGCACTGGCATTTCCTGCCCATTGTAGTTGGAAAACCAAAATTTTGCATTAGATTCTCTGATGGGGATGGGATTCCATAAAAGAAATCTTACATTGTACAAGAGGCAGATGATTAAGCTCTAAAACACACAGTACAAAATGTTACCTGCCTCCTCTGAGAGGCCAGTCCTAAGTCTGGACTATTGCTGTAGTCCAGCAGCCCTTAAAGCCCAGGGTTAGAGTTTACTGTGAGAACAGAAGGCACTGAGGGCTGGAGAGGTGAACTAAGTTCCAGACTTGCACACTTACATGTGCTAACTGACAGACCATGGAACCTGCCTCACCCCCAACGCTGCACTCCTTCCCTGAAACACATGCTCTTCTCAGTGGGTTTTCAGATCTCAAAGAAGACAAAGGTATTTTAAACATGACTCCAAAGTCAGATGCTCCAAAGTCAAACCCCCCTTAAGCACTGGCAATACCATCAGCAGAAAACACCACACCATGAAACCCGACGATCTGTCTCAGGCATGTGACGATGAAAATACTGTGTGAAACAGCCTTCAGGCTACTTCGATAAAGTGAGTATGATGCATAAATAAATTTTATGATCTACAAGATATGTCATTATACACAGGCAAATATTTAAACACTTGAAAAACTATTCTCAAGTATGAAATACCTCAGATCCAAGCACTTGGGGTATGGGAGCCTCAAACATGCCCAGCACATGGAAGGCCTGACAGCCATTTAAGACAGTGATAGCAACTGCTTTTAAGAATAACCAAGCATCTGTTTATGCAGTTCACCAGAACCAATCTGGATTCGGTTAATTAACATGTCAGTATGCATATCACAGCCCACATGGCAGTTTCTATACCACCACAGAACATGCCACTCATCTCTACCTGCTCACAAGCTTCCTTTGAAAGCACAATGGAGAGAATAAAGCTGGTTAAAGTGAAGAGGAAACAAAGGAATGATTAGTGAGACCAGACAACTTTCCCAACTTACAAACAATCCAGAAATCATAAGCAAATGTTGCCCAAGGCCCACTGCCAGTTTGCCAGGACAAAAGGTAGAAAAACAGGAGCTTATTTTTCCTGAGCTAAGAAGTGAGCATTTTGAACATGCAGTGCTTTGCATGCTCACTTAATCTAGGTAATTATAGTGTTAGTCCCAGAAAGAAAATTCACTCAATTCTACTGCAATTAATGGGCTTGAAACAGCAGGTTTGCTTTAACTCAATGAACATGAATATTTTATGCATTCTGTATTCTATTATAATGGTAATGGTTCTACTGTATGTATGGTACTACTTCAACCCACACCATAATTTGTGTGAGAATAAGGCAATATTATGAAATGGAAAATGTACTTCACTCTCTTTGAAACTATACATGAAGGCCCTTTGGTCACTAATGTCATGAAGGCTCTTTGATCACTAATAAACGTCAAGAAAATGCCCACGATTAATGCCTATGAGTTGACTTTTCTTAAAATTCTAATTTTCTTCTGATGAAGTAAATGGATTGAGAATTTCTGAATGGTATCATTGGAGTTCTTCTGGGTCCCCAAACATTAAATTACCAGCGAGTTTTTAAAGCCTTCAAATACAAATAAATCTAGAAATATGAAACATTTCAGCTTTTGTTTCTCAGTCTTCAAGGTCTGTATGTCTGCCCCTCTGTGGTTCTGACTTGACTCAGTCATTGGGGACAGGGGGTATCTTAAGTGATGCAAGACAGCAGAACTAAGGTGATAAGAAAGTAGAGAGGGGGAACATTGGGGAGAGTAAGTTTTAAGCAGGGAGGAGAGTAGGGGATGAGGGAAATAAAAGGGACTATTACTCCAAATGAAGGATGTATGGGAAAAGGACATACAGAAACCTATTAGTTTGTAAGCTAATTAAAGATATTAAGTTAGAAAAAAAGTTAGAATGAAGATATTCTACATGTGTAGCCCTAGAAATGCCAGCTTTGAGACCTCTTTATGAGCTGTTGGTAAGAAAGATCCCAAATGCCCCCAAACAAACCAGGCCCCTGACATCCATTCCTCTTGGTTGCCCATCAGAACTACATGATAAGACCATGTTGTTGAAGACACCAAACGCCCTGGTTGCAAGATATAGAAGAGTCAAACTGGAACTGAGCTGGCAGCTTCCTTTCTGCTGGTAGCTTTCATAGTGCCTGGAGGTACACAGGATGCTGCCGGTGTGTGTGTGTGTGTGTGTGTGTGTGTGTGTGTGTGTGTGTGTGTGTGTATGTATGTGTGTGTGTGTACACACATGTGTGCACATGTGTGTACATGCATATATTATCAGTCTTACCTACTGTGAACCCTATGAACTACAGTCACAACTTTCCAAGTAAGAATGTTTTGGGATAGGATGGAATTCATGCCTGGTACTGTAACCCAAGTCAGAAACCCATGGCTGGAAAGGTCGTAAGCCCTAGGGGGATTTTTTTTTAAAAAACTAAACTTATGTGGCACCAACTTGCATTCTAAATATTTCTGTTTAAACCCACAGACAAACGGCAGTCTTGTCCTTAATCTGAGAAGCTTGTCTTTGCAGAGAAGGGATGGATTATGTGCAGATTCAGGGCTGCTCAGTGTGCAGAGAACAGAGAGGGCTGAACGCTCAGTCCCAAAAAGGACATCTCTGTTTTACTCCTCTAAGACTCAGAAGACCGGCTAAGACCTGGGAATGTGAAGAAGGGCTGCACAAATAAACGCTGAGAGGATGGTAGAGCCACTGCAAGCAATCTCACAGCAAGAGCAATTGTCTGCACTGGGCCTGTCAACACCCAATCATGGGTTGGAGAAGGGTTAATGGGACCCTTCCTTCTATGTTGAACTACTGGCTACTGATGGATTCTGGGGGAGATGCTCATTGTCTTTATTGTCTACAAATGGGAAGCCAAGTTCCAATTGGTAGCCCCGAACCAAAGGTCATATATTCTGTTTAGGTAAAAATCAGTGAGTCACAAAGAAACAAAGACATGAATGTGGGAAAGGGACTTGTGGTGCTGAAGAAGGAGAGATAGATAAAAGGGTGGGTGAGAGTAAACAGAATTTATCATACCCATGTATTAAAAAAACGAACAAACAAAAACCCACTAATCAATAAAAACAAACAAATTTCATGGAATAAACATAATAAGAAAATAAAAGGGATCTAACTTAAATTGTGTATTGAGATGTTCTTCAAAATGACGTGAGTCTAAAGGAAACTATTTATTTGCTCTCTTTTATAGAAGAACAAAGAAGACACAAAGGTTCTCTTTTATACAGCGTCTCAAAGTTGAGCAAATGGATTTAGTTGTAGTCTTTATGACTCTGTGGCTATCTGTACGGATCTGACCCCTTTCCCTTCTGCTTATTCAATGTGGCCATTCTGATCCATTTTCTGAGTTCCGAGTCCATTTGCTCCCTATATGCCCAGTACCTGCAGACTCAAACATTCATCTGGCCCAGGAAGGACTTCTTGGTTCCTAGATCCAAGTGCGCCCCATATCTGTAACTGTCTTTATAACTCACTGTGTTTCATTTATCACAGCACCTCTTGTGGTTTGCAATCTCACAGGTAATGTGTACTGGCTTACTGAATGCCTGTGTTCATGTTAGACTGTGGGCTTCACCAGGTCAATGATGCTGATTGCTTTGTTCTGCAGGTATACCTGACACAGAGTGGTGACATGCTTTATTCACTGAATAGCTACAGTAGCTTGAAGGCCTTGATGACAGGGTACATAACCAGTAGCAGGAGTGACACAGGGCCTTTTGGTGGCAACACACCTGATGTGGACACTGGGGTTCACAGTTTACTTGGTGACATTGCTGAGCCATCTCTTTAAGGAGAGAGAAGAGAGCCACCGCATACTAACTAGCACTGGAAAGGCAATCTAAACTTCTGAGACACTTCTCTTTGGGAATTCCCAGTAACAGTCAATGGTTTTATGTGTGGCTAACAACTAATCTGAAGATATATGAACTGCATTGATATATCTAGAAAACGAAGCTATCAGTACTAATACAACATAAAGCCACTGCTCAGGGTTACATGAATTATAGGTATTAGATACAACAATACATTCTGAAAAAATTCTAAGTTAATTTCTCATACCCATCACACACACACACACACACACACACACACTTACCTCAAATAATGAACACCATCTTTTTAAAGAAATCTTGACATCTTCAGCAAGCCTGCTAAGCAGGGGCTGAGTCCATTAACCAGAATAATCTATCACATTTTTATGCTTCCTAAAAGTGATACTATTTAATTATATCTTCTGAGCTATATTATTTATTTATGGAAGTTAGTACATCAATGTATGTAACTGTTACCTTATGATTCAGTACCACTGACAAACAGAATTAGAAAGAATTAAAAAGAAACAAAGAAGTACCACCCTCAACAAACAAACAAACAAACATACATCTGTGAGAAAGATGTGTCAGGAAGCAACAGTCACCCACAGCAACGGAAGGTCAGGTAAGAACTAAGTCATGGAAATACTGCTTTCCAGAGCCTTGGCCAACACACACAATCTGGTAAGAAGTCTCGAGAGCTGGTTATAAAATAAGTCCTTCAAGGGGTCTGTTACAGAACAGATGCTTTGTATAAGATATCGTCATTTCCAGTAATGTAGAACTCACAGCTGAAGAAATTCACTAAGGGTTGAAGGCATTTTACGATTAAGAAATTAAGTCAGAAGAAACAAAACTGTCTCCCAAGCCAAATGAACAGACAGGTCCTTCAATGTTTGCCACTGTGAGCTTGCTCTGGGCACAAGGGTGCACAGTCAAGGCCAGGAATTTACAGCCATGGATCGTGGGAGGCTTTCCTGCCTGGCTTGGTTTCCCACTCAACAGGCCAGTGTGTGATCAGACCCAGCAGCCTATAGGAAAAACCGCACTGTGAAGAGGGTGTCGTGGGCTAGCAAAATCAGCTTCTGCTTTTGACCAACTTGTGCAAATGCTGACTTTTACACTGGGAGAGCAGAGACCTGGTGAGAAGGGCATGTTAGATTTGTTGAAAGGGATCAGGAAAGTCTCTTCTTGTCTTTAAATGGACGAGGGGGCAACAGGATTTTTCCATGCTGTTTCTTGGATGCTAAATTTGTGTGGTACAAGATTGAGAGCTTGGTTTTGTTAGAGTGTACAAGAAGGTTTTAGAAAAAATATGATAATCAAATTCAAGATGCAAGATCAAAGTTAGATATAATTGAATATGATACCAACACAGTGATATTAACCAATATTGAGCCAAAAATGTGGACTTTATTTTTTTTTCTTGGCTCTTCATTTGCTTTGACTGCCTAAGCAATAGCTCTATTTCCTTCTGTATAAGAAATTATGGTGAGATACACTAATACATTAAAAAAAAACAGCAGTGAAATTTCATTTGGAAGTGAGAGAGACCTGCTAGATTATTAATATATACATGATCATAAGTTTGTATCGAGAACACTTTACTACTATTGGAATAGTTAGATGTAAGCTCAGAGATTGGTGAAGTGGATATACATACACACACATGCACACACACACACACACACACACACACACACACACACACACACACAGACACAGACACACACACGTGTGCAACCTAGTCATTTAAGTCTGACACATCTGGTAGTGTTAGAAAAGGTACACTGCCACAAAGATTAAACTTAAGTTTTTTTAGGCAGAAAAACCAGAAAGATGTCCTTGTCATAAGAAAAGATTGACAATTTGGTGCTTATCCAACAGACGGGAAGTTTGGCTGGACTGAGCAGAATCTTCACGAATATCTGATTTTAGAACTAAAAGGTAGATTAACATTTTTATTAAAACAGGACAATTTAAAGCAACTGAAAATAGCAGGACTCTAGGGGCTCATACTAATCCACTGGCAAGCTCTTACTTAAATGACAAATCTTATCAGAATCTATCATTACCAGGGATCTTCTACAGAGGGTATCAACTTCTAAATGAATAAAAAGTGACAATGTTATATGGTGAATGGGGTTCACAGTGCAGTTGACTGGTGTACTGATTCGCAATCACGTAATACAGAAACAGAGACTATCTTCAGGGTGACAGATGCCACTTTATAGTAGAACTTCCTGGAATGGCACCTGCGCACATTTTGAAAGGCAGTGCTGAATTACACAATGGCCATCAATCAGAAGCTCGTTATAAAGGGCAGGTCAACCACCCCTTCTTTATCAAGAACCAATCATTTTGGAAAACATGGTTTTTTATGCATGTGTCTGTGCATGTACATCTCCAGACATCATAGCACCCCTCCCTGTGCTATGACTCTTACATATAATGAGCAAAGGGAGTATTTAGAGCCAGGAGTAGTGAGTTACAGTCAGCTGGCAGCAGCACTTTGGTAAAATACTTAACTGTCCATTGTTTACTACTTTTAAAAAATATTTAAGGAAAGTAATCAACATAGCATTCTCAATAAATGCATGGTTTCTGATCCCCTGGAAGATTAAATTCAACACAGATTTTTGTTTTGAGATTTTTATATTTAATTTTTTAAAAAATTGTGCATAGGTATTTTGCCTGTATGTATGTCTATGCTCCAGTCCCTAGAAAAGAACGTTGGTGGTGAGCCTCCCTGTAGGTGCTAAGTCCTTTGGAAGAACAAACAGTAAGTGCTTTTAGCTAATGAGTCATCTCTCCCGCCTCCTCAATCTGTAACTTTGATCAATAACTATTCAACTACATTTACTGACATTATTCAAACTGATTTCAAAGCTGCCTAAACTCAAAGAGTATGTAAGAACTGTCTTCTTTAAAAAAAAAAAAAAATCTACCATTATTTAAAAAAAATGTGATTGTGCAATACAGGCTATTTTGTTAAGGAAAACTTTTCTTCATTCGATTTCAACATCATTAAACACAGTAGAAATACCCACTGAACTGAATATAAGAAAATTTCTTTGCTCTTTCTATAGCTTTATCACAGAAGTGCAGTGCACTGGTGCCCAATATTGCAATCACTCAGAACAGACTTTAACAATGCTGAAGGGAGATAGAGAATAATAGCTGTGCACACCTCACCACGTGTTCCCGTCCCAAGCATGCTAAGCTTCTACTAAGCTTCTATTATTTGCATACTTTGGAGCCTAAAGTGCTTTACTGTCACCTAGAAAAACAAAAGAGGGAACTCCCTGCAGGGCCTACTCCACCCTGAGCAGCAATATTAGTATTTCTATTGTAAACTATGTTATGTGTTTGTCTTGCATGTCTGTCTCTGGAGCCTATGCATGCCTGGTGCTCAAGGAGGCCAAAAGAGGGTTCTGATTTCCTCAGACTGGACTTACAGATGTTGGGAGCTGCCATGTGCATGCTACAAATTTAACCAGACCCTCTAGAAAAATATAAAATGCTATCAACTACTGAGATATCTCTACAGCTCTAACAATGTTAGTTTTAATTTCTTTTTAATGTAGCTATTAATGAAAGTAAAAATTTTCCCCATGAGGCTCTTTCACACATGCAGTATCCACACCATTCACACACACACACACACACACACACACACACACACACACACACACACACACACACTTCAAAAGTTGACTGGCATGACTGTAAAGCAACTTCCAAGGATATAACTAAACAAAGCAGAAAAAAAGAGGAGATTAATGATATTGTGAAGATCCAGTGATTTAATGAGGCAAGGATGACTTCTAGAGGCTACTGCAAATAGATAGAAACTCAAGTAGGTATAAGATGTACCTGAGATGCTTATGAAAATGCTAATTCCCACCCTCTCTGCCCAAGATGCCGTAGCTGGAGCTTGAGTTTGGAACCCAGAAATGTACACTTGTAAGAAGTGTCCCAGATAAGATCCTGATGGAGGGATCTCACTGTCTACACTCTGAAAAGTACCCAATTCCTAGCATATCTTAGTGGAAAAGAGACACTCTAAGAAGACCTTAGAATCCCTTCCTAAAAGTCAGTTAATGAGAAAGGGCAAGAAAGACAAAGAAACACAAATAAAACCTCAGCCATTCATTATTTCATTGAAAAGGTGCAGCGATGATTTCACTGTCCAAAATTATCTACTCATATACTGGTCCAGTGTACCCATTAAGACAGCGCTTGCATTAAAGGCACTTCCAGCCTTTCTGAAAAGTGAAAAGAGCACCATATTCCAAGCATGAAGTGGAGAAACCTACTTCTCCAGGGATCTACACAAGGACAGGCTGTCCTCCAGCTTGAACAGGGCATATATGGCAAGTCTTAAAAAGTAAGCATATCTTGGGTGTGGACAATTATTCCAGTAATATGAACGGGTCTGAAAGCCCAGAGAGAACTTATGAGGACATGTATATTTCAAATAAACAGTGCCTATATATTAATAATACGTATCGTAAAGTACAATAAAACACATTATTAAAATAAGCTTCATTGTAGTGCTAACATCCTGGCTCAAAATTTATCAGAGTAAAATTGTATAAATTAATGCAGAAATACAACTCTCTCCCTTTTTGTAGACAGAAATTCTAACATCTGGTTTCATACTCCACTTAAAGAAAGCAGACATATGGTATTTGAAAGCCAGGAAGGGTGATAGAGACCCCAAGTGACAACAGTCAGCAGATACCCTGCTCAGATACTCATTGGCCCAGCAGCTTCCCCTCCTCAGTGCAGGCCTTTGGGGCCCTGGTTTCTGCACTGGGCCTTGCAGGTGGTGGGTGGGCAGCTTTGAGAGGCTGTTCCACAGGCCTTACAAACACCCTGATTTATGACCCCTGCCCTATTCCCTTTTCCTACTGGTGAAGTTCCTAAACTCACTGAAGAAAATTACAAAGACCACGTTCAAGTCCAGAGAAAAACTGAGAACTACTTTTATGATTTAGAGAAAGCCACGTTGTTCTGCATTGCCACTTCTGAGACAGAACCTCATTTTCCAATGGGCAACTTTTTCTCTGGGGAGGGAGGGGCTTTTCTCTGAGTTCTCCCTCTCAGTTTTCCTTGGTAATCCACTTTGAAATAAGTGGAATAAGGACTCTGCTCTTGTCTATTTACATTTTACAGCCAACCGAGGCAGACAAGATAAGCAAATTTATACAGGTATATCATTTATTTTTTCACCTCACAAATTTACTTTTTTAACCACCCAGAAGGCAGCGCCATCTTCTGCATTGTCTGTTTACACACGGCCTAAACGTGTTTTTGGTCTCTTGCCTAAGGTAGTGCTGAAATTTGAGCATAAGTGAAGTGGGTTTCTGATTTCAGTCTGCAAACCCTGTATTTAATTTTGTGCCACCCCTGCTCTGCATGAAAGCAATCATTCGGTGCCATCCACGGCCTTCCTTCAGTCCAAACTGCGCTTTGCTGAGCTTTGCACACTCCAGGCAGATTACCCTGAGGCTAAGTAATGCAGACTTTCGTAACCTATGTCTGCTTTGCTATAGCAGAAGCCACAGCACCCACTGCTCTACAACATATGCAACTGCTTTCTTCGGCCTTTTCATGCTACCATAAGCATTTCCTCCAACTCAAAAGAAAGTGCTGATGGGAAAAAAACCAGACTTCTAATCTATTTAAATGTTAGCTATTTTATATTATATAAGCTGAAGAAACACACATGGGAAGGCTATTTTATGTGCAGCCTTCCTTATGTGAGCTTATTTCATTTTGTAAAGGCGACTCGCATTTCATGATCTTCAAAGAGTCTCTAAATACTAGTATTCTGTATTCAGAACGATTGTTTTCCAGTGACAATGTCAGGAGGTAGCTGTGGAGATTAGAACAGAATTTTGGAAGTGTCTGCTGGGAGAAGCAAAGCACCTGAGCAGTGGATCTGGATCAGTTTAGAAGTCAGATGAAATCAACCACCTTTAAGAAACCAAGCTTAGTTTGGTGTGGTTATGCATGTTTGTATTGCCAGTACTTGGGAGGCTGAGGCAGGAGGACCGCAAGCTTGAGGCTAGCCTGGCTACATAGTGAGATGCTATCTGAAAAGGAAGAAGGGAGGGAGGGAGGAAGGAGGGAGGGAAGGAGGGAGGGAGGGACGGAGGGAGGGAGGGAGGAAGGAAGGAATTGTGTTCAAGAAGAAATCCTACAGATAATTTTCCTAACTGAAAAAACCTAATGTGCTTCATGAGGAAGGACAATATAGAAAGTACAAGGCAAAGAGGATTGTGGAAAGCTGGGAAGGGTGTGCCATTCTGAGTAGGGAGTCAGGGAAGGCACCCAGGAAAGCACTCCGGTGAGCCTATGTGAGCTTTGAGAAGGGGCACTCTGGCAGAGAGGCAGGTGTAGCTTGCCAGTGTTGCAGGATGGTAGAGCTGATGGGAGCTGAGTGGAGAGAAGAGAGGTGGTTTGAGAAGTGCCTGGGCTGTGCAGTGAAGGGGTACACACCACTGGCCTATGGGCAGGAGGCCACTGCAGAGTTTGATGAAAGTGTTAGTGTAATCTGGTCAGTTTTTTTTTCAATTGGAATGTGACTCATGTAGAAAATTCTTCCTTTTGAAGTTCACAATTCAGTGGTTCTGGATATAGTCTCAAGGATGTATACACATTGTTACTTTTAATTCCAAAATATTTATCACATTCAAAACAAACGCTCAAACCTTCTGCATCCTGATGCCTCTCAGATACTTTCCTTTCCTTCTGTATACTTGCCTGCACTGGGTATTTCACAAACCTGAAATCACATGACCTTTTATGTCTGATTTAACTTACTTGGCTCTCTAAGTTGACGAGTGGGCAGGGACAGAATCTGGGATACCAGTAAAGACACAGGGGTGATAATCTAGCTGAGGGATGAGAGGGGCTTAGAATAGGATACTATCCCCCTCCCAAACAGGCTCATATATTTGAATACCTGATCTGCAGCTGTTGGAGGAGGTTACTAGCCTTTTGGATACATGACCTACATGCCTTATGTAGGATGGAGCTAGAGGAGCCTATTTTTCCCCAAAGCAGTAGATATCATTTTATACTTTACTTGTTGATTATTCAATAGATAAAATATATCCACTGACCTAGGGCTCTCTGACACCTCTGCTTCCAGGTCTGCCAAGAGTGGAGGACACTCAGAGACATGCTCTATTTGCCCTGAACACTGTCATGCCTTCCATGCCACGACGATGGACTGTGCCTTCTCAGGACTGTGCCTTCTCAAGCTGTGTGCCAAAATCAACCCTTCCTTCATTTGTTTTTGTTGGGTATTTTGTCACAAAAGAGAACCAAGGTGATGACTAATAGATGCTGTGCACATTACAATCGGAAGTGGGGTGAGGGAGAAAGAAGAGTCAAGGATAACTCCCAGGTGTTGGCATGAGCATCTAGACACAGAGTACCTGAGAGAGAAGGGCCACTGTAGGGCAGGTGGGAGGAAACGCCAAGGGCTGCATTTTGGAGACTGGCAATTAAATTTCAAATACCGACTGCCTCCCCCCAAGAGAAGACGATTTTAAAAACAAAATCTGGCCGAGTTTTGCAATTCAAAATAAGGGCCTATGTCAGAAAGTTAAACAACAGAAGGTGATTAATTCCATGCCAGATGCCATGCCACAAGAGCAAGTGGCTACAGAAGGAAGAAAATGTCCTGAGATTCTTTGGATATGTCAATATCTACAGGTCAGAAAGATGAAGAGGAACCAGTAAAATGCTAGGAAGAAATCACTCCCTAGGTTGCAGGGTGGATTTATACAAACCCAAATGACAGTTGATCACAGAGGAAGGCCCTACCTTCTATGCCTGGTACTTCTGACAGGCCAATTAAGAAGACAGATAATTAACCTCACACTTAGGAAGGTGGCAGCCATTCTCAGATCACCACATCGTTCACTCCGGTACTGCTACACCCAACATTGCACCTGTCATCTCTCACTGCCAGGCCTGTCTTGTCCAGGTGTGGCTTTGAAAATAACAGTTTGAGTGGAGTAGGAAGGTCAAAGTCTGGCTGGAGTTTGCTCAGGAGGTCATGGTAAAGAAGGAGGTCATGACAGAGACAGGCCTTTTAGCAAATTTTCCTATGTTGAGAGAAAATAGCTGTATTAAGGTGTAGGGTAAAGGAAGAAACTCTTTTGAGATATAAGAAACAGAAGCTCTGAGATGCTCCTGGGTCCTATGCAGTAAAGAGTGGGAGGGACCACAAGGGAGACAGCAGAGAAATTCTGGTTAGTGGGGACAGGAGTAAGTAGATCTTGTCTGTTAAACAACAACTAAAATAATAACACTTTGGGAAAAAAATAAGTAGTTTTTATTTTTAGTCTGATTGTTTATTTTCCTATGATGCATAGGGATTAGCACTTTCTGAGGGTGAAGGATGTTGGACAAAACTCTGTCTACAATGCCTGGACAAGGATAAATTCTCAGAGACAAGAAACTTTTGCATTAATGACTATAGGTTACATCCCCCAGACCTCATTTGATCTAAGGTTCATCCCTAAAACAGTGACTAAAAGAACCTGCCCCTTTTACATCACGAACAGGTTTGACCATCAGATTAAAAGTACATGCACCATCTGTATAGCCATAGGTGTGATGCCCAGCAAAGGTATGTGTTGTTTTGCCACACAAGGAGGAGTTACATACTTAGTTTTACCAAACGTTCTTCATACAGAAATATTCTAGTCCCAACAAGGGGAAACAAAGCAAAATAAAATTTATAAGGATAAATGATTAAGGCATAGAAAAAAATATAGTCCATTTGATTATATACTGCACTTAAAACACATGTTAGTAAGTTAAATATGAATGCTGCCTTCATTTCTTATTTTATTTCTTTTAAAAACTCAACAACAACCAAAAGCTCGTTAGTGCACAGGATAGCCTCAGAGCCATGTAGCAAGTTAGAGGCTAGCTAAGACCCTGCTGCAGACAAAACAAAAATGAACAATAACAACAAAAAAGAAACTATACTGTAGATTGATTTGAGAATAGCAGACAACCCCCCCCACTAGATTTGACTGTAGGGCACTGGTGAGGTGACACCTAAAACAGCTATGAGCCACTGATGTCCCTGAGTCTCCAACTTGTCAATCCCAGCCTCCTGCCAGCATCAGTTCAAACAGTGAGCAGGGTGTGGTGGTGCACACCTGTGATCTCAGTACTTGAGGGGCAGAGGCCAGAGGTGAACAACTTCAAGTCGAGCATTAGCTTTGTTACAGTAAGTGAAAACAAAAGAACAGAAACTTCCCACATCCCCCTCCACATCAATTTCATTCCTACTGGGGAGGGGGGACATTAAGAGCTAAAGAGTCTTAAACTCTACTTGCACTTGGCAATTATTGTTAATTCTGTCTGCTTGTCCATGGAGCATAGTTCTCTTTATGGGAAATAAGTATTTCAGAGTATTCTGGTTTGGGCATTAACTAGTCTCATTATTTCTTGGGCTAAACTAAGAAACAAAGGTGTGTGCTTATTTCATTTTTTTTTCAGAACAAGGAACTGGAGGGTTAAGAGAAAGAAGTCAGAGGTGAAATTCTGAAAAGGCACTAAAGCTGGGTTGACATTTTTTGATGAGTGCTCACTTTACATTTGATCAGAAACAGGTAAGAACTCAGCTTGCTAAAAGACATAACAGGATCTGCAGGAAAGTTTGAAAGATAAGGATGAATGAAGAGATACAAACACACAGGGATATATAACATATGCATGCATGTACGTAAATTTCACTTAGACTATGGCAGGTCTTATGTATTTACTATGTGGCAAAAGGAATGAGAGTTCTAATTGTATATACTTTGCCTATAATTTATACAAAGGAATTTAGTTTTCCTCTTTTGTATTTTTCATATCATTTGTTAATGTAAAACAGAGATACTGAGTGTTTAGCCAGAAATAGAATTATACTATAACCAGTGTATGTTGCCATTTAAATAAAATGTAGGAGCTTACCTTACAATGATCTATATTACCATGTTTCTAGAAGCCAATGCCCAAAACTGTGCAAATCTGTCTCAAATTCCCCCGTCACACATCCTTCCACCATCACTGAGCAAGGACTTACTCGGAATAAGTGAATTTATTTAAAAAGTGGAATATGAAACGAGGCATGGTGGTGGACACCTTCAATCCCAGCACGGAGGAGGCAGAGACAGGTGGATCTTGGTGAGTTTGAGACAAGTTTGGATTCCATAGGAAGTTCCAGGACAGCCTCGGCTACACAGAGAGACACCCTGTCTCAAGGCCAATACAATACAATACAATACAATACAATACAATACAATACAATACAATACAAAACAATGTGTAATCTCAAGCATTGTTTCTTGAGGAATTTTTTTCCTTAAAGATTATTTTGAAATTAATATCTTACCTTCATTCTTCTCATTAATGTTATTATAATTAACAGAATGCTTTATAATTCACATATTAACTAGCTGCATCACTCAGAGTCATTATTGAGAATACACAGTGACAAAGAGTACATTATAAAATCCCTGTGGACTCACTATTTCCAGGGGAGCATGGAGCATCTGGGCCAAGCAGAGGCAGCCACACCAGGCTTTCTGGGCTCACATGAGGCTAAGATGATGCTTTCTCGGTGATGCCTACCTCAGTTCAGTTCCTGACAAATCTACCCATTGCTTGCTCCATCAGCACACTTAGGTCATATGGAGCTTCCCTAGCTCCATGCAGATAAATACTTTTTCATTCAGAAAAAGAAAGATGAGCCATAGAAGACCCCAGGATTTCAAAATAAAGAGACACCATACCCTGCTGTGTGGCTCTGGAGACACTCAGAACTTCACTAAGACTCCGTTTCCTTACTTGGACCACAAATGAACTGGCTTGAGTGACCTTTAAGGCCCTCTCCAACTTAAATACCAGAACTACATTATGATTTGTTCTTTGTGATATTTATGATATCCAACTGGATAAACCAAGCTTATATAAAGGGGAGGGAAATCCGTGAAACACCTTTGAAGAAAAGTAAATGTGATTCTTAATGCAATTTCATTACAATCATAAGAACTTACGAAGATTCTCTTTTAAATTTCAGAGCGAATTATTCCTTAATGAAAAATTTTGCTTCTGAACACATTTCCATTTGATATATCAACAAAATGATACTGCATACTAAAAATCAATTTACCTATAACTACATCATGACCGTCAACCAAGCCAGCAGAGAAGAGCTCCTGAGACACACCATCTGCTGTATCTGTCCAAATGTGAGATGAATATGTATTAGAAACCATAACATAAAAATCAACAGCCCAGCACAATATAAAAATATATTTCATTTACTAAAATCACCCACATGATTTTAATTCATCAATTCAGACCTTATCAGAACAAAAAGTCAGAAACACCATGAAGTATATTTTCCCACAAGCAATTTGTATTTTGTTTTTTACTTAACAGATGTTACTATATAAATATTTATTTCACCTTGGTGAACCAAAAACCCTTCCCACTGGCCACCATCTGAATTCATCCTCTGGAATACCCTAGAACACCTCAGACTCTCTATGACATTGCTTTCCTTTCTTCCCAAGGTTAATTCTAGCCATCATCAATCCCTTTCAATCATTTGTAGCTACTATGTTAAGGATTTATAGCAAAGGTTGAATGAGTAGAACCTGATATAACCTTATACTTGGTACAAACAGCCAGTGGGCTTGTTGGACTATTAAGATGAGCTATTTAAATGTATGCTATTAAGAAACCCCTTTAACACAACATTGATCATTTGATAGCAACAGATTCATTCTCTTAGAAAATGTGGCTGTGTAAAATAATGTAGTTTCTCAATGATAAGTGACAGGAGTTGGCAATCTCATAAAGATGGGACTGAACAGGCTGTAGCAAGTGAATACAGCTAAAAAATTACTTAATTGAGAGGTTATAAATGGGCATGGGAACACTGCTAACTTCTACTGAAAGACTTTTCAAGGAGGAACTGAAAATTGCAATATGCTCAAAAGAATAACTAAAGAACACTGTTGTTATAATCAAGGAGATGATTTTGTCTCCACAGCCTTCTGGTATTGTAACATATACCTAGTAGCACTGGCTACAAACACCACAGGCAATTTAGTCAGTGAGGATCTGACATGGGTATTTTCCAAAGTCAGGAAACACCTGAATGCATAGCTGCTGCATCAAACAGACATCAAAACAGAACTGCAGAAATGAATACACAGCATAAACCAGCTATGGAAAGCTGTGTAAATAAATGAGGTCCTGGAGTAGGTGTGTGCACATATAAGCAGTATTTGTATCACACGAATGCTCATACATGCATCTGACCTGTTTTTCACAATTTGAGGGATTTAAAGTGTTTAGACCTGGTGTCTGATGCTAAGAATACAATAAATGGTGATGGAGATGATAATGCCACAGCCAAAGGGCATTCCAAACTCATCTTACCCTCCTTTGCATGCTTCCTCTCCCTTGCTCAATCTCCAGAAAAGATCAAAACTCAATGTGAGTGTGTTTTTCTCTCAGTTCATAATGGAATGCAAGAAACTGAAATAGATGAGAGGGGTTATATGGAAAGCTTACTAAACAAAGGAATTCCACACAAGGGAAGCTTGTCTTGGGCCTTCTCCTTTTGAGAAAGATTAAAAATAAAGTTTATAAAGATCCCTGATGGAATGATTCCCCCATTAGGGGCCTGAAGATAGCTTAGTGAATGGCTATGTTGTGAGTGTTAATTCTCTTTCTGAAGCTGCTAGCATGTAGAATTCCCCTCTTCCTGGACATCAACCAAATCTCCAGGACAGGAAACCCTCTAATGAAGGCGCTGAACAGATGTAGGTGACAAGCTTGCAGTAGGAGGTCATTTATATGTAGTGACTGGCCATCAGCAGGAAGATTTGAATCTTACATTTCTGCCATCAGCTACACTCTCAGAAGGCAGCTGAAAAGGGACATGTCAAACAAAACCATGCCAAGGGCTAGCACTAAAACACTCCTTGGTGATTAAACTGGATAAGCATGTCCTATTTTCAGGCCTCTTGGGAACCAGATGAATCATATCAAAGTGGCGAATGGCTAATGCTGGCTGGACAAGATGGGAAATGCTCCCACCGCTTGTATGGCACGAAGCAATCATTCTCTACACAGGTAAGACACCTGTGATAGTTTAGGCCAGAAATACAAAATGATTATTTCAAGTATACCAGTAATTTACTTTTACTTTAAGCTAATGCTGAAACAGGCTAACTCATCATATGTTAACATCCAGTTTTCAGACTATAGATTACATAATAAATAAAAGGGCGTGTCCTCAAAAGACAATAGGGAATTTCTGTGTGTACATCACATTTTATACCATACACAACTATGCTGCTTACAGACAGCACACATTGTACATATTTGATGCACAGGTGTATTTATTAGACATTGCCTGAAGAACAGGTAACACCAAGAGTTGCACACACAGTGCAGCCACTACTAACAGGCCTGTGCTTGTTGCCCAGTAAAGGATACAATTACCAGCCAAGTCACTGCTATGGTTTCCACCTGTGTACTAAAATTAGCAACTACTCATCAATCCCTGACAAACGAGGCACCAAGGGCAGTGCAAATGGACTAGTGATGGTAGGACCACCTTATCTACACCAATCCTCAAGTTGGAAATTCATTTCTTTGTTAGTTCTTAAAATTAAAATTGATTTTCATCACCGTGGTCAATTTTAAGCAACCAGATGAAAAGAAGCAATCTTAAAATCAGAATCAGCTCGTGCTTATACTTGAAACTCCTGTTTCAATGATGCTCAATGATGTTACAATGATCAGACCTTATTCATAACATGGCCTAGTCAATATTTTTATATTATGACAAAATAGATGGCATTTTGATAACTGTGACTGGTGTACAATCTCACAGGCCCATCTACAACTGCTAAAGATGGATGTACTTGAAAAGAAATCCCAAGTTAGCAAGCTCATTGGGGCCCATGAGTATTTATTTTGTAAAAGATACTTCATATTTTTGTCTGATTCATATATTCAGGATGTCATCTGACCTTTGCCTTTTCAGAGGACTCACGATCAGAACTAGAGTAAATTGTGTATCACAACACTTAAGGTCTAAGAGCATAATGTGTTTGGCTGGTGGTACCTAAACAGCTTCTCATGAATGTATACACATAGGACGCACCAATTTCTTCAAGTGCCTTTCACTCACTGCAGCTCTTCGAGGCAGCTGGCCAGTGTCTCCCAATGTGGAAACAGTAAGGAGGCCAGGGCAGCTGACTGCCGGACTAGCTCTCAGGTAAAGTGAATCTATGTACTTTGGGCTTTTGGAAGTTTAACAGATGGAGCTGAAATTTATGTAGAACTCTATCACCTAGGAATGAACACCAAGGTATGAACATATGTGCACTACAAATCAGAAAGCACCAGACTACCATACTTCACAGAGGTATTCAGGGTAGACCTTGAGGAAACTCTACATGTACATTAAAAGTTAGAAACCACAGGACATGGAAAATAGTTACAAACTTAGTGTGGATTGGCATCTGATTTTTTACCTCTCTAGACTACTGAGGCTATACAGTAAATAATGTAAAGCATATTTTTATTTTTTTCCTTGGGTTACTTTTCCATTAACCAAGGTTTTTTTCCTGTTCTGCAAAGCAGGCTCTATGCCTGTGGCAAAAGGTAATAAAAACTAAAACACAATGTATAGTCCTGTTCAGGACGCAATATGAACAATCACCACAAGCATTAAGCAGTTGCAGTAACATACTTTCAATATTCAAATTACAAAGAGGTCCAAGAAAGGTGGGGTTTGTCAACCTCACTGGGAAATGCCACATCTACTGTCACTTCCATTAAAAGCTGCATTTTCAAGGAGTGTACACTTTCATGGTTAAACTAATATGTCTCATTTATATGTGTCTGTACACCATGCCACATGTGCACTGGGATTCATGTAGTGAGTAGTGGTTTACAGTTCTTACATCTAACAAGTTCTTTCTTCTTTTATTTGGAGACAAAACATGTTTTGAATAGCAAATTATAACCATACGCTTGTAATCAATTTCTCAATTGTTTCTTGTTCCGCCAAAATAATAATTTCAATTAAAACTTGCCTCTTCCTGGAGTAAACTCAAATCGTATGTCATTAAGTTCCTTTCTGGAGTTTCTGAAACACATAACATAAAGCACATTAAAATCTAATGAGGCAGAGTTTAATCAAACCAAATTACTCCCAATTTTTATAAGATGCCAGTAGTGTGGAGACAGCATTTTATAGTTTTAGTTTACCTCCAACTATTTCCTCAAGTAGAAGATACAGTTATGAGAATAATTAAGTGATGAGATGTATTTAATGAAATTTATCTTACATGTGCATACTGATAACAAGAGATTCTCAAAACAAAATGTTCATTTTATAAAATCCTTATTAGCTCAATATGCTTAAATCTAATTTCAGAATACACATTTTTAGAAGCCTTTAGTCCATAATTTGTATCTTATACATTTTTCATATTCCCACCAGACAGCAGTACTTTAGTAACACAATTTTAAAGTAAAGCATCAAGGAAGATAGACTCTGTAATGAGTTCAGGACAGGCATTATACATTACATCCTACAGAACAACAACAGTTAGGTGCATCTGTTGTTAAAACTCTTTTCTAAATTCAGGCATCTCTATATGTTTCAAAATTTCCCAATGAATAATAAACTTTATGCAAGATACAGAAAATTGTAAAATAAATACATAAATATGTATTCAATAAAAATTAAATGACACTCAAAAAACTTAAGGAATAATTTTCTTATTCATACGAAGTTCATGTAATAATGAGGACTGATGAGACATAAACTATTAAAAGTAACTATATATACTAAAAAAAAAAAGTCAGTAAGAACACCAGAAGTAACTAGCTTGAAAAGCAAGAACACGGTTGTTAGATGCAGGTTTAGAATGT
Organism: Cricetiscus sungorus; assembly: GCA_030556225.1. Taxonomy (NCBI): domain Eukaryota; kingdom Metazoa; phylum Chordata; class Mammalia; order Rodentia; family Cricetidae; genus Cricetiscus; species Cricetiscus sungorus. The sequence continues at coordinate 9,372,892 of JANBXA010000372.1, forward strand.
AGTAGACAGAAACAGAGATGTCCAAAATCATGCTCCTGAACATCGGATTCTCAGCTCTATGAGATATTTTCTCATCCCTGTGGACAATGTACAAAGCATGATGGTGCTGATGCTTTCTCTGGACCCCTTGGTCTATAACCACACCTTTACTTTCCAGACTATCAACTCTCACCACACTAAGTATAAGAGGGCCAGGAAGCTGGAAAGAACTTGGTGTCCATTTAAAGAAAGCCTTCTTCACTGCATAGAAAAGCGAACCCACATCTAATACCAATCCACAAGGCACAAAGTTTAAAATAAGAGGGCAAGAACTCAAGTTCTAATGTTGAGAGGCCTGAACCTAGAAATCTGCATCTGCTCTCAGGTTTTGCCATCTGGACTTTGCCAGAAACCCTGTAAGGGCTGAAGCCTTATAGCTGTGTTTCCAGTGGGTCTTTGGGGGCAATCTGGCAACTCTGAAAAGTGTGTGTGTGTGTGTGTGTGTGTGTGTGTGTGTGTGTGTGTGTGTGTGTGTGTGTATGAAAAGTTCCAGTAATCATGGATCTATAAAAGAAGGAGTGAAGAAGTAATTAATGTCTTGTAGTTGGATTCTTTCTATCCCACCCATCAGTTCCCACAGCCACTTATGAAATAGCACTCTGAGGCTGAATATTAAATACAATTGTTTGGCCGTTGGTTCAGACATATTATTGGCTACCTCTCCCTTATAAATTAACCCATTTCTATTAATCTGTGTATCACCATGGGGCTGTGGCTTACTGGTAATACTCCAGGATGTTACTCCTTCAGCAGCTACATGACCTCTCCCTATCCACCTTCCTTCTCTCTGCATCTTTGTTTGGATTTCCCACCTACCTATATTTTATTTGGCCATTGGCCAAAACAGCTTTATTCATCAACCAATAAAAGCAGGGTATATTCACAGAAGACATAAGGACATCCCATGTCAATGCCTTAATGTAATGAAACAGTTTTGCCCTCATAAACTCTAGAAAGAGCCTGTAAACTCCTAAGATTACTGAACTATATACATCACACTGGCTTCTCCTCTGTATCTACGGGTCTTGCATCCTCTGATTTACCAACAAAAGGTCAAAAAAAAAATGTTCAGTGAAAAGTGAGCCTATAGTGAACATGTATTTTTCTGTACATTTCTGTACATTCTCTGAACAATGTAACAACCACTTGCATAACATTTGCAGTGTATAGAAAGTATCCCCTCTAGAACTATAGTGCTATGCAGGAAAAAGGGAAAGTAAAATAGAAGGATTAAATGGGAGGTGGCTGAGAAGGCAGGGTAAAATAGGAAATATGGGGAGGGGCAACTAACACTAAAGGCCTTTTGAAAAGCTGTATGGAAATCTATGCTGTAGAAGCCTCTTTAAGTATGCACATGTATAAAAGGAATGTAAGTGAATTCACCAAATAAAGGGGAAGCAATGTCCCAACTAGACATCACATGTAAGACTTCCAGTGCTGCAAATGGGTTATATCTTGTTGAGTCATTCATTAGCCAAGGGACCACGTGGAACACCAAACAACACAAACGATTGTCATGGCTATTGGTTATCCATTACAACCTGATGGTAATGCCTTATTGTTGAACATACAAATGACTTATGCCACTGAACATGGAGAAACCAAGCAGGTTCCCAACTAGAAGTTTCACCCCAACTAATTAGCATTTAGAGTGCTGGAAGTCACTTTGCATGCTATCCAAGGAGAAAGGTAATCATCAATATCAACAAGATACGAACCTCCGATCTACAGCAGCAACTTGCCTAGAAAGTTCAATAGTGGCAGAAGTGTTAGGATAGCAACCAACCACCTCTTCATTGGATTTAAGGCAGACTCTAAGAGATGGTATTAAAGTGGCTATGAAGGTGAGACTAGACAGAAAATGGGCCCAATGGGAAACCTTACTATGATTATTCTGTTAAAGAAACACAGCAATAAAAAGAACCATAATGGCATGTTGATGACTCACTGATAGATCAGTGCATCATCCAACCATAATCAGAGAAGGTTCATCCTGCAGTATATGCTAATTAACACAACAGAGACCCACAACTGAACTATGTGTGGAGAGTAAAAGTATTTAGAGCACTCAGCCTTAAATGGGATGTCATTATCAAATTCCTCCTCTCAGTGGACAGGGATTCATGTAGAAGGGTAGCTGGAAAGACTTTAAGAGCAGAGGTGGCAGATGACTCCAGGGGAACAGTGTCCTCTAGATACAACAGGGTCTGACACACACATGAACACACAGGGACTGTGACAGCATACACAAGATCTACAGTTTCAAGCCAGACAAAAATCCCAGGATGGAGGAGGGGAAGTAAACAGAGTCCTACCCTTAACTAAGAAACTATTTAAAATCGATACCTGCTGGGAAAGGGAAAAATCAGTTTTCTTTAGTGGAGTGACACTGAGTATATTCTGGAGCAGGTGCCATGCCCAGAAGTAGTTGCCCAACACAAAACAGACTTCAAGTTTTTTTTGTATGTGAGTTTTGTTGTTTTTCTCTTATTTGCTTTGTGTGTGTGTTATGAGAGAGAATATAGGAGATATAGATAGGTAGACAGACAGACAGACAGACAGACAGACAGACAGATGAGAGATAGAGAGACAAAAATGAGGTTGTGTGAGTATGGAGGATTCAGGAGTAGTTAGGATTAAAAAAAATATTCCCTAAAGAATGTAACAACTAGTTATGATATATACATAAACTAGATATATTTATATACACACACATATATATGTAAACATATATATATATATGTTCATGTTGTATTAGTCATTAAAAGAAATCCAGACATCTTTTAAAGTATGTTGGAAGATGTCACATAAAGCCTTCATCCAGTAGCTGATGGAAACAGAAGCAGAGATTCACAGCAAGCACTGAGCTGATCTCTTGAAATCCAGTTGCAGACAAGCAGGAGTGATGAGCAAAGGGGTCAGACCATATTGGGGAAACCCACAGAAAACAGTTGAATTGAGCAAGTGGCAGTTCATGGACCCCAGTTGAACAGCTGGAGAACCAGCTTAAGACCAAACCAGGCCCTCTGGATGTGGGTGTCAGTTGTGGGTTGTAAACAGTCTATGGAGCCTCTGGCAGTGAAACTAGTATTAATCCCTAGTGCATAAATGGGCTTTGGGCACACCCATTCTCCATGGGGGGATACTCTCTTAGCCTAGATACACAGGGGGAGGGCCTAGGTCCTGCCCCAAATGATGTGACGGACTTTGATGATCCCCCAAGAGAGGCCTCACGCTCCCTGAGGAGTGCATGGGCGTGAGATGGGGGGTTTGATGGGGGCAATGTGAGGGTGGGAGGGAGAGGGAATTGGAACTAGTATGTTAAATAAGATTGTTTTTAATTTAAATAAAAATTAAAAAAAGAAAATATTGCATTATGTAAGAGAGTTGAGCATCTTCAGATTTTTGTGTGGCTGGTAGCTATATAATTCTCCATGTGATTCCGACAATCAGCAACTGAGATATACAAAAGATTTCCGCTTGTTTCTTTATTTTGCATCCCAAATCCACTACCCCTCCCCATTTTATATAACTACATTCAGTGTCTCCCTTGTTTATAAGTTTAATGAGTGGCAAAGTAAAGACAAACAATTCTATACTGGAAAACCCTCATATGCACGGGAATACTCAAGTCATATCATTTTCATGAGAGAGCCACATCCTTCAATATTTTGAATGCTATTAAATAATCTACCAAAACTCATTAACAGTCTTGGTTATGGTAAGCTAAAGGTAAATTAAAAACAAAATAACCTAGTGAGAAAAAAGGATCACTAAGAAAGGAAGGATAATATTATATTTAATAATGAAATGACCCAAGGAGAAAAAAATTAAAGGCACTTGGTTCAATATTAATTGGTGTCATTGCCCCTTTGTCATCTAATCGGTCTTGTTTAAATTAGTTTCTTTTACTCAGACCATGGTAAGAGGAGTGTATGCGTGAGCTGCACCCAGAATATCATCAAGAGCACCCTTATTTTTTAAAATATTAATATCACAAAAGCAATAACCAACCCTCATAATCCCCACCGACATCAACTGCAGAGTTTGCCTCTGCAAGTCACTCTTTATGACGCTGAACCTAAGTCTCACCTTTGAAAAGGTCACTGTGATTGATTGTAAGTAGTAGACTTGTCCCATCAAGATGATATATACTTGGGAAAATGCCTAATTGGATCTAACTACTGAAGGTCGTCCGTTTATAAGGAATTAATCTTTTCAGACTCACACTTACACCTTTAATTGAAAGTATATTCACTTTAATTGATATGGCAGAGGATACTCTTGATTTCGGGGAAGCTGAAGACAGGAATGGTTTGAGGCTAAAAGTAGTCTGTGCAGCTTTACAGTGGAAATATTTCTAGGCCCAGGCTGCAGCTCCTGCTGCAGCCTCTCTTTGAAAATCTCCTCAAACCCTAAAAGTAAAACTATTACATTTGGCAAAGTAAAACTCCTCATTCCACACTGTCTCACAAATGCAAATGCCGAAGCATTCTGTAAGAAATGTATTCTTTTAAATGAGAAATGTAGTCATTGGTATGACTGCATATCCTGTGTCTGTTTGATCTGTCACCCCTTACCCCTTTCCCAAAGATCTAGACAGGCAATGGGGCATTTTACACTTTTTGTATATCTTCTTCCTGAGATCTTATGTTTCTCTCTCTCTCTCTCTCTCTCTCTCTCTCTCTCTCTCTCTCTCTCTCTCTCTCTCTCTCTCTCTCTCTCTCTCTCTCTGTCTCTCTCTCTCTCTCTCTCTCTCTCTCTCTTTCTCTCTCTCTCTCTCTCTGTCTCTCTCTCTCTCTCTCTCTCTCTCTCTCTCTCTCTCTCTCTCTCTCTCTCTCTCTCTCTCTCTCTCTCTCACTAATCCAGTGGCAGTATACTATATCCACTACTCTGTGCTTCAGTTTTAAGTTAATAACGTATCTTGAAATTTCCGAATATTTGTTCATTGCAAGCTTTCATATCTTTTTCAATACAGTGGCAAGACCAGTGGTAGCATACTATATCCATTATGCGTGCCTTAGTTTTAAGTTAATAATTTATCTTGAAATTTCTGAACATTAGTTCACATGATTTTCCATGTAACTACAGGGTTTCCCATTCTATGCTACATCCGTTTTGAAGCCATTTCTATCCTGTGAAGATAGCTGCTCCCAATCTTTCACAATTACAAACAAGGAGGCAATGAAGAGCTTTGTTCTTATCTCACTCTGCAACTACATAAGCATAAAAGTAAGCTTTTAATAGTCAACTACTTAGTCAAAGGACACACACCCTGGTAATTTGATAAGTGCTGCCAAGTCCTCCTTCATTTCAGTTATACCAACTTCCATTCTCACTAACACTTTGTAAGCACTGTCTCAAGAACTTTCAAAGTGTCATGTAGAGGCTGAATTACAGAAGTAAGAGATGTAGTGACCGATCCAGAAAGGGAAAGCTGAATCCTAATTGGGTCAACTGATACCCAGCACTTGCTGGTGACAGACAGACAGGAATTTGGGATAACCGAGCTGTTCAAACTTTTCAGAGACACAGAAAATTTGACATTATATAGAGAACCCAGTAGTTTCAACTGTTGATATATAACTTTGCTAGGCAAGGGTATCAGATGAAGTCCCTGAATGCTCACTAGTGAGAATGAGTATAAAATATAATATCTGTTCATATTAACACACAGACTGTGGCAGTAGAAGCACACAGAGTTTTCTGAAATGTTAAGACTTTGATGTTATTTTTTTAAGAATCTACAAAAAAAGAGTCATAAATAATGCACTGACTCACAGGCTAGGAGAATTGGAAAAATTAATCATGGGAAAGAAAAATAAGTTCAGAGAAACTTAACCAAAAAGAAAATAAAATCTATAAAATTGAAAGTGGTTTCAAGCTTTCAACAGGTGTGTAATTTTCTGTGGGGGAGTGGTGGTATGGTTTTGTTTTATTTTCTGCCCAAATTGAGCTCACAGTCTAGATTGGCATGTGTAAAGCCTTTCTTCTTGTGTTTTCAATTCATTCCAGGTGACACAGTGACTACTCTAAGGGGACAGCTGTGGCAGCAAGGAATACACCAGAAAGCAGGTAGCTTCCTGATAGGCAGAGGGCAGCAGAACAAGGATGCTACAGAGAAATTTCACAGGGTATAGCATTCAGCTGGCCTCCTAATGTACCATGCCAGGACTATTTGACAGTCATTATTCCTGCAAGTCCCAAAATAAAGTGAAGTCTCAGGGCCACCTCTATTCTTAGCTTCATATTAATGTTCCTTAGTCCATGCTAACAGAGGAATGGGGGCTCACAAACCCCCAGAACCTGATATTATTAAGAGACGTACAAGTTCAAAGGTCATTAATTGTCAAGGAGCAATGGAAAGAGTACCTGTCATTAATATGTCATGGACCCTTAGAACAGTGATGGTCAACAGCACTGGGGTCAGCAGAGCCACCAGAGGACCTTAAGGCTGCAAGAATCAAAGGGACTCGGAAGTTCACCCTCCCTCTAAGCAGCACAAAGTTGATATGCTCTATTTATTCCTAACTTTTGCTAACATTCCAAGTGAAGGAAATGCTATGGTACCCACAGGCTCTACAGACAAGTCCCATAAGGCTCTACAGACTGTGTGTCCCTTCTCAGGGGAAGGATAAGAATGTTTTCCCTGATTAAGTTTCATTTTTAGTTCAGCTTGCTTCCTGCCTTACACTGTACTGATGTAAGGCTGTCCTCACGGCCTGAGGAGAGGATACAGACTATAGCTCATTTAGAGCTGGCCTCTCCTCTCCTCTACTCTGGGAGGCAGTTGGTAAAGAAGGACAGGACAATGTGAGCTGTGAAGACAGAAATCTGTGTTCAAACCCACAGACCATTGCTTTGGCCTTCTGTGACTCATTTCCTCAGCTGTGAGCAAGGAGAGATAGTGTCTAGCTGCTATGGCCTGAACAGGTCCCTCAACAAGCTTGTATACAGAAATGTAGTCCTGAGAACAACAGTGTTAGGAGATAGGGACCAAGGGGAGTCATTTTGGTCATTCTTAAAATTCGAAATACTTACAAGCGTTCATTGACTCACATAGTTGGAACACTTGGTCCCCAGATAGTGGCACCTTTTGGGAAGGTTGTGGATGCTTTAGGAGATGGAACATTGTTGGTGGAAGATTGTTACTGGGGATGGGTGCTGATGGTTTGTAGACTTCCCTACTTCCTGTTCGCTCTCTCTGCTTTGTGTCTATAGTTGACAATGTGATGCCTCAACTTCCTGCTTTAATCACCTGCTGTCACGTCTCCCCCTACCATTATGGGCTCTTGCTCTAGAACCAGAAGCCAAAATAAACTGTTTTCCTCCTTAAGTTGACTTTGGTCATGATATTTTATCACAACAACAGAAAAACAACTAGCAGACCTCCCATTCCTAGCCCCACCTACCTTTCCACCCTTGGTTCTCCTTTTCCTGCTCACATACACACCTCATGTCTCCCCCAGTGCCTGAAACCCTGGGCAACATAGCACTTTGGTTTGACCAGCACCTGCCCCTTCAAAGGTACGTCTGTTGCTCTGCTTAGTCTCCCCTGTCTGACATTTCCCATCCTGCTCTGGAACAACAGAAAAGGAGATGGGGGTGGTCAGGGGAGGATAATCCCCCCTTCTCCCTCCTGAATGTTGAGGCTCCACTCCTGTGCTAGATTTCACACAGGGGAAGTTATATGGTTATCTCTTTCAGGTGAGTGCCTGGTGCCATTAGCACTCACCACTGTGCCTGGGGGTGTACAAATATTTGCTAAATGAATGAAGATCACTGGTCCAGGTTTTATAGAGAAGACCCTAGGCTTCTGAGACAACATTGTCCTTACCCTGTGCCCTATCTGCCTTTTCTTTCTGTCTCAAATGCTCTTCTCTTCTTGTCCCCTCAAATTCCATTCTCTTACTAGTCTTCCTATTGTCTCCCTGGATGATTAACTTCAGATCTATAATTCAATCCCAGCCACACCCTCTGAGCTGTAGATCCAGTATCTAATTGCTGACATAGTATCCTTCCACAAAAGAGCCAAGAGTCACCAAAATCCAGGTACAATGAAAATGCAGAGCATCACTCTTCTCTCAATGCACCCCTCTGCCTCTGTTCTTAGAGCAACAGCCAAGACATGCAGGTACCATCCACATTCCTCCACCACTCACTACAGCACACTGTCGTCAGTCACACGTTAGAATAACTGATTCAATGGCCAAAGGACACTTCGAACTCAGGCAGCACACTTGCCAGTTCCTATTGTGAGAGCTGAAGGTGTACAAAGGGAAAAGGTTGTTTAGAGTGTGCTCTTGGCAGACAGTTGTAAAGCAGGTTGGAAATGAGAAATGAAAAATGATGGAAATGTAAGATAAGCTGAAGGAACCAACAACATGGGTCTGGAGCAAGAACCTGGAGGAGTCCCTCTCCTCGCTGCCACCCATGCCACTCTGAAGCCATGTCCCTTCTTTTCCAGTGGAGTACTCAGTCAGTTCATGGAAACCTTCAGAACCTGTAGAGGTCCATGCAGAGACTGACTGCATTGTTACTAGAATCCACACTGTCTCTCAGCCTCTTCTGCAGTAGGAAGGTAGTGATGCTTCCTTCAAGATTAAAGAAGAAGCTTTATGAAAATGCCTAGTGAACTCCTGACACAGATGTGAGGAATCACGATGCCACATCTATTTAGATGACCACCAACAGGGCAGGGGGTGGGCTCTAGTCCTTGAAGAGTCCAGTCATCCTAGATAATAGCTAGGGTCTGAAACATGGAAGAAAACCAGTGAGCTGGAGACCAGTGAAATGACTTAGCAGGTCCAGGCAACTGTCACCAAGCCTGATGACCAAGTTCAATGCCTGGAACCCACATGGAAGAAAGAGAGTATCAACTCCTGAATGTTGTCCTCTGGCCTCTACATGTGCGTGGCAGATGTGCCACAAAGGCAAAAAATAAGCACAAGCACATATGTCCACCAGGACTAGAAAAGAGTTGTAGGGAAGGAAAAGCAGAGAATTCTGAGTATAGCTCATTCCCCACTCCGGACTCTTACTGCAATCCATCTTTCAAACACCTGCCAAATTCATCTTCCTCTCAGGTCAAGGGCCAGTCACAGAGTCATATAATTTTACAACCAAAAGGGGCTGTCTGGGTCACCTAATCCATTCCTCTCTTTCTCGGGTGAAGCAACTGAAGCCAAGGAGATTAAGTGGCTTGCCTAAGATTACACAGCTGGTTAATTCACTCAATACTCCATAAATCCTTATTGATCACCTACTAGGTGCCAGGTCCATGCTGGGAGATAGTAATGCAAAAATGGAGCTCAAACCCGGGAGCTTCTGGACCACTGCTTTCTGTTCTACATGGTTGGCTGTCTAAGTGAAGGCAGAAATAACAAAGACTTGCAATCTCTAATAGACACCATTTCTCCAACTGTGCCCTACATCCAGTTAAGAATTATTATAGGCAGTGAGACATTGTAACAGAAATAGGACTGAGAACCCTTGCTGTACCTCTCAGCATTGTCCTCAAAGATCTGCTTGAGTTCAAAGTCCTCCAATACATACATGCCCCCATGTACCAGGTAGCATATGTTCCAGGAATGGGAAAAGTAACCACATTTCCTACTGTCCCTGCCCAGCCTTGCCCTTGTAGTAACTTGTCACAAAACAGTCTTAAAGACAAACAAACAAAAATTAGTGGGACTTCTAAAAGGTTAAATTAATTCCAGTATTGTATCTCTATTGTTGTTTTGAGGGTTTTCTTTTGTTTTTGTTTCAGTTATTTTTGTTTTTTTAACTCTTTGCTTTTAGGGGCCTGCCAGCCAGTGCCCAAATAAATACACAGAAACTTATTCTTGTGTGTGTGTTTCCATTTATTGATGGATGTTTTCATTTATTTCCAAGTTTTCTTTCTTTCCTTCTATATTTTTTAATTTAAGTAACAATCTTGTTTTACATGTCAATCCCAGTTCCCTCTCCTTCCCCTCCTCCCTTGCCCCCCACCGACCCCCTATCCCATCCCCTTAGTGGTGCATGCCTATAGGATTTGCTGAAGGAGGCAGAGGCAGGAGGATAGCCAGACTTATTCTTTCTCATAAACACCTGGCCTTAGCTTGGCTTGTACCTAGCCAGCTTTTTTCTTAATTTATCCCATCTATCTTTTGTCTCTGGGCTTTTACCTTTCTCTATCCTATATACCTTTCTTTCCTTCTTCTTCTGTAGTTGGCTGAGTGGCTGGTCCCTGGTAACCTCCTCTCCTCCTTTTCTTGCTCCTCTTTCTTCTCTATGTTTGTTTGTTTGTTTGTTTATTCTCTTTGCCTGATAGCCCCATCTATCGCTCTCTCCCGCCTAGATATTGGCCATTCAGCTCTTTATTAGATCAATTAGGTTTTAGACAGGCAAAATAGCAGCTTTACAGAGTTTAACAAATGCAATCTAAAAGAACGCAACACCTCTTTGCATCATTAAACAAATATTCCACAGTAGAAATGAATGTAAACAAATATTCCACAGTAGAAATAAATGTAACACGTCTTAAACTATATTTCACAGTATATCTCCTTTTACCCAGAAATATGACCTTGGCTTAGAAAATATATGCTGGCAGTGTTCAAACATTTTGTATACACTGACCCATAAAGCATCCCATAAGTCAACATCAAACAGATCAGACAACCAACTTGGTCTCTTTTAATAGCAACAAAACAAGAGCACTGCCAGACTCATACACACACATACACATACACACATACTACATACACAAATCACATACACAACCACACGTACACACACTCCCCCATTATATCACACATGTAGTGTTTTTCAGAACATATCTTGATGTATTCATAAAGACTGTATTCATAAGTACTAGCTGTCTGCAGGCTTTCCTGCAAGTGGAATGCATCTCAAGTCTCAGTTGCTTCCAGGTGGCCATCCTACAACATGAAGGACAGCTTTAGACTGACAGTCCATAGTGATACCACAGTCCTGGAGGTTTGCTTTGCCATAGCTGATGATCACTTAAGAGCTGTGCATGTCCATAGGCCTTACAATGCTGAGACCTAGCAACTATCACCTGAATAATTGGTCACCTACAAAAAGTTACCGTCTAAGGGTAAAATGGTAAGAGGTTCTTCTTTATCATACCAGTAGTCACCAGGCTAAGAGCACAGTCATTTCTTCACCCCCACCTTACATCCTCAACTCTGCTTTCTCAAATATATAACAGTTTCTGAAATTATGAAAAAAATCAATATATAGAAAGGCATAAAGAGAAATAAAACAATCATTTGTTTACCTACTGTTGGAAACCTGCAATCTCCAGACCCTGTTGGGCCATGCCCAACCCCCATCTTTTTAATAGCAATAAGAGGTGGGAATGTTAGGAGCCTGCAGTCTCCTGGCACCGCCCCTGACGATGGGCAGGATGCCATGTCATCACTACCTCAGGCTTTACCTGGCTGAGCAGGAGACCTGGTTACGCATGCGCAAGTCCCCCTTTTAAAGCAAGCGCGCCAAGCACACCTCTCTCTTGCTCCTGCTCTTTCTCTCTTGCTCTCTTGCTCTATCTCTCTCTGGGGCCCCTTCTGTCTTTCTCTCTCTCTCCCCGCTTTCGGTTGGCCACCAGCTACCCCCCTTTTCCTCTCCCCTCTCAATAAACTCCGCGTGGGCACTGAGTCTCGTGTTTGTGTTTCTTAGGCCATAGCAGCTGCAAAAGAACAACACCTACCATTCAGAATTTCCAACCGGTAACACTCTGCAGTGTTGACTTCATAGTGAACACATAAAATTTTAATAATGTTCCACCTATACAGCACAAGATCAACTGAGCTATGTCTCAGCTATGGTAAACCACAAAGGAATGGAATATTGTGGTTTTCCTATTTCTTCCTATTTTCACTGTGGTAAGCAGTCCTTTCAGAATGTGAATATGTTATGTGCACTGAATATCTTTCTACCCTGAATCAGAAATGGAAGAAGAGTGGTCTCATGAAAGCTGACTGCTGCAAACACTGTAGTGTGGTGAAGAGGAGACTTAGTTTTACCCTAGGACGAAACTAATATGTATGGTTATAGGTAGGAAGCCCTGAACATGCCCCTGTGGAAATCAGCTAGGGCAGAGAACAACTCCCATCAACATCAGTTGTCTCTAAAAGTAAAGGACACACTAGTTTAAATTCATACAAATCAGTCATCACGTTTGGGTGATAGATGTCTCTCTTCAATGCATTAGGCTTCCAAGACAGCCTGCTAAGCCCTTAGCAATAAAAATGTAAAGGCACGTCTAAAGCTGAGTTAATGAATGTCCATTTGGAATTGAGACATACTATCATAGTTGGGGTAATTATCCAGACTTGTAGGGTGGGTTGGAAGCAAGGGGAGCTGGTATAGCAGTGGGGAATTCTAGGAGGAACATAGTTTGTTTGTTTTGTAAATTTTTTTATTTTAATTTACTTATTTAAGACATGAACCATCACAAATTCTAGTTAGCTCAAGTACCATTTTCTGTGTCTGTTCTTTGGTTAATTCTTATAAAAGTCAATGTTACTCATTTCAAAAGTAAACAAAATGTAGTATGATGAACATTTAGTTATTAAACATATAGGAGCTGAGGGCAGGGGTCAGTGGTAGAGTTTGCCTACAATGGCTGAGTTGAGTCACAGAACAACAAATAAATGAACTGATGAATTATTTAAACATAAACTAAAGGGAGAGAAGAAACTCATGTTATCAACTACTTGCAATGCTGGCTGTCTGGTTGAGTACTGAGGTCAATCTTGTCTGGCTTGTTGGAAGGTAGGCAAAGAGAAACCTGCACAGAACAATTCTTACTTTTCCAACAAAGAAACATGCAGGGTGGATTTCTTTCCCTTGGCATTAATTTCAAGGAGACAATTTTTATGGAATCTCTTTCAGAAGGGACATCTAACAATGTCTTCAACTCTATTCTGTAAAAGAAACTTTTTTCATATAAATTTCTTCAACCATATGGAGCAAAAGATGCACATTTTTCCTTCCACATGCCGCAGGCACAATATTAAATCTTACTTGAGTGATGGCATTCCTGCTAGAAGCTGAAATAATACAACCAGGGTACATTGTTTCCTGATGATTTACCTTCACAGAGGAAGACTGTGGAGTACAGGAAAAAAGGATGGCCTATCCCAACCTCTCCTCATGGGGGCCCAGAGCACGTTTACCAAGTGCTTCATGGAGCAATTTTAGAATTGCGTTCTCTGACAGGCATGTGAAGTGGTCCTGACTGCTTGAGCACTGACAGAACACAGATGTTTCACCCATATGAAACAACTGTAGGAAGTGGGCAGCATTCTGTGTGAGCATCTAAGAAAATGTGCGGCTATTTTCCCCATCAATCTATTGTAATGGAATGCTTTATAAACAAATGCATTTCCAGTTCAAGGTGGATGAGTCTTGAGCAATGACATTATAAACTTTCTTGAACAGCCAGCTAACACCTAAGGAACATATATTGCAGAATGTCTAAACTTCCAGTGGGTTCCCTAACTATCTGGCTGAAAACGTGGATAATGTCCTTAGCTGATTTCCCAAACCTCCTGCATTCAGAACAGAGGAGAGATCATTTTGCACTTAGAAGTTTTAAGTAGAACTACCATGCATGGTTGCGATTGCTTGTAATCCCAGACCTAGGGAGGCTAAGTCAGAAGCACCACGAGTTTCTACATGACCCTGAACTACATGAGACTCTCCCTCAAATAATAACAATGACAACAAAAGGAATGTATCTCAGAGAATTATAGTAAAGCCACAAGCGTATATGAAATGAATGGACAATGAATTCAAAGTTAGCCAACCACAGGAACAAGAAATCTGCATTAACTTTTTTTACTCCAATAAATTCACTATTATTTTATGTGCTTTAAAAAGCAAAAGGAAGGTATGTTTAAAAGATAACATGCATTAAAAGATAATATGATCCCTTTTAAGTTACACTACAGTATCAACCCAACAAAGGAAAAATTATGAATGACTAATCAATAAGAAGTATCTATACCTTGATTAGAAGAACCCCCTGCTTGTTTTCCCATAGGTGGAATCATAAAGCAATTGTACCTAATAATATTAAAACAAAAGTTTTTACTTTTGACCCATCACAGAAAAATGGTCTGCAGTAAGCACACAGTCTATAGAGTTGATGACTCTTGGGCAAAGCCAATCTGAAGCCTTAAGTTGGACTTTCCTAAAACTGAATTGGCAAATCGCTATTTACCTTGTTGAATGGGATAAACAGGGTTCTTCTGGGCATAAACTAAGTTGCACACAGAGAGCATGCAGACCCACACCTGTTAGAAGGCTGGATCAGGATGGCCTCTTGTGGGTGAAAACTCTATGAAACTGTAAACAGAAGTAAATCTGTGTTTGCTTGTCTTTTTGTCAATTTCTTTGACCAACATACACAAAAATAACCAACACCAGATTTTAAAGCAATAATGTATATGATGATTTTTGAAATCATGTCTGAGAATCTTGAACAGCAGCACTGCTCATGTATGTGACTTCATGATGAGTACAGAACCTAAAAACTAGGGATAATGTAGTCTTACATGAATGTCACTAATGAAGATATGTCGGAGAGTTTCTTTCATAATGTATCTGTGAGTGAGTGGTCATTCTATCCAGGCTCTTACTCTCTAGTACTTTGCTTTATTAGCTTAGATTGCTTGGCCTTTTGACTCAAGGAAATTTAATTAAAGACTCCAGATAGGATGTGTAAGTATTCTCACTGCACAGAGCTACATATGCTGGACACTCTGCAGACAATGCCTGGTTACAGGAAATTCATAGTTATGCTTTCAAGAAAGCACCAAAGACCAGTGCCCTGGGACTTGGCAGGGAGAGAGTTTCTACAGCACAGCCAAGAGAAGCCCTTCACAAGTAGTTAAATGCAGTGACAGAGCTCTTCTCTATCAGTTTCAGACAAAATGAAATACTCATCGATTCACTGCCAACTTTAATTTAATTCTAGAGAAGTATTTGATTAAAGAAGGCAAATGGCTGGATGTCCACTAGCAAGATAGAGGGACAGTAAGTCCATCAGGAATCAGGTCTGAGCTGTCTCAATAAATACACATGCTCTAAAACCACTTATGTCATGCACTGATGGCTCCAGTGTGAACAGCGGGACCTGGCACATTAATTATTTTTGTAAATATTTTTGAAACTGAATTGATTCAAATGGGTATAACATTAACCCTTTCCAGCTGCATGGCATTATATGAAATGCAAATACATTTGTAAACATTCCTAGGTATATATATGGCCACATAGAAACAACCAAATTGATACCAGCAACAAAACTTTCTGTACCAAAGGCACTTAAAGGCACTTTGGTACTTTCTGTACCAAAGGCACTTAGAGTTGTAAAGGAGCAGGGTCAAAAGCCTACATACGGGATGGTAGGCACATTCTAGGCAAAATTCAGGATGTAGCAGTTATAGACTAGTCAGTACTTGTGAGGGTGGGTTTTAAATGAGTTCATAAGCCCCAAGATAAAAGATAAACAGGTATTTATTAGGGAAGCACTTACACACATAATAGTAAATAACTGCTACGGTCTTTCTGTTCCTGAAGATGCAGTCTCTGCCTTCAGATGCTCTCACCACAACCAAAGAGCATGATTCAGCCCCTCCTTTTCCTTATAAGGGGTCACATATGCACATCTGAAACCAATGTGGCTACTACGGCAAGTTCACTGGCAAAGCAAGATGCCATTACACACTTGGGTATACATGATAACTTAGAAATGCCATATCTGTGGTTCTAAAGCTCTGTACAAAGAGCTACTGGATGGTCAATCATATACACAGTCATGAGACTAGTGTATAGGAAACAGTAGAGTGTGCCGCCTTGAAGTAGTATCTCTCCTATCTTCTAGCTTCTCTTCAAAGTCTTTAGCTTTGTTCTAAGGAAAGTTGGAGGAGAGCAAAAAGTACGTTCTTGCAAGGGGTAATAACCTAGGCATTATAGAATTTGGGTCAGTTTTTCAAGTTCAGTATTTTCATTTCTATATCACTGAAGAAATGGTCAGCGTGGCAGAAGCTCATAGCACAGTGAAAATGGGAAGGTCTTATTAGAGAAGGTATGGACAAGAAAGCACACGCATTCACGCTGCAACAGCTAAATAGTGTCAAGCATGACCAACATAACATTTAGTCCTGTCAAATATTGATTCCATGGTTAGTCTTCAATGTCAGCATCACTGGATTCAGAATGGTCTAGGAAACACACCTCTGGAAAGTTTGGAGTAATATTTCTGGAGAGGCTTGACTGAGGAGGGAAGGCTCCTCCTGAATGTGAGCTGGACACCAGCATGTTTCTCTTTCTGCCTCCTTACCATGGATACAATGACTTCCAATCATCTAATGCTCCAGCCATCGTGCCCTTCCTGCCAAACTGTGAGCTAAAACAACCGAGTCCTTCCTGTGTTGGTATGAATGGGAATAGCCCCCATAGGCTCATATGTTTGGTTCAAAATTCGTGGAACTGTTTAGGAATGATTAGGAGGTGTGGCTTTGTTGGAGGAGGTACAGTACTGAGTGTAGGCTTTGAGTTTTCAAAAGCCCACACCATTCCCAGTCCTCACCACCACCAGCAGCACCACCAGCACCACTACTACCACCACCACCATCATCACCACAAACACCACCCTGCACACACCTCCTGCTTATAAATTAGATGTAAACTCCCAGGAACTGCTCCATGATTACAGTGCTCCACTCCATGATGACCATGGACTCACCCTCTGAAACTGTAATCAGGCCTCTAACTAAATGCTTTCTTTTGTAAATCACCTTGGTCACAGTGCTTTGTCATAGCAGTATAGCAGTAATTGAAAAACTTCCTTATGTAGATTTTTGGACATTTTGTCAGAGTAATGAGAAAGGTAGCTGAAATCCATCCTTCACCCAACCTGATTGGGTGTAGATGTCAAACCAGTGAGTCCTCTAGCAGCTTCTCACAATAAACCCATTCTGTTGATGAGCCGGTCTGTGCCTTCTCAAGGATCATCAAAGTTTTTAATAAATGGGACTTTATTATCTGTAGATGGAAATAATACTGGTCTCCAGCACAGCCTTTGAAAGCAGCAGAGACTGGTCACTGAGACCGACTTGAGAACTGTGGCCATGATAAGAGTGTAAAAGAAACCCATGATAATCAGATAAGCCTCCTGATAATCTATCTCATTCTTCTTGCTGTTATAACTAATGGAAATACCTGGCTTCACTGACTCAAATCAAAGACTCTAGTTCAATGATCCAAGTTGGAAATGTGTATTTCTGAAACATGGCTCAAGTATGGGCTCCCGTCTGTCAGCTCAAGGGAATCCCCAGGAGATACAAAAACAGCACCCAGGACCATGATGTGACCAGTCCTATTGGCTTTCTTAATTAATGTGTACCACAAGAAGTGCACACATGTCACTGACATTGCGTTGTCACCCTCCTGAGCCTCTCTGGACTCAGAATTGCCTGAAGGAAGAGTACTCCAAACTCAGACTGCTATTTAATTGTGACTCTCATCATCGCTGCTATTATGGGTCTGTCACTCAGAATCACTACTGGCTTATCAGTGACAGCATGGAGTGTATGGAGATGACAGTTACATGTTTCATACTCTCAACATTAGAAATCTGTTGGGCTCACCAAATGAACAGTAGGCACCATGCTAATTATATAACTTTTTAGTGCACTAATAGGATCTCCTGCTGAGCCAAGTGGGAAGAAAAAAATACAATTCTCATTTTTATGTGCACTTTAGCATACTGACCTCCTTTATCCTGTTGATGTGCCCATTAATAAAACATTTTTAAATGACCTGAAAGGCTTTTTATGAACTAGAGTGTGGGTCTGGCTGCCAAGCAGCTGTGTATTTGAAAGAGCTGGAGCTGGTATCAAAGCTGCCTGTGATTAAGTCTGGCCTTGAAACGGCCTATGCCCAGAATGGTTGTGCATGTTTGTGACTGTCTGTAAATGGGAAAAAAAAAAAAAATAAAAGGTTTCTGCAGTGGAGTAGAGTAGTCTTAAAAGATGGAAATAAGGATGTTTGTGATGGTGGTCTTGCTCTGCTTGGCACACAAAAGGCGATTCATGGGATGTAGTATTGACTTGGTGGCAGAACGCTTACCAAGCATGAAAGAGGTCTTGGATGCATCCACAAAACCACTAATATATAAATATATATAATAAATTATATATAATCAAATAAAATCCACAATTTAGTTTCATTTAACTATCTGAAATAAGGTTTTCCTTTCCTATAAGTGCCTTTCAATTTTAAGACAATGGTATTAAGAAAATAATATAACTACTATTTAAACCTAAAATATGGTAATGGGTGGTTTTTAAAAGCAAAGAGTATCTCAGTTGTTCTTTGGTTTCTTCTTACACAATACCACAAGTGAAAATACATACTGAACCTAATTCTACAAACATCAACAAAATATAAAAGAAACCATTTAATTATGTACATATAGTCAAATCTATTAACAATAGGTGATTAAAAACGAGGAAATCAAAAACATGTGTTCAGCTGAAATATGTCCAGGACACATGGAAATGTTTTAGCCTTGAAAGAGAACACATAAAGGAATGAAGAAATGCACAGTGTACTCAATAAGCTATGGGCAATCATAGAATTCAGAGCTAAATCTGATGTGCATCAGGTACTTTGGCATTCTGTCCTTAAGAGAGTGCTTACGTAAGACATCAGAACCTAGCAAAATTTCTCCTCCATCATATGCTCATCTTGCCACTTCTATGGTAGTCAGTCTTGTCCTGAAATGTAAACATTTCTTAAATAGAACTGCTAATACTTGAACCAGCAGGCAAATGAAGGCAAATGTACATAAAAGTCCAGTCAAACTACTAAACTGAGGGAAAGATGCTGAGGAATTTCAAAGCTACTTTGCAGATTTCCTCCATTAAGACACACAAGAATAGGTTGGCCAAGAACCAATCTTTTCGCTTGGCACAGCTCCAATATGCAGACTAAGCTTACATAGGCAAAGAAGCTGCTGCCTGGGGTGGAAGATGATGTAACTAGAGAATGACACACATTCCCCAAATTCACTCATTCATGTGATCTTCAACCATTAGGAGGTTATACTAGAAGACTTGATTAGAGTCAGGAACATGAACATTGCACTGATTACATCCAAGTATCACACAAGCCCTATGTAGTCAATGTATCTTCACCACTGCGGCTCTGGAAATGAGAACACAGCAGTGAACCAACAGATCATCCAGAAATGGGTGCAATCCTCTTTGGTGGGAGCAAGAATGATCAGCCATAGAACCAGCCAGTTTAGGAGCAAAGATGTTATCAGAGTTCTTCAGATATTCTTCAGTCACCTGGGTGCCTCCTGCAGGCTGACATTCACCTACTTGGGTGTCTTTCAGACATGCACTTCTGTCTTCTACAAGTCAGTAAGGAAACTGGGCGGCAAGACTCTAATCACCACTGGCAGAGTGAGAGAGAAGTAGGGGGACCCTAGGCAGATGTCCTCATAGAGTAGGTAAAGGGGTTGAGATAAACAGGCTATTCCATAATAATTCATTCTTAAATGATGAATTTAGAGTACTCCCGATTAACTTGCTTCTCTGCTTTATAATATATTAAGTTTTTTTATTTCAAGAGGAAATTTCAGGTTTGCCTTGTTTAGATAAAGCCACATTTGGGGACATGGCATGAATTCTTAATAGTAGAAACATCAATTTTCTCACAAGTATGTGTACAACTTTATGTATAATTTTAAAAGTAAATTTAACTTCTAAAACAGACTCTATTTTTAAATATTGAATGAATTATTTTAGTGGATTTGGGAACTCATTATCTACCCAAAGGTCTTTTCCTGGCCTCCTCAATCTGTCCACCTGAGGACTTTTTAAGATTTGGCTCTGCAAAAATGTAATGTACAACATTCTATCATTCCTGGATAATTTATCAAATTAAATTAGCAAAAATTATAAAATGATAATAGGGGATATAAAAGGCTGGTAAGGATGCATCCTCACAGCCATCATGGGTATAAATCGATATCACTTTTGACAATATCGTTTGGCAACATGTTTTCAAAATATTTAATAAGGTTATATCCCTTGACCCCATTCCACATCAATGAATTTGTTCTGTGAAACAAATTAGAAAATTGACACTTTCTATATAAAGCCAGCTTTTAGAGCACTGTTTATGGTGGAAAAATCTGGAATCAAATTAAATCTCCAATGATGAGAAGATAGTCTAATAAACTGCAGTGAAATAACCAGAAAATGATAGTATGCAGCCATTAAAATTTTGTTTATAGAAACAATTTCTAATGACATTCAAAAATGGTTATGGTGTAATAATCCTAAGTACAAAACTGCATACACAGTATAATTGGAATAATTAAAAAAAAAAGATACCCAGTGTAAAAGGAAAAGGAGAAAATACATTGAAATGCTGATAGCATTTATTCCTGAGAAATGGCCTGATGGGCAGCCATTTTTTTTTATAGCTTTGTAAACTTCCTCTAGGGAAGGTTCCTTGCTTTTATAAAGGGGGTGGTATTCTCTAGAACTAGATGCATCAAACAGTATTACAAAGACTCATCATCATTTGGGCAATGAAGACTTTTAAAAGACCCAGATAACTGAGGTAAGGTTTAAAAACATAAAACTGAGAAAATGTTTCTATTTTGAAAATTTGGATTATCAAGGATTTAACTCATCAGACTAAAACCGTCTGTGTAGGTCCATCTTCTCTGCCAACTGCTAAGGGTTCTTTTCTCTTGGCAGCTGTATCACTTTAAATGTACTCACTGAATTCAACAGGTTGATTGCAATCTCCTTTTAGTACATGTGACAGTGCACCAATAAAGTGAGCAGCACAGGTCCTATGCTCACGGTGCTGTAGGCTTTATGCATAACAGAAGTCTTAGCACACCTCTCCCATCAA
Organism: Cricetiscus sungorus; assembly: GCA_030556225.1. Classification (NCBI taxonomy): domain Eukaryota; kingdom Metazoa; phylum Chordata; class Mammalia; order Rodentia; family Cricetidae; genus Cricetiscus; species Cricetiscus sungorus. Next base: position 9,393,895 of record JANBXA010000372.1, read on the forward strand.
AGTGGGCTTTCAAGGTAGCACCTTCCAATTTCCTTTTTCATTAAACATATATAAATAGTACCTTGGTTTGTAAAATAATTTCAAATGCCCATTTCAAATAACATGTAGGGACGTTAAGAAGCTGTGCCCATCTACCTTTTTGGTATGTGTAAATGTGTGTATATGTTTGTGTGTGTTCCTGTACGTGGGTGAGAGGGCACAAGTGAGTGCATGTGGAGACCAGAGGTTGACATAGGTGTCTTCCTCGATTCCTCTCCGCTTGTACTTTAGATAGTGGCTCTCAACCTTCCTAATGCTGCACACCTTTAATACAGTACCTCATGTTGTGATGACCCCCAACCACAAAATTATTTTAATTGCTACTTCATAACTGCAATTTTGCTACTGCTGTAGCTACTGTGTTTTCCGATGGTCTTAGGCAATCAATGTGAAAGGGCCATCTAACCCCCAGAGGATCACTGAGCTAGATGATTTGGCTAACTTGGCAGGTCAATGATCTCCAGGAATCTTCCAATATCCACCTCCTAGTGCTGGGATTGTGGGCACTGGCTACCAACCATGGCTTCTACATGGGCTCCGGAGGTCCAGATGCAAGTTCTCCTGCTTGCACTTGCAAGTACTTGACCAAATGGCCCATGTCTCCAACCCCTAATTTATATCTTCAACAGCAAGTATTTTAGGAACTCCCTGTACTGGGAGCCTATGCTAGGCTCAGAGGATACCTATGAACAACAATACAGCACCGGCCCTTGACTAAATGGAGATAAAAGTTTGAAGAGAAGAGAATGTAGAGATGTTACTTGGCATGTATAGAATTACCTCAGACTTCAGAGTGTGTTCGTTAACATGCTCAATATTCAAACGCTGGATCTAGGCACACTGTGATAGACACTTGTTACAATTAGAGCAAAACTATGCAGTCCTTTCTTCCCTACAATCAAATTACTGCAAATATATTTTGAATGAAGGAATACACTTAGGTCTATGGACAGCAAGCTACTATTCTTTCCTTTATGAAAAGTAGCTTCTCAGCTAAAATCCAGTCTGTATTGTATAGTTTACAGGTATGACCTACACTGAGTACTAGGGAGAAATACTTCAGGCTTCCCCTTTGGAAAAACCTCACAATCTATCTCTACATTCTTTGCAGCACGTGCAAAGTGGGAGCCCCTTTCTCCGGGTGAAGTCAAAGTCAGATTCCTAAGTTTTCCTAAGAATGGTAACTGTTCTAATTGCTTGTGTGATGGGTAAACATGAGAAGTCTTCCTTCCCAAGCAACACACAGCTCACAGCACCTCTGGTGGCCATCAGCTCTCTTCTTGTGGACTACCTGCTACGCTTTCCTTGTCAAAGGCATGTCCTTTACTCTAAGCCCAGGGCTCTCTTCTCACAGCTGATGACAGGAAATAAAATAGACAAGGACCTGATCAAGGCCCCGAAGAACTAACCTGATGCTATGAATTGATGAAGACACGCCCTCAGCTTCTAAAGAAGTTCAATTTAAGAAAATACTATTTAAGAATAAATTTTTGCTCCTTGAAAAAAAAATACCATAGGCCAAGTTCTATGATGTTATCCAGAATTCTTCATAGAAAGGACCATGAATTGCACCCTTCTTGAATTTGGTTTCAAGAAAAAGCTTGCCTCTATGAAGTGTTTTTAACTTTGCCTGTTTATTTTACCAGGAAAGAAAAACCACTGAGATAATTCTAATTTCCCGGCTGCTAACGAGGCAAGGCAGTTTCCTTTACAGTGATTGTAATTGCACAACTTTTTCCTGAACTACTCCTCTTTCCCTTCTCAAAAGATGTTTACATTTGCATGCCAGCCTCATCTTCAATATCTCCTACTTTATATTTTGTGTGAAGCATTACCACATATCTTCCTTCGAAAAAGGCTTCAAAACAAACCATTCATTTCTGACACATGCATCAATGCCAGCTCAACTTCAGTTCCTTTGGATAATTCTAGGATATGTCATGTCAATTTCCTTTGAATCATTATTCACACACTACTTTCCAAGAGTATGGCAAAACTCCCTACTTAAAAGCGCATACTACCCAGTTTACAACAACACAATTTGAAAAACATTTTTCTAACACTGCTTACACCTTCATGTGTAGCAACTAGCATCTTCTCAAATCCATGTGAAAGAGCTCATACTGAATGTACTAAGCCTACCAGCATCCTTTACAGAAGGCTTCAAACTGGTCCAGGTGGGATGCTTTCAGCCTCTGAAAACACAGTGATGAGAAGGAAAGACAACAGCCAAGCTGAGGGCTGTGCAGATCCCCGGGGGAACTCCAGGCAGTAAGTCAAGGGGTCCACAAAGACATATCAATGTTAGAAGTTGGTAAAGAATCCAGGCTAAGACCTAGCAGTCTGGAATCAGAGACAAGAAAACAAGAACTAAGTAAAAAATCCAACAGGACTGATTGCTCCTGGGCAACTTCTTACAACCAAGGCAGTGGGCTTGTGAGGCTTCTGCATTTAAATGCAAAGTTTTTATTTTGGGGGAGGGTCGTTATGTCTCTGGTCTCCATGTCTTCTGGTCTGAATCAGTGTCTACCTCCTTTCCTAATATATTATCCACAAGTATCTAATCACTTCGATGAGTGATCAGCAGAAATTAAAAACAAAAGTAGAATCGCTTTTGAACATTCATGGCAGGTTCCATTCTTTTCCTTAGACACTGGTAGATTAGTGTCTACCAGATGGCATAGGACAAGTTCAGGATGATGTGGCTGTAGTGGGCAGGCATGTACATATGGGAGCATTACCTGTTTGGAATTCATCTGCGTATACAAGCTACACTCAGAGAAACACTCTCCTGCTGTATACTCTACAACAAACAGAAAAGCTGTAGCTGTTGCTGTCCTGTTTCTAGTCAAGTGGGCACAGCTGAAGGGAGAGCTGGTGGGGAGGGGGGAGCTGGGTGTTCCTATAGGAAACAACTCAAAGTACTCGCCAAATGAGATGCAGATGCTGGAGGGTGTCTAATTTCTCAAGCACAGTCATCCTTCCATGACTAAGAACTATTAACTTCTGACCTCATGGCCTCACTGTCTAAGTCCATTCCTATTCACCCTCCAATTACTAGAAGCCTAGCTCAACAAAGACAAAATAAAGTTCAAAGCCTGCTGCGACTCAGAAGCCAGCTGTATGCTTTCCTTTTGCAATTGACTTGCTTATTTATTTACTTTTTTAAAAAATACTTCCAGCCCAGCATTTGACATATGCTTACGTAGTAAGACAAAATGTTTGTGGAACAAATGGAATTCATTAATCTGAGTTCTATTTATTAGTCACTGATAGCGGGGAGAGGGAAGAGGGAGCCCAAACCACTCACCAATAACTAATGAAAGCAAGTCTAATCCCGAAACTGAATACCTCTAAATTTTTAATTGAATATAAATAAAGCAATCCACAATAACAGAAGCAATTAACTGTGCATATGTGGGAAAAACTCACAACCCTCCACCCCCAAATGTGGCAAAACATATTTTCCTGATTGACTAAATCCTTTTGAAGCTGCTTTAAACCCTGAAACAGAACTGCAATGCCAGTGAGTACTCTCCCTACACATTCTCCTTTCAGAACAGACGTGGCAAGGATGGGAACAGTACTTTAGGATTAAGTTGAAAGCATAGTACAGGCATTTCCCACTGTTGGCAGAGACCCAGGCCTCACTCCCATAGCCATGGTTCCCTTTCCAGGCCCTGCCCTAGCTTCTGACCTCATCTGCTGTGTGAATGGTACAGCCTCTCCCTGAAGATTTCTATCTTCTTGCAGCTCCTGACCCTGAACACTCAGCAACATTATTGTGCATTCTTTAAGGTAAGAGGATTTTAATCTCTGTCTTTTATTTGTCCCTTCGAGACTGCAGTTTACGCAGTAAAGAAATCCCCCAGAGTGAGGATGTTTTTATATAGAATAGGTCCCATACATACTTACAATTATTTTTTTTCTAAATAATAATAGATGTAGGCACTACTATCAGAATGTAGCTAGCAGAAAGCAACCATTCAAGTCAGAGACAGGGCATACTTTATAAGGACAATCATCATTCCCTTCTCAGGGGAGGCTGTTTCAAAGTCATTGGTCATTGGTGCAATGTGCTGAAATGTTTTTATGTGGCTACTGTCTTCTGTTTTATTCAGGGATGTATAAATAAAATCTGCTGACTTCTGAGGGACTGGGGAAGGTCCTTGTCATACTGTTGAGTACTGCAAGGATGCTGTCAGTTTAACAGCAGAGATAACCTCCCTTCTAGGCAATGTTAGACGTAATGGACCTTTCTGTAGTTTCAACACTAATAAGAGAGACTAGGACACAAAAATTAGAAGTATGTCCTTCCCTTATCACTCAATATGCAACTGTAAATCTAAGGCCAATGTCAGAAGTCTGGAGTTCTTAAAAATGGTGATTTACTGAATGCCATGAAGCCATGCTAGTCTAAGAGGGTCCTGAGCGCCTTCTTGGTTGGTCCTTATGTAATTTTGATAAAATACTGGACTGTGACAAAAAGGTTGTTATTTGAAAAAAAAAAAAAGAGCAGCTGGTGATAGCTCTTTAAACACAGAGGGAAACAGGGAAGGTCCAGTGGTTCTGATAAAGAGAAGACATCCTGGGCTGAGATTATACACTACCTGAAACCTACACACAGTCAGTAAAACCAGTGAGAGTTTATCAGGAAGGTGAGTTGGTGGAGACTTGTCCAGACCACATGTAAAGAAATGCAAGCTGTTCTGTGATCAGAAGACAAGAGATGTGGAGGGAGACTGAGGGGGTTACATGCCACAGGACATTGGGCAAACAACCTATCCACATCTAAACACCATCAGGTAATAATGCAAACAGACCCACTGTCAAAAATGCAGCTCTTCTGAAGTGTCCTTTCAAGTAACTGTAACAATATAAAAGACCATTTATTCCTTTCTGGTAAATATGCAAAACAAGAACACTGAAGAGGCACTGACCCAATAACAGGAGTAAGAATGCATGAAAAGTCATCATTTCATTCTAGAAAACGGACTATGGGTTGAGCCTTCCTTATCTGACAATCTAAATGCCAAAACACACTCCAGAATCTCAAACTTTCCTGATATTCATGTGACCTCACAAGGTGAAAATTCCACACCTGTCATATCTGATGGTTAGAGTCAAAACACAGGTGCAATATAAAACGCTCCATAAAATTCCCTGCAGGCTATGCAGTACACACTTATGAAACATAAGTGAATTCTGTGTTCAGACCTAGTGCACACTCCTTAGACATGCTATATCTACAGGCTTACATATAGACGTATATGTGACTACTTCAAAATCTAAAATAATCTGAAATCCAAATTACTTCCTGTCTGAAGCATTTCAGACGTGTACTCATTTACATCTTAAGCTGTGAGCACAAAAAGAAACTATGAATAAAAAATAATTTTATTACTTTGAAAGCAGTCAAGGAAAATATAATGTAGTCAGTCTCCAAATGATGCTTTCTGCAGCCTTAGGGCTTCTTTGTTTCGAACTGCGGAGCACAGCTGGATGTACCACAGCAGGTCACATGACACCCATTCCCTAGAGCAGGGTCTCCAAGATCCCTCCTCCATATCTACCCACTCCATTTGCACAGGGCTCCTGTCTTCTGAGCTGTGCTGGGATGCGTAAATAGAAACAGCTAGCCTTTGAGGGAAGGGGAGAGGTCCTCACTGCAAGCCCTTCACAGTGTGACCCAGAGACCTCAGCTGATCCCTCCAGGTCACACTGACACTCAATACACTATGATATTATTCTCAGTTGTATTACATGAATATCCATCATGCATTCCTTTGTGTAGTTATTTTGTATTTCCCATATTTATATCTCCACATTATTAAACTAAAGTCAAACATGTCTGTTCAAAGCCAAGTTGTATGTCCTATAACATTACCCAGAAGGATTGCATAGTGTATAGTGCACAGTGCACAGTACATAGTGCATAGGTGATGAATGGCCACATCAGGGAGTCTTTTGTTTCATTGCTAAGGAAGAACTGGCACCAGGTATTCACATCCTGAAGAGTACTACAATTATTAATGATGAGCAATTCCTTGGCATTTTAATAACCAGAAAAAAAACCATGCCAGCCCCCACTGTGAGCTCTGATCCCCCCAACCACTGTTGTTTTTCCCCTGCTTGGGACAGGGTTTCTCTGTGTAACAGCTCTGACCATCCTGGAACTCCCTTTGTAGACCAGGTTGACCTGGAACTCAGGGATCTGACTGCCTCTTGCTTTCCAAGTGCTGGTATTAAAGGTGTGCACCATGTCCAACTGGCGTTTTCCCCAATTATTGTTTACATAAAGAAAATATTGGGAAAGACAGAAAAGTGAGGAAACGTATCATGAAACATCAGCCCAGGAGACATGAACCGCTCATCAGCAACCCAAGTCCAGTTGCCTTTTGAGAGTCGTCTACAGCCAGAGAGGTGCTTGCAAGAAGGGAAGGCTAGTATCTCATGGATTCCTTATTCCTGGAGGGAATAGGAGAAAGCCACCAATGCAGCGAGGTGTAAAGGAGAGCATGCCTGTACACACACTTGTGACACGGTGCGGTGAACTGTCAGTCTGGAAGGGGGCTACAATCCAACCCTCTTGCCCTTCCTTACCTGTCTTCTAAGTACTGTGGCTCACTTCCTCAGATTAAGGGGGGAAACTCAGCTATCCTAGAACTCCACGGAGGGCTCCCAGGTCTCTACAGAAGAGCCAGCTTTTGCCTAAGCATCCCAGAGGACAGTAGCACTTAGTGTCCCAATGCCAAGATGCTAAAGGGGGAAGCAAGATCCAATGGAAATGTTTAGAAGTACTGACTAAAGAAAAGTTACATTTTTTCATTTTACCCCAGAAAGTACAGGTTGAAAAAGAACAAACGTGAAGTTATTAAGTATCTTTTAGTCTCTGATGATTACAATTCACCATTTTCTTTCTAATTCTTCATTCAGGAAAAGGAGAGATGCGAGAAATAGAACACTCTGAGAAACAAAAAACGTTCTTGGCTACTTGGGTGTTGCTAAAAATACTGCAAGCAAAGCACAACATGTCCCTGCCACAGAGCAGTTAGGCTAATGCAGTCAAAAGGCCAGGCTAGCTTAGATCTGCGGTGTGATTTACAATGTCATCATTTAAAATGGTACAGCCCATGCTGTGGTAATAAACATTCATTTTAAGCCTTTTAGGGAACTAGTATTTCATCTGAACATTCTCAGAGAAAGATTTTTCATCCAGGGGAGGGAGAGGAGCAGTGTGATCAAATCATAAAGAGAAAGTGGCTTAGAGCCTGTGAACCCCAGCAGCATTCTTTTGGGGCTGACCTCCCATCTGTCCATCCTTCCACAAGATGCTCTAAAAGCAGACACAGCTCCCAGCAGAGTCTGATTTCCTGAATCTCCAGCTTCTCCATGAAAACAACACAGACAAACAGCCAGCACACTGCCATGTTCTCCGCACAGGGCCGGAAGAGCTGTCTTCAAGCTCCCGCTGCAGTGTGCCCTGACTTACCAATGACATGACAAGGGAATAGTGTGAGAGACACACGTGTTAGGGAAAATGATCACTTTCTCACCCAGGACAAGCACCCTCACAAACTTTTTAGAAGAGAGACACAAATCTTTGCAAAGAAAATCGAGGCAGAGGATTTTGAAGAGGGCTCCCACGGTTATCTTGTGGCCAGGTATGCTGGACAACATCTCTGATATACAAATTACATAATACTTACATGTCCTATTTTCCTTTTGAAATTGAAGTTACTTTCATACTTACCTCAAGGGTGACTCACTGAGTTAAGCAGATTGCCAAGACTACAATTTAATTTTCTTAAAAAAAAATAAAGTTTGATGTAGTTCTGAGACTAGTGGGACAGCCTGTTTCTATTGTGCTAGCAACAGAAATCTTGAGAGATAAGTTTTATGTAGTCTATGTATCCAAATACTGATTTAAAAATACTATCAAGAGACAGATTTTTATTTTGCCTGAGTTCCTTAACACATCACATTTTTTACCTTCTTCTCCATCTATGTAGCATCACTTTCCAGAAACCTGGACCAAAAAGCTTTACCTCCTAAGGTCACCTCTAGGCCTGGCACTGTCCAGGGGATGGGAACATGAAACTTGTTGAAAAACCTATTGGATGCTGTGCCATCCAATAACTGGTTCTTGCTTTGTTCTTCCTGCTTTTTGTCCTATGGACTCTTGGCCTTCTCCAGTTACAGCTCTACTTTCCTACCCCTGGGCCACTAGCCACTAGCATCCAGACATGACACCAAATGCAAATTCTGGTGTCATATTTCCCCCAGCTCTGCAGTTCTGTGGGTTATTTCTTGGGTGAAGTTACTAGGTGATTTGACTCAAGGCTTCCTTTACCCTCATGCAATATTCTCGGTGGAATCTTATTGCCTTAGTAGGGTCAAGTCCAGCAGTTTCATAAGGTAACAAACAAGCTGTTGTCAAGACAGGCCCCGCCACCATTTACAAATGCCAGAAGTATTCTGCTTACAGTGGTCACCATGAACCTTTTTTTAAACAATTAAGCCTTAGCTCAGACATTTTTTGAAGTGCCTGGTGATGCTCAAAGAAAAAGAGTGTTCAACAGAAGACGTGGGATCTATGTGACAGTGGGCTGAAAAAGAGCCCTCCTTTACATCAAGCAATTCCTTCCCAGTTTCCTCCCAGTAACAACTTGTCATGTTTCAGTGGCAGAAAGGAAGGCAGTGAGAAATAAAGATTTGAGTTTGTAAGTTAAGCAATAGCCTGATGACTATTTTAGCAGATCACTTCCAAAATATTTTATTATTGTCCACTTACTACAGAGTAAATTAAAATACCATAGCATAAAGTTTTGACCGTCTCTGCCAATATATATAGGGCTTTCTCTCTCATTCCTAGCTATGCTAAACAGTCATCAGATAAGGAGTCTCTAGGATCAGATAACACAAATGTCCATAATCTTCCCCGAGAAAAAAAATCAGTCAGGAAGAGGGTGGCAGTACAAATGAAAGACTTAATGCATACTACAGCTACACTAGCACGTAGCTGGATATTCAAGGACTATGTGGATTTGAACCTCTGCCTTGGAGACACTGTGGGGAAACCACACTTCCACAAACTGCCTTATATCTGCTCACCCTTAAAGGAGGTGAGATAGGATGGCAAACTTCCATAGAATTGTTTCTAGTATATCTCACAGACATACAATGTTCATAATCCTACAGTGTCCATTCTTTGTAGCGTTTGGCATGCTGTAAAAGCTGAGTGCCCCACAAGTGGTTCATAATAATGACCCAAAGTCAGGACACTTCACTGCCTATCTTCAACTGAGTCGATGTTAGGGATTTGAGACTTCAGCATCAGAAACAGCCAAAGACGTGGGACAGATAAGGAGGAAAATGTAACAAAGACCAGAAAAATGTTATATACCTTTAACTTATGAGAGACAAACTATTTCCCTACCATCAGAGTTACAGACACCTAAATATGTCCAGGGCTGAAGCTCAAATCCCCTATGTGCTACCAATTGAGTGGATGGGATTTTGTGTGCAGGTGATCATACAATTTCAGAGGCAAGTTACCCTTGAAAACTCAGATGCCCTCAGTGTAGTCAGAACAACAACAGTGCAGGGAGGCATTCTGCTGCTGACTCAGGACTAGGAAACACAAGAAGTATCTAGAAGTTGGGCTCATGAGGAAAGCAAATATTCCCACAAGCCTCCCTGTGCACAGTGAACTTCTGACCTACACATCTGTGCTAAACAACCTGTGGTATTTTAGGTCACTAGGCTTGTAGTAATTTGTTACAGCAAAGGTGGCAGCTGAACACCAAGGTCACCCAAGGAGTTCACCGACCAGCAGAGATTTCCCACAACACAACCAGTGAACTATATGAATTTCTCCAAGAAGGACAAAGTTTTCTAGTGCACCGAGGATTGCAAAATCAAGAGAAATTATACTCCAAGAAGTCTTCTTCCAATGGGAAAGAAAAGTTAATACGCAGGAAAGCCCCAAATGAAATACCCTTGTTACGAGTCCAAGACCTCATTATCTCCAGGGATGTGCTAACCGAGAACAGAAATGACTTTCCAAACAGTCTCTATAATTAATTCTGCTCTGATGAAGAGAGCAAGTCCTAAGAGTCAACCACCCCTGGTAAAAAGTGGGGAGAATCTTTCGACTGTTAAAGAGCAGAAGGTTACCTTAGCAGCAGCTAGAAAGGCAGAATATAAAACAGAAGAAGGAACAGAGACTCGGAAAGAGCAGCAGAAAGGAAAAAATGAAATATGAAGGCATTTGTTAAAACTGTCAGGCTGTTGTAAGTCAAGTGGGAGGTGATTAACACTGACCCAAATGTCACCAAAACTTCTGAAGGTATCTACTACTTTTGCATGCAAGGACATCAAATGGCTCCTAAGAAAGAAGCAGGAGTTCACAGAAGATGTGTGAGCCTTGGAATTGTGACTCAGCTGTCCAGCATAGGTGACAACTGCCAGTTGCATGGCAGGGAACCCACAATGGGAGCACAGCCAGGCAAGGCAGCCTCTGCTCCACTCTTAACGGTGCTCGATTCCTGGCACTGACTGCTCGTGGAACATGGCACAGTGCAGCCCACTTTTCTGAGGTCAGATCAGGGGGACCTGAAGAAGACCCAGAAAGCTGTCAAGGTGCATGACAGCTTCTGCATTTTAGCTGCTTAGAGATGGCATTAGAAAGAAGTACAGAGCTTCAGAATTCTTTCAATGGGAAAAGAGTGGATGAGAAAATGGTTTTACTGGGTTCTTAGGTTTCTTCTGCTGTGACTTATAAGGGACTTATAAAGGAAAATGTTTAATTGGGGCTGGCTTACAGGTTCAGAGATTTAGTCCATTATCATCATGGCAGGAGAATGGCAGCACACAGGCATGCATGGTGCTGGAGAAGGAACAGAAAGTTCTACATCTGGATTGGCAGGCAGCAGGAAAACAAAGAGTGCCACAGAGCTCGGCTTGAACTTCTGCAAGCTCAAACCCCACTGCCCTCCAATAGGCCACACTTATTCCAACAAGGCCACATGTCCTAACACTTTCAAATAAATGAGCCTCTGGGGACCACTGTCATTCAAACCACCACAGCTAGGAAACATGCTGTCCTGTCACAGAGATGGCTGGGAGAGCAGCACATTATGCTGGCACTTCAGACAATAATCACAGAGACTCTGAAGTAGAAGTGTAACTGGATCCTCGAGGGAGCCTAGAGGAGCAATTCAAGCTGTGTGTCCACATTTGGCAAAGAGTCGAAGATAGGCAAACACTCAGTGTGGCTTCTCTGATACTCCCCCCCAACCCGGACAACCCCCCCCCCACAGAGAGAGAGAGAGAGAGAGAGAGAGAGAGAGAGAGAGAGAGAGAGAGAGAGAGAGAGAGAGAGAGAGAGAGAGACTCCTCACAGCCTGTAGCATAGACTATGTATTTGTTTTAAATGCAGAATATTAAAAAGAACAAAAGAGAGACGACACCGAAGTATCAACCTGACTGGGAATTTTTATAACTAAAATCTATCAACTAAGTATGTTTTGTGCTATGAAAATATACAACCCTGTAAGTGACCACAATATAAAAAGTGGTGAGATCTCTTCCTTAACAGTCTGTCACATGCTGGGCACTATATAAAGCTCTAAGAACTAAGTTAATTTCCTACTCTTCAGCTGTCAAGTGAGGCATGTCAGCTCTTACCTCCCAGGATGCTCCGAGAGATGGGGAGATGGATGGGATCAGGATGTATGATGTGAAACCCACAAAGAATCAATTAAAACACAACTCCCCAAAGCACAGCTTCAGGATGAACCCCAATCTGTGTTCAGATTCTGGTGAGCATGTCATGAGTAGGGATCACCCATTTCTGCCATTTGGAAGTGTAGGCCCTTTAGTTAGATCCTGCTGCAGGACTCTGCCACGACATGATGTCTGCTGCTATGGGGATGCTGGCATCCACTGATACCACTGAGCCACAACCAGCTCTACAAGAGCCCCAAGTGGCCTGCCTCCTACTCTGCTACTCTGCTATCTATCTACAAACTCCTCACAATCTAAGAGCATTTCATGGAGGGAAAACTTCAGTACAAATGGGACTGCTGTTTCCTCAAGTGTCACTCTTGCACAATAGAAGCAAAATGAAATACATAATGTATATGCAGTGTGTACGTGTGTGTGTGTGTGTGTGTGTGTGTATGTGTGTATGTGTGTGTGTGTGTGATGCACGTATGCACATGCACTTGTGTGTGCATACATGTGGAGGACAATTGTCAACTTAACATGTTGTTCCTGGGAGTTTTTGTTTTGTTTTGCTTTGTTTGAGACAGGTTCTCTTACTGGTCCCTGGGGTCCCAGGATGACTGGCTAGTGAGCACCAGGGATCTCACTGTCTTTGTTTCCCTAGGGCTTAGATGACACATTCAATACCACATTCAGGAATTTATGTGGATAGGTGCTGGATGTAAAACTCAGGTTCTTGTGATAACATAGCATGCATTCGTTTTATGAATTAAGTTCTCTCTCCAGCACCCACACGACATGCTTTTATATGCTGTAGCATAAAAAACTCAGAACTTCAAATATCAAATATTGCCCCCCCACTGTTATGTCAGGAATTGAGCCCAGGGCCTCAGGGATGGCAGGCAAATGTACTACAGTTCCACAGCATATATGTCTTGACACATTCAATTAAAACAAAACAAATCATTAAAAAATGAGCGTACAGATGTAAAATCATCAATATAAAATGTGCCTGAGACATATTACAAAACAGACTATCCAACATATGTTGTTTTATAAAAAAATAAGATGCTTATGTAAAAGTATTTTTAAAATGTAAACCCTGTATGAACATGCATTTAGAAGAATATTTCCTTTTACCACTAGATGATGTAGAATGAGTGATCTTATTTTTCTTCTTTTTATGGTACTATGGAATAAACTAAAGACTTCATGCATGCTATGGAAGTGTTCCACACCTGAGCCATACCGCCTGCCACTTACTCCTTTTGTTGTCATTCACTTTAACAGCTAATGGTCTAACTTTCTCAGCTGACCATATATGGCTTGAAAATAACAGTAACTTTTTAAAAAGTCTATACTTTGTTTACTGCTAGTAATATATGGACTCAAATCTTCTGACTCACATACATACATACATACATACATACATACATACATACATACACACACACATATATTTTAAATGAGCATCTCACAATCAGTTTTAATCTTCTAATTTGCTCTCTTTACCCTACCAAATCTTTCTGAATATTAAACCGTTCTTCATTTATTGTGTTTACTAGCAGGTGAAATTTGTATATGCAAAACATGACACCCTATACTACCTTGCATCGTATATATTTACATAACTCCTTATCACATCACCAAGACACTGGATTAGCATAAGACCCAGATGCCTGACAGGCTAAGCATAGTAAGCTTCAGGACACAGGAAAAGCATCTAAAAGCTCAGATCTTCTGTTAGTAGGCAAGTAGATCAACAGGGAAAAATTAAATCAGGCGAGTGATGGGGCATACTTTTGAAATTACCTAACACCACAAATACTCACTGACGTTTCAATCATCACCTTTAACATCCCCAAGAAATATATTTTCAGGTATTACTGTCATAACATTAATGATGAGTTTATCAAGAAACATTGTTAAAAGAATATTCACAGAGAGTGTTAATGAGGGGACTGAAGGTTTAGCAGTCCTACTGTATATTCATTTCTAAATTAATGCATGCAAGACAGGACTGAATGAAGCCGGGCCAAAGGGTCAAGTGGAGAAGAATGAAGAGTGGTGTATTCAAGAGAGGGAGGACCAAGACTATTTCTCCTTTAAGCAGCAGATCTCAACCTGTGGCTCTTGACCCCCACAGGGGTCGCACATTGGATTTCACATCAGAAATCTGCATGTCAGATATTTACATTATGATTCTAACAGTGGCAAATTACAGTTATGAAGTAGCAATGAAATAATGTTATGGTTGGGGTCACCAGACATGAGGCACTCTATTAAAGGGTCTCAGCATTAAAGGCTTTACAGTGCTGGAAAATTACTATAGGACTTTGGGCCCTGCACTCTTACCTATGAGAGTCAGTACCAGTAGTGATAGTTTAACAGTATGATGATGAAGGATGATTAATCAAGACAAAGCATATAGCAAGTTTATCATAGTATCTGGCACATGGTGGACATTTGGTCATTTTGGAGGATGCCACTAATGATAAGCAAACATAAAACATTTCTCTGATTCTCAAAGAAAAGAAAATATCTGAACAAGAACATCCAAAGTTAAGTAAAATGGCAAATATATTTCATACTAGGGAATTGCATTTCTAATAATTTGCCACCTACAAAATAATACATTATCAGTTTATTGAAAAGCAAAAGTAGTCTTGTCAGAAATAATGAAAGACTGCAAGTCACTTACGGAGGCCAGCAGCCTAACACTGCCCTTAGATGCCTCCTACCTATTACTCTGCCCAAAATGGAGCTACTAAAAAGCATAAACACTGGTTACTATGGGAACAAGCAAACCAAAGATAACATCCAGACAAAAAGGCTCTCGCCTACTCCTAACTACTCATCGCTCTCTTTTTTATCTGTCTTCTGTTGCGTTTATCACTTTCTACCTTGCATTAGAGTCATTTGTGCAGAATCCAATCTCTCTGCCTAGGAGGAGACCTCTTGGAGGGGAGAAACCTTGTCTTATTCATCTTTGTCCCTTCAACAAAGCCTTGCACAAAGAAGGCAGTAAATAAGAGGTTTGGTGAAGAGGGAAGCAGAGGGCATGCAGTAAAATGCTTTGCATAACCAAGCACAATGCCCATACTATTTAACCTCTGGGGGAGAATTTAATCAAGGCTCCTGGCCATTTGACTGGAGAATTATGCAATTAACCCTATTTCACCAGCTGGAAAACTAACTAATTACTCCTGAACAATGACACGATGAGAATAGAATTCTGGTGTACTCATGCTAATATAGTGACAAACACTTTCTAACAAATTAGCATTTGTTACAAAAATCATAATTTTCTAAGTGTATGTCCCTACAGTGTGCCTTTTAGTGGGAAGATTAAAACAGTGAGTCAAAGAGGTAATGATTTGTTATACTTTAGAGTTTCTGTTAAGTTAATCATTTCATTCCAGAGACTGCCTTCCCCCACAAACAGGAAGCTAGCGAGTATATTCAGCTGGGGCCCTGGATGGTCCATCAGAATCTGATGACACTGCTGCATTAGAACAAGCTGAAATCATTGTGATCAGATTAATGGGTCATATTATGTTAGAGAATCTACATACACCAACTGCTGTAGTTGACTTCACCAAAACTTAAACTGCAATCTACACAGCCGAGCTGACAATGTATGAACAGCAGTGAGCACAAAGGAATGGACATACACAACTGATGAGCTTATCACTTTTACAAACTTGTAAATGACTTGATTCTGTTTTATGTCAAATGTGCAATCATTTAATTGTCTCCTTTTATTTCTTTTTTTTAACTTTATCGGAATGGGTGTTTTGCCTGCACATATGGTTGTGCACATGTCTATGGTACCCTCCGAGGCCGGAAGAGGGCATCAGATCCCCTAGGACTGGAGTTACAGAGAGTTCTGAGCAACCATGTTCACAATGGTTCTTGAACCTGGGTCCTCTAGAAAAGCACCTGGTGCCCTTAACTACCTTTCTAACTACAGTTGAAAGAGATCTTGCCTCTTTTCTTAGAAAGACAATGAATTTCTTAACGGTATACATACTACTCTTTTCATATTGCTCACTGCCCCCATGACTACTTATAAAAAGGATTTATACAATTTTATTTGTGTGGTGGTGGAGGTGTGCCTGTGGAGATGAGGAAAGCCACCAGATCACCTGAAGCTAGTTTTCCAGGTGGTTGGGAACCGACCAATGTGTATGCTGGAAACCAAACTGGGTTGTTTCTGCCTTTTAATCACAGAGCCAACAATTCAGGCCCATAATTTTGTTTAACTAAAAGTACACTAATGGCAAAATATTTGTACATTATTACTTGACCCAATCCAAAACCAGTTATAACCATGTCCTGACAGCATGTGAAACATGAGGTAACATTGTTGGAAGCACCCTCATGAAGAACATACAAGAAAACTTCTGACCTTGCGCCGTACTCTATCATACATATTTTTCTTATGTTACATATAACACACAGAGAAGAAGATACCGGTAAAGTACATATAGAGGGGAAAAAAAATCTACATTTTACCCAGGTCAAGCATTTGACAAAGAGACTAAGGGTTTAAATCTATTTTCTTAATATTATGTATAGTGCATTAGTTTTAAAAGCTAAATAGTAATTTTCAAGGGAAAATTGGTC
Source organism: Cricetiscus sungorus (assembly GCA_030556225.1). Taxonomy (NCBI): domain Eukaryota; kingdom Metazoa; phylum Chordata; class Mammalia; order Rodentia; family Cricetidae; genus Cricetiscus; species Cricetiscus sungorus. The sequence goes on from JANBXA010000372.1 coordinate 9,410,293, forward strand.
TTTTGTCTCCTTGGTCTTTTGTTTATGAACACAAATGAATGAATAAAAGAGACTACCAAGACTCACAATGCACTTGTCTTTTCTTGTAGAATGCACCATTTTGAAGGTAAAAGATTTCCCCATTTCCTACCCTCAGAATGGAGTTGAGCTTTTTAGGAGAAGCTGAAGGAGGCTGAAAGGTACACAGGTGAGCAATGTTGATCTTTTCTGAAGAAGGAGAGGAGGCTGATGGGTACATGAGTGTAAATGAGGAAAGAAAGCATGTTCCTAACAAGTCTATAATTTTTTTTTGCCCAAAATACTCAGACTGACCTTATAAAAGGTAGAACAATCAGTCATTCACATGATACCAGTTAAGGATTGATGAAAGGCTGGCTTGAACTAAAGTCTTCCTCTCACTAGATCCTAGAGTACAACACATGCCACACAGCCTCAGGGACTACAGGCAGAAGTCACCATACCAAGCTCCTACAAATCCTCTGAAATGTTAACGTTTTCTATTTTAATCCCTTAATTTTCAATATTCTCTCCACTCATCCCCTTCACTCCTTCCCCCTTCTCCACCACAGGACCATAATTTCTCTTTCAAGGCTAGGCAAAGTTCATAGACATTATGTTCAAGTGATGCCTAGACCGGCCAGTCAATTTTACTCTTCTACTCTATCATACAATTATTTTCCTCTTTTCTTTTTTCCCTATATTTCTAAATGATAGCATCAGTATTTTACAAAGAAAATAGAAGCCACAGAGGATGTCAACAATCAAACATACCAATCTCTGGACATCTCTAGTTCACATGCTCACCCACTAGTGCCTATAATGGCTGCACTCACTGCCTAGTACATAGTTCCCCGTTCTCCTGTCTAAAACCAGCCTGAACTCACCCACTGACATTACTCTTGCTATGTTCCTTCTCTCAATCAATGTTTCCTTGTTTATGGGATCATTTTCATTAACTTAAAAACAAACAACAACAAAAACCCTTTCCCATTACTTCCATCACTCCATTCTCATCTCCTTGCTCTGTGCCTTTAAAGAATCTCTAGTTTGAACTGCCTTGACAAACAAAACCTGTCTGTTCTTGTGGTCTCTGAAGTCCCCTTGCCATTGTGTCTTGAATTCAGTTCGACCACATATTTTCCCCAACACTCCACCTAAAGCAGTTTTGAACAACATCATGAGTATCCCTTTCAACTACACTTGTTTTCACTGTACTTCATGTTCTAATAGTAAATGACACACATTTAGTCCTGTGCTTTGGAAACACATTTTCTATTTGCTTCCAGGACCTACTCTCTCCTGGCCTAATTTGTGCTTTTGTTTTTGAATAGTATTTCATTAGTTCTTTGAGAATTTCACACAGTATATTTGGATCATATTCACAGCTCCTCTCTCATGCACCCCTACCCACCTTCATGTCTTTTTCAAGCTCACAGTCTCAACTCTTATCAGAAGAGGTTCTTTGTGCAGTAGATGTCAATCACCAGAGACCCACCACAAGTAGTAAGTGTGTGGGGAATAAGGGACTGTGCACTGTTCTGCTCCCAGTGGCACATACAAATCACCCCCTGCCCCAAAGCTCAAGAACTGTCTCAGAAGAGGAGGTACAAAGAGTGTAGTCATTCACCACCTCTTACAGTGAAAGTTTTCCACAAACAACATGGCATTGCATAAATGAATATGCAGCAATTGTGACAATAGGCACAAGATCAAACAAGCCAGAATAAATCTCAGCAGAAGGCAGAGGTGAAACAAAGTCCCACTGATAGGATTTTTGCTTATTTTTTCTCTGCTTTCTTCCTTCCTTCCTTCCTTTCTTTATTTCTTTCTTTTCTTTTTGTTGTTGGCTGGACAATCAAGACAGAATTACTTGAGAAGAACCTCAATTAAGAAAAAGCCCCCAAAGCTGTGTGTGTTGGCATATACCTTTAATTCCAGCACTTGGGTTGCAGAGGCAGGTGTATCTCTGTGAGCTCAAGGTCAATTTGGTCTACAGAGTAAGTTTCAGATCAGCCAGTGCTACACAGTTTAGACCCTGTCTCAAATAACAACAATGAGGTGGGGGCTGTCTACCAGACTGCCATGGGTAAGTCTGTGGAAGTATTTTTTGATTAAGGATTGATGAGGGAGGACCCAGCTCACTATGGGTGGCCTTATCCATTTCCAAGTGGCCTCTTTCCATATAGGAAAGCAGACTGAGCAAGCCATGAGGAGCAAACCAGTAAGGAGCACTCCTCCATGGTTTCCGTTTCAGTTCTTATCCCCATGTTCCTGCCTTGGCTTCTCTCAGAGGGAAATGGCCCTTGAATAGGTAAGCCAAATAAACCTTTCCTCTCAAAGTTGCTTTTGGACATGGTGTCTTATCACAGCAACAAAAACCCTAACCTAACTAAGACACACCTCCCTCCTTCCCAATCTTCACATTCTTAACTTGGTTATCAACTGTCCTAGCCCTATGCACTTCTCTGCCTTCCATTGCTCCCCAGATGCTGCTAGCCACACTTATTAGTTAACATCAGAAGTTTCAAACTCCGTTCCTGAGACCTGGCCCATGGAAGCAAACAGCCTGCCTCCATCTTAGGCTTAAAAGCCATCTTATTATCATAAAGACAAACTAGGCTCATTCCTGTTTATGATTAAATCTGTTTCTCAGGTCTGTGCTATGTCCCACCTGTAACCTTAACTACAAACGTTCTGTATTCCTGTTTCAGGAATCGACAAAAGTTGTAATGACCATTTTACAACCTGACCTTGGTTACAAAAGGTTACTATGACTACTGTTATGACGACCTTGATATGAACACCTTACAATCACATTTCTGTTGCAGAAGACAGTTATGACTAACTTGTTATGCTTATGTTCTGCTCCTGAAACTCCACCTATTTTGCTTACCAAATCCCACGTCTGAAACCCCCAACCACAAGCTATAAAAACCTCATCTTCCTCATATCCAAGGTTGAGCTCTTGAACCCCACTTATAGTGGGAGGAAACCCTGGAACACAGATTTAAAAAGCTTCCTCTAATTAATTTGGCCATGATGATTTTGTGGTCTTCCTCCTTGCATCTTTGGGATTAAGAGCATCTCGGCATATGGACATTGGTGTCTAATAGACTGTACATACTTAATGTGCCCTAAACAAAATTTTGATTCTACCCCAACCTGAAACTCCAACTCTTTTCTATCTCAGGAAATAAAGATTATGACTCCACTAATAATATTTTCAGTCAAAGCCTAGGGTAATCTTTAAGTATTTTCTCTAAAAAAGAATCTTACTTCCCCATTAGTCACCACCTTCCCTTGTCTGATCAGGTCCTAATCACTGTTGTCATCTGCTGAGGGACCCTGTATGCCATGCTGCATTGTTTCTAGTGGTCTGTGGCTCTGCATGTGTGGCTCACGAATGACCTTTGCCTCTCAAGTTCCTGACTCCAATCTGTTCCTGCATCATCTCTAGACTCTATCACTTGAGACCTAGAACTCACTACGTAGTCCATGCATGGGCTTTCCCTGAGCCTAGCTCTACTTATGCAGCCTAACCTTAGGTGGGCTAGATTCTCACATGAGACAGACAACCCAGCAGAAATCCACATGCCTAGCTCACATCACAAAAGCACAATACAGAACTCCCTTCAAACCCACTAGTCCTATAGAAATATTCTCTTGTGAGTGAGATCTACCTAGATGAACCCAAGACAGTATTTAAAAGAATAACCTTAAACCTCATGAAAGAATTTAGTAATTCTAAAGAAGACATAAGTACCTTATTAATCTTAAAGATTAACAAGAAATGCCTTGGAGATGTCCAAAGGAACACAAATACATGACTGAATCAAATGACAAAGGCAATTCAAGATTTAAAAAATTAATTCAGTAAGGAGAATAATCAAAGAGAACTCAAGCTGAAATTAAGACAGAATTGAAAATCTCAACAGCCCAATTAGAAAACTCAGGGGAAATCCTTACAAACAGAATGGGTCAAATACAGATGATAGACTATCTGTATTTGAAGATAAAGTAGAGGAATTAGAAAACTTACATTAACAAGGGAAAATTACAAAAAGAAAAACCACAAAGGAAACCCGGAAGAACTACAGGACACCAGGAAGAGACCAAATCTTCTAATTGTAGGTTCAGAAGAACAAGATCACAGAAGAAAACTTTCCAAGATTAAGCAGATATGTACGTTTCTACTTAACATTTCTTCTGCTGTGAAGAGACACCATGACCACAACAACTCTTATAAATGAAAGCATTTAACTGGGGCTGGCTTACATTTTAGAGATGTAGTCCATTATCATCATGATGGAAAGCATGGTAGCACACAGGCAGCCATGAAGCTGGAGGGATAGTTGGGAGTTCTACATCTGGACCAGCAGGCAGCAGGAAGAGACTGGGCCTGGCTTGAGCATCTGGAGCCTCAAAGTCCACCCCCAGTGACACACTTTCTCCACAAGGCCACACCTACTCCAACGAGGCTACAGATACTCCACCGAGGCTATACCTCTTATTAGTGCCAGTCAGGACTATAAACCTATGGGGGCAATTTTCATTCTAACTATCACAATATCCATACATATAGAAGAATCACACACAACACCAAATATACAAGGCCAGAAAATAAAAGCTGCATGGCATATTATTGCAAAAATGCTAAATATATTCTCCATAAGGCAGCTGCAGTGCTTGTTTTAAAGTTTTGCTCAGATCACATTACGCTTCTGCTCACAGGCTGCCTGATCCCGTAACAGTGAAGGCAAAATCTTCTCCAGAAGCTACACAGGCTGCATGCCTGGCTGCCCACACTAACTCTGACCTCAGACCCCGCCGTGACTCTAACCACACTGGTTTCCTGGCACTTTTATATCTGTTTATGAATGCTTCCTAAACAGAACCCTTGCCAGTACCACTCACTCTGCCTCAAGGCATGATTCCTAACTTCTTAACAAGGATGCCTACATTCTAATGTGACCTTATTTGGCAAGATCTCCTAGGGACTGCAGAGATCTAGACGGTTCCTAACAGTTCTCTTTCCTGATGTATGTAGTCTACGTCAGAACCCTCTCTCCTTACTGTGAAGAAGACCCTGAATCCCAATGGGTAGGCAGAGTGCCCTGGGTTCAGTCTCATAAGACAAAGGAGAACCCAGCAATGCTGGCCCTGCACTTCTGACTTACAGACTTGATGAAACAGTAAGTGGTCATTGATTCATGTCACTGTTTGGGCTAACTTGTTCACAGCAATAGAAAATTAATACACTTGTCATAGTGAAGATTACTGTTGCTGTGATGAAACACCATGATCAAAGCAACTTACACAAAAAAGGGTTTATTTAGCTTATGCTTCCAAATTACTGTTCACTATTGAAGATCATCAGGACAGAAACTGAAGCAGGCAGGGTCCTGGAGGCAGAATCTGATGCAGAGGCCATGGACGAATATTGCTTATTGGCTTGCTCAGCCTGCTTCCTTATAGAACCCAGGACCACCAGCCCAGGTATGGCACAATGGGCTGTGATACCCAATCACTATTTAAGAAAATGGCCTACATATATGCCTACAGCCCAATCTTATGGGGGGGAGGGGATTTTCTTGTGTCAAGGTGACATAAAACCATTCAGTACAATACCCTCAATATTATATATATATATATAATATTCAGTACAATACCCTCAATATTATATATATATATACATATATATATATATATGTATATATATATATAAAAAATCATCTCCTTCCTTTCTTTTCATTTGATGCAGGTTTTTCTTTCAGAAGACTAGATAGACAATGGATGGAATTTGAGTATTTAAATCTCTACTCTAGTTCCAAAGGCAAAAACATGGATGGCATACTTCATTCTTTGGCAATTGCTAAAGCCACTAATTGAACATATTCCTCAAAGCTAATGTGTTGTTTCACTCCTTGGCTAGAACGTTCACTCTAAATGTCTTCAAGTACTCCTGTGGAAACACACTAAGCAGGAATGGTGATCACAATAGCTCTTCCAGCTGGCAGACACTGATTTCACTACACACCCATTTTCCTAACCACAACTGTGAACACGTCCGTTAACCACACCTACTTCATGTGTGTAACTTTCAAGACACATGGTTGCCCTGCTAACACCTTCAAGTGGGCTGTCTATAATTAGCCAATTTTTCTTTCTCCTGAGATGTTACATCCTTAACAAAGAACACCTGCAAAGACAGACCTTTGAGTTTAAAAGAGTCTTGAAATAGAAACAGCTTTCATTCACCAGGCTATGGACTGCCAGGCGCCATATTTGTATCCATTTCCTACAAGAATGAAAGTGCTTTCAAAATATATCTGTCATTTCTCCATGGTGGCTGATCAAACCTGCCACTGAAAAATGTTCTGAACAGGCAACTTGTAGTACAAGCATGGTTTATTTCTGTCAGAAACTGACTGCTGGAGTGTGAAAGAAACTCATTAAAAATCTCTTACTGTGATCTTACATTGTTAAAAAGAAAAAAAAAAAGAAAGGAAAAAAAACGATTAAAAAGAAAAAAGAGCAAGGGGAAAAAATAATGAAGGGTATGTAGAGCCTACAGCTGCTCTCAAATGGAGTTTCTTTTATTAATCATTTTGCAAGCAAAGAAAGGAAGGAGTGTAATTAGTTCCAGGAATATGGCATACACTGTTGTTTGGGAAAATCACATAAGTTAACAATTTCATCTTATCCTAATATTATGAAAACTTAAAGGAGGGGGTTAGAATACTGTACTGTAGGTAAAACAAGTGGTACAAAATAGGAAATAAAGTTATTTACCTTAATCTTAAGACAAGGTTGACTGCACAAGGCCCTTCTCTGTAGTCTTCATTAGCATTGGGCTGGCCCTTTGAAAACAAAACAACAGACAGTGTTGTAAGCTTTCTTGGGGAAAAGGATGGATAAAATCATGTATCTCTTGATTCCTATAGCCCTTTCTGGAAACTTCAAAACCGGTGCTTATCTCAGCAGGTCTTCTTTGGTTTCCCATCTTTTTTAGAGGGTCAGAAAGCTGCTTAACTAAAGTCAGGACTGTGGGTGCCAATGCTCCATACAGACAGCCTCAGTCACGGGATGGATTCTGTGAGTGAATGGTATTGCTGCAGCTAGTCCAAATTACAGCCATCCACCTAAAGAGGCCCTCTGTTGGTTCAGAGGACAGGGCCAACGTCCACCAGACAGTGAAGATGCACAAAGGTAAGGAACCTTGACAGGGATGGTTGTGACACTTGTAATTCCAGTGCTCAGGCCATGGAAGCCGGAGAACTGCAAGTTTAAGTACAGCTTATGCTACACAGTAAGAACCTGTGTCAAAAAAAAAGCAAGAGGTAGGGACACGGCACACTGAAAGAAAACGTGGCTACCATATAAGGTACTGGGTTCTATCCCCAGACTATTCCTGGTGGGGGTGGGCTGGGATGATTTAGGTACATTAACTGCAAGCAATAGAGGTGAACACAGATTAATCAACATGCAGCCTCACTGTACTTCTCACCCATCATCTTGATACAGATCATCCATCATGGACGCCTCTGTGACACACAATATTCCTATGAATACCTGGGCTTGATCAGAACTCCTTTGTTGAAGGAGAAGAAAAAAAGAAAGCAGGTAAAAGTAAAGATTTCAAGTACAGCTTGGCTCTGCTGGTAACCTGCTGTGCAACCATGGGCAAGTAATTCTCAGAGCCCACTGCTCCATTTACAAACTAGGTAAGCTACCTGTCTCAGGGGGTTGCTGGGAAAATAAGAGGTGTAAAAGCAAGCCATAAATTATAAAATGCTAATCAAATCTGTCCCCTTTTCCTGTTTACTTCTTTTGCTTTTGGACACATACTCCTTCCTAATCTGTCTTTTACAATGAGGCTAACCCCTATGGTTCACCTCAGGGTCTTTCACTGAGTTGGATGGTAGAGTGTCAAGATTAAAACTGAACTCTCTTCTGCCTCTGAGCAGCTGCATGGCCTTGTGTAAACACTTAACCTCTGTATGTCTTTCTCAAGCTATAAAAGAAAATGGCTAGCTAGCAGACCTCAGGGAGGCTTCCTGCAGTCATGAAACTCCTCTGGACCAACACCTCCTCAATAGATAGCTACTACATAAAACACAAAAGCAGGTAAACTACAAAGACATATAGTCAGAATACCATTAGACAATAAAATACCAGGGCCTATCCGGGGCTCTGTGTCTATGTCCTTCCCTGGATAGCTTCACCACCCAACACAATCAAAGCACGGGACCTCCTGTCATACACTGGTTATAAGTATGCATTATACATGCACTGCACAGTCACTGAACTGTTATTTTAATAAGACAAGTTGTAGAGACGAATTGGCCCATAAAATTCAATGATAAAAAAGTCACCAAGAGGTTATAGAAATCCAATCAGAAGAAAAGGAGGAAAGAATCAATTAACCACCCTATTGGTAGCACTAGATTTAACAGATGTAAGAGTCCTTTTCTTCCCTTTGCTTCTCACCCACAGTACCAGTGATTTCAGAGGCACCTGGGTAATCTATTCCCTCTTAGAAGTCCATTATTTAGGGCTGAACATCTTGCCTAAGGTGGTTGATACTAATGATGTTCTTTCTTCATATCAACTTTATAAAGATGGATTCTGTTGTTTTTCTAAGCTCCCTGTCTAAAACTCTTTGAGTTTCGCCTAATATTTGGCTGTGGGTCTCTGCATCTGTTCTCGTCAGTTGATGAATGAAGCCTCCTTAAGGATAACTGGGCTAGGCACTGACCTATGAGTATAGAGGAATATCATATAAAGGAACATCATTAGGAATCATTTCATTGGCTTTTTAATTTTTTTTCCAGACATGTTTGGTCCTACCCTAGGTCTCTGGGTTATCCAGCAATCCAGTGTCTCGTTCCTGGATATCCAGGTAGTATCAGAGGTGGGTTCGCTCTTATGGCATGGGCCTGAAGTTGGACCAGTCATTTGTTGACCACTCTCAGAAATTATGGGCCACTATTACCCCAGCACATTTTGCAAGAAGGACAAATTGTATGTAAAAGGTTTTGTGGCTTGGCTTGATGTCCCAGTCCCACTCTGGAAGCCCTGCCTGGTTACAGGATCTGATCTGCCATTATTAGGAGTCTTCACTGGGGTCACCCTTATGGATTCCAGGGAATCTCCACTGCATTAGGTTTCCACATTGACTCCCCAATTCCTTCTAATTCCAGTCTTCTTTTACAGTACTCTCTCCATTTCCCACCTGTCGGATCTCTCTTGTTTCTCATCCAGCCTTGATATGAGGGTTTGTGCCTAGTCTTGCTGTAACTTGTTATGTCATGTTCAGTTGATAAGCCTGGAAGGCCTGCACTATTTTGAAGGGAAATGGAGGAGTGGATCTGGGGAGGACAGGATGTTGGGGTGGAGGGATTGGAGTGAGTGGATGGAGGAGAAACTGAAATCAGGATGCAATATATGAGTGAGTAAATTAAATTTTTTGAATTTCTCTATGAAGCTGTCTACAAAACATCTCAAATATAAATACTTGGCAGAAAAACCCACCTGAGAGTCATGCACGGAGAGGGATTGTATTTGCTCGGAGATGCCACCAGCATTTACTGAGATCTGTTAAGAAAACTGACATTATGACAAAAGGAAGCCAGAGGGAGACGTCAGTCATTGGGACATTATATTCTCATAATTGGAGTGGCACTTCTTAAAAGACCTTAAGCAACAACATCTGGCAAAATATGCTGCTGGCCACCCTTACACTCCAGGGCCCACTTGTTCTACCATTGAGAATCTCATGGAGAAGGGAGAGAATCTATGTCTTTAATAAGATCTGGGGTGACCCACAGGGTTTATGAGGAATAACATGCTTTAAAAGGGAAACTTGATCTTGTAGCATCATTTCATCTAAGATTTAGGGGACCTTAATGAAAGCATATGAAGAGTGAGCAAAACTTGCCTTGTTCATCACTACTTTGAATAATTTTTCAGCTTTGTATAAACAAGTAAGAGTTAAGTATAGTGAAAACCAACAACAAAACCATTTCTCTAAAAGAAATGCAAGAGTGGAACTATTCACTCAAGATTTCTATTCTGGTCCTAAGGTATTTCTTCCTCAAGCTCTACATTTGTGAACTCTACCCTGGAACATAAACTTGAGAGCAAGTCAATAACACCAACTAAACCCACCACACTCAAGGAGAAACAACAATGAAAACGTATGAGTGGGATTTTCTTACCAATACTAAAAGCATCAGAAATCTCTGCAGTGAACTTGTTCTAAAATTTAAGAGCATGAAAATTCTTGCTCTCTGCACACACTCAAAAATGACTTCACTGGTACTGAAGTGATAGGGCAAAGTGCATTAATTAATGCCTCTGATTTACTTTGAAATGCATGGAACAGTTAAAATGAACAAATTGGATGAACAGAACACACACGTGGAAAAGCAACTGTAATAACAGCCAAAGCATGGTGATAGGTATGTCACTATGAAGTGTTTTAATGTTGCTGTATGTTTGAAAAGTTTTATAACAACATGTTGATGAAAAAAGGACTCTAATTAACTGCCAGGTAGTAGTGGCAGATGCCTTTACCCAGCACTTTGGAAAAAGAATCAGGCAGATTTCTGTGAATTCAAGGCCAGCCTGGTCTACAGAGTGAGTTCCAGGTCAGCTATGGCTGCTACACAAAGAAACCCTGCATCAAAAAAAAAAAAAAAAAAATGAGGATAAAGAAGAGGGGAAGGAATGAAGGGAGGGAGGGAGGGAGGGAGGGAGGGAGGGAGGGAGGGAGGGAGGGAGGGAGGGAGGAAAGAAGGAGAGAGGGAGGCAGGGAGTTGTAATAATCTATGCTAACCTATGGCCACTAACCAGCAGAGGACTAAGTTCTTTACCATATGCAGGAGAATCATGCAGGCTGATCTACAATCTGCCCCATCCTTCCCTGTTCCCTTGTTCCCAGACTGTCATTAGGATGGCAAAGCAAGAGAATCAGATGGACTGGACTGAGAGGCCACACACTTGCAACTTCCCATGTCAATATAACCCTGCATGTCACAAAGAAGACACTTCCACTGGCGCAGCACCAAGACATGAGGCTCCCCCAAACATGCATGGATGCTCAGACTGAGGAAGTGGTCCTCTATATAAAATATATTCATTAACAATCAAGTTCAGGTTCTACTGTCACCACTGTGAACTCATCCTATGAAATTAGACCACAGCCACATAGACCTTATCCTGAAACTTTACAAGAAATCTGATAGGATTAATAGCAGCTACCCTTCAACATCATAGAAAATGTACTGGATTGCTTTCTTTCTAAATAATTTTGCTACAAGAAGAGTACTTGAGTGAATATGCATTTTAACAGGAAGGAAGAAGGAAAACAAGAAAAGAATGTTGGACACCCCTCTGGAAATAGACACTGACAGGGACTTCAGACCAGGTAAAAGAGAGGTAGACACCTCAGAGCTGAAACACAACAAAAATAATTATGAAATGAAAGAAAAGAGACATTGTCTGCTTCCCACCTTCTGATCTAGCAGGGCTTTACCTGTTCTTTTTCTATTTTAAATACACCACAGCAAAATGCAACATGTTATACTAGATTGCATGCCCATAGAGCAGGAAGAGGACATTAGTAGTTGAATTAGTGAAATCCCAGGGAATTCTGAAACTTAGCTGATAATAACACAGCAGAATTCACTTGTGAATTCTGAAAAATATACCCAGATTAAAGTAACACAGAGAAAAACTGCATGAGGAGTCTGCCATCTTTGACACATTTCTACAAAGGGAAAGTTATTCTAAAACAATAAGCAAATGTTTGGAAGTTCAGTGATATCTGATCACAAATCTAACCTTAGTCACAAGTACTCTGAATGGCAGTCACCTGCACTAAACCACAGCTGCTGGACATCAAGGCCGCATGGCCTGTGACAGACAGGGCTCAGAATAACATACTCAGGAAGCCATCAGGCCTTTCTCTGCCTTCACACAGAGGTACAAAACAAGCATGTCCAAGAGCTGCCAAGCATCAGAGAAACACCTTTCATCAGAACGGTTTTAAGAGCTACTGGCAGTCTTAAAAGCCATCAAGCAACAGAAATACATTTAATCTTCACGTTGTGTTTAATCTCTAGTTAAACCTGTTAAAATTAATTCAACCTAAGTCCACACTGAAAAGCTGTTCTGATGACAGTAAGATCTCAGCTAGCAAAGCAGGACTTTCATAGTTACCCTAGACTAGACACCAAGTAACAAGACCCTTCAACATTCTTCCTGTAGGATCTGCTTAGCCCAAGGCAAAGACAAGTTTTCAGATGATTGATGAAATGTCTCCTCTTATTTATTTATTTATTAATTCCAGACAAGCAGATATCAAAGCAGAAGCTTCAGCAATGTAGACCCAGAACCTTCTTGGATGCCGTTCTGCACATCTGGATTCACAGTGACTTCTGGGGTTTTCCTAGTCAGCAGTCTAGACCCTACCCACAAATCAGAATCACATGAGAAGCCTCTTAAAAATCTGAATTGCCCAGACCTAAGTGTAAGCTACCAAGCTCAATCCTATGGGCTGAGCCTAAGAATCACTTCGTGTTTTCCAAGGTTTTACTTGCTCTGATTGGAGGCAGGGCAGGTTTTTTTCTTATCAGCTAAATGATGAGTGCCTTTTAAAAGAATGCGTTTAAACAAAGGCCTTGATGAATATCTTCCACAATTAAACAAAACCAAGGGGAGCTAGATTTAAAGATAAAGTCAGCTTCATTTTCTACATAGAAAATTAAGGGTGAGATTCAAAAGTGACCAAAACATGTAACAAGTGCTCACTTCAGATTTTCTTTTGAGAAGTGGTTTGGAATATTTTTCAGAAAAAAATATTCCAAACCACTTCTCAAAAGAAAAAGAAAAATGTATAATAACTGGAAATTTTAGGTAAGGCTTATGAGCTGGGAAACACTCCCTAAAATCCAGTCCATGTCCCAGCCTTTCTCTATACTCTTCTCCAAAGATGAAAAGCTCCCTGGAAAGCTGCCATTATTCTCTGTGTGCATAAATCCCATGGTGTCTAACACAGTTCCAGGCAGACGTGAGGTATGGGCTCACTTTCTTGATCAATTAATTCACTCTAGTTCTAATATTAGTATTGTTGTTAATGAACTTTAGTCTCCATGGACTTCTTTCTCCAAGTGGAACAACATGATAAGTAAGGGAAGGAGATTATATCCATTTGCTCCAAATTATTAATTACTAGTGGGTAAGTTTCCAAGAATATCACCTTTTTTAAAAACTGGGACAATTTTTCAAAGTGCTGGGCTATGAGTTTCATGCTAACTGGTGCTAATTCTGAAAGCTTAAAATCCATACTGGAAATTCTTTCCAAAGTAGAACATCCAAATGTGGCCCAAGAGCTAGCTCTTCCCTCAGTAACCCAAGGATGAACACCCACTCAGGCCTTTCTGGCCTTTTCCAGCAGATCTGTGATATCTGCTACCTTAGCCTGCCAAGGAAGGCCTGCAGCCTCTCAAAGGCAAGACACTCATAGAATGCCATATCTCACTCTGTCTAAACACGGTAGTACCAAAAAAGGCTGCTTTGGCTCAACTTCACTTCAACTACATAATGTCTTATGGTCTTTTATCCAATTCTGACTGCATAGATATTATAGCCCATTCATACCTTTTTTATGTTTTTTTTTCCCCTCCAGTGCCTATATACTCACGTTAATGATAAGCGTGTAGATTATATTCAGAATGTAAAGGGGACAGCCACATAAATAAAATACTGCCCTGGTTTTCTAGTCAAAGATGACTGAACTGCAACACTTTTTGAGTCAATGATAGTGCTTGAAGCATCTTCACTTCTTCTACATCTAAGTAGAACTCAGGCTTTCGATTAGATCTAGTCTTAGATGAAAAAACAAAGAACAACAACAACAACAAAAAACCCAAGAACTTTGTGCTTTTTTTCTAGTCACAGTGGGAAAGTGGGCAAGAAAGGATAGAATTCATTCTACCCAGCTAAGATTGTTCTAAAATCCCAATATAACATTGTTATCATTATGTCCCATTTTAGGTGCCCCATCATTGTTCCTACAGCAGAGACCAACGTCCTTGAGTGATGCCTAAGTTGTAAGTGTGAAGTAGAGAAGTAGCTCATAGAACTCTCAGGAAGAGAAGGCAGGACCTGAAGGAGAGCCAAGATCGTGGACTGGGAAGTCACAGCAGGAACCTTCCACCACCAGATAAAGAGAGTAGAGTGGTCAGAAAGGCCAGGAGAGAGAGTGCCTTGTGGTCTGCTACAGGTCTGCTAAAAGTGCAGCTACCAACTGCCACTTCAAACTCAATGTAAGATGTACTTCACTTAACCAAAAGAAATTGTCTGCTAATTAAAAAAAGAAGTTTGGATGGGTATCAATTTTAGGCCAAAGTTTTCCTGTTTCATAATGAGGTTTATAGAGATACATATTAATTAAATACTAAGCCTATGAAACACTAGGAGCTATTTAAATATTCTCAAATTTCCTCTATGAACATTAGCATGCCATATTCATCACTGGATATTAGGATAACTAATCAGATGGAAGAAGTAGTAAAATATGATCTTAGTAAAAAGATGACTGGTTCTCAGAGAAGTCATTAAGAGTGTTTCCGATTACCTAAGTCACCCAGCACATCTAAAGGTCAAGAGTCATTCAATCTGGAGTTTCCATCACTCAATGGCTGCTTTTTTTCTCATAAATTAAGATACAAAGCAAATATTACCTATATGATTTCAGTATTTTCTAGTAATATAACACTACAAGTTAGAAACAATTATCTCCCTGTAAAGGCCAACGACTCCAGTGAGTGCTTTCCATGTGACTCTTCCAGTCTTCTCGGCTACCTCAGAAGCATCATCATCATCCCATACCTCTGGGAAGAGCAGAGGCTCAGAGTGTAGATTAATTTGCCAAAGTGAGTCAGACAGAAGCAGGACCAATGAAACCTATGTGCCTTCCCTTTCTCTCCTACTCCATGAGATTTTGGGAACTGTCTCCCAGGTGGATCACACTCTGATGCCACAATGGAAAATGAAGAAGTGAACGCATAAATATGCAAATACACCCCTACATAATCATCATACATACATACATAATCGTCATTCCTCACCTCTGGGTTTTCTTCTTTTACTCTTCGTGACTGTAAAACAATTACACGTCCATTAGTATACATGCAATACTACAGCAGCACAATGCAGATTGCCCAGTGGAGGCCAAGGTCATTTACCTTCTCTTGAGAGGCAGCTGCCTTCCCTTCCTCGCTCTTCTCATCCATCTCATCATCGCTCCACTCCCAGTCTCCATCTTCAGTTTTATGGAGGTGACCGCTTGACCCAGGGACTCGCCTTACCTGAAATCAAAACAAGCCACACATTCACTAGTTGGATATGCACAGTACTCACTAGTGCTGTGACCTGGGTTATACAGCGCATGCGTGAGACTCAGAAAACTAACCTAAGTGGTTATCAATCCATGGATAACTGGAAGTTAATGCTCCAAAGACCATACAGCCTGCAGACTCCCACTCTCAACATCCTTCCAGAAATACTGTGTTCTTGAAACACATCAGTATCACATGTAGAACAAAACATTTTTTAAAATACCATACACCTAAACCATTAAATATGGACTGGAGTTTTCACTTTTACTTAGGAATTTTATTAGTTATTGCGCACACAAAGTCATGAGCCAAGTTTCAAAGCTGCCTAAGGAAATGCATAAAAGCACCACTTCACTGCTGACTGAGTGAAGGCAGAAAAATCTGGGTGCCTGATAAGTCACACTGGACCTAAGTATCAGCAATCTAAAACCTACATCCACAGAGCAAATCCTCTTCCACTGCCACCTGGCTCTTTCCCCCAGCCTGACATCATCTTTGTATTCCCAGAATTCTGTTTAACCTACCTGAGCAAAATGAAACAAACATCAGACTATCACTAACACACTTCTCACAGCTGAAATTTGTGTGATGACAGAGCGCAGCATCTTCATCCTCAGCCTGGCCATGGTTTAGGTCATAATCTCACTTCCTCCCTTATTGCATCTGAGGGTGCAGGGTATCAGTGTATGATACAATCCATAGGGCATGCTTTCTGAATGTACTATGGTTGGTAAGAAAAAGCTTTCAAAAGGGGGACGACAGAGAAAGAGCTGCTGACCATAGTAATTCAAGATGTAATTTAGCAAAGCAGTGTTATGACATGAACACAACACCAGGCAATTCACACATTCAGAGGAACTTCAAGTGGAAAAGGACCTCAGAGACCATGTGTTCAGCCCCTGCATTTTATAAATGAGGAGATGAAAGTGACCCAAGTACAAACACCCATCAGGACAAAAAAAAAAATCACATGAAGAAAGAAAGCAAGCCTCACACACTCATTCTCTCCCAATGCCACTGATATCAGAAAGAAGCTGTCTAGAAAATACCCCATGAAGACTTTGAAAGTCTACGCTATGGGGTTTAAAGATAGATGGACCAGAGTGCTTCCCTTGTGATCACAAAAAAACTGAATTCAACCCCCAATCCTCTAGGCAAGCTAGCCTAGGCTATTTAGGTAGTTGAGGCCAGAAAGAGATCTTGTCTTTTAAAAAGGTGTGTGGGCATCATGTAAGAAATGACACCCATGATTATTTTGTAGCTTCTATACATATGTGCGCGCGCGCACGCGCACACACACACACACACAACACACACACAGATATACACGTTTGCACCTATGATATAATGAACACTATTTTTCTACAACAGAAACCATTTAGCATGTCCTTAAACTCCAAAGGAACCACTGAACACTTTAAACTTAAGAATTACACATGTCATATAAACATGAAAACATAAACAGCACATACACAAGGGGATGACCTGGATTTGACATTATCACATGTAATCTTTGAAAGTTAACTCTGACTACCTGTCCTAAAAGATTCACGCTCTGACAGAGAACATTCAAACCAACTAAAAATTTACTCATAATTGCAATTAATTTTCAAAAGATGAAGTCATTTTTATCTCTCAAAAAAAAAAAAAATCACCTTCGAGATCCTCGGTGTGCCACCACAAACGTTACCATAGGTGTTTCGCCCCCACTTGGATTTTAAATTTCTGCACAAAACCTATTATCATGTTAGTGATTTTAATGGCCCTTGTAGATGCTGGCAATGCACTACAGAAATAAACGATGGAATGCACTTAAGGATTTTAAGAACAGATTTCTCATTTCCAAACTACCAAGAAATGGGGAAGGGAAGAGGAGATAATTCTCCACTGACATACACAATACCATTAATTTTCTTGGCAACACTAAACATGATGAGGAGCATTTGCTAAAAAGAACTTAGAGCTTTAATAATTATAAAATGTATTTTCAACTAACAAGTGAGAAAACAAGTAAAATCATGGTCAAAAAAAGAAAAAAATCAAACTAAAGCAAGGTGATAGTGGTGCACGACTTCAATCCAAGCACGCGGGAAACAGAGGTAGAGAAATCTCTGTGAGTTAAAGATCAGCCTGGTCTACAAAGCACTAGTTCCAGGACAGGCTTCAAAGCTACTCAGGGAATCCCTGTCTTGAAAAACCAAAAGCCAAAACAAACAAACAATAAAACCTCCACAGTTATGAAAAACTGCAGAAACCAAGGATCATTGATAAATTTAGTATGCTTTAATAAATTAGACAAAAGGAACTCCTTCCTCCTGGAAACTGCACAGACTCATGCTCAGAAACACAGACCATGGCTTATCCCCTGCCGCTGCCTTAGTGAGATCTGTCACTTTCCATTCTACAAGCTGAAGACAACTGCAAAGATTTCCATTCCAGTTTTCCCTCAGAACCCTGGCTGCTTCTTAGTTTTATTTGCTGAAAAGAAAAAAAAATAAAATGCCCCCAGATATTGAAAGACATGACAGGATGGGCCTTTAACCAACTGTCTATTGAACAAACTAGTAAGTATATACATTAATCAGGGCAAAGAACATTCCAAATCTTATAAAGGGAAAGCATAGATATAACAGAATCAAGAACAAATTCCCAAGTTTTTCTGTACAGTGGTACCCAGCTCACTCCTAGGAATAAAACTGCAGCACAGTTTAAAACTCAGATTTCATGCTGTGTTTATGTGACAGTGACATCTAGTAAAGAGAACAAAAATCAATTGTACAGTTACATCCTTGGAGGGAGTCTATTAAGGACAAAGCAACAACTTTTACCTCATAGAGTCAAGGTATCTAGGTTTCACATAGTTTTACAAGTGGCTTCCTGACTCTGGAGCATGGAAAGCCTCTGGAAAGTAAAGATAGGGGTGGGGGTTGGGAGTGGGGGGGACTTCCATTTTCATCTCCCTTATAATGACCACAATCCATTACAGAAAGGAACCAAAGCTCCAATTTCCCACTGGAGTTGGATGGGTGAAAAAAAAAAAAAGAAAAAGAAAAGAAACGGACAAAGAACAATGGTTCTTGTAGGTTGTTGGTTAGTTCTAGTGGTCACTGGGCAGGTGTGCATGGCAAATCTGGGACATAGGAGTCAGGGGAAGAAGAGGGCAGCATGGTAGGACAAGTGGCCACAGTGCTCTAATGGTTCCTGTCGAGTCTGAGTGACAGCCTCTGTAAGTATAAGTTTGCACATCATGCCTGATTCCAGATCAGGAAGGAGAAGAAATCCATAAGGGAGTCAACAGAGAGACCTCTAATGTATGGCATTTGACCACAGAAATAGATGTATATACTCTAGCACACTACGGGGCAAAGGAAGAATGTGTGTTCAGCCACATGCCCAGCCACCTACCAAAAACCATCAACACTTCCCACTGCCACAACTCTATACACGCTGGACCTTGGAAGCTCCTTGGAATGATTTCCCCCATTACTAGAAGACCAAACACAGTTTCCCTTCCTCTGTAGATATACTATGTGCCCAACTCTGCCCTGAGCCAAAGTCATAGAGGACTAAGCCACCTCAGTTCACCCAAGCTCCCCTGAACAGCAGAAAGCAACACAAGGCATATTTCTATTTTTAATCATTCTACTAACAAGAATTAAAGCCGATTCTAATTAATTGCTGTTTTTAACATACTTGAGGCACTGCCAAGCAAACAAAAAGCTTTCTAAGTTATCAAAAATTAACAGACAAAATGAGACTTGGTGGGGATTTAGCAGTAAGCATTTTACTGTCTCTAGGGCTCAAATCCTGGCATCAGCCCTGACTGAGCATGGTCTCCTAGCATCTCTGTCCTGCCTGGCCTCCTGGGCCCCTCCAGGTCTGTCCTTTCCTGTCTGCCATCACACAGGACCCGAAGCTGGTTCTCATGCCTCACACAGAAAGGCTGGGTCAACCTGTGCATCCAACCCTCAGTCATCTTGTAGGCATAACTGCATTCATTCTTGTATTTCAGTCATCTTGTAGGCATAACTGCATTCATTCTTGTACTTCAAACTCTCTCAATCCTGTGCTCATGGTGTTTGCCCTTTGTCATTTATCCTCTCATCTGTTTCTGTACTCTGTTCTCTTGTCTTTACCAGAAACATGGCTGCCCCTCCCCGCTATACCCAGTTCACAAAACAATGTGACTGTGAGTTCACCAGCCTTTCCCACAGCTTCCCCTCCCACACTGAAGGACAGCTTCAGAGGTTGGCATGGCTTAGTATTGATTTACAAAGTACATGACTGATGGGAAATGTCATTCTGTAAATATGTTTCTTGTATTGGTTAATGAATAAAGTACTGTTGGCCAATGGGAAAGGAAGATATGCGGGACTAGGAGACAAGGAGGATTCCAGGAAGTAGTAAGGAGGAGTCAGCATGTAGAGACTGAAGATGACAGAGGTCCCGGCCCTCTCTCTGGTAAGATGAGACCACATGGAAATACTTAGATTAATAGAAATGGGTTAATATTTAAGACAGGGCTAGCCGATAAGAAACTAGTAACTGGCCAACAGCATTATATCAAATACAGAGTCTCTTTGTATTTATTGGGAGCTGGCATGGCGGTGGGACAAGACCGGCAGGGAAAAACCTGCTTGTAACAAATAGTGTCAGAAGTGGGACTGAAAACTTTCACTTAAAACTTGATAAAAGCTTAAAAAAAACCGCACAGCTTTTAAGAAAAGGTGCTAACAATTTATTGGTGTATATCAGAGCTGGCAATGGCAGTGACCACATCTCCAAGCCGGCAGTATGCTGCTGGATGGCAGCTTAGACCAAGGGAGTGAGCACAGCTCTCAGTGCTGGGGGTAAAATAGCCGCCACCATCTTGTATAGACCACAGCTGAAACAACTGTGGCTTTCATTTTAGCAATGTTGTTGTTTACCAGATAAAAGACTCATGGCCAGAAAAAGATAAAGATTTACAATAAAGACAGATTCACATTTTTAAAAAGCGCTAAAGGTGTTTACAGTGTGTTTTAAAATATACATAGGCTTAGGAGAAAAAAAAATAAAATGTTTTTTAAAGACAGAGAGGAGTTGGGTGTGGTGGCACACACCTTTAATCCCAGCACTCTGGAGGCAGAGGCAAACAGATCTCTGTGATTTCAAAGTAAACCCGGTATGCAGAGTGAATTCCAGGACAGATAAAAGTTACACAGAGAAACCCTGTCTCAAAAAATGAAAAAGTAAAAGTAGAAGAAATAGAGTAATAAAAAGCCACGTAAAGATGGAAAGCACAGAGAAAGTTTGAATACTATATGTTGTTCTGTTATCTTTAAATAGTTTAACTGCTGAGGAAATAACAACTATTAAAAGAAATGCTACTAGATTAATTAAATTTATATATTTTAAAAATGCTTTGACTCCAAAATTTAAGCCTAAGGACAAGTTACTAGGGAAAAGGATTTCTATTTTTGTTTCCACAGAAAATGAAAAGCTGTGGATTCTTTTTAGGATAATGTGGTTTGATCAAGCTAGACCCCCCTGAAACAGAGTCCCAGGTGATCCAACATTCAAAACAGTTAGGACAACCCAGCCTTATAGACTACAGCCAAGATTTCTGTGTCTTCTTAGGATTCCTCATGACAGCGCCCCCTACCAGCAGGAAGTAGTTTGAAAAGAACGACACCCAAATTCCCAAATATTGTTTACAAATGTTTTCACTTAAATGGGTTATAAATGGTTAATGAACACAACCAATTTTTTTAAAGGTAAAGAGGGAATTATGGTATAGAAATGAATACTTTGTTTTGGACTGGATTTTCATTTATTGATACAAACTTAAGGTCAATTTTGTAATATGTATTTTTCTCCTCTTTTTTAGGTTTATATAGCACATTTAAAAACGTATAAATTAGTACAGATTATAGATAGTTACCTATGATAGTAAAAACTTAGAGTTAAGTTAGTTAGGTTTTCTAGATATACAGAGATATATTTGCTATGAATAGGCATTTGTTATACCTTTCAAAGACCTACAGAATATGGCATTTAAAAATGGTTTAGGGTTTTTCTTGACAGTGAGACTTAACTGCTCCTGGCAACACCACTGCTGCAAAAGGGAAGATGGACATTAAAAAAACGTGTTATAGAATTTGCTTTCAATATGGCAAGACTAGCCTTTTGGGCAAGATACTGCTCTTGTCTGGACTGTTTGACTTTATACTGTATAAAGTGGACATGAAGGACCCCAAGAAAGTGACTGCTAATTCAAGATGAACAGTGCTGTGGGGTTCCTGCTTCATGGAAGAGTCTGCCAGACAGTCTGCAGGACACAAAGAAAAGTAACTGACAAACTGCCAATACAGGTAGACAGCTTAAAGTTTTCTGCTTTGCTGAAGATTCTGCCAGACACACTATGGCCTATAGGCTGAAGATGGAACATTACAGAAGAACTTCAGGTGACTAATCAGGTAGCAAGATGTCTCTGTCATTTCTAGAGTTTATGTATTATCTTTCTGTGGTCTTTGAAGGCGTTGAAGACAAATAGTTATGATTATATTTTCCTTAGTTAGGATAAAAGATAAATTACATATAAGACTTTAGACTCACAAAAATAGGATAGATGATGGAATATTTTCTTTAAATCTTGCTAAATGTTAACGCACTGAACATTGTTAACTATGGTTCTTATTTGATAACTGTTTTGTTACATATTTTGCTATGTTAAGGTTAAAACTCTTCTTTTCACTTAGACAGAAAAGAGGAGATGATGGGAGATGTTCTTCTGTAACTATGCTTCTCTTATTGGTTAATGAATAAAGCACTGTTGGCCAATAGGAAAGGAAGATAGGAGGGGCTGTGAGGCTAGGAGGAAGAGGAAGGAGTAAGGAGGAGTCAACATGGAGAGACTGGAGAGAGCAGAATGCTGGCCCTCTCTCCAGTAAGATGAGACCACGTGGAAACACTTGGATTAATAGAAATGGGTTAATATATAATACAGAGCCAGCTGATAAGAAATGATAGTAACTGGCCAACAACATAATATCAAATACAGTGTCTCTGTGTGTTATTTGGGGCTGGCATGACTGGGGGATCAGGCTGGCAGGAAAACTACATGTAACACATGGCTGGATATGAACATCTTAGTGATTCCTCAAAATTAAACTTCAGAGCCCTCTACTCTCAGCCTCATTCTGACACTGCCTCAGTGTTGTCTATGTTAACACCTCTAGAATTTCCCTCACAACAACACTATGTCTGTCAAGAGGGTCAAAGGGCATTGCCACCTAAAGATCCCAACATGATCCCTGTCTCACAATAAACACCCAAGACCTGAAACATAAAATTATTGATCTAATTAATTCTTCCTCATAGGCAAGTCTATCAAATATTGCTTTTTTCCTCAACTACCAATGTGCTGCTGCTGTCCCCAATAACATGAACATTGCTTTCCCATTTTGCACAATACTAACCCATCCATCTCCAGGCCTCTGATTGCTCACTAGGTTTATCTTTGTAGTGTGTCAAGGAAAGGACAATTACTCTCTCACTCTGACACACAGGCTGAGTCCAGACATTTTAACACTCAAGTCTCTACATAGTCTGACCTGGGATTATATTTTCTGGGTTCATTCTCCACTACATCCCTCTATAGTCTGGGTATGTGCTAACTGCATACTTTCTTGACTCTGCTACTTTTCACAGGCATGGCATGCACCTTAGTCTGACCTGTTTTTCCATATTCTCCAGTGATGTTTAATCTAGACAGCTTTTTTTGGTCTTCCAGTTTGTAATTATGCCTACATGTTTACATCATTTTCTCTCAGACATTTTTGATGGACCACCAATCAAACTGTACACTCCTTCAGGAAAAAGAACTTGCCTTGGCCTTATTACAACTCACTATTTTATTTATCCTGTCAACCAAGTTTTATTGAATATCTTCCTATCAAGTTCTAGATCAAATAGGAATAAGGGCCTGTATCTCTTATTAAATCACAGTCCAAAGAGGAGAAGTTAAGCTAATTGTTTCCATAAATGCTTAATGGTGTAAGCAAGAGATAAACCCTAGAAGACCAGGTTACACAAGACAAGATGGCAATCTCTCAAAAGACAGTAAGGGTTAGGAAGTGTGTGGTGTGCACAGAGAAAACGCAATAATCTATACTGTCTTGGGAATCACCTGTATTACCTTGTCCAACCATACAGAAGGAGGGTTTTCCAACCTCACACGGATGTTTTGGTTAGTCTACAGTCCAGGTGAAAAGCACTGTCATCCCAAATGTCATAATTTCCTTAAGATGTTTGCATATACTCATGTACTTATTCGTACTATATACAGCTTTTGGTTAAATATAGAGTAATACAATTCTTTCAGGTTTTAGCAGCCCTGTTTTCTGTCCCTCATCCCTCCTTCTCACTCAGTACTGATGTCTCTCCCTCCTACCCAGTCTGATACCCCATCCCATTTCTCGACTTCATACTTCATAGGCCAGCATTATTCCTTCCTTCATTCTAAATCTCACCCTTATACCCAGAGGTCAAGTGCAGCTTACCCAAAGAACTTCTCTCTACAGCAAATCGAGACTACCACAGAAAACCACATCTGGACACAATGCAGCAATCAGGGTAATCTGGGGAGCCCAGCCCCAAAGGATACAGCAACACCACAAGTTCTGCATCTCTGGCTCAGGGAACATCACACACGGGGGCAGGATGCAATTTTAAGAGCCAGAATATGAGGACGTCTACTGTGAACAGTTTCTCCTATGAAGAAGACCAGAACGTTGGCTACATCAATACACATGTTAATATGGAAGGGGAAGACTTCTGTGAGGTCCCACCCCCAAATAAACAACTATAGAGAGCTATAGCCAAATAATGACTGCTGGAAGAGGGAGGATTAAATTATCCCAGGAGTCAGTCCCCTATTGATTATCCAACACACAGTGATCAGCTCTGAAACCACATCCACACAAATAAACAGATCAGCAGGTTATATTTAAGCAATTTTGTATACCCATCTATCATCTATCTATCTATCTATCTATCTATCTATCTATCTATCTATATCTATATATATTCATATTCATGCAACAATAATAATCAAAGAAAAAGGGGATAGCTATTTCAGGTTGGGGGTATGGAAGGGATTAGATGGAGGGTACCTCGGAAAGGCTAGGGAAAGGAAATGGAAAGGGGAAAGTATTATAATTCTCTTTTACTTAAGAATGTATTTTAAAGGACAGTTAAAAATACATTATAACAGCAGGACAAATTTGATTTATGAGTTCATAACCACTGTTATATAGCATTCATCAGTTAGAATAAGCCTCCATGCATTTATTTGGGAGTTGGATGGTGGGCCCCCAAAGAGTAAAAATTGACAAGTGAAAATAACCAACAACAACACAGGCCTTTCCATCATAGCTGACAAATGCCAAGAGGCCTCCCAAGTCAAGGCCAGCCCTCTCTAAATTCCAGGTCAGAGTAACAGTTCATGATAATGAAGTGCCTAATGCTGTTTTAGGAAATGGTTTATAATGAAAGCTTAAAGGGAACGTGTTACGGGAAGCTCAAAGGAAGAAAGACTGTGAGATGATGACAATGACAGCCACAGCAAAGGGGGAAATTGAAATGTACATAATGAACTAAGTGCTCCAGCTAAGGCGACTTCCAGGCAAAACACCCAAAGTCACACCTGGATTCTGCTCACTGCAGATGACAAAATGTGAGCAGAGAGAGATGAGCTCATGTCCAACTCGATCAGACAACAAATGATTCTCACACCAAGAAATGACTTCAGAGTAAGATCAAGCCCAGGGCGGAATTGTATGGGCCTCTGCCAAGACTTCAGAAAGATCCAAGATGCTGCCTCACAGACATTTTCCAAGAAGCCTACGGCTTTCTAGAGGTCTTGTCATGCAGAACCACTAAACTAAGTAGCAGGGTTTTTATGCACCATAAAGGCATTTTTTTCATTGCTATGGCACAAAGGAGCCTGGGAACAAAGCAAATTAGGTGCTGCCTTTGTCAACAGGAATGATGTCAATACATTTCACAGAAAACACACAGTTTGGGTTTGTTTGTTTTTGTTTATGTTTCCTTGATGTTTGTATTACAAAACAGTAACAGGTTGGACTAAAATAAAAAGTACAGAGTGAAAGAGGAGCTTCAGACATCCAACACACAATGGGCACTTCAGATACCCAACATGCAACGGGGCAATTCAGTACCCAAATATGCAATGTAAAGCATGCAGAATAGACAACAGGAGGGTACTGAGAAGTTACTGGGCTCCAAAACACTGGATCTTTTCCATGCAAAAAGGGCTTAACACAACTGAGAATCCCAAAAGAGGATTGGGATCCCACATAAAACAGGACTAGAGGGTGTGGCACCAGGAACTGGGAGATTCCAAAATTGCCACATTATCTGTGTACTGTTGAACAAGCTTATAGGGTGCCTGCCTCCATAAGGTGTTTGTAGTGTTTGGGGAGCAAATGCATGTCTCTCTAGCTCAGAGGTCTTCAAAGTAGAACTCAAGGAGCTAGAGGCATGGAACGGATTCTGAATTCCTCTGTACTCAGACAAAGTTTGGATGGAAAGGCCTTTATTTGAGGCTGAGGCTGAGCCTGATACTATGATAAGGTAAGATTTTGAAGGGTCTAGGTCTTACAAATATGTTTCAGAGAGGTTAACTGTCATTGTCAGAGGACAGATGGAGGGCAGATGGTTTTACCCCCAAAGAAACTCAAAATAACTTTTTTTTCTGGTCCTATGGGTTCTTCTAGAATCACTTAAGTCCACTATCAAAAGACGGAGTCCGGAACCAGAAGTGTAATCTCAGTTATTCAGGAAGATGGCTACTCTAAGCCTTATTTGGGCTATGGAATGAGTTCAAGGGGACACTGGATAACTTGACTGGAGCCCAGCACCTTCACTAAAGCTAAGTAGGTTGGTGCACCACACAGAGCTGACAGAATAGAGCAGGCCTGAGCAGCAGGGCCTTGAAGTTAGGCCAGAAAAGGTGATATTGGTGTGGATATATAACTTCCAACTTCATATATAAAACTTCACCATGGTCACTGGAATACTTGTGGTCAAGTTGCTCATGTGTCACACAAGAATTCTGTGTGCTCTGCTGCCTCTAGGCTACCATTAGCCCAGATGAGGCCCCATGTAAATGCAGCTGTATGAAGCTAGACAGCAATAAACCAAGGCTTTCCCTAATTTCTTACCCCAGGAAAACAGTAGACCTTTGAAAAGAACTGCTGTTATCTAAGGCCCATTTATGGTGATGTGTGGTGATATTTTGCTTATGATGTAACAAATAAAGCTTGCCTGAAAATCAAAGTGCAAAGCTAGCCACACTAGTCAGTCATAGAGACAGTGGTGGCTCATACCCTTAATCCCAGCAGCCACACCAGTTAGCTATAGAGGCCAGGCAATGGTGTTACATACCTTTAATCCCTGAACTCAGGAGACAAGACACAGACAGATCTCTGTGAGTTTGAGACCACCCTGGGCTACATGAAATTGATCCAGTCTACAAGAGAAACTTAGCTCACATAAAGGTGATCCCAGCACTTGGAAGTGACATGCCTTAAATCCCAGCACTAAGGAGGTGGAAACAGGAGTGATATGGATAGACAGAGGGAGGAATATAATGTGGCAGGAGACAAGACAGAGTGCAGTCTGAGGTTTACTGGAGACAGATGCAATATAGTCTGTAGAAATACAGTCTGAGGACAGGATTGCCCCTTTGGTCTGAACATTGGTAGAAGTGAGAATTCTCTATGGCTGGCTGCTTTGCTTCTCTGATCTTTAGCATTAACCCCAATATCTGGCTCTGGGTTTTTATTACTAACAACAATTAGAATCCATGCAACAGTGATGTGGCACACAGCAATGATTATCAAGGTAAAGGAATGATGAAGTGACTTAATTTCATTTTCCCTTCTGAACACTGTGACTCTCTAGTTGTTTCTGATAAATGTCCCATGCCGACAGCAGACCTGACCATACTTTGCTTTCAGGTAGCATTTTCCAACTGTAGACATGCAGGGCCCATGAAATCCCACTTTAATTCACAGCTACAAATTATTTCCATCTGACCATGTCATTGCACATTAAAACACTGGGGGAAAAAATGCACTGCTATTAATCAGAGATAAGCGGCTACTGCTAAATCTTGGCCCTTATCCTCCATGATTCCTATTAACACCATTTAAACTACTGCTAATATTGCTCTGAGGGAACTTGGCGTCCCTTTCTCTAGAGCATAAAGGGTGGCAGAGCTGAGAACATGAGAGTTTCCTATCGGTGATTAGAACAGATTGGGCAGAAACGGAAGACATTGCTAAATTAGTAGAGAGTGGTTCCAAACACTGAAAACCACTGTGCAGAGCTTCATCATAATCCTTTAGCATTTTCTACTGTGAGAATAAAAAAAATAAAAACAAAAAACTGATAAATGTTGCTGTTCAGATAGTGACAAAGAATTTTGTAACTTTGAAACCCAACATGAAAGGGCACTGTCTTCAAAGAGAATACAGGAAATTCTTTCGAAGAAGCAGCACAAAACAGAAAGGCAATTAGACTTCTCACTCTGCTTTAATCCCATTAATCCTCCAATATGGCATTTCTCCAAGTAAGGGCGACAAAGA
This sequence comes from Cricetiscus sungorus, assembly GCA_030556225.1. Classification (NCBI taxonomy): domain Eukaryota; kingdom Metazoa; phylum Chordata; class Mammalia; order Rodentia; family Cricetidae; genus Cricetiscus; species Cricetiscus sungorus. Next base: position 9,438,356 of record JANBXA010000372.1, read on the forward strand.
ACAATGGCAACAGCCACCAGCCGTGAAAGCAGCATCCAATTTTGCAACCATTGTCTTTGCAAACTAAGGCTTATACTGGAATGGGTGCCAAGCTGATATGTAACTTCAGCTAATGAAGAACAATGGGAACACTCCGCCCTAGTACGGCAAATAACACAAATCAAAAAGACATCCTTCTCATAAAACTGAAGGAAAAGGGGAAAATAATGTTTGGCTCTGGAGCAGAGTGGGAGCTGCCTGGATTCTGCAGCAAGTTCTAAGGGAACTTAATTGCAGAAGGAGAGGTAGGGAATGAGGAAGATAAGCTTAGAGGCTCATTGTAGCTCCCAGAGGGCAATATAAGTAAGGACTGGAACAGAATGCATTCTAACAGGAAACAGAGAGGTGGTGGTCAGTTTCCACTCCTGTGTTGTTAACCTTGCTATGCTATGGTCCACAGTTGCTCAATCAAAAGCTATGAAGATCTTTAGTCCATGTGATTAAAACCTACACTAAAAACAAGGGAAATTATCCTTGATAAACTTGCTGGGCCTGATCCAATCAGTGAAAAGCCTCCAAGTCGAGCCAGAACTCTTCTGAAGAAATTGCCTGGTAACAGCTTCTATCATGCTTCCGAGTTCCAGCCTGCCCTTTCCGATAGCCAGCTCTGCACAACAAATCTCTTTCTGAGTCTCCTACTGGTTCTGTTTCTCCAGCTGAAGCACGGCTGAGCCACTCGCTCTATCTTGCAGCCTCATTACTGATATTTACAAACAAAAGGCACGATAACCAGCAGAAGAGCAATGTCAGCACTCGCATCCTCTGGCTTTCTGTTAATGGAAAATGGTAACATCCCCATGTGGTGTTCAAAAAGAAACAAACAGAAAACAACCACATGAGAAGTAACTAAGGTAACATGATGATGGAGACTAGATTCTTACAGTGAGAAGGTATCTGCCAAGATTAGGGGCTAGTTACCGATTCAAACAGTACCATGTTCCATCTAAGACAGCAATTCACCCTGCTATTATGGTAAACCTTTCATTAAGAAGAAGAAAAAGAGTATACTCTGATGCTGGTAGGTGTAGTGAGATATCTACCCCGCCTGCACCTGTTGCATTGACTATGCCCATTGGGGCATGGGCACAGGTGCAGACATGACTGGGGAGACTAGGTCTGGAGTCCGGACCCCAGCTCACTCTCTTCCTTCCTGGTCAGGTCGAGGACAGCATCCAGTTGGTGCACAATGTGGGGTAGGAACCCGCAGCAGCATCTTTTTTGTGTGTAAGTGATTTCTCCCTGAGTAAACATACACCCAACCTATACTGAGTCCCAGTGAATCTTATTTCCCATGCAATAGATAGGTGGTAGAACAGGGTTTTAATCCCACTACTCAAGAGGAGAAGGTAGAGTCAGGCAAATATCTGAGCTCAAGATCAGTTCAGTCTAGGAGAATCAGGGCCACACAGAGAAACCCTGCCTCAAAAAATAAAAATAATCAACTATGGTTAGTGTCTAAGAACACACTACAGAGACATATCCCAATGTTCTAAATTGATGGGATGGAAACTAAATCCAAAACCAGAAAACAACTATATAGAAAACAGTCCAGCTATTATATTTTTCTACCAAAAAACCTGAATATATACATTTACACAAACCTTTTGAGACAACGTCTCATGCAGCTCAGACTAGCGTCATACATTCTAAATAGTCAACAAAGAACTTGGATCCCTGACCCTCTTGCTTCTATCTTTAGAGTGGGCTACTTAGTATGTGGGATACTAGGGACTGAACCCCAGACCTTGTATATAATCGTCAAGCATCCTTCTGTTTGACTAAAGTTCCAAACACATTTTACAATAATGTATGTATGTGAATTCCAAGGTGTGTCTTATAACAATTACTAAGCACTTCTCTAGGGATGTTTCAGATTTTAATCATCTTATATTTCAGGTCAGATGACAGCAACAGGAAAGAGTACACAGATAACAAATGTCCATCAGAAAGACACAAATCAAGACTTCTCATCCACACAGAGGTACACAGGTCCATCTACTTCACATGCAACCAAGACGGAAAGAAGTTGCCTTCTGTGACTCTTAGAAGCACATGTTTCCCACTGCTTATCAGGGTACAAGGCTCATGTAGAAGCATGCTTATTCTCAGGCTATAAAATCAACATGGCATCCATAGTATAGAACGGTGTGTAGCCAATTACAAGCATCAAGTTGACCATCATGGTATAATTAGTAGAAAAATCTAACAGAGAACAGAGGAGCATCCACCATTGTGCAAAAGAACTTGGGATGTCACACATATAAATTTCCAGTCAAGACTCCTTATTTCTAAGGCCATTTACAGGATGTGGGGAGGTATGCTGTGTTGGAAGGGGTGTTCCTTTTTTACTATCCTTTGGGCTTCATGGAGCCCCACCAGATAACATTTCCCTCTACCTCCCTCGTTCTATACTAACATGGAAATAAGATCGAACTTTATCTCAGATCCAAAACATCTGCTTTGCGCTTCAAAGGTAACATCCAGGACTGTGGCCTCAGCAGTAAGTAGCCTGCCTATGTGAACAAAGTCTTGCATTTAGACAAGACTTATCTGGTCCTCACACATGCTGACCAACACATTCTTCCCTCACACAGGCAGGGCCATGGCAATGCAAGGCTCTCCAGTAGAAAGAAGGGAAGAGGGAGCTTTCCTGATTTCTCTACTTCCCTCTCTAGTCATCACTCAGAAACCACTGAACTGTGCAGAGGAGCCCAAGAATGCTTTGCTAGAGGAACATCAAGCATAGAGAAGAAACACTCACCAGGCCTTCTTTACCTATCAAAAACTACAGGTTTAAAAATTGAAATTACAGAGCCTTCTGAAAAAAAAAATTACCACTTCAAACAGCACAACCGTGATGGGGGATGTCCTTCTGTATATATGTTCCTCTTATTGGTTGATGAATAAAACACTGTTTGGCCAGTATCCAGACAGGAAGGATAGGCGTCGCGGTGGCTACCAGACCAGGAGAAGGCTGGGAGAGGAAGGCAGAGAGGAGCCAAAAAAAAAAAAAAAAAAAAAAACAAACAAACAAAAAAAAAAAAAAAAACAAAACAAAACAAAAAAACAAAAAACAAAAAAAAGATGCTATGTAGAAACAGGAAAGATAGGACACACCAGGGGTTCTCTAGTAAGATAAGGCCATGTAGAAATACATAGATTAGTAGTTATAGGTTAATAATTAAGACAATAAGAAGCTCAAGCCATCAGCCAACAGTTTTATAGTTAAAATGTCTGTGTGTTTATTTGGGCCAAAGCAGCTGTGGGCTAGTTGGCACCTGTTTGGAAAGAAACTCCAGCTACACAACTGTGTGTATGTAAACCAGAGTAAAAGATGGACTTTTCCAGGGAGTGAAGTGTAATGTGAACTTGAGTGTTCCCCTCTTTCAAGCATTAAAAATGAATGAGGTTTCTAACAGCCTGACATCATGACAATGGTGTCAGAAGTAGAGCATCAACTTATTTCACTGGGGTCTGTTGCTACCAATGTAACAACTCAGGATTTCCACTGCTGTCATCAGCTGGTCTCTACTCAGCAGTTCCAATCCTGGAGACTCACAGGTATGGCAAACAACTTGTTCCAGTGAGTGGAGCTATCATCAAAACACTTTACCTCATAAGAACTGTAATTTGTTTGGTAATAATATCTTTCTGATGTTTTTATTTACCTCAAGCTTTTTCTAATAAAGTTTTTAAAATAAAAAAGAGATGTAGTTAATGACCCAAACTCGTATTTATTAATGTTCTGCCTTACAATTCTTCACTGTTGGGGAGCTGGATTTGTGTACTTTCACATTATTCTACAAAATAATGGACTCTCGGTTTGCTTTGCTTTGGTTCAGTTTTTGTTTAAGCTGGCATTTGCTACAGAATTACAAAGAAACTGGGGAAATAATCCTGGAATATAAGAAAATTTGGATATGGAAAGGAACAGGCTTATGTTTAGTGGCATCTAAATATATAGTTGCTGATTGAACTGTATTTATCTGCTGCACAAAGAAAAGTCTGCTCAAACTTCATTTTCTAAACAGGCCTCCCTACATGTTTTCCCACATTTTCTCCCAAAGAGGAATGCCCCAGCCCAGTAACAAACCACCACAGAATTCCCGAAGGCATGTAGGGAACAAGCAAGTTAAAACAGCCCTATTAGTTCCCCAAACCCTCATTGCTCTTCTTAGCCATGATCTACAGACCCAGCATCACCAACAGATGCTGTAGGGATAGAAAGCCCAGCTCTGTGAAGGACCAACACAAACCACTATTGTTATCACAGGCACAGGAGAATATCACCAATTGTACAAAAAAATGAATAAATAATCCTGAACTAAAGTAAAACAGAAGATAGTTCTGGGCCAACCTACCTAAGATGGAGAGTCAGAGGTCCACTATCACATCCTTACAAAACTACAGTCCTTTGCCATCACAGACCATCTCACTGTCAAGAAATGACTGACAGACTAGAGAAAAGGGAGTCTGAAAGGCCTAATTTATTCTATGTGCTTGAGCAAAGTAGCAATTGATGTCAAGATAACTGCGGGCCCTCTTCAAAGCACTTGGAAGATCCTGTAAGGAAGGGCATAGCTCTAAACACGAGTAATGGCAGAGCTGAAGGTGGAAACAGATGGGCCCATCTGCCTCTGCGCTGAGGCAGTAACACCCTGTCCTACTGAGGGTAATTTAAAGAAGCAAGCAAGTCCAGACTGCTTCCATGAGATCACCTTCCTTTGTAACCAATGCATCTAGCCTGTCTGTTGACTGTGAAGGGCACAAATGTCAGGTGTGAGGTTAGTTAGAAGGCACCCCCAACTCAGACGGATAGCCAGCACTGACTGATAACATGGCTTCAAAAGCAGAAGGGTTGTGTTTCCAGCACAAGTGCAAACTGGTAAGAAAAATCAGTGACTGCACCATGAAGTCTACAGGCAAAAAAACCTCGTGTTTAAATTCTACTCTCTCTCAAAGCCACACTGGCCATTCTACCCATGCTCTATCCCTCATTTATCCAGCTAAGTTACAAAACTGCCAAGAGATGAGGAATCTCTTGTGTTTTTATTCCTACCTCCAGGCATAAGCCTCAGAGCAGACCCCGTGTTCCTAGACAGCACAGTGTTACTCTCCCCTAAACACAGGGCATTCACTTAGTCAGGGAAGGATCCTCCCTTTACCTACTGGATCAGAGAAGCACAAATGCTATAACCCAGCAGGTTGGAAGAGTGACAGGTGTCATGCAAGCATCACCAACCCAACAGGACCAAGCCTTCTACATCCTGCTCTTTACGGCACAACATTCACTTGGCTTAAACATAAACTTTTGGCTTTAAATAGAACACTCATAAATGCACAGAAGGCAAAAGTATAATAATGAACCACATATTTCCACCTACTAATATTCTGCCACTCTGATTTTATCGACAGCCGCTCTTTCTGACACACTACTGTTTTACTAGTGTGCATTTACTGTACAAAATGTTGGGTTCTGTATGGGCACTTCTCACATGCTCATGCCCCCCTACCCTTTTCCATCCCACATTGCTCATCCCCTTCAATCGTCATGCCATGTGTGTGTGAAATTCCACATGGGGAAAATAAAATATTTCATCTTTCTGAGTCTGGCTTATTTCTCTTAATATCATGACCTCTATTTCCATCTATTTTCCTGAAAATTACATACTTTAGTTCTTCGTTGTGGCTAAATAAAACTCCATTGTGTATACACAGCATGTTTTTTCTTTCTTTATGCAGTCATCTGTTGATGGACATCTAATACCTCAGTACTTTGAAAACAAGTCCACGGCACTCCAGTATCTTTACCCGTGAATATGATAACACACATCTCTCATAGAGAGACTTCTGATCACACTATCATCTTCCTATCGAGGAAAACATCTGTAATTCCCTAACAGAATATCATATCGGTCTGTGCTAGAATTTTTTCTCGTTGTGTTGAAATGTAATTTTTTTCCTTCAGTTTATTTACTTAAACCAGTGTGTGCGAACATGGGCAAACATTCTATATCTTTAATCTATAACATATCTGTAATCTGTTGAAAAAGGAAAAGCAAGAAGGGACCCAGGTCATTTGGAAAACAGAAAATGTACTCTTGAGCTGAGAGTCTGGGCATGGCCAATACATCTGCTGTATTAGGTGCACAGTGGCCCCACTTACTGAACTTGCTTAAATTCCCATCACAGTGCCAACACTCTACTAAAAAGTGTGACACTATGCATACCCAAGCAAGAGCTGTCTGTACTGGATGCTCTGGATGCTGGATTTTTAACAACAACAAAAAGGCCCTCATTTTTGTTTTTATTGCTAGCACAACATATTTCTGACACAAGGATCAGATTCCTGTCTCTTACAACACCAGGAAAATTAATTCTGGAAAATAAACAAGAGGTAGAGTGCAGGCCACACTCTAAAAATCCTCCAGATACAACTCTCATTTCTGGGGCAACATCCAACTGTGCTTCAATCCAATACTGGAAAAGTGGTATAAATTCTATTTGTCTTAATTTACTTCTTACTAAAGGGAGACTGCTAGTGAAGCAAAATAAATAATTATAGATTTCCTTGTAAAAGGTTCTAGTGAGCCATATATTCTAATTCATGTGTTTTCCTAACAAAGACAGTGCCTGACCAGCTACTGATTTTAAAAGAATCTAACAAATTAAAGTTATATATTCTCATGGGGCTAATAAAAATGAAGCAGTGTAGTAGAAAAATATTCACAGTCCCAGGATCCATGGCTGGGGTGGTGAAAGGGAGACACAGCACAAAGTCAGTCTAGTCTTCCTTACAGGTCCACCCCTCCCTTAGGACCTACTATTTTTATGGTACCTGCCAGTCAATACTGAACCTAAAACCATGGAAATCATTGCTTTATTTTACATCTGCCCAAACCCAATAAAAGATTCACAGCTAATCTGTAGAGAAAGAGGGAAGGCAAGAAGGCTCCCAGGTCATCTGGAAAACAGAGAATCTGCTCTCAAGCTGAGAGCCTAGGCATGGCCTACACATCTGCTGTGTTCAGTGCATAGTGGCCCCACTTCCTGGCTTAAAGTCCCATCACAGTGCCCTGAGTTTGCAAGAAACAAAAAGATCCTATGTTCTTCCTCCTCCTCATTTGAACACTGCTCAAACTCCTGCCCATCCCTGCCACCCTGCAGCTGCCTATTTTCCCTTAGAAACCTTAGGTGGTAAAACAAGGATGAAATCAGAATCCATCTCCAAGGTGACAGCTGAGAGTAATGGTCACCAGCATAGGGGACCCTTCCACACAGATCTGACCCAAGGCCCCAAATGGAATCAGTTGTCATTGCTGAGCCACTGCTCTAGGCCATTCATCTCAAAGTGATAATACCTACCAACGCATCTGGTGGTTTAACAGGTAAATGAGATGTGATGTCTAAAATATTTAGTTCAGTTCTACAGCATGCAGTCTAAAAATGCTCATTTATACTGAATCCTTACACTGAACAAAACAAAATCTGAGCCCTCATTTTCAAAACCTATCAGAGAATGAATCACTGTGGGATGTAAACTTACCTACTTTCTTAGATATAGGTAGTCTAATTATTTTGGGATACTTGAGATCTACATTGTGAATCTGATGACATCAGGCCAGAATTTTTCTCCAATATCCCCATACAGGAAGAAGAATGTGGCATTCCACTTATAATGCCATTTATTTAAAGTATTAATGACATCATGCATGGGTTAAAAATAAACTTTCATGGGCTATTATTTTCATATTCATATTCTGAATTATACTCTTATAAATTGCTAATCAATGAGGATATGGGGAGAAAGCCTTGCAACAGATATAATTGTACCCTAAAGACTTTAGGGAAGAGAAAATAACAAGTTTATTATTCTATGACCCTTTCAGAATTCATGCTACTGTAGGTCCTTGCCTTACTATTCTTGCTTGCCTAACAATAGTGAGAGGTAAAGTTGGTAAGACCCACTGAAGAGTGCAACATAATCAACACTGAAATTCTCTTCAGGCAAGGCAAGGCACTCAGAGCTGCTCCTGAGAAGTTGCTGAAGCTCTCTGCATCCCCAATGACTGGTGTTCAGTTACTCAATTCCCATCCATCCCCCTAACCAGTTGCAGCATCTGAGAATGCACACGGCTTTCCTCACTACTACTGCAGATGCTCCAACTCTTCACCAAATCTTATGAATCGTCACGTCTTTTTAACTGCACAAGCCTCCTGGAGGTTCTACAGATCTAGGACATGCTTCCCGAATTCCCAGCACATGGAACACTGGCAAACTCCCAAGTGTTTGAGCCAAGATTTGGGTAGCTAGTTCCACAGAAGAATAATGAATGAATGAAAGTAAACATCAAATGTTTGTATTAAAACCAGCACAGCACAGCATCCTTTTTGAGTACAGGTGACTGAGCCACTCTATGAAGGAACTAAAAGGAAGAATAGAATTCAGTATTTTTCAGGACTATGTGGTTTTCACTTACAGAATGTTTTAGTACCTGTAAGAACTGTACAAGTGGGTTCTGTGGGCATTATTTGTAAAATAGAATCTTTCTGGTCAATTTTTTTCTAGGAGCTTCAGATTCCATTAATTATAACTCACACATTTGAATTCACCACATAAAACAATACAAAGAAATCACTTGATTTATACTACTATAATATTTTATCAAATATATTAAATTAGAATACTACATATTATAGGAACATTTTAGATCTATTATGCGTATCTGTTGCAAGGAAAGGGAGGTTGAGATGGGACCATCACAAGGTCCACAATCTCCTGCTTTTAACACCTGTACTCACTCTGCATTTATCAGATCACTATTGTCCCTGTACAACCAAACTATGAGGTTTTTTTCCCCTATTCACTCCTTCCTTTTTCTCCTCCTATTATTTAAAAAACTGACTGTTGCCAAGAATGAACCCTGGGTTGTTTCAGTGGGCTAACCTCAAGGAGCCCCACCAGTACAGAAACCTTAGGCAGGATGAGCCTGTTGCCAAGTTGGCCAACTTAGTGTTGGGATGAGTTACTCCACAGCAATGATCAGTAAAGCATGCATGTATGATCATCCACAGAGTGGAATCACCAAACCAGGCACAATGAGTATTGTCAACCTGAAGAGTCAACCAGCTCATTAGTTTTTAGAACACTTGTTATTTGGTGGTGATCTCTGTACACAAAGACAGACTTCCCCAAAATAAAGGACACTCTAAAGCTCAGTTAGCACTGAATCCAATAACACGATGACTCAATTACAATGCCTTATCAGGCACTAAACTTTATGAAATTTAAATTAACAATATGGGTTTGTGGTTGCTGATAACTTCTGTCTCCCTGTCTATGTCCTACACACTGGACCCCCTTCCTTCTTCTCTTGGGACAGCAGATTAAACCCAGAACCTCATCTATGTGAGATAAGTATTTACTGAAATAGGTCCCCAGCCCCATAATCTGTGTTTCTTTATACAAAACTAAACCAAGTTAATATAATTTCAATTGTATAAAACCTATCAACCTCACTGGATAATGACTTTCACTATTTTTCCATACAACAATGAGTTGGCTGAAGAAACCATTTTTTAACACCCTAGTGAAATATACTAAAAAAAAAAATCTATCTCAGGAAACACAAAATTTACTTTATGCCCACATGATTTCTAAGATTACACAAAATTTCCCATTGTAAACACTTAAGAGAGCTACAGGGACTCCACTGCACTGGACACTGTAGGGAAGGGCCTCTCCAGCAGAGAACTGTAAAGATGGAAGACTGGAGGTTGGGGAAGACAAGGCACCACAGGCTAATTAAGTCTCTAAAATGCAGAGACCAGGCGACCAGGCCACCAGTCAGCTTTTCAAAGAGTTTACAAAAGCTAGTCGATAATATCATTTTGAAGTTTATGTTGTATTTAAAACTAGAAAACTTCAAAAATCATTTCAAAGTATAGTGAAAAGCCAGACAAAACTAAACAGAGTGAGATCACAAAGGTCCATATCAGAAGGCCAGTGCCATGCCAGCTCTGCCCAGGCTCTCCTGCAGGGAAGGTAGCTCATTTAGACTTCAGGAAGCTGGTCTCTAGATTAGTAAAGACAGCCATATGGTCAGAGGTCAATTCCTGACTTTGGCTCTTTACATCTATAGTGTTTACTCAGTAGACATTTCATTGTGCAGCTCTAAGAACTCTGCCCTGCATATGTCTAGTTTTACATGTTAGCATCACACAAGTGTGTAAGCCAACGACCGTTGTACATTCACATGTCCCACCATCGCCATCATCAGTTTTGGGATATCAATGGATATTCCCTATTACCCGCTCAATCTCCCACAAGGCAACCACTCATCTGCCTGCTTTCTGCCTCTATGGATATACTCACTGCAGAGAGTGTGTATAAACAGAATCATACAATGTATGGACCTCTCTCCATTCGTTAGTTGATGACAGTTGAGTTACTGCTACTTTGATCTCTGATGAATGGTGCTGCTATGAGCATTCATATACAAAGTTTTAGATGGCCATACTTCTCATTTCTCTTCAATGTACTAATCTAGCAGTAGGATGTCTGGGCTATATGCTAACCTGTTGAAGACATGTCAAATAGTTTTCCAAAGCAACTATACCATGTTATTTCTCCATCAGCACTCTATATGAGGCTTACTGCAATTTCTCCACACCCTGTCAACACTGGCTATTGTCTGTCTTTTTTGTAGTGGTTATAAAACAGAATGTGTTTCTGAGTTTATTTTGTATTTCACTCCCTTGCACTGTCCTCTTTATTCCTGATCACAACTTTCAGACAAGAGCCAACACTCAGTCTTCACAAGCCATCTGTGAACTGGAGAAGTGACAGACGCAGGGACAAATCCATCAACAGATTAGGCACCCTCCAGAAAACATTCTTACACACAGCACAACTAGAGGGCCTTTCCTCATCCTAGAACACCATGAAGGCCAGCCCCTTCAGATTCTTCCAGCTGTGACTGTCTCAGATCATAAATTTATACTGCGCAAAACTCTCTTCCCTAAGTCAATTTTCTCTTTGGCTTCAACATCAAAAATAGCTGGGCTTTTTCCAAGTAGGAGCCTTGGGCTCCAACCACATCAAGGATGTGGCCTCATTTCCATCATGCAAGCTTAGGGCCAAACCTGAGATCCACCTCGAACAACTGTTAACGCCCCACAACTGTGGTTTAACCTGACAAGCCATCCATGTTCCACACCTTTGGACTGCTGAAGGTGGCACTCACATTTTCCATGTGTACTTACTGTGTAAGCAATCCTCATTCTTGGCTTTCTAATTAATTTCCTATTCTTGTGCCCTTTTACCTTCTTTTGCTCATCAAGAAAATTCTGAGCAAAGACAGTCTGCACCTCTCTAAGCTTTTTCAAGTCTTTTGTGAAATAAAGTGAAGCAGTGTAGAAATAAACACACCAAAATGTTTTCAAGTAAGCGGTAAAATAGCCCACAGCTGCAGGCCCTTTCAATAGACATGCACTTTCAGAGGCAAAGTGTTTCCTAAGAATCAGAAAACATTGCCCTCTCTGTACCTTGGCAAGAGGAAAAGCACTTTTTATAATATTTTCAAATGGGCTTATGTTCCAAAATAATCTGAGGAACAGGAAAGATGGGTAGTTAGTGTCCTACAGGATAGAAGAGGCAGCATTGACACTGGAGGTTCATGAATGGGTACAATGGTCACTCCTCCTGGACTATATACCTCATTAACATTTTCTGGCTCATTTCCAAATGTGTAAGAGTTCCAAACACTTTTTGATGGCTGAGTAGTGCTACTCAATGCCACAACAGTATGAATTTTAGAGCACAACTTAGTATGGCACCAACATGAAAGGATTTACTCATCCAGATAGAAAACTAAAACCCACAAATGTCAATCAGGTCAAGTTGGTTAAAAAAAGGAAAAACAACTCTGAAATATGAATACAAGAAACTATTACAGAAACATTAAGTGCTGTATAGAAGCATGCCAATTGGCATGGAACAAGCCTAAGCCCTTTATGAAAAGAAAATAAAAGTTCTCAACACTCAAAATAGCATGACAGAATATGTTAAATTGTATGCATCCATCTGGACTTTCAAACACACACACACACACTCATCATAACACATGCCTAGGACAATGCTTAGTGAGCCCTCAGAGTTAGGATTTTGGACCAAGTCTACATAAACAGACACTTTTTCAATTAAGCTTTTCATAAGCATGCATTATTAATTTTTACTGAAACAATAAATTCAGTGCCCTCACCATCCTAGACTCATTGAGAAGAGACTGAAAACCAGGAAAGACACAACAAAAGAAGGGATGATTGCAGATGCTGCAAGCTTGAGGCTCCGAGTGAGTGAATGTGTCTAGGACTTAGGAGATGGTGACAACTGTGGAGCTGTTAAGCACAGGAGGAGGCCACACATATGCATTTGTATGGATGTTTACATGTTCTTGATGAGGGATGAATGGGTTTGTGAAGGCAGAGTCCAGGAGAAAGGAAGGGAGCTTTCCAGAAAAGGACAACAGTGGTGAAACCTGTATCACCTATTCTTCATGGGGCCACTACGTAGGGCTCCAGTTACACATACTCACTGGAGAATGCTAGAGATGATGCTTGAAATACAATAAATCTCTCTGAAAGGCTATTTGGCCATACCTGCTTACATGACTGCTGGGTATGCCCTTTACCATACATCTTCAATCTCAGGGTGTGCCTTCCAGAATAATTTAGCACATGCAAAATGGCTTCTGTGTAAAAATAACTGTACATGCAGTGTTAGTAACTGCAGCAACCTGAGAAAACTCAAGTATGAAAACAATAGAGGACTGATTGTAAAAATTACAATAGACTATTGCACCACAATAAAAATGAAAAAGTCATATGAAGAATGTGAAAATATATTCAGCAGGGGGGAAAACAAAGCAGAAACTGCATTATGTATGGCCTTTTATGTATTCATTTATTTTACGTTATATTGTTTCTATTTGATCAAACAAACATATGAAGATTAATTTCCAGCAGGTCTCCTGTCAGGTTGCTAGGTTGAACTGTCTGTGTTATATACACCAGCATTTGCCTGAAACTGCATCTGTGTAAGAATGGAAAGGGGCTCAGTTGATCCTACACATTCTAATAAAGCTCACAGCTTCCCCTCGTGCTGCAACCTAATATCCACCAGCAGCGATATGAGCCCAGCATTCCCTATGGAACAGAGTAAGTGAACTATTCAGAAGCCCTGGACTGTGCATGTAACATGAAGTGAAGACAAAAAACGTTAACAGTCAAGACACAGTCCAAAAGCAGGCTGCCTTGTTTTCTAGTGGGCCCACTTCAGAAAACTCCTCTGGGGACATGCTATGTAATTGGCATTGATAGACTGGCAAAGGGAGTTTGGAATTACAAACCATCTTCAAATTCAAGTTCAGGTTGACAAGGTACAGCAAGAAACCCTGTCAATTTATAGGGAAATTTTAAAGTAAACATATGCTTTTACTTAGAGAAGCTCAATCCTCTAGAAAAACCAACTGCATCTTCCAGAAGGACCACACACATTTAATTGCGAGGATGGAGGGTTAATTACCAAAGGACATGATTCTGCATGAGAATCATTCCACAATTCTGCGGAAAAAATGAAACTGGCCGTGTCCTACTGAAAGGTTATATTTATTCTAGAACCTTACTTACACTGAAATTCAAAGTAACAACATTGTTTCCCTCTAAGCAACAATGAAGCCTTCATCTGAGGCAGTCTTACTTGGTAGTGGCAGTATGCACACTGTGAGAACAGTGAACACACCAAGACGCATGTGCAAGCCCATACCAATCTGACACAGAACAGAGAGGGTATGTCCCAGATTATGTTACAATTTGCCAAAGCTTATCATATAATCTGGAGGCAGACAGAATGTATGTTAAGATGAAACCTAACAAGCTCATGGAATCTGCTCTTTCTGTAATAAGTCAGTCACCTGAGAATAGACAGTGGATACTGTTGAACACCTCACTTTAAATAGGAAAGAAGCCCCTCTGCCTGTTGCTTTCCATTTACTTAGCATCAATGGTATGTTTACAAAATACGTGATGCTTTCCTAATAATCGCTAGTTAACTTTGTAGTTATTAAACTGTAAGTCAGGGGGTGACTACAGTTTTTTGTTTTGGTTTGGTTTTTTCCTTTAAGTTGTATTCGCAACTTCTCTAAGTGTTGCTTTATTCTGACTCGAATCCCCAAGGGAAAACTGCATGACACAATGACTGGAGCTTATGGAGAGCCTCCAGTTTTGCATTTGAAGGCTCTTCATATCAGGGTTTGCTACAGGGAAATTGTCTGAAGGCCTTAGAGAATCTGGGGTTTCTTGGAAAGATGACGAATCTCACTTACCAAGAGCCTACTTGAGGAGGAAACATCAGACCTGAAGACATTATGGTTAATTATAGATAGTTAAGGCATGGCAAACGCTTATTTTTGCCAGCCTTGGTAAAGAGCTAGAGTGTTGAATAAGCTGGAACATGCACATAAAGTGAATTTGAACACAGCAACTCATTACTTGTCCTTAAATCTATCATTTCTTGACCTCCACATATATGATGTGGCACTCATGTACACATATGCATGCATACATGTATAAACACAAACACACACACACACACACACACACACACACACATACAAATGAATGTTTAAAAGCAGTGTTCCCAAAATACCATTTCACACCAATGTATTTGTGTTAAGCTTTGTAACACAAAAACTAACTGTGAAATAGTTGGCCTTTCCCATGCCTCACAAGTACACTGAGTCATAAAATGATAACACTTATTAAAATAACCCTACATCTTACACTCTGCTGAAAATTTTGCTCATGATATCCTTTCTTGTTTTTCTATCAAGTAGGAACAGCCACTGTAACACTGTTCATAGTGACCAAGTCCTAGATCTACACAGCAAAAACTATATGGGTTTTCCCTACACACTGAGGAAAGAGCCTCAGAGTCACCCACTTTCCATGAGTCTGGCCTCTTGTGCCAACAATGCTGCTGTGAGTAAATCTGGGTTAGGTATTATACACGTGTGTGGTCAGAACATTTCCAAGCCAATCAAATTGTTTAATCAACCCCAGGAAAATCCTATTTACTACAGACTATTGGGTATTTTAACTCACCCATGGGAATCACACCCTTTCTAACATGCTGTCTGGAAACTGCTGCAGCTAAACTCGATTACTGCTAAGTTAAGAACACAGTTACAGTGATGTCTTTTCTCACTTTTGCAAAAGTACTTTCTTCACAATAATCCAGAAACAGAGGAACTTTTGCTAATGTTCCAAAAGTTAAAAGATCCGGGAACAATAAAGGCTACTCCTCTCTACAAAAGGCCTTTCTTTGTTGTTCAAGAACTTGAAATGTTTCTCAAACCCTTAAATCTTTCTGAATACATCAACACACATTACTTCTGCATATTTAGGACTGCACTATGAGCACCTCATTTCCACAATCACTATCTGCACATCCACTCGCTGTAAAAGACTTTTTTGATCCTACCTAAAGATACACATGACCACACATCATTAACCACCACTAAATTTGTGTCACACTTTCTCTGTGCTAGAATCTCATACAGCAATTAGGACTCTATTGAGACACGGTTACTTGCACACCATTTTCAGCTGAGGAAGCACTGAAGAAGTTCAGTAACTCGGTCATGGTTGAACCTTGACAGAACAGAGGAACCAAAACTGGGCCCTGGGAAGCATGACTCTCCACATTACACGACAACAGAGATTTCATACACGCAAGTTATGAAAGTGCAATAATACTCAGCTTAAAATATCACTGCAGTCACATATATGCCTTACTTACTTAACCCAGACATCACTAAGAACTCTGTGTTTATTCTGTTTGCTTTGTTAAAATAGAACTGTCACAGAAGATATCCCTAAATAGCATCATTTAGTTTTGACTACTTTAAAGCTTTATAAAAATGGCATCATTCTGACCATACTCACCTGGTATTTGCTCATTTATACTCAATGTTACATTTCTTAAAACTCATACACGTTGTTTATTTTCACAGTGATCTGCTGTGTGGGTTATGTAACTGTTGCTGGGGTATATTCTGTTTTTGGTAAGTTTAAGCATTGCTGGCCTGAACATGCTTGTAACTGTCTCCTGGCATAGTGGGTAGATGCAAAGTTCCTGGGCTACGGAATATAGATGGTGCCGCATTTCGTTCTCACCACAAGCACAGCGGGCCAGCACACTAAGCAAGCAAGCTCTTGCAGAGCTGCTCAGTTTCTGTTGTCATAAGGAAAAGCTGGTTGGCTCTCACTGTTTTCCTGACTTGCACTTCACTGATGACTGAATGACACGACTGCACAGACTTTGATGGGGTGCTAAACCAGTCAGATCTCTTCATCTGAAATGTTGTGTACATCATATGTTACACATTCTTCCTCACTGAATACATGTGTCATACAATCTACATATCAGTGGTTGTCAGTAATTTACCTTAAAAAAATATTATTACTAGGTCAGGAGGTGATGGCGCATGCCTTTAATCCCAGTACTCAGAAGGCAGAGACAGGTGGATCTCTGTGAGTTCAAGGACAGCCTGGTTTACAAAGGGGGTTCCAGGACAGCCAGGGGCTACATAGAGAAACATTGTCTTAAAAAAACAAAAGAAAAAATAGTATTACTAGTTTGTTTTGTAGATGGGGTGGATATCTCACTACATATTCCATTACTTGTGTCCTTTGATAGACACTTGTCCTCAACTATAATGCAATTAACTTTGACAGTCTCCTTTTTGTATGAACACTCAATTTTATTTAAGAGAAGCTTCCATGATCCAAAGTAATGTATTTTCTCTTCTTAAAATAGGTAGGGGTGTGTGTGTGTGTGTGTGTGTGTGTGTGTGTGTGTGTGTGTGTGTGTGTGTGTACATGCGCGCGCTTGTTTGTCAGTGTTCATTTGTGTGAGCATCATAGAGGAAGAGAGAAATCATGGGTACCATTCCTCAGAAGCTGCCCACTTGTTTAAGACAGGGTCTCTCCCTGAGGCCTGGCTTCACTGTCTTGCTAACAAACTCTGGGAAGTAATCTATCTCTACCTCCCCAGAGCTGGATTTACAAGTGTGTGACACCTGACACTTAGGCGTGGGAATTCAGGATCAAATTCAGGTTCTCATGTTTTCAGGGTAAATATTTTACCAACTAAAGCAGTTTCAACACCTCTTTCTAAAATCATAACCTTTCACCTAAATCATTATACTCACAAGGGAAAGAAGTTAGAGTTATGTATGATTTAGAATAAAAATTTTTTTATGGCTCTGTATTTTGACTCAGAACTATAACAGAAACCTTCTTTTTCGTGCAAACAGAAACACACCTATTATAAGAAAGTTTTATTGAAATCTATCTCGGGGTCTATTTCTACACATCACTGACTTATCCCCAATATCACCATATCTGGCTGAACTGCACTGTGTATTCTTGAGTCTTTGTATGTCAAATAAATTTGAAAACAACCTTGTTGAATGGATCAGAATGTCTTGTGGAAACATGGCCCTGTCAACTACTTTGGGGATGAATGACTGGCACCTGGCTATGTTGAGTTATCTTAACCACAAGCCTGGCCTGCCAATCACTTGGGGATAAATCACTGACTCCTTGCTGTAGTCAGCTGTCTTAATCATGAGTCTGGTTTTTCTGTCCATTGGTTAGGTGTTCTTCAATATCTTTTACTAAGTTTATTCTTCTGCCTACCCAAAAGTTTTTTAAATAATGTTAAATTTAGTCAATAAAGTTCCACCAATAATAAATTATGACCCATTCTTCTGCCATTTACTTGTAAAACTATTCGGTCTGATTTTCTTCTTGACTCAAGCTTAGTAAGTTACTATTAATCTTATAATTTATCTTTCTCACCTAGCTGCCTGTCATACAGTACTCCACAGTATATTACAGGTTTTTGAAATCTCTGCAGAAACTATAATTTAGTAGCAACATCTCTGTTGCTGCTGTTTCAAATGCCGCTAATTTGGGTTCATACTTTTGTCAAGCCCCACTCTTTATTTTCTGCAGAAAATAAACACTGCTCATTTTCTATGTCAAATTAGATGCCTCGCTGGTTCATTTTCATTTCTCTTCCTCCTACGGCCCTTTAATGCAGGTTTATTAAATATAATTTTTCTCAGTTTAATGTAAAAAATGTGTTTCATTCTCACTTTTGAAATTCTTCCTAATTCTCTTATGACATACAGGTGATGCTCTGTGCTTCTCCAGATGTTTTTTTGTTTGCTTGCTTTGTTTTTCTTACATTTTTTTAAAGGCATTACTATGTAGCCCAAATAGGTCTCAAATTCATGCCCTCCTAACAGAGCCTCCCAGTCTGGATGGATTTTATATCTTTATAACTTCGGAATTCTATACTTTTGTCTCAAGTTTCAAAGGACAGATTTCTCTTTGTTTTTTGCTTTGTTTTTGAGACAAGGTAGCTCAGGTTGGCCTTAAAGACTAGCCTTAAACTCCTGTTTCTCTTGTACCACCAGGTTTCTATGTGGCTCCAATTCCTTTGGATCACACTATTATTCCTAATTCTGCAGACCTACAGCTCTCATAACCTCTGCAAAACTAATCAAATGTTGCCTCTTTTGAATTTTCTGTGTTCCTCTAAGATCACGAGACTGGCTAGTCATTTCTCATCCTGTCTTCCCCATTTTAACTTCCTATCCCTGTGTACTGCTGCACTCTTGATAATTTCTCCATTTTATCAATTCTCTCTTCAACAATGTTTAATGTACCCAATCACAAGGTGATCTTCTTTCCTCTTTCTAAGCCATTTCTTGGGTGTAGTATGTGTGCGTGCATGCGTGCGTGCGTGCGTGTGTATGTGTGTGTGTGTGTGTGTGTTATTATCCTAATTCTAACAGGTATTTCATTTCTGAAAATAAGTACTTGGTCACTTGGGCATTTTATAGTGGATTCACTTCTATGGTTCTATTTTTATTTCTTGAAGCATTTCATATGTGACTACACAGAATATAGACTAGAGACAAAGAGATGCTTACAAAACTAACCATGTCTTTATCAGCAGAACAAAGTGTTCCTCCAAAGACTTAAGCTGCCTTCTGTGAGAAGACAAGAGATACCATCCACCTATGGACACATTAGACACCTGTCTTTTATATATCAAACTGGTAAGTTAATTTTTTGTAATTATCACATGGGCTACAGGGCAGGCCAAATGATTTTCTTACATTGCTAAAGAGAGTCAAGGACACCCACATGGCACCCACATCATATAAGTGCACTTTGTTTTCCCAACACATCTCCTTCCCTTCCCTCTGTTTCACTTCCAGTGAGAACAGGAGTGCAACATGAAATATAATCTATGTCTAAAGCAGAACCTGTCACATAGATTATCTAATCTTCCACAATGGCCAAAGTGGGGTCCTCATCTGTAACCATATACTGAATGCTAAAGAAATGGGTACACACTATCACTGTCTATGAAATAACCCAACTCATTTTATTGTTCACATGTAGACACTGTGGGGGAAATATTCTAAAGCAAAATTAATTTCATAAAATCATTTTCACCTAAATTCAAAGAAAAGTTCAAAATAGCTACTTAAACCTTGTCTGTTTCTCTCTTTTTCCTATATGTGTACATGTGTATTCGTGGTTGTGTGTGTGTGTGTATGTGTGTGTGTTGCTAGAAATTGATCTCAAAGCCTTGAGCATGTTAGCAAATACTCTAGCACTGAGCCACATCCCCACCTCTCCAATATCTCTTTGAATTCTACTTTGTGAGTCACCTGAAATTTTAAGGCTCTTGGAAGGGAGTGGGATACACAATATGTACAACAGCCCCCAATCCTATTGAGGATTGGTGGGCTCTGATTTCTCTTCCCCTGAATACAAACAAGAAATAAGAGCAATGCTTAACCCTTACTGGACTAGGTTTGACGGACATATGCTCAATCTCCCAGTAATCTCATCAGGTTCACATTCACATTTCTTCTTCTGGTCAACATCTATTAAGGTCTGATTTTCTCGAACAGCATGCTAAGCACTGAGGACAGATAGGCAAGTAGGGTGGTCCCTAGCCTTAATGAACTCACAGTCCATTAATTGCCTTTGTCATCTAATTGCGGTTTAAGCGATGTTTTGTCAAAAGCACTGAAGTCAAAAACAGGAATCCAAGTCTTAGCCACTGATTTAAAAGCCACTCAATTTCCTCTTGTGATCATTAATCTTGGTCATCAACTTGACCGGATTTAGACTCACTCACTCTGGAGGGTGTTTCCTGAATTAAGTATGAGTGGAAGATTCACACCAAATATAGTGATAGTCCATGGATTGGTTCTCTCTCTCTCTCTCTCTCTCTCTCTCTCTCTCTCTCTCTCTCTCTCTCTCTCTCTCTCTCTCTCTCTCTCTCTCTCTCTCAGACAGACAGCACACACACACACACACACACACACACACACCCTGTATTCAACTTTTTGGCAAACAGAAAATGATCACTTGCATTTATGCAACATGCTAGGATGCATGGATGAAGTGGTCCATATTAACTGGCCCCAGCACTACAGTCCTGCCAGGTGACCTGAAAGACAAAAGATCAACACCCTACTTCATACGTCCACAGCCTCCTAGATTGCTTTGCGCATGACAGGGCAGCTCCAGTGCTAAGACCAATATCCATGGTATCTTCTAGGTCTCCTGGCCCCTTTGGGTTTCAATTTCCAAATGTTCAGTCACTGACTGGTCTGCACACATTAAAAACTCTCCCATACAACGAGGCCAAACCATTTTCCAAACTCTCTTTTGATGGCACAATGAAAACTTCCCCTGCCACTCCTCCTCTGCACTTGCTATGACAAAGCCTCTCAACATTTTCTTGGCATTCGGGAGATTGTCAAGTAAAGGCCCGTGCTACTAATACCAGGGACTCCAGAGGTAACTGTAGTCATGACTATGAGGAACCTGTTAATGGCAAAAGAAGCCACAGCTCTGACACAATGTGGCCAGGGAGACTGATGCTAAACCCAACAATGAGGATCGGTTCCCCCAGCATCATGCAGAGAGCTCAGGAAACCCTGAGTGCCAGAGGGACCAGAGAGACACAAGCAGCAGACAAGAGGGACATTGAACTATATCTGGATAAGCATTCAGGAGGACTGCATGAGCACATAGCAAGTTCCCATGCTTTGCTGTGAGTTTGGCAATGCGGCCCTTCCAGCCCAGGAAGCAAGACAGCGGGCATCACCAGCACCCAGCCTTCTTACATAAGAGAGTAAGGAGTTGTCACACTTTGTTATTGTGACATATAACTAAGATGTTCAGCTTGTAAGGTGAAAATGGTTATTTTGGTTCATGGTTTCAAAAGATTTTGTCCAAGATTTCTTGGTCATGTTGCCTTTGGGCCTGTGACATGATTGCCATGTCATGGCATAAAGTGCATCCTAGAGGAAGTTGCTCAACTCATGATGGCCAGGGAGCAAAGGCAGAGACAGAAAGCCATTACTAATGTCTTACTGCTCTCTTCAATAGTGTATACCTACCAGACCCTCTCTGAAAGTAACCCACTCCACCTCTTAAAGACACACCCACCAGTCCCTCTGAAGCAAAGTCACAAAGACTTGCTTCTCATGGGCACACCCACCAGGCCTCCTCTGAAAGCACACCAAGCCACTTAAAGGTCCCACACCAACCAGCCTGTCCTGCACCCCCTCAGGTCTTTGAAAGGATCTCACCAAGCCCCACCTCTTAAACCCCCACACCCTCCAATAGTGCCATTCTGGGGACAAGACTTTGAAGTACTGGCCTGTGCAAACTACATTCCAGATCCTAATGTAATGGCCTGCAGGTCTCTGACTGTGCCTCTCCAGTCACGGGCAAGGCTACAGGTGTGAGGAGGAAGAAGGCCCAGGCAGATGTGGACAGGCAAGCAGACACAGGAGAGGGAGTAAAGACAAAAGGTAGGAGTGCCATGGGAACAGGATCACAGAAGACTGTGCAGGAGGGGACGCTTCAGATTTATCTAATACTGAAAAGAGATAACTGGGAAATTTACCAACCACAAAGAAACCAGAATCTTACAACTGAATCAGAAACAAATATCAGTGCTTCTACACAGACACCAATGATTCAGAGTCCTGAAAATGAGTTTTGCCTCAAAATAAGATCACAGATGCTGGGCACTGTGCTCTGCACACATAAGAGGAGAGCAAGAAAGAGTTCACTAACGTTCCACACTAATTTCCAGAGGCAACAAAAGGTAAGCCTTGAATGGCATTCAAACGTTTCCTTATGCTCATGTGCCCAACATGCAACCCCTCCCTATGAGGAACCCCAGATCCACAGTGAGGCCAAGAAGGCAGCAAGCAGGGCTGCTATGAGTCCCATGTCACAATGCAGAAACACTTTATATAAATGGTCACATTTCAGCGTGAGGAAAAAACAGGAGGTTGGTGGGCATTGGTGGTGCACCCCTTTAATCCCAGCACTCAAAGGAGGCAGAGGCAGGAGGATCTCTGTGAGTTTGAGGCAAGCTTGATCTACAGCACTAGTTCCAGGACAGGCTCCAAAGCTACACAGAGAAACCCTGTCTTGAAAAACCAAAACCCAACCCCCCCCAAAAAAAAACCGCAAACAAAAACAACAACAAAAACAGGATGTTGGGAAAGGAAGCCCCCCCCCCCCCCAGTGACTTAGTGGATTGTCCCAGGTTCAAAGCCAGCCAGAGCACACTGAAGAAGTAAGTCATCTCAATATTACAATGACTTAAAATAGCCTAAAGCAATGGTTTAGAAGGAGGAGAAAAATAAATTTTCCATCTCTAAAAGACACAAGTGCTGCTGGTGGTGAGGCATGCCTTTAATCCCAGCACTCGGAAAGCAGAGGCAATCTGAGGCCAGCCTGGTCTACAGAGTGAGTTCCAGGACCATCAGGTCTATACAGAGAAACCCAAGAGCTAATGATCAAAGGTGCCCAGAGTCAGGAAACTAGTATGTGACCAAAGCTGACAACATCAGAGAGTTTGCTGTGTATGGATGCCATAATGCCGGATACAACAGCCATAATGGACAGCTGCCAAGAGCTTGAGTAAGCCTTAAGCCAGGGGATGATGGAAGGGGCACTCTCCAGCCTGCAGTTGCTTTATCTTTTGTTTGTTCTGGACAGAAGAGATTATAGTGACAGAGAAATGGGAAGATATACCTCGTGACACTGCTCATTCAGCCAGTCCACACACGCACCCCAATTCCTTGTCCAAAAATGAGCTACAGAACAAGATGACCCAGTGCCCCTCACTACTCACCTTCTGGGAGCTTTAAGATATGACACTCTTGAATTTTTCCTATACTACCTTCAAGTTTGTAAAACTGCCCCAAGTTTTGGAACTCTGCCTACAAAATAGCTAACTACAGCTCTAGGAGAAAGCTGAAATAAACAACATGAGCGTCACTGCCTGTCATAGCAGATACTGATCACTACGTGTGAGACAGTACACACTGTGTCTGCCTGTCTGGGTAAGTGATAAGGTCGAACACACTGTGTCTGTCTGTCTGTCTGTGTGCCTAATGTATGACTTTATAATGTATGACTCAGACTTACATTTAAACAAAATGTCTTACATTTGAAGAACCAGTAAGGCCATATTCACTGACAATTATAGGCCTCTTCTTATAAAACAATTTCATTCCTTGGAATATATCCTAACAGACAGGCAATGCTTTAGCACTAACCCAGGGACAGTGATAAAAGAACCAATTAATTAATTATCTGTGCAGTGGAATATTATGTAGCCACTAAGATGATGATGGAAATCTCTCCACAAAAAAATATCTACCATCATCTGAAGTGAAAATGTGGCAGTGGCTGACAAACCAGTAAGCATGAGTTCAGGTTTGCTTTTTGGAGAAATGACTCCTTGGGATGCACTTAAGGTCTCGGGTGGATAGAGGGACTGACACTTCTGTCAGAGGGCATAGCGGAATATGTAAGACTCCGAGGTCAACAGGCATGGAGAACCAGGACTGAAGGCTGAGGCCAGCTGAGTGTTCTGGCTGCTAAGTCTCAAATTCAGTGGGAAGCAACAGCCTGCATATTACACAAGGGGCTCAGAATGGGGCAGCTGGCACAGAAGCTACCCAGGAGTGGGTGGCAGAGCCAGGACTAGCTGGGGTCTGTCTTCAGAGCCTGACCTGCAAGCCACACTTAGGTGGCCCTGACTTCCTCACCCACAGCTCCCCAGGGCCTTTTCTCTGCCTGAGGCTTCTGCAAGGTCTACACTTTCCCCAAGCTGGCTCACCCTTTCCAGCCTTGCCAGTTCACCCCCATCTGCTAACAAGCTGGTTAAGAAGCCAAGCAGCTTCACGTAGCCTTTCAAGTACAGGCCACACAGAGGGCTGTAGGCATTGCTGGGCTCCATGCTGCTTAGCAGGCTGCATGGGGCTTCTTTTCTTTGTGTTTCAGTCTGGGAAAGTAAATAGGAGTTCTGAGACACTTTTAAAACAGCGTTTGAGTGTGTCAGCAGTAATTAAAGAGCAAGCTTCAAAAAAAACTCTGTTATCAAAGCAACCTTAACTAGATCCCTTCCATTTTAATTTGTTTTAAAATGTCTGAGTTTCAAAGATCTTTTCTAAAAACATAAAATAATTCTGCCTTTCAAAAAGTTAGTCCTGAATCTCTAATGAGCCAATCACATTTAATTACTCCCAAACAAGAGGAGCCCCTGCTCTTGACCTTTTTTCTTTTTCTGACATTGCTCAGTGCCTCTGTTCACCTCACGACAGCCTCTGAGACGGAGGGGACAGGACTGGAAAGGGGCTTGATGACACAGCCTGGACTTCTCTCCACCATAGGGACTCCTTCCTGTCCCCCCAATGCCCAAAAGTTTCTTACTAACAATGACTTTCTCTTTCCCGTCTCCAAAGGGTCAAACTCCTTTGAAAGATTTCCAAGCTTGGGATAAAGGAAGTTTAATGATTTCCCCTCAGTGAAGGAGGGAATGAAGAGAAAGGAATACAAGATTAGGGAACACTCAAGCTAATTTCGGCCCAGTTTTGCAACACCTTTACCAAGTGAGTAATGCTGAGGAACACACCCGGCCCTGCCTGGGAGAAGAAGACAGGAGAATATGCCAGGCAGGGACCGAATGTCAGCCTCCCACATTGGCCACCTTGCAGAGATGATAAAACTCAACCATCCCACTTTAGGGTTAGGACTCCCAGAAAAGTAAGTGGTAATGGAGAATTTTAAACCCTGAATCAGCAGCATCCGAGTCTTAGCTGTGAGCCACAGAAAACCCACCACGAGAGCTGAAAGGCTAAACCAAGGTTCAACTGCCTCCTGCCCTCACATTTACTACAGCGCTCACTGAGCCCCTATCTTTCTCCCCAAACTTTTCCTTCAAAATACCCAGAGACAGTGCCGATCACCGACCACAAGGACCCACAAGGCACTGCTCTATCTGTGGGACATATGGGATGGCACTGTAGCAAAACTGCAGGATGTGAACTCCTTTTGACATCAAGTTCAACAACAGAATTGGGCTCAAAGTGCCAAGGCAGTGCAGACGAAACCCTGCAGAGCAATGAGGCTGCAGGGGTGTGAGACAGTGCCAGCCTGGCCGGCCCACAGGTGAGCGAGCTGCTCAGCGGTTTTGTCACCCTGTAACAGAACACCTGAGAGAAACATCTCCAGGGGAGAGGAGATGATGATGATCTTTGGATCACAGTTAATGGGGACATGGTCCCTCAAGGTGGGAAAAGGACATCTGTACAGCTCCATGGTGATAGCAGCACAGGGCAAATGATTGTTACCAGCCTGCAGACCGGGAAGCAGCAAACTAACCCTGGAACTGGGGTGGGCTATAACCTGCAAAACCCAATGCCCATTGACCTCTTTTCCTCCAGCTAGGCCCTGTCTCCAACCCTCCAAATATCACCACAGTCTGCCACGCAAATGTCTGCACACAAGACGAGCATGTGAAGAAACTGCACATCGAAGTGTGGCGCTTGGTTTCAGGGCAGCTCTCTGAACCCAGGGAGCAGTAGAGTGGCTTCACAGGAAACACTAGTGCAAAAGTAAGCCATGGCTGAGTTGTGGGAGATGGGAGAATGAAGATCAAGGGAAACACTGCATGGTCCAGCCCTCCTTGCCTGTGGACTTATAAGCAGCAGGAGCTTTGCATCTTATCATTGACAAGAAGCCTGTGAAGAACTTCTTATTTTTAAAATTCTAGTCAAATGTTTTTCTGTTCTTAAAGGTTTCCCTACATTCAAGACAAATGGCATGAGAGGATCTCAAGAGGATGGGAGGCTGCAGACTCTTGAGTCAGGCCCAGAGGCATGGAGGATGTGGGTGGAAGGTGGGAGATGAGCAAGGAGCGTGGGGGACAAAGGGATGGAGGCAGCTTATTCCAGAAAAGGCTGCCACGTGCAAAGGTTCTTGGGAAAGGTGAGCAAATCTCCCAAAGGCGAACAGGAAGCGCCAAGTGTGTGTGTGTGTGTGTGTGTGTGTGTGTGTGTGTGTGTGTGTGTGTATACATATATATATATACATATATATATATGAACGAACATGTGTCTGCTATACAACATGGCAGCTTCTGCCTAAGGCTTACTCGGTGTTTCCACGATGGAAAGCTGTCAGCTCTCAACAGTTTAAAGCAGCATTTCTTGCTTTAGAATTCTTATTGTTTCAGAATCTCCAAGCCTCCGTGTCTTTAAAAGACACCTCAATCTAAACAGCGCTTTCCTCCAAGTGAGGGTCATGAAATCACAGTGCTTCCTTCATCCTTTCTACTCCTAGTTCAAACCAGGGAGGTGACAAAAAAATTTAGCAACAACAACAAGAAAGGTTTTTTGTTTTGTTTTGATTTGCTTTCCCTCTCTTCACCCACTGCATTGATGCTTTCCCCCTGCCATTTCCTCTACCCTCACTTCTGTCAAATTCACACCCAGCACAAACACAGAGCCAAGGGACACAATCTATAGCATCAGGGATTGCGACACACTAGTAAGCGATTCCTATCCAGTCTGAAATGAACTATTCTGACAGCGCCCCCTAGTGACAAAAGCAAGGTTCCGACCTAAGGAAGTCTGTTCTAAACTGACTCCAGAATTCAGAGTGAAGGAAAGCATCGGTGGGCCTGCATCGGTGGGCCTGCCCTCTCAGAAGACCAGTCCCAGACACCACCCCAGTCAAACTATCTCCAGCCTTTCTAGTACTGATCTGCATCTCTAAAATGGGAGAAATAGCATGTTTCACTGTCACTGTCCTCCTACGAGCACATGGGATGCTCAGTGAATTACCAACACATGCGGCTGCGTTCTAAGAAGAGAGCAGAAGACACAAACTGCAAGAGGGCAGCACCCTCGAGTGCATCCGGGTATCCTGGACACCTTTTATTATCAACTTTACACAACCTAGAGTCACCTGTAAAGAGGAAACCTCAACTGGGGAATTGCCTTGGTGAGATTCACCTGTGGTCATATATGAGAGAACTGTCTTCACCGATGACAGACGAGGGAGACGCTGCCCACAGAGGGCAGTACCATCCCTATGTAGGTGGAGCTGGGCCCGCTGCATAGGAGAGCCAAGCGGGCTGAGCGTGAACCAGGGAAAGCCAGCAAGCACAAGCTTCGTTTCCTGCCCGACTCCCCTCAGTGGCCGACTGTTACCTAGAAGTACAGGCTGAAGTAAACACTTCTTGGGTTGCTTTTGGTAATGGTGTTTACCACGGCAACGGAGAGCATGTGGGCAACTGGTACAGCGTTCTGTCTAGTGACATTAGTTAACATTCACTTTGAGTCTCTCCTGCCTCTGTTCACCCAGCAACAGGGACAGTCTTAGAAATAGCCTGGTACTACTAAACTATATTAATTCACTAAATTCTGGAAGCTCTCCAATCTATCTTTCCAAATGAAGACTTTTGGTTTCGGCATGAATTGTATAAAACATGTGTTAGGTTACCTTGGTTTGTTAATAGAAAATGTAACACAAATTTAAGGTTTTTTAATTTAAAATAAAAGTGAAAAGTACTTAAGCCAGCTGTCTAACCTGTCCAGCTCAGCCACCTTTGATCCTCCTACAAGTCAGATGTTTTCAAAAGCACCAATACTTCCTTTTGAGGTCTCTAAAACTCACTGCTGCCCTCTACTGGGAAAACCTGGAACAAAGCTAAAATCACCTTATTTCTTCTCCGGGATTCAATATCTTAGTTAATTGAGATTTTGGGAGGGGAAAAAGCAGCTTTGCAGAAGCTTAAAAATAGTACCCTGCTTTTTCAACTCGAAATCTAAATGGTGGCAAGCTGTGAGGTTGGCTTTGGAGTCAACTTGTCACAACTCCAACTGTAGTTAAAGCCCAGTGTTCCAGGATCTCAATGTTCTAGTCTGAAAACTGGGGCAAATATTTTTTCCATTTTAAACTTTTACAATCTTTAATAATGCTTAGCATTTACCTACATTAGGTTTTAGTTTCCCACACATATTTAAAAGTAGTTATGGTCTTTTCGAAACATTCTTAGTAAGTTAACACAGCTCATACTATCATCCAATAGCTACACTGGGAACTTCACTGATTGTTATAACTGCCGATCCCAGCATAGGCACAGCACTGTGTTTCTCCTCTCCTCTCCCCTAGAGCCCATCTACCAGCTCCATCACCTGTCCACAACACAACCTGACAGTTTACTCTCTGCTACCCTTTAGTCCTGTGATGTGTGAGCCACATTCCCCGATTACAAGTGAGTTCCACTGTCTGAACTGTCCTGTATCTATCTGCACCTCAGAGTCCACTACTTGGAGCAGTGGCAGAAAGAAATGGTGTGACAACCCCCACCAGCGTCGGCAAGCAGAAAGCAGAAACAATGGCATCACAGGAACAAACTGGTGATGATAAAAGCAACACCAGTGATCATCACAACAACCATTTACTGCAAAGTTTATCCCAATTGCAGTACTACGTACTGCCCAATTCTGTATACATAAACACAGGAAGATACTGCCTCTGCCCATTTGTGAATGAGAAACTAAGCTCACTATTTAATTACTCTTTTAATAAAACATGATTTGATAACTGTTGCTGCTACCAAACTCCCACTTAGCCATGTTGCCCCTTCAGGTTTTTAGAGGCTTGCTACCAATTTCAGTTCACCCAATCCCACCATAAAGCTGCCAAACTCTCTAACTTCCTACAACACAGCATCCCCTAGTGGTCACAAATGGCATGGACATTCCCCCACCCTTCCAGTGCTGAAAATGGACAACTAGATCTGAGCCTGAGTAACAGCCCCACCCCCTTACTGAACCCATTTCATTGTTTTCCAGTCCTTCTCCTCTTCCAGTCCCTTCCCTCAGGAGGGAAAAGAAGCTGCATGGAATCAGAAACGAGAACGGAGCTCTTGCCTAACTCGTGGTAAACTTTGGGAGGCCCCATTCATGCTGCTGTCTGCAAGGTGAAGTAATAGCACCTGCCCGGACATCCTTCATGCACAGCTGTTTAGAACAAAGGAGAAAACAGACAAAATAAATAAATAAATAAAAGTGATGTGAAGGTTCCAAAGGAACATCGCCATGCATACTTCACCTTCCTACCCCCAGGATCTCAGCGAGCACATGGCATGTCTCCTGGTAGCTGAGGTCAGCTCTGGCTTTTATGGGGCAGAAAAGAAAATATGAAGACTGCTGGAGTAGTGAAATCATGGTTCCAAGAAGAGAGGCTGTGATTCCTTCACTCTTTAGTGTGCTCTTTCTCTATCCCACCCATGAAATCAGAACTATACAAGCCTTTTCCATCACCCACGGCACCTGTGTGCCTACATGCTTGTAGAACACCCAGTCTCCCACAGCCAAAAGTGACCTCTTCATTCCCGTAATCTCCACGACATCCTTGTGGACTCAGGGTCTGCAACTGTTGAGCATGGGGCCAGATATACTGTGCTGGCCATGGCTCAGCCCCAGGCATCACAGAGTCTGTGATGTTGGTGTAAAGAGGTCACTCCGGTCACACCTGTGCCCAGCAAAGATGGAGAGAGAACAATCCAGCTTCCCTTCTTGCCTAGTCTGATGCAATTGTACCCCATGCACTACAAATCAAAAGGAACTCCTACCTCCGACATCCTATGAATGTGCAGCCACAATGGCTCAGAACATAAATGGTACCAAGGAAAAAGAGATGCCGTGACCCAGGAGATGCGTATGTTACTTGTGTTTTCAATGAATAAGCTGAAAGATGCCACCTAAAGCAGGTAGTCACCATTAAACCTCAGCAGGAAGGGGGTAAGGTGATGCTGTGTGATCATATATCACATGGTCCACACAATATGATGCACCGAGAATACAGCATCACTTCTGAGACTGCTGTCAAAAGATGCAGGTGAGTCAAATCATGGAGAGTGGGGGACATGCTACGAAATAACTGACCTGGATTCTTCAGAAGTGTAACAACAATAGAAGAGAAACACTAGCTTATAGGAACCAGGTCAGCTAAAGAATTATAGATTTCATCCTGCAAGGAAACAGACAAAACTGACAAACTCTGATTAAGATCAGAGAAGTACAGATTAGTGTTACCTTCTTGCTTTTGATCCCTATACCGTTGCAGCCTGGGAGACTGTTCTTGCAGCTGTGGGCAAAGGGTGTCTTACGTGTTAGGTGTTCTGAACTGTTCAGAGGAAAGAGTGAAAAAGAAAATGTATGCAGAAAGTCATATGCTGTTCTTTTAAGTTCCTTGCAAGTTTGAAATTAATTGAAACATAAAGTGGAAATACATAAGGCAATCCAGTATTAAATAAATATGAACCATAGTATTTCTACCTACTGATGCCCAAACACACACTAGAATCAAATAGGGCCAATGGTTTTAGGTCCTGAAAATACAGAAACAACCTTACAGATTAAAGAAAGCAATTCATAATGTTTGTGCCCAGGGTGGCAGTGCTATGGCGTCCTTTAGCCTTAAGTGTTTTTGTTTGTTGGTTTTCTTTTTGAGACAGGGTCACCTAACCAGCCTTTAACTCACTATGTAGACCAGGCTGACCTCAAATTCAGAGACCTGCCTATTTCTGTTTCTGCTTCCATGTGCTTGGATTAACAGGCACACCACCACAACAGGCTGCTTTTTTCCTACTGATACAGGCTAGCTACCTACTAGCCACTGTTAACCTTTCAACTGTGAGTTTAAAAAATGCAAACAAAAGCCCTTCAGTTCCCTACTTCCCATGAGAATTCAGCGACCACAGTAAGAAGAACTAAGAACTGTACATCCAGAGCTGCCCTCTCCACTCACTATGTGACATTTATGGATCCCTGTGGCTTAGACCCTTGGCCCTGTCTTGCCTTATGTGGGTTTCAGAAAGCAAGTGTATATGAGTTGCAAATGCAGTCATCAGGGTTCGCATAATGACCACAAACTTTAGGCAACAGCCAGTTCTGAGGACTGGATGTCCCTAAAAATGATGTGTACAGCCTTAAGCATCTCCGTTCAGTTTTAACAGACTCATTGTTGCTCTCTCCACCTTTTACCCTGTAGGGTAAAAAGGCCCGCCAAAGAAACCAACCAATCCCTGAGCACAAAATCTAGCACCATGACCCTGAACCCAGAGCCAGTGAAAGAAACACTTTAGCCCTGAACTCAGAACCCAAGAAACACACTCGGACTCTGAAACCAGAGGCAAAGACTTTAGCTCCAGAACCACACTTTAGCTCTAGAACCAGAGCCAGCAAATGAAATATGCATTAGCTTTGAAAATAGAGCCACAAAGCTAAAAAGGACCAGTGAAAGAAATAGTTTGGCCCTGAAACTAGAGCCAACTTTGTCCCTGCCCAACAAAACCAACCAATCCCTGAGCAGGAAAACTAACCAATCCCTGAGCAGAAAAACTAACCAATCCCTGAGCAGAATATCTTCTCCTTGGGAAAACGCTGCCCCTAAGAAGCCCTTTACAAGCCACCCTGCCTTTTCAGTTGCTGGTCCTTCATCACCCTGCCAGAGGAGCCACTCTCCTGGACTCCTCCTTTCCATCTCTTTTTAAAAAGAGTTTTGGGTGAAGACCAGTGCAGGAAAAGAACCTTCTCTGAGATGTTCCCTTAGGGTAGGAATGCAAAAAAAAAAAAAAAAAAAAAAAAACAAAAAACAAAAAAGCAGCGGCTTCCGTGCTTTTAGCAGAGTGAAACAGAAGAAGTAACATCTTGGTCCCATGCACAGAAGAAGCAGATAGCTCTGCTAGGACATTCACTCCCATGGAGGAAATGAACAGAGCTCAGCTGTATTGGGGTCTCTCCTGGAGAGGAGCAGGGTTGCTACTTCCTACGGGGAGACCATCCCCCACTGCACCCCAGCTCCAGGTCTAGCCTGACTTCCCCACAAGTCAGAACACCTTTCTTTTCAGAATGGTCCATTCACAGCTCCAGAGCTGTTCCTTTGCAGCTAAAGGTACAGTCTGACTTCCTGACAAGTCGGGATACCTTTCCCTCCAGGGCTGTCCTATTGCAGCGCCAGCCTTCAGGGCTCTCTGTCCATCTGTAGAGCTGTAACACTCACATAGACACTCAACATAGTAAGCGATAGACCATCGTGGATCGCAGGTCATAAGAAAGCAATGTGAAAGGCAGTGATAACATGCAACCTTTGCTGCTCATGAACAAGGTCAAATGTGAAGTGGAAAAGAACTTAAATAGCTGTGCTTAAACTGGGCTCCTGGAGGTCACAGGTAACTTAGTAAATAGGAAACATCTCAGAGTCCAGGCCTGTCAAGTACCTCACTACTCTCCATTATATGCCAGGGACCATAAAGAATTTTCATATCAGAGACAGAAAAATCAGGGCCGAGGAAAATGAAGATGATCCCTAAAAAATATGCATCAGGAAAAGAAGACAGAATGGTCAAAAAGCTTTACAGGGAAAAATAAAAGTGTGGGCATGTATGTGCGTATACATGTGTACAACAAACTACTAAGTGAGTAGAAAACAGGGTGGGAAGAGGAAGCTTCTTTCTGTATACTCAAGGGCACGTGGTCAGCAGAACAGCAATGTTTCACATGCTACGAAAATCACATGTGCTGTTGTGGTGAGAGGTGTCATACAGACAACTTGAAGATGAGTGTGTAACAGGATGGCAGTCATCTCTAGGAAGCAAAAAAGCCAGGAAAACTTTTCTAGACCTTTCCCAGATGATGCTCAAAAAGTTAGTGGTCTCCCTTTACTCTGCAGAGTTCTGAGATAGAAAGCTATTTTTTGTTTGAACTATAGATGACAAATCAAGACCTAAAATCAAGAAGTCAGAATCTTCGTGCAGTGGTACAAACCAGCAATCCCAATGCTTGGGAAGCAGGGACAGGAAGCGTGTGAGTTGAAGGTTAGCCTGGGCTACATATTAAAATTCAGTCATAAAGCAAAAACAAAAAGAAAAAAATCCAATAATAACACAGAAAGAGCTAAAACACCTGAGTTCTAGCTGCTGACTGTCTAAGATAAAGGCAAAATGGGATTTGGGATATATAGCATACTGATATGTAATAAAATATTTTAAGGAAAGAAAACAGAGACATATCCTGAACAGAGTCTTCACCTTCTCAAACTGATGGGAGTCCACAGGGGAAGCCTGTGCTATGTTAAGGAGCCAAACAGGATTCGTTTTGCTGGAGGTTCAACTATAAGATTAGAAATTCAATATTAAAGTCTCCTTTTTTATTTTCCATTTATCTGTCCTCATGTTTGTTTTGTTTAATTTTGAAAGGCACTTGAACACAGTCAGAAATGTAATCTAGAAGTAGGGTCCAAGGAAATGTAGAACAAGAGATTGAAATAAAGATAGAAACCTAATTTACAAAGGTTTAGTTAAAAACACAGGACTTTTTATTGTAAACATGTATCCTTATACCCACAGATAAGTATAGACCTCACCCCAGAGGCCACTACAGAAAGCCACAACCAATCAAAATACAGGAGCCTGGTCCCAGGGGACACATCTATAAAATACTATCCAAGCCTAAGGATCAGGAAATGTGGAGGAAAAGAGGAAGAAAGACTGTAAAAGCCCGAGAATCCGGGAATTTGCTGTGAGACTGTGTGGCTTAAGAATGTCACAAGCCACACCCATCAAGTCTCACTAAACATGAGCTGATAAAGGACAATAATAAACAAACATGCCAAGTGGAGGGATGCAGAAAGACCACATGGCCTTAACCCCTTATTGTACAAAAAGTCAAAAAAAGCAAAAACAAAAACAAAAACAAAAACAAAAACAAAAAAAAGGGACTACAGGCAACTGAGCAATGCTGAGGGTGGGAGAAATAGACTTCCCCAAAGGCCAGCCCTGAAAACAAGTAACACCATGCAGCCCCAGGAGGTTATATTTAGGGATATGTAAGTATATACATGTACATGTATGTTTTAACAACAATTAATGAAAAAAGGACATAGCTTTGAAAGAGAAGAAGGATAGTATATCAGAGGGTCTGGAGGGAGGCAAGAGAAGGGAGAATGACATAATCTCAAAACATAAAAAAAAAATCATTTTTTAAAGGGAGTAAGGAACAGAGGAAGCCAGACTAGGGAGATGGCTCAGTAGTTAAGGGCACTGGCTGCTCTTCCAGAGGACCCAGGTTCAATTTTCAGCACCCACATGGTGGCTCATCACCATCTGTAACTTCATTCAGTTCCAGGGGATCCACCACCCTATTCTGGCCTCCATGCGCACCAAGTATGTACACTGTGCACAGATATACATGCAGGCAAAACACCAGTACACATAAAATAGTCATTTTATAAAAAAAAAATTTAAAACAGAGGAGGAGCCATGTACAGTGACCACTGCATGCCTATAATCCAAGAACTTGTAGCCGAGCAAGAGAATCATGAACTTGAGGCCAGCCTGGGCTACATATACAGTGAAAGCAGAAACAAAGTGTGAAAGATTAGTGGAAAAGGAAGGAGGGTTGAAGGGTTCCAGAGCTGCAGGGGAGCAAGGAGAGGCTCTCGAGATGAGGTCGGCATTGCAGGGAGGAAGTGACATGCATTGACTCCAGCATGCAGAGACTGAGGAATAGGTGAGATGTGCAGCAAAGGCAGATAAACAACTCATGGAGCAAACAAAGGGTCCCTTGCAGATGCTTCCTCTAGAAAGAAGCCAGCGGCGCTCTGACAGGTTTTTCTGTTTTGTTATTTTTTAACCTGTGGATGGCATTCTGCACATGTGATCAAAAGACCCTGGGCTAGACTCCAACAACACCCAAGGAACATACCCAGGCCCCTCTGTGTCTGCCATTAGAAGGCCTCGAGCTTGCCAGGCACTTCCAGATCCCAACACATCCTCTTTCATGGGATGGAAGCTTTGGCTTCTCTGTGCTGCCCCCTTCAGACCTGCAGCTAGAAAGATGCCTGAGATGCTGGAGTCTATAAAACGAATACAATAATAACCGCCAAAAACCAGAATCAGTCACACTCCGGGAAAGGTCAGATATTTACAGGGGCGGGTGGGAGTGCCCATTCATGTGTAAATGAACAACCGCTTAGAACTATTCTACACCTCCAGCTAACTGCATTTTTGGAAGAGTGGTTTTTTGAAAAGTCAGAGCCTTGACGTTCAAGGTATGATGAGATATAGTGTCCAAAGTCCACCTGTCAGTTTCATTTATACAACATACACGTAAACAGGGCGGCAAGAGGGAAATGTCCCTTTCTAAATCTGCAGGGCACATATGCTTAATTACTAATATATGAGACTAACTTCAAAACCAAAGAATGAAAACAATGGCTGCAACTCATTAGAATTCACCTATATAATAATGAAATCCGTAATAGTGATAGCTAGTCCACAGTAAATAGATACATATGTAATTGCATGCCATTTTAAGGATCTACAATCTAGAACTGTAAAAACTGTAAATAATCAGAACTTAGTGAACATAAGGCAGACTAGAAGAGGATTATGGGTCTTTTATGAGAAAAGAGCTATATCCCACAGATATTCAACCAACCTTTATGATCAAATTTGGGATTGGAAAAGAGTTCAGTCACTAAAGACTGGGGGCCTGTGTCTGCAAACACCAGCACCAACCTAAAAATAAATAAATAAACTAACAAACCCAGGCGCAGTGGACCACGCCTGTAACCCTCGTATTGGCTTGCCCCAGGTTAAGGGCAAGACAAGTGTCTCCCTGGAGCTCACTGGCCAACCAGTTCAGAAAAGTCAACTTCAGCTGCAATGAGGGACCTTGACTCAAAAAAAAAAAAAAAAAAAAAAAAAAAAGTGCGTAGAAAGTTAGGAAAGACACTTGGCATTGGCCTCCAGCCTCTACAAGCACATGAGCACACATGAATATTACTCCACACATCATACAGACTAAACATGTCTTTATTTCATCATTCCAAAGTAGGTTTTAAAATTGACATTCCCTCTTTTGTAATTAAAAAAAAAGGGGGGGTAGTCATATAGCTATTTCGCTTTTCAATACTTAAATCTTGCCAGGTTCACAGTCTCTAACCTGGGGGGGGGGGTTGTTCTGCACTCAAAACTGAAACTCTGAGAGATCCTTGCTGTTTCCACACCCAAACCTGCAACAGCAACCAGAAGACGCATTGCCAGAGTCATGACGACCGGATGATCTCTAAACTGCAGGCCAGAGTGTGTGGGACCCTTCTTGTCTCTGTATGGTTTTCATTTTTGACTGGGGCTAAGATCCTTCAGGGGCATGGGGGTAGGTGAAGCTTACCTTCTTGGCTCTTTGGGCTATGTCTGGGGTTCTTGTCAGCAGCTTCTCAATCAGGTACTCTCTATTCTGCAAAACAAATGACCCCAACAGTTTAACACCTACTCAGGGGCCCACAGATTCACAGCAATTTCAAAAGAGCAGATTGACTTGGGGGTTTTAAGCATGTTACCTTGGCTTTCTGGAAGAATTTGCATTTTAAAAGTTCTGCTGCTGTGGGCCTGAAAGATCAATAATAAATTAGAGTTGAAACAATCACCACATAATAAATATACTGCCTTGATGCTACAGCTTAACCTACCTAAGAGCAATTATGGAAGACTGACCTTGGAGCAGGCAACACCAACAACCAAGTTAATCACACCGAATAAAGCAGGGCCTGTTTTCTAGTTCTTTCTACATACCTCTACTGAAAAAAAAAAAAAAAAGCAAAAGCTCTTGTGAGTTAATGTGTGACACAATCAGTTTTCCAGCCTCCATTCTTAAACTTCAGTGTGTCAGCTTGGGAAATTCTGAAAGCTAGCAGACCAACTTCGGTGAACTAAATTCCTGTGTCATACAAACTGCAATATAACCCTGTGGAAGGAACTACAGAGTCCGCTGTGTTCTGTGAATCACAAGCGGCAGCAATTATTGGAAAGGGCCCACAGAGAGATGCTGTGCTCCAGCTCAGTCTGCACAGTGTTGAAATGACTGTTTTAAGTGTATATGGACCACTGTTTAAAAAAATAAACGGAACAGTGATTAATAAAATGCAAATCCACTTAAAAGCATTTCTGAATATATCTGCTTCCCTGTGGTACCTACCCGATAACTTGTTTCTCTATGCTATGTGTCCCATAGAGTCAAAAGTTGGGTTCAGAAGGCTCAAAGAGGTTTTACCATGCATCTGAATGCTGACAAGACTGCTCATAAAAATCGCACACATTTAGAAACATTTCAGATTGCAGAGTTTAGACAGGGGATATACAACTGGCAGAGTCTGTAAATACTCCCAAGTTCAGAAGGCTCTGAAATTCAAAATGTATTTTAGATCTGGCCTCCTCAGGCTGTGCTTTTCCACAGATGGTGCCATGTTCCTCACTGCAGTACCACAGAGGCGGCGGCAACCATTAGGCTAGTCCACTATTAGTGATGCTAAGTTTAACTGATTGGTCCCCAGGCTCCAAAGCTCAGCATTGCAAGGTCTGCTTTCCCCACTACAATTAGCCAGTGTCCTGTTGAGCGATGTCTTGGCACTGTACGGATATCCTGTTGCTGAAAACTTCCCCTGTGGTTTACCATCTTGGACTTAAATATTTCATGGGAGGTAGCTGAACACTGATTTCCTACTTTTAGCATTCCTTCTACGTTCAACTGACACTCATCCATAAAGAATAGATTCCTTTGTCAATAACTCCTTAATTAGAAATCCATTTCACTTCCGCTTTCTCTAGTTGTATCTGTAAAAGAGGGAGAATAAAGGGGGAAAGCTGCCCTAATACTCATCCATACAAGCTGAAGATGTAGGTCAACGGAAGAGCATTTGCGGAACATCCAAAGGTAAGTCGTACATTAAGAAAATGAATGGGAGGGAGGAGGGAAGAAGAAGGTGGGGCAGAGCAAGGTTAGGCTGTAAGATAATCTGCTAAAGGACGGGTTCCTCATCTTCCTAGAGGAAAAAGCAAGAAAGATGGGGGACATGCTCTAGATCAAAATACACTTAAAATAAAAAGCCAAACACAGTTCACTGTCCTTGAGTGTACACTGGGTTTGAAAGAGAGTAGGAAAAATTACAAAAGTCGTTTAGAAATAGAGCTGTAAATTCACTACAGGGAAGACACCTGTAAGAAACACTGCTCATTGGAAGGGAGAAGGAAACATCACTGGACATGACTTGCCTCAAAGGCTGGCAAAAGTACACAGAGAAGTATACTGGAGTGAGGGTACAAGTTTAGACACTGTCTCTGTGCCTGAAAATGACAGGACATTACTGCTACAGGACGGGGAGGCTTCACCAAGATGCCCACAGAGTCCACACTCCAGGTGAATTTGGAAACGTCAGCAAGCACAGAGCCATGAACTGTATTTCTGTGCAAGGAAGATTTTTATTCTAATTGTTACCACTTCAAATTTACAAAGATTAGCTATAGGTACCTCTCAAATAAGCCTGAGCCATGCATCCACTACAACAGTTGATAATTGATAACTGCTTTGAGTAAATAAGGGTCTCTATGACAGGAAGGCCATATCCCTTGGTAAATTCATTGAATGCATGAGTTTACATCTTGTTTAAAAGCCAAAGAACTTGGAGATGAAAAGGGACCAAGCCGTTTTACATGATGCATTAGTTACTATTTTGCTGTATATAAGTTTTGCTCATCAGCCTGTGTTACTTATCCTCAGAGGAGCAGGCTCTTGAAGAGCAACTAAATCAAGCTCCATGATCCCAAATCCTCCCAAATCACCTGATGCTGTCTCCATCAACCTTACACACTTTTGCCTTCAACCATGACGGGGTTCTCATCTGTCTCTTGTTTGCTCACGACAAAGTATACCAAGCTTTTGTTGAAAATGTCTCATAAACAAATAGTCCACCTTGCTCATAAGTCAAGAAACAATCTAGATGTCAACATCTTCAGGATCTCTCTCCAGCACCTATGAGTAGAATTCATTGCTGGGAACTTGGTGCTCAGGAACTGTACTTTCAACTCTCCTGTATTTATCTCAATCCATGATTCCTCACCGGAAGCTCCACTTTATCATGTTATGAGCCCTTCTGAGGCAAAGAGCCTGTAGATTTCATTTTTATATTCCCAATGCCCGGCACAGAACAGCAAACGACTATAGCTCAATTTCACACCCCAGCATGAAGTGAAAGCAATGCTGGTAGGCATCTGAGCCAGGACTGTAACTCCCGTGGCTAAGTTTAGCCAGCACTGAAGCATCTGCTAGGCACAGTGAGGAAAAGAGGGAAATGCAGTAAAAAACAAGGCTCACACTAGCAAAACAAGGAGTGGAGACAGCACAGGTGTCCCCAGATGATTTTCTCAGTAAGCCCTCATTCTCCTTCTGCATGCCAAGGGTCAAATGTTAAACCAAGGTAGACAGAAGGCTGTGGAATGCTGGGCTGACCTTGAGAAACAGGACTGGAAAAAAATTCTTTCCCTTCCTGAGAAAGGTCATTTCTATGGCAACCAAAAAAAAAAAAAAAAAAATGTAAGGAGAAAAGCATATTGCAAGGAAAAACCTTTCTCCCCACTCCTCTCCACCCTATCCTTCATCACAAAGAAACCAGGAGATAAGGGAGAAGATGGCTTTAAAGGCCCACATTCTTTTTAGGTTTTTGTTAGTTTGTTTTTTGTTGTGTTTGGGGCATTGTTTTGTTTTTAATAGGCAAGATTGTTAAGTCTCTGGTCATTCTAATACAAAACACAGTACAATTCAACAGTGGGTCACTGGGTCTTTTTGTTACTAAAGTCTGATCAAGTATTCATAGCTCGGGGTAAACCCCACCTGTGCCAAGCTACCTCCATGGGAAAGGAGGGATTAGGGGAACTAGGAGAAATGAAGAAGATGAAAGAAAGTATGAGACAAGCAGAGGCGCCTGGTGCCTGTCCGGACTTAGGTGTGCATGCCTTGCCCAGTTACTTACTCACTGTCATTTTATGCAACAGAAACTATCACTATATGCTTGCTTACTGTTGAGCCATCCACCCGGCCTGCTTTTAACTGAGTTCTACTGGCACAGGGGATCTTCCCGGCCACAGCTCACGTGGCTGCTAACCACCACCCAGCAATGTAACAGGTAATATAAATAGAAATGCTGTTTCACAAGAAAAACTAAAGTGCTACCAGCACCTGAAGTACTCCAGACTATGAATGATGCTGAATCCAAAATCCTTAAAAACTGTGCATATTCTGCAAGTACCAACATTCTCAGAAGAAAATCTCTCAATGGATCCATCTGATACATACTACATACGATGGGGATAGGCCAAAGTCCACTGAGACTTAAAGTGAACCTCAAAGGATTCATGATGAGAGCGCTAGCAGCATGCTTTAATAAATTCTAACAGCTTACTGACCTCAGGCAGAACTTCTTTGCACAGCCCTCCCTCCCTTGGCAAAACAATGTTCCAGCCTAACTCACCGCTGTCATATTCATCTACACAACACCCACCCACTTCGTGCTCACCTTATAGGTCGCCATCTTATAGGTTGCTCATCTTATAGGTCGTCATCATTGGGAAATACATAATCTAAAAGATCAGGGCTCATTTTATCAGGCAAGAGCAAGACATTCTGTTATGCAAAGGCAAGCAACTCTGCCTGAGCTAATGCAAAACACAAACCTCCTTGGGGCCTGGGACTCCCACACCTCCGGTCCATGTCACAAGGAAAGTACAGATCCTGGCATGCCAGCAAAGGAGTGAATCTGTCCTGGTTATTCTGCCATGGTGTGTGTCACTGGTTGCTCAAACCTCTTAGTAACACTAGGAGGGCTTTGGTGCCTACTAACGGTACTAACGTTACAGGGAGATGAGATATATGCAGACTGTACACATCCACAAAGGTTATCAAAGTTTTCCTTCGACTCCTTAACCTTAACCTTAACCTTAATCTGGTTTCTGTGCCTGAAATTCTCTCCAGGGGATGTAAAGCACCTCCAAACTTCAAGCTCCCATGAGTCTCCAGATACAGAGACGAATGCACAAGACCTTCTAAAGTTCTGAATTTGGTGTATACAGGGTAACAAAAGTATACAGGGTAACAGTGCTGAAAAATCAACTTGACACTGCATGAGCACACTGTAATGGGTGTGTAAAACCCCAGAAAGCCTCCCTGGGAGGGTGGAGGCAAATGATGAATATCAGGCTCTATTTCTCAAGCAGGCTGTCTGCTCTAGTACCATTTCACACATGCTCGGAGCAGTCCTTTGCAGTGGGTATTGTAGACCCATTATACAGACAAAGAAATGAAGTCCTGAAAATGAGGATAAAAGAGAGCTAGGGATCCCATCCGGTATCGAAAAACAACAGAAAGGGAAGGGAAAGAAAACAAAACACAAAAAACAGCAATAGCAGGAAAGTCTTCAACAATGTGAACACAGCAGAAGGGCAGATGGGACGAAAACTACTGGGCAACGGTCATTAATTCCAAAGTTAGTCATGAGCATAGATGCTTATTTGTGTATTTCATACTGACTGTTATCCTGTCCACAATGAGTTTTTATGTGTTTGCTTTTGCTTTCCCCAAACTCCTCACATGCATCTCCAATGCCCATGTCTTTTCATCAGAAGGAAGACCGCTGTGTGGAAGTGATGGGGCAGTATTGGTCTAACTCACAAAGGTAAGGTTATAGGGAAAGCACCCAGAAGGCCTGCAACTACTCACACATGCTGAACAATGAGAGTGCTGTGAGGGAAAGGCTTCATGCACATATGAATGTACAAGTGTGTGGCTGCCTTATCAAGGACCTGTCTCTCCATCTCCCTCTCAATCACTGTCCCCCCCACACACATAGAGGGAATCTGGTTATCTGAAGCTTGGGAAAGTATTTAAGTTTATTAAGAAACAAAAAAATGGTCTGTTAAATATATTGCACGTAAATCTAAATTATTTGGACCAAATCACAAACCTATCACTAATAGCACTAACAACTCTCCCCGAAAGCACGGGTTTCTGAGTTGTGTGATATTATACATCACAGCCAGTAGGTGGCTCTCAACTTGTTCTAGAATCCCAAAGGTTGTCCCACAACTAACCAGACACTCAAAGCTAACTCTCACCAGGTGTGGAGGCTGTGCCAGTTCCCTGTAATGACACATTCTGCCTTGTGGTAATGACACCAAATACAAGGAGAGGACAGGCTGATGCTGAAGATCAAAACTAAAATCTAATAGCATTCTCACCAGGAGGAGGGTGGAAACGTAACCCCAGGGAAAGATCAAGTAACAGATGGAAGAAAAATAATCCCTATAAATCAAATGTAAGGACAAGAGAAATGTCAAGCAGAAACAGTCTGTGGGTATTATTTGCAAGTAATAATTTAAAGATTTGCAATAGCAAATAGTCACAAAATATCACAAAAACTGTGCTTAAGCCAAAGAAGCATGGCCTAACTCACAGTAATACTACAGAATATTTTAAAAGCTTAATAAGTTGCATAAGAGTTTATGACTAGAATATAGCAATGCCTTCTAACAAGGGGGTCCATCCCCGAATGGGAGACTTCCTAGAGAAAAGTTGTTGTTGTTGTTGTTATTATTATTATTATTATTATTATTATTATTATTATTATTATTATTTTCTTTAAGCTAAGTAGAAAAGCAGAGGCTTGGGTGACCTAGGATAGACAGAGGACTTTCCAGGTCTGTTGGTGAAATGGCACACACAGCCACATCCCTACAAGGAGCAAGGCTTGTCTGTGAATTACACGACTGAAATTCTCCTTTAAGTGATAAAGGACTCCAGATTTGACTGTTGAAGTCGAGGCTATTTCAAAATTCCAGGATTAAAAAGGAAGAACGAGATTCAATGCAGGGCAGTAACATAAGAAT
This sequence comes from Cricetiscus sungorus, assembly GCA_030556225.1. Classification (NCBI taxonomy): domain Eukaryota; kingdom Metazoa; phylum Chordata; class Mammalia; order Rodentia; family Cricetidae; genus Cricetiscus; species Cricetiscus sungorus. Next base: position 9,481,662 of record JANBXA010000372.1, read on the forward strand.
ACGGAGGAAACATTAAGTTAATTTAAAGCCATTTGCTTTAAACCTTCCCCTCTCCAGCATCCCCATACCCTCCCCCTCGATAATCTTTTAAACAGCCCACACAACTTGTTCTGCAACTAAAGGAAACACTAACTGGTTCAGACTGGAGCTAGCCGGATGTTCCTGAGAGGTCAGCTCAACCTACAGAGTGCAGGGTATCAGTCCAGCTCCCCACATTGCTGACAATGCCTCCTGATTTCTGCTTTGTACCTACACCTAGCAAGCAAGATCAATTCTTCCTCCTCCCTTCCTTGTCCTACAATGGCCTCCTCCCCACCCCCAAAGACTCTGTCTTCCACTAACAAAACCAGGGGCCAGAGCAAGGCATCCTTTTCAAATCCACAAGCATTGTTTCATCAGGACTCAAAACAGGTCTTTGGGTCCCAAACTCAACCCTACATACCTTTTGGAAGGGTCTTTCTGAAGACACAGTGAAAGTAACTTTCTGAAGGACTTCCCATATTTTTTCATCATTTCTTTATCCTCTACTCCAGTTTCTAAAGTGGGTGGGTCATTTTGCAAAGTCAACATGAGCACCTGCAGCCAAAAGAAACGTGGAGACAGTCTCCGTTGAATGTGAGCGACAGTGGGATTTTTAGTTTTTTCTTTCACAAAAGCATCAAAGTCTTTCCTTGGCTGGGTTGCCAACATGCTTTTCCCATAATTAATGGTCTGAAACTTGAGGACTGAAAGGATCCATTTTTCTTTGCAAGTCTGCCCACAGCCCCTCTCTTAACCTTGGTTATTCTCATGGACAGGACTAAGGAGATTTGCTCTTCGTATTAACAATGGTCTCCCAAAGTCAGAGGGAAAGAATTTTCTGGGAAGTAGCTCTCACAGGACCTCAGGGAACACTTGCTTCAGCACAGGCTGCTTGGGAAAGAGTGCTGGTTGGGAGAGGAAAGGACATTCAAGTGTGAAGGCCATTCATAAGTACAGAACCGGCTGTACTCAGGGCTCCTGCAACATATTAGCAGCCCTAAAAATAAAACCACAGCAAGCATCCCAGGAGGCAACGTGATTTTCTCTTAAAGAGAAAACAAAATGAGAAACCTGCTAAAGGGGTTTGGGAAAGAAAGAAAGAAAGAAAGAAAGAAAGAAAGAAAGAAAGAAAGAAAGAAAGAAAGAAAGAAAGAAAGAAAGAAAGAAAGAAAGAAAGGAAGGAAGGAAGGAACGAAGGAAGGAAGGAAGGAAGGAAGGAAGCAAGCAAAAAGAAAAAAAAAGAAAGAATAAGATACCTATGGCCATGATATACTTATGAGGCACAAAAACTATAATCATCGAAAGCTGTGCTCCGTGGCATGGGGACAACACAAACTACAGCTTCAGGGCAAAAGGAAATAATTCAACCCTTTCACAGTAGGAGAATCATTTACTGCAAAAGTAAGTGGAGTGAGTACATAGCACACTATTGGCCTGCAAAGTGAATAGACTTCCCTAATGCATAAATCAACCCTAATTTATACAAATTCTATATATGCCAGGTCTCCTTTCAAGCACTTGAGACACGTGAATAGATGAAGGATAAAAATAAGTGTTATTTGTGGAGAACAACAGCCAAGAAAAGGATGTGGGCTACCGGGGACTCCTGACGAGGTTCTGGTGGACTTCAAGCTGGGGTTAACAAGTGCCTCTTGAGAGTCAGGAGGAAAACAAGTGGAGATAAAGAAACAAACAGTAAACATAAAAGTAAAAAGACAGATAAAGGACAAAGTTCTCTGGGTTACTCTAGTATCTTTTCCATAAAATCTATAGATTACACCTCAGTTTCAAAGGTTCTACTAAAAACAATCTTAGAGATAAAGAGATGTGAGTATATGCATTAAGTATATCATTGACATCCTAATTGTATTTATTAAACATTTATACTGAAATAGAACAGGGCAGGGGTACAACTCGGCACCACTGTATGGTCAGAACAAGTGACATCCTGGGCATAATCACCAAAAGTAATTTAAAAGAAAAATCGCAAATTAACACCACTAAGACATTAGCAGAGATTATTTGTGGCTGGTGAAATCATGGGTGATTATTCTCCCTTGCCATTCTTATTTGTACTTCCAAGTTCTCTACAATAAGAAAGTGCATTTGGGAGGCAGAGGCTGGAAAACAACCAGGGCATCAAACCAAAACCTCACATTTCCTAAGCATTTCCTAAGCTCTACCCTTTGCCCACTGTTTAAAACAGTGTAACTAGGGAACCTTTATGTCATCAGATTGTAATGTCCTTTAAAATTGTCTAAAATTTAAAATATGAAAAATAAAACAAGCATAGGGTTTTGATGAAATATCTCCCTAACTTCCACTAAACAATTGCAGCCTCAAAACAAAATCTGGCTGGGGGAATTAAAAATGGTGTGACCCCTCTCTCAAGAGGCGGGGCAGATAGAAGAATAACAAAAACCTGAAAATAGTACCCAAAGTATATGCTGCTTCAAAACACTGTGAGTCACTCACATCAGATGAGCCTCAACACCACACTCCCTGTGCGCACAGGCTGAACGGTACAGATTATCTTTATTTAAAAAAGAAGAAACGCAGGCTGAAAGCCATCAGCAGATATGACAGCCCTCTAGTACATTTCTTAACTATGTTGTGAGACCTGAGGCTGCCCTGCTCTTTCAGGGTCAAAAGTCAGAGCTATGGATCTGTTCAACTCTGCACTGAGTGGCAAAGCAGGGCATGGCATTATCTCTGTTAATTCGGGGCATGAGAACATGAGTCAGCCTTCAGCTTGGCTGCATTCCTCCGCTAACTCCCACAAGTCTAAGAGGAAAATAAGCATGTTCAGGAGAACCAAAGAATCCATGCACCCCCATCACAGTTCCAACCCGACAAGTCACCCCCAAGGTCATTACTTTCATTGGAGGGTATTTGTGATAGGGCGCTGCTCCGGTTGCTAATTCAATGGCAGTTATTCCAAAACTCCACATGTCAGCCTTGAAGTCATAGCCTCTCACCTAAGAGAGAGAGATAAAAGAAAGAGCACTCACAATGATGCCTCAGGCCTGTTGCACATCATTACACCCGTTATTATGTCAGATATCCAAAGCTAAACACAGAAAAAATGTCAACGTAATTTGCTAAGGGCTCTCCAGCAACCCGGAATTGAAATCTAAGTTGTATGACATTCTGCTGCGATAATAGACTGAAATGAAATGTTACAACTACAGTACATCAGACATGTGTTATGTCAGATTAATTAGACACACTATGTACACATATCAATGATAGGTTTCACTGTAATACAATGATTAAGTTAAGGTAACTTTTTTTTTTTTACCTGTTCCATGACTTCAGGGGCCATCCAGCATGGGGTACCAACAAATGTTTTTCTGACTTTATTCCGTGTAACATCACCCCCTGTTGCTAAGAATGCACTTACCCCAAAATCTGCAAAGAAACAAAAAAATTCAACCTTATTTTATGTTCTGTGTGGCTCATAAATTCTGATCTTGAGCTCATCTTTGGGCCCTGGGATGGTGATGAATAACTTCAAACATGTCAATGGAGCTTCCTCAGAAACAAGTCATCTGCTATCATCTATGCTGCACAAATGCTACTAAAGGTAATGGGCCAGCAAATTCACCACATCATATGATGTCTTCTACAAGAAGGTACCAAAAGTCACCATTATTTTTAAAAATACAATACCAATGAAAGCACCAACACATTTCAAAAGCCCTGGGTATAAAATGCTTCAGCCTTTATCTCAGTTTTCTTTTTCTTAATCAATAACAAGAACACAACTGGAGAAAGTTAAGAGTAGAAAGCAATATATACTTATTTATCTATTTTTGTTGTAATTTTCTAGTTCATTTAATTCTAAGTTATCAATGTTCAAAAAGTCATTTTTTTTTTTTAAAGAAAAAACAAATGAGTTCATTCCATATCACCATGTCCTGGACTAAACAGTATATACTAATACTAATAACCAACAAGCCTAGTTTTGTCCTCTTATAACCACCACACAAAGGAAAAGCTGGGTTGGGTAAGACTGGGTTCCCACTCCTCCCACCCACCCCTCACTCCCCCACCCCCGGCCAAAGTTTGCTTCTGTACAATATCCCTAAGGACAGACAGAATGGTATGCAGAATTAAAATAATCTCTCCCTTTGTATCATTTATTTGTGTGTGTACACAAGTGCATGTGTCTGTGTGCATTCATACGCGTGCAGCAGAGTATCCATGTAGGCATGGTGTACCTGTGGAGGTCAGAGGATGATTTTCAGGAGTTGGTTCTCTCCCCTCCTCAGTCCTGAGGTGTCTGTCTCTCTTGCTGTGTCTGCAATGCTGCATACTACAGGCGAGCTGGCTCACAGGCCTGCAGGTGTTTGTCCACCACCCACCTCGCCATTGGCACTGGCATTACAGAAGCACCCTAGCCTATGAGGCTATTATACATAAGTTCCGGGATGAGACTCAGATCCTTCAGTCTCGTGCAGCAAGCACTTTTACCCAGTGAACCATCTCACAGGCCACAAACTTAATACTCTCCCTAATCCTCATCATACATTACAAATTTGGTGTGTGAGATTAACTTGGTATATTATACATGCATACAGACAAATGTGCAAAAATAACTTCTGTGGTGGACAGTGTGAACATGTGCTTATTAATGCTTACATCCTCAAATGTATTTTTGCATGCAGAGTAAAAGTAGTTTATAAATGAAAAAACCAACTACTCTGGACTATAATACTTGTTGCTAACACCCATGTCAAGGATCCCCAGAGAGTGAAGTGGTGGACAGAAAGGTCAGGGTGCAGTGATGTGTGCCTTTAATCCCAACACTTGGGAGGCAAGGACCATCCAGAGGTACATAGCAAGTCCCAGGCTAGCCAGGGCTACATAGTAATACATAGTAAGACCTTGTGTGCCCAAATATGGGGGGGGGGGAGATAGCCAACACATAATACAAGGCAGGATACTATGATATAATTCTCCTTTGCTGGTCCGCTTTGTTGACTGTTAGGATGCAAGCAATTACAAAGAACATCCTCAAGCAAAAACCTACACCAAAAGCACATGGGGGGTTGTTTGCTTTAGATCTGCAGCGCTGTTAAGCACACTGTGATTTAGTAGCCTTGTAACTAGTCAGGTAAGTGGAAATATGTTGACTTTATTTATAGTTAAACATACTCAGTTTCCAACAGGGCATCAGTTTCAAGCAAATGAAATGAAAATTGAAAAATGTCATGTTAACACTGAACAACCGTTGTATTTAAAAATGCCATACAATTTAATTTGCATGTAGGGATCCTACTCTGAAATTCTTTAAATGACTACATGCAGAAGCTCACCGAAGAGTCAAGTGAACCATCAAATGCCTACTATCCATGGCTAGAGAATATGACTATTCTAAGGCTTTTAAAAATATAAATTTCAATTTGATTCATATTTCCCAAATGAAGTTGAACAAAAAAAGTCACACTATTTTTATTAAAATGATCCTACAAAATGATGATATTAAATAAACACATGTTACCTATAAATAACAATGTGGATAAAGACTGCTTTGAGAAATACTTAGGTTCTCACCTAAAGGCATTTAAGTCTGTGAGCCAACTAAACTAGAGCTATTACTTTTCAATGCCTCAAAATTCTACCTGCCTACCAGATGCATTTGAAAAGCTAGGAAAATCACTGAGGATACAAAGCAGCAATTAAACATTGACAATGCCTCTTCAAAGCAAAATTCATGGTTCACATGAATCACATACTTATTCACAGCCTTGGCTCAGAACATTTACTTTAAAGTCACAAACAGACTGCTAAATGTGTTTTGAGCTCAGGAAAAAAATTCCAGAGGCAGAAAACAACAATCCTAGCATCCACTTGTCATCACAACTTCAGAACAGCTACATTTGGCTTTTGGGTATGGCTGATATGTACACAGACTACTTATCTGTTCTGGGGAACAGAGCCTTTGACAAAAGTACATAGAGTACTAATACAAACAGGAGAGCCAGTAAACGCTGTTCTGTGATGCTGAGAATCACAAGTGGGGGTGGGAAGGGGGGCAGGTATAGGCCTGCATACAGGCCTGCATACTGCAGAAGGGTCTGGGACCAGACAATCTCAGAAATCATGCACATTTTTCTGGCATCAAAGCATCAAATGGAATCAGCCAGCTCCCCTCTGTTCCTATGCAAAATATGGGTAAAGCTACCATAAGAAAAAAAAAAAAAGGCAGAAAATACAATCTTAGTAACAAAAGACTCTAAAACTTTTTGAATCCATTTACTTTTCTTTCCCCATAGTCAGGTCCTCAGTTTGAGCCACCATTACTTCTTGCTAAGAGTTCTGTGGCAGCCTCCTGAATCCCCATGTCCTGCTCCACTAAGACTCAAGCTCCAACAAATAAAGAGGCTTCCCTACTTCACAAGCCCCAGGCCTGCTTCCCTATGTCACAGGCCCCAGGCCCCCTTCCCTATGTCACAGGCCCAGGCCCTTCCCTATGCCACCAGGCCCAGGCCCTTCCCTATGTCACAGGCCCAGGCCCCCTTCCCTATGTCACAGGCCCCAGGCCCTTCCCTATGTCACAGGCCTAGGCCTCCTTCCCTATGTCACAGGCCCAGGCCTCCTTCCCTATGTCACAGGCCCAGGCCTCCTTCCCTATGTCACAGGCCCCAGGCCCCCTTCCCTATGTCACAGGCCCCAGGCCTCCTTCCCTATGGCACAGGCCCAGGCCTCCTTCCCTATGTCACAGGCTCCAGGCCTCCTTCCCTATGTCACAGGCCCCAGGCCTCCTTCCCTATGTCACAGGCCCCAGGCCTCCTTCCCTATGTCACAGGCCCCAGGCCCCCTTCCCTATGCCACCGGGCCCAGGCCCTTCCCTATGTCACAGGCCCAGGCCTCCTTCCCTATGTCACAGGCCCCAGACCCCTTTTCCTATGTCACAGGCCCAGGCCTCCTTCCCTATGTCACAGGCCCCAGGCCCCCTTCCCTATGTCACAGGCCCAGGCCTCTTTCCCTATGTCACAGGGCCCAGGCCTCCTTAAAAGCCTACTAAGAAACTCTTTCCCACTAAAATGAAGTCAAACCCCTTTAGAATAACCCGTAACTATCAACCCCTTTATCTCCTGCACCATCAGTCACTACTCCAGATCCAACTAGGACCTCCTGCCTCACCAAAATGTTTCCAAGATCTCAGTAATCCCTACCATTGCCAGTGCTGCCTCTACTTAAGATGCTTGTGGTCCACATACAGGGTTTCCCTCACAGCTCTTCTGCAGGCAGAAATAGCAAAGGCCATTCCATGAGTTCTTAGTGACAAAGGAGTCTGTGGCATCCTGATCCTTGGCAATTCCTCTGAGCTACATCCATCAAGCCTGCCTATTCTGTCAAGTATCATTTGTGTTGCTTTGGTCATCATCCTAGACAGATATACAGACACTAAGCCTTGAAGAGGATCTGTAGCACTGTAGTTACCTGACTTTGAAAATACCACACGCTAAGAGACAGAAGGTAGATGTCATGGTGTGCAAGACTAACTTGTGACTCAGAACCTTCCTGGACCTCCATTTTCTTACCAGATTTCTCATTTGGGCCTTGTTTCCTGTTGCTTTCATTTTAAAACTCTCTCCTACTTCCTCTCCCTATATATAAATTGTCCTTGGGGTGAATGACAACTCAACTGTTCTCAACTTTTAACAAATAATGTTAAGTAGACCAAGGGGTGGGGCCACGGGGGATGCTCAGCATCTGCATCCTTCAGTAGCACATGTGAAATATGAGTGGGAAAGGTCTGCCTATGGATATTAAGCTATTACCATCCCAGGAGAATAACACAGCGTGTAAAACCAAATGTTGTGATGTCTGTGTGGGAGAACTGCCACCATAGACAATATCTAAAACGGACCTTGGATCTGACCTTGGAAGTGAGGTGAGGGGCTGGACAAGTAAGCTAACGGGAAACCAATCCCAGACAAAGGTACAGCATGGGCAAAGCACAAACTGGGAGGCAAGAAGGAAGAACTGTCTAACAGCTTCAAGGGTGGAAAACACAGGCATCTACAGGGGTCTCGAGTAAACTAAATGGAGGCCAGGCCCTGCAAAGCAGACCCTGAGATTAAGGACACTTGGTGCTCAGCCTTAGTGCTACAGGGGGCTGAACCCTACAGGCAGTCTGGCACTCACTGTGAGCAACCAACCTCCCAGCCAGGTCTCAAGCTTCTGCCATTCAGGGAGAGAAGAGGGGAAACACAGACCTGCTGTTGCGCATTTTCCAGTTTCCCTGGAGAAAACAAACATCAGTGTCTTTAAGGAAAAGTTGGCAACAAACGAACATTTAAAAAAAAGAAAGTGAAAACAATGGGAAGAGCAAGCTGGCCTTTCTGATTTAGTCTGCAAAGCCAGTAAGCTAGTCTGCCAGTTGTGTTGTTACAATGTCTAAAGCCCCGGGCAGTGTGATAGTCTACTCGCAATAGCATAGCCCAGGGGGTTAGCTAGCCTTCTAATGAAGACCTGGGAGCCTGTGGTGACCAGAGCCACTACAGACATTCCTATTCTCTGTATCTAAGTTTAGACAGGTAGGACCCAAGCCAAAAGCCAGGGGTGTATGATTAGGATGAACAGGGACCTACCCGGAAGCCTGGTGCTTGCTGGAAAATAGCTTTCACTGGTGACAATGGAGGCTTCAGCAGAATTAAAGTATCTGAGAACGTTTCTTCACCTTGCATTGAAAAAAAAAAAAAAAAAAAAAAAAAACAGCAGTCTGGCCCAAATATAGACTCCCACCCTGGAATGCCTGTGTAGATTTGGCTTATCACTGCCAAACATAAGGACAAAAGAGATCTGACTGAGGATTCTGGGTGTGCCTGCCACAAGAGAACATCTGATTTATCTACAGGGAAAGAGACCAAGGATTTCCCTGAGCTTATGGGACAAAGTGGGAGAACCATCTAGGGGTGTGCTTGCTAATAAATGTTAAAAATCAGTCTGAACATCAGTTTCATAAAGAGTTAGCAAGGACTCTGTGAAGTCACCAGCCCTCGCCTACCACAACTCTCCTTAGCACCTGCTGCAGTCTAAAAGGGACGTCCACTGGGCTGCAGAGGTGGTTCAGAAGGTAATCAGTCAATAACATGTCCGAAAATTTATATCTTTAAAATAGCTATTTAAAATAAATATATATATATACCGCTGTACGGAAAACATGCATTCAACATTTGGTTACAATGAAAACAAAATTAGTATTTGATAGTTGAGAGCTTTCTAATGATTATTCACAAAGAATTGGATAAACATCAAACAATCAGTATTTTACAGAGGCTAGCTGAAGGGAGAGAGGTGTCCCCATCACCTTTAAGGAAGGCGGTCCTTGAGAGGTCTCAGCTACCTGCAGCCTTTGTTATCAGAGGGCAGGGATTTATAAAAACCAAAAAGCTGAGTGAGAATGCTGAAGGGTCCAAGCCCAACTCAGCATCTGGGCATCAGGAAAGGCAACTTGCAACTGGTCCAATTAGCACTGGTGACCAAGGTGCTTGTCTTTAGGGTAAACATACTGAAAAGTCTCATGTCACGTAGCTCAGGAAGGGGGGGAGGGCTGGCAGCAGGGGCAGACCGCAGCTGTAACCCAGCAGTGCAGTCAACAGGACCACTCTGTGAAAAGAAGCTATGATGAGATAGTGAACGATGGAAATGAAGAGGAGGAAGAAATAGAAAGATTTGAGACTTGCCAGCAAACACAGTGGCAGACGGTCTGAAATAAAATCACAGACCTTCTAAAAGAGCTATTTAGTCCAGACAAAATACAAAAGAGAGCATAGCAGGGATTAACATTTTTTGAGTCCTAAGTGTTCCTACAGTAAAGATCAAGTTGTGAGTATTCAACACGGAAAAAGCAGTTTGAGGTTCTCTGGCCAATACTAAATGTTGTATTCATGTCATTAAAAACAATCTTTTTGTAATTTAGCTTGCATCCAAACCTGGGGGGGGATGTTGGTTAGTTGGGGTTTTTCCGCACTTCTCCCAACCCCTTCAAGAGGCTCACAAACTGAAACATACTTCTAATACCTAGTAACACCCTCAGCCCACCAGTGTCTTGGCTTCCCTGAGCCCATGGCTTCCTTAAAATGACAGGCAGGCCTCCAACAAGCATATAAAGGGCACTGTGGCTTAAATTATTATTGTACAAACTGCACAGCAATAGATATAAAAACAGATGCTAAGTTTTCTCAGTTCTGTTAGACACCAACTACAGAATGTGTGTGTGTGTGTGTGTGTGTGTGTGTGTGTGTGTAACAAGACAGCTCACATTTCTTGAGCTGTCCATACCAGGGTGCACTGTAAGTGTATCCTAGGTTTGTCAATACTAGTGGATCCCATCCCTACTTAGTACCTAGTAGGGTGTAAGTCCTGGGATGAGACCCCATGGGCTTGCAGAGTTGAGCAACTGACCTTCCAGGGAGTCCAGGTATGAAAGAGTGACCTTTGCATGAGCCAAAAAACATGCATAAAAGCAACACATGATACTTTGCTGCCCCTTTACCGCCACTGCTTTGAGAGGGAAGAAAAAGCAAGACCAGGGAGAGGCATGCTTCCACAGTTACAGAGACAGATGTGCCTTTTCCAAGTGCAGGCCAGTTTACATATGCATAAAGATCATTCTTCCTAAACATTAGTTCTGACCTTGGAACTGGTGCCCCGCACTTGGCACTGAAGAACAAGGAAGCTCTTCCCAGGCCAGAAGTCAGCATGCCTGTAGAACCACCCGGCTTCCTCTTATTACTTTTCCCCAGCGTCAGCTTACCCAATGGTCACAAAAGCCAGCCAAGTGCAATTAGCTTCTTTAACTGACCAAGTAGCCATTTCTGTTTTACTTTTGTAATGAGTGATTAAACCTGGTCTTTGTCCACCAGTTTATTTTTGCTTATGAATTAAATCACAGCAACTTCTCCCTTTCCTGGAACCCTGCCTTCATCAAAATGCCATCAGGCCTCTGGGCACTGAGAGTCAAGTCTAAGTGCAAACCCAAAGGCCACAGCCTCCTTCCTGTCTGCTGGAAAATCTGCAACTGGAGAACAGAGGAGAGCTTGGGGCAGCACTTCCTCGAAGGAGGCAGAAGGGACACTTTTAGTGTCCCAGTGAGCACCATTCCTCTGAGTTCCAGAACCCTGCTCAGCAGAAGTCAGCACCACTCACTAGGGGACAGGAGCAGAAATCGAGGCTAAGGGAATAGAGCCAAGATGTGGCAAGATCTGGGACAGCAGCCACCTACACTTACAGGGCTGGTTTCCTTCTAGAAAGGATACCCTTGTGCTTAGGACAGTGGCTAAAATGTGCTTAGGACACCCACTAAAATGAGCCTACCTGGGCCAGGCGGAGATAGTTCGCACTTTTGATCCCATCACAGAGACAGATGAATTTTTATGAGTCCCAGGCCAGCCTGGATTACAGAGTGAGTTCCAGGACAGGCTCCAAAGCTACACAGAAAAACCCTGTCTTAGAAACTGCCCTCTCCCCTTCCCCCAAAAAACAGAGCCTACCTGACTGGGGAATGGAATTTAGAATATACTAAGGTCTTGGCACCAGTCATTCTGTGACAGACACTGCTAGGTGACTACCCCACTTCTGCACCTCTCCTGCTCTACCACAACCGGGTCTAAGCAGATCTAAGGCAACCATGATGTGACCCTCTGTGCCAGTAAACGGCCCTAGCCCATGTGCTCTGAGAGGAGTATAGTGCAAATTCTTGTGGGAAAGTCTACATCTAAATGGGCTCCTTCGCTTCCCAAACTCCTCTTTCTTTGCAACATGCAATGCAAGGAACAACAGCAGTCCAGGAAGACAGATACACTCCAGCACACAGCAGGCATGCAAAGGGACCAGGAAAGAGTCATGACCCTCATGATGACCCGCAGCAACTGTGAAACCGTATTTCCTGAGATTCCTGGGTATGGGAGGTAGTCAAATGTCTACTTAATCTCCCTCCAGACAACAACTGTATGGTTGGTACCGAAAGGCTTAACTCTTACAGTTTCCTGTCTTCATCCAACACAACCATGTGTACTGGCATACTCCCTGACTGCCAAGGGTTAACAATTACATCAAAGACCCAAAGTTGTTGCAAACGCCAAAAGGATTTGGTATGAAAAAAAAAATCATCAAGAAAACACTTTTAGTGCCTGTTTGATGATAAAACAACTCCAGTATTAGCACAGCTTTTAATGCCAGAGCCATAAATCAAAATGAGTAATTGCAGGAGGAGGATGGAGCACACACTGAAAGCAAGGTCTAACTTTTGGTTGCTATTTGGAGTAAAAATTCCACAGCTTTGACCAGTACAACATACTTCTAGGAAACAGAAAAGAGAGCTCTAATCTGGACCCTTAGAGTGCCGTCCACAGACTGAAATAAGTAGTGCCACCTGTGAGTTCCTCAGACCTGCAGGGTCTTGGGGGTCCTGGGCTGGAGCCACTGGACCAGAACCTGCACTAGTGCCAGATGCTCAGGTGACTCAGCGCACAGAGACTGACTCAACGCACAGAGAAGTTGAGCTTTCCTAGCCAATCTCTGTGCCTAGACAACCTCAATGACAGCAGCTCCGCAGCTTCCCTTATTCACTCTTCCAAGAAGAAAACCACAGTCAGGAAAAGAGACTGTAGAAAAAAGGATGTATGTGCGTAAGCCCACATACAAACATAAATGGCATGCAACAGTGAACTCTGCCTAACTCAAGGGACTCTCAACTGTGTCCGGTGTGTCCTGGGGGCCAAGCACAGCCACCCCTCTACAGAGGTTTCATGAGAATAATTTATAACCACACTCCTATTAACTGGCGGTCATTAACAGCTGCACAAGGGAAAGGCCACACTACAGTGAGAGGAGCTGTGGTGACTGTATTTTTTGTATGAACGTTTGCGGCCCTGATCACTCCTTTCCCACTCATGAAGATGCTGTTGAGCTAAGGGAGAAATGGTCATCCTACCAAAGCAGTAACCTTGACTGTATGCATCTTTTAAGAGAGTTGATAGCATTTAACAACAGATCTACTGTTAGTCACCAAGTGCTCACATGGCACCTGCCCTGCTGCAGAGAGCTTGTGGGGTGCGGGGTAATACCAGAATCTTCTACAGCCTCACTCAGTGATGCCCTCTTGCAGTTGCTCCCACCAGGCTTCTTCCTTCTTACAGTGAAGTGGTGCTCACCAATCTGGTCCAGCTTCACTGGCTGAGGCCCTCACCCACAGTATGGTGCCTGATGTATTCACAGTTCAAAAACATGATCCTATGGAATTTCCTGAGTCTGGGCCCTAGAGAGTCACTTGTCAGCTGCTCTGGACAAATGCATGTTCCCATCAGTGAATGGAAGGGGGGCAGTCCCTACTGTCTTTGAAACAGCCGACAATGACAACTGTACAACCTTTTCTGACAGCAAGTTAAGGGAGGAAACTGGATGGCATGTCTTTTCATTTCCCAAAGGGAGATTTTCACATATAAAAAAAGAAAGAAAATGAGAGACAAGCCTACAGTTACTTAGGGTTTCATCTGCATTGTCTCAGCATTGCCATCAACCAGTCGCCTTCTAATGTGGCTAGGAAACTGGAGTCCTAGGACAGCTATGCTGGAGACCCTGGCAGGAGTCAGTTTTCTCAACTCCAATGATACACCAATCAATGGCCAACTTTCTATTCTATATGACACTTAATTGTGAACAAAGGAAAACCAAGCATCCCAGAGAACAGAGGGGCTTATTTAATAAATGACACTCTGACAATGGTGAGCATTGACAGAAACTGGGCTTAATCCATCCTCTATGCCCAAAACGATCCTCTGATTTGCACACTTTAGAATAGGGCCAGAATGTCTTTAGTGATTACAGTTAATGAAGGGCCACTCAAACAGTTTGACAGAAGATAGGTCCTTGGGGATCATGTTGTCAACCCTCTGGATGAAGAAACTGATCCCTGGAGCAGCTGACATGTCAGAAAGTAGAGAGCTAAAGTTCCTAGGGAGGTCGTGCTGGGGGTTCAATGGCGAGCACTGCACAGGCAGTCTGAGGAGACCTCAGAGCGGTGTGCTTGTGTGACCTTCGCAATGACCAGCCTTCCACACACGTGTCCTAACTGCTCAGCAGCCTTCAGGTCCCTCACCTGGGAAGCCTACTCTGCTGGGCTGTCAGCGCTGCTCCAAGGTAAATATATCACACTAGTATCATTCCCGAAGCCAGAGTCACGCTTCTGAAGTCGCCAGGGTCCACAGCTGGCCATATCCGAAAGGACAGGCAAACACGTCTTAGATCAAATATTAATACTACTAAATTTCCAATGCAACATTTATACACCCGCAGGTGATCTTTTTCAGGCAAATCTCTCCTGAACTGGCTCTATTATCAGAAGTGTCTAGGAAACCACAACAGCCTGTCTGTGCACTTGAAAGAGACAGCCCCTATGGGAAATGATGAAAATAACTCCAGTTGCCACAAGTATTCAAAGAAACAACTGACATCATTTCCACAAAGTTCTAAGAAAGATTAACTGAGGATACTAAAACATTCAAAGAATCTGCAGAATTTCAAATCTGCAACAGGGAAAAATTCACGTTTAAAACAATTAGCTATTAAGAACATCCATTAGACTATTTTGCTCAGTATTTTTATGCTATTTATCTAACTCTCACTCAATACCACTAGCCAGGTAGTCTAGCCGACCTTGAAGTTCAATGCAAACCCTGTCTCAAAATAATAAGATGGGAAGATATAGAGGAAGACATCTAACATTAGTCACTTGTCTCCATGAAGCCATGCATGGTCAAGCCCAACAAACCATGTGTGTACACATGCATAAACCACACCCAAAATATTTTCACAAGGTAGAGGGCAACTGAGGAAGATACTTAAAGTTGGCCTCTGGTCTCTGTCATATGCACATACATAAACATATACATGCCTGAAACATGAACATTCACCACACATATAAACATATGTACATATTCTATCATGCGTTCTGCCTATTTCACTTTTGATGTATGCTTGTTGACAATTTTATTCCCATTACTTGTCACTCCCTCAGCTCAGAGGACTGTGCTTAAATGCTTCATTAATACATGTTGACTAGTCATTTAAGACACCCAAGCATCGAATGTTCACTTTTGCCAAGGGCAGAACAGACTGTACCAAATAAGAAACTGGAAAATAACTGAATAATGTACCCGTGAACTCAACTTATTCTTTCAGCTTAACACTCTTGTTTGCCCAAATCTCTCTATCTTTTTGATAATATTTGAAACTGAATGGTAATTATTAGAGTCCTGGGAGGGAGGGAGGGAGGGAGGGAGGGAGGGAGGGAGGGAGGGAGGGAGGGAGGGAGGGAGGGAGGGAGGGAGGGAGGGGAGGGAGGGAGGGAGGGAGGGAGGGAGGGAGGGAGGGGAGGGAGGCAGGAAGGGAGGGAGGGAGGGGAAAGGAGGAAGAAAGGGGACAGAGGGAGGGAAAGAGAGAGGGAGGGAGGGAGGGAAAGAAAGAGGGAGGGAAAGGAGGGAGGGAAAGAAGGAGGGAGGGAAAGGAGGGAGAGAAAGAAGGAGGGAGGGAGGGAAAGGAGGGACCTACGAAGGGGGAAGGAAGGGAGGCTGAGTCCCATCTCCTTCCCCATGCTCTGCCCGCCATGCAGTTCAATGTGCACAGCTGAGGAAGGGCCCCAGCAGCGAACAGAGAGGTTCTTCACTGGGTTCACCCTGTAAGCTTCCCTGAGGTATCTATCGCCCAAGTGCATGCTAGCAGCTGCTAAGGATGGAAGCTGCTTACACTCTCTCCCAGGTGACTCTTCCTGGCAGTGTACAGGTGGAATAAAAAGCCAGCTCTCCAGAACTGACCATACCTTTGGCTCCTGATAGAGGTTTCATCAAATATTAGCATCTATCAAGTCCTCCAAATCCAAAAGTCATATCAACTCACTGTACTTATTCACTTAGCCCCCCCCCCAAAAAAAAGAACTGGTCTGTGAGGTTTTTTTTCTAATTATTAACTAAATTTTAATACAATTTACCTAATTTCAAACTACCTTGAATCTGAAAACAAGTGTTGTGGTTGACTAAAAGCAACTCACACCCACCAAATATTCTAATTCATCTATGTATTTAAGTTCTAGGCACAGAAGGTCCCTTTCTAAGGTCCCTTATATTCTCTTTCACTTCTCTGAGTTTATCAGTTCAACAGTCAACGACAGCAAAGCATATCCAAACACAGAGGAAAAACATTTTTTCATTAAGAAACTATTTTTGGTGAGGTGCACTGGTCCATCAGCTACAATCATTATACTCAGAAAATGGAAGCAAAAATTTGAGTTCAAGGACAGCTGGGCAACAAATTGAGAGCCTGTCTCTAAAACAAAACCCTAGTTTCGGCTGTAGAGGAAAACATCATTGTGCATGTGCCTTGGTATTCTAAATGCTCTCACCTCTGCCCTGGTAAGTGGATATAGGCTTACTCCGTTGACACATCGGCTCATTGACTTGCATGAGACAAGGCATCCAGCATGTCTCCCCGTCAGATCCCATTCACCAAAACTTCCTGAACTCCTTCTTCCTGTCAGGCACTCTCTGGTAAAGTGGAGATGAACAACAGTTCCTACCTTTGGGAGTCACCTGGTTTGGAGGGATGAGGGGAACAGAGGAACCCAATTTCCTTTCAGAGCCATGAGCTAGATAGAGCAAGTTAGGATGTGAAGAGACCACGTGCAAACTTCTTAGGGGCTTACCCAAGGGAGTTGGATTAGTGAAGGGGAGAAAGCAGAGCAGAAGGGTTTCACAGAGAAAGGATGCCAGAAACAGAACTGCAGGATACTTGCTGTTGGCAAACTGAAGAGGAGTTGAGAGAACAGGAGTACTGAGGGCCAAAATGGGAGCACTTGAGAGGGGACATGGTCCGGGGCAGGTCGCTCCTCTACCCCTCCTTGAGGAGCTTTCTCTACGCCATCAATGGGCTTTAAACTGCATGCCAGAAAGTGACATGGGCAGACATACACACTAGACTCTTCCCTCAGGTGAGAATCAGGAAACAAAGGCAAACAGCAAAGGAGCAGGCCGGGAGGGGGTGAGACAGCGTGCATGGAGCCTTACCCTTAACCACTTCCTCGTCACCTGCCACACTCCAAGTAACCAAGTAAGTCAGGACCTGACCCCCCACACACACACACACCTTTTTCCACAGGCCCGTAACAGTTAGCAGTATTTTCACTGTGCTCTAGTGTTTTCTTACCGGGGTATGTATACACTACATGATTATGGGGCCAGAATGAGCAATACCAGGTTTCAAGAAGGCTTCCCAGGGACAGGCAGAGCCCACCCTCCAGGCCATGGTGTCAGGAAAGACAATGCCACCAGCAGCTACTCGTTAAGATGGATGCCTTGGTTCCTTTCAGAGTGCACCCACATTCATCAAAGGCTGCTGCTTCCAGAGAAGATTCCACATTGCTGCTCAAAGCCTCTCTTCCCTAAACACAAGAAATGCCTCCTCGATCTCCAGCCGCCTCCATCAATGTCCAGAGAAGGCAGATGGAACCCAGCAAACCTGGGTTTGAAATCTCAATTACCCTCCCAGTCTGTCTCCCTTAGACTAACACTAATGTACTAAAAAGCAGTTCCTTGCAAGCTTCTCTGGAAGTTTCTGTCAGGGAGATTTCAGTGTTCAAAACACGGGCAGAGGCTGACCATGGACGTAAGGACAAAAGAACAAAATCTCCCTCCTGGGAAACAGCATAAGGAAGTCATGAGATCATACCTTACTGGCTAGATGGAATGTATTGGGGACTCATGGAGGCTGCTGTGAGGTAACTTTCCAGTGCCCTGTGCTTAGCTAAGTAGCAGACTTACCTTCTCTGTTACAAAATGTCTAGAGATGGGAAATAAGCCTTCACAGACATAAGCTCAGTTGGTACCCGTAAGACAAGTGCAGCAAACTTTCTGCTAGGTGAGTTAATGGCAGCAGAAATGGTTTCTCAAATGTTCAGAAGGCTGGCATCCTAACATCCAGACACCAGCAGATTCCATGTGGCTTGGTCCTGCTCTCTGGCAGATCCACAGCACCTACAGGGTAAGTCTTCACACCATGGGAGGGAGAGGCATCTCCTCACTGGCCCCCTTTTAAAGCCTCGTGTCTCTCATCCCCATCACAAGAGCTCAGCCTGCATCACTTCCTACTCCTAATGGTAATCAGGTCCCAAAATGAGTGTATGGGGGACATAGAGACTACAGAGTGCACAGCTCTAAAATGGCAAAAGCATGTAAACGTATGAGCACAACATCTGTCATATACAATATAGCATCATGGATCTAGAAAGGTCTCTGGAAATGAGGTTTAGGGCACAAACGCCTTTAATCCCAGCATGAGAGGCTGAGGCACCATGGGATAGCTGAGTTACACAGGCTCAGCCAGGGCTCAACAGCAAGACTCTGTCTCAGACACACAAAGAAAAAGTTTATCTGATTTTGAAATCAATATTTTTACAGGACAGGAAGAACACCTAGCCACTATTTAGAAGAATCTTACAATAAACAGAGCTGTACTTGACCGCCCCAATGTGACCTCTTCACTATTCATTTCTGTTTGCTGAAAATTCTCTCTCATGAATTATAGACACACAGGCTTAGTCACTTCCCAGACAAGGTACTAAGCTTTTCGTGACAATATGACAGAGCATCAAATCGGTAAATAAACGCCATGCCGTGGGAAGAGCATGACTTTAAATCAGCCACTCGTCCTTCTATCACAAACTGTGGAAAAACCTGTTTAGTCCATTTCCCAAGGTACCCAAACCAGGTTTACTGAGAAGGAGTCGAACACAGGGCTTCCCAAGTGCCGTACAGAAGGTAAAAAGCATTTTATTTTGTCCTGAAAGGGGAATTCCATCCCTGGGTTTTGATCATGACATGGAAGCTGGCTTTTACCAATCTCCAGAGTGTGGTGTGACTTCTGAACTTAATTCTACCCAAATGACACCAAGGACACCTTCAGTTTTCAGATCTTACCTGCATTTCTATTTGAAGGAGCAAGGAGGACACTGCTTGGCATATGTCCCCTGACCCAAAGTGGATTTAGGCACAGAAAAGCTGCTGACTGCTCAATTTCAATCTGAGAATGCAATCATTTAAGTCTAGATTTAGGGGGTGCTTCCTGGGAATCCCACAGATCGGGGGTTGACACACTCTGGAGTCAGGAGGCCAGAGTCTGAAGCTACACTCCAGCACTTACTCTGAATTTGGCCCAACTGCTTTACTTTCTTACTCTGTGTCTGTTTCCGGTCTGTATCATGAACTATGGTGTCCTTCCCCATGATGTGTGAGGTGGCTGAGTGCGTCCAGAGTATAGTTAGTGCCCAAGAGCTGGCCTCACACATAGGAAACACACGGTACACACTGGACACCCCAAGTCAGTGGATATACCCGTGCACCCCAAGGATCTGCACCTCTGTAAGGAGAACTAAATGCGGGAGCCTATTCACCATACTTTACAGGTACATCATAAAGCCATGACTTCAAGGACCTAGCCCAGCCCCGGATCTTCCCTTGGGAAACAAATGGTTCTGAAGGGGCCGTTTACCTACATGATAGAATGTGTGGTTTCTTTGTATAACACGTATATAATACATAAGAATTAAAAGCTCTTCTGCCTAGCTTTCCTTTCGCGATGCATAGTAAGGATGTATGGGCACACAAAGGAAAATGGGCAAGACCAGTCTGTATACAGCAATCACCATCGGTTCAGACACAACAGCAGACAGCTAGAGAACTCTGCACACACACACAGACACAGATACACACACACACACACACACACACACACACACACACACACACACACACACACACACACTGCTCTGTGTGTCTCTGCTCACCTACCCACCAAGGGGATGATGGCCAGGACTCAAAGCCCAGTGCTGAGTCCCGAGACCCTAGTTTTTGGCTGGTGACCGAGTGTCTGGCAGGGCATAGCGAGCTGCCCTGAAATGAGAACTGCAGTAGCAGCAGCCTGCACCCAGGCGGCAAAGCCAATGCTTTTCAAGACAATAACCTGACATCCTGCCTCAAATTTTTTAAATAGCCCTTTAAATTCTGTACAAATGCAACACTGCACTCAGTTCGGAGAAGGGACAGGAGATCCTAGGGTGAATTCCAGAAAGCTGTAGCTCCAAAGGTGTGGGAGGTACCGATTTAAGTGTCTATTGGCCCACAGTAGGCATTTGGGGTATGACAGTCCACTTCATGAAGTCAGTAAGAAGCACGGGAGGAAACAAGGAAGGACTGTAACACAAAGTCCTCACTGAGTGCCAGGCACACACAACACAGCCCCGCCCTTCACACCCCCGTCCACCCAGATGATCCCCACAGCTGCCAAACATTAGATTCTTTCCACAGGTGTCCTCGGGACCCCAGACCCACAGCACGCCACACCACCACTCCTGGTAGGTAAAGAAGCTCAAACCTTGAGGTCTGAGACTGAAAGCAACGTGCAGGGAACCTCGCCTCAGAGGATCCCAAGTGAGAGAAAGGAAAGGACAAGGTGTTCCAGACACCCAGGAAAGGGATCAGATCATTAATCTGACGAGAATAATGGGAAGAGGTGACTGGCAGGATACCAAGAGGCAGAACAGAGCAGCAGTCGACCTGTCTTTGCATTTCAAAGGCAACTGACTGCTATTATGGCCCTCACATTGTGAGGACTGTTTCATCCCCAAACAAACAAAGTTAGCTGTACTTCCCTATCTGCTTAACTCAAGGTTAATGGGAAGTTTTCTTCCAAATGGTATACTAGGTCAGCTTTCTGGGAACTCATAAATTCTCTCGTAGCTGACGAATCTGAGATGTACATGACTTCCGGGCAGGGCAAGTGTGGTCCTGCTGGCTACAGTAATGCTGGGGATGACAGTAACACTAATGACCATAGCAACAGCCACAAAGCAGCATCTGTTGACAGCTGCAGAGTAAGTACCTACTGTGTGCCAACACTGTTAAAGGCATTCTCCTTTGGAGTGAGTGAATAGGTATTCCATGTTATGGGCATACTGTGTATACCCACTTCAGACACTACAGTTGCATCTCAGATTTTGCTTTCAAAAACAAATACTTCAAGAAACTATCTGAGCATGGTGGTATATGTCTATAAGCCCAGTACTTGGGAGGCAGGGGCAGCAGGACTGTCCCAAGTTCAAGCCTAGGCTACACCCCCTTCCAAAAAAATCCACAACAAATACATGTAGGATTCTAGCATTCCAAACATTCACAGGGATCGCTGGAGGGCAGCTTCCTAACAGAGCCATAATTGTGCTCATAAATGATTAATAACTCCCTCTCAGACAGATGTGCTCCAGACTCCAGAGATGCACGCACTCCCACCACAGCTGACCAGAGCCAGTCAACATGGGGGTCAGTGGTTGCAGAATGGAACAGAGATGTGTGTGAGTGGCTTCTATAGGCCGCCTCACAACTCACTTGGTTACAGAGATAAAGGCAAACTGCACTTCTAGTTGTGAGAGATAGATTCCTCTCCACTGTAATGTAACTCTTTGTACTGCTAGCAACAATGTATTAACCTTTGGCTTTGTGTAGGTATTTTAATATTGTTTCAAGCTGAATTTCTCTAGTTGTAACACTGTTTTTGTTTTTTCCCTTACATGAACTCCACCTGCCTATGTGCTCATTACACTGCTTTTGTCCACTGTCCCTTTGTATTGACTGGTCTAAGCATTTCATGTGTGTGTGTTTGTAAATATGTATAGTATGTAAGAATATGTATATATAGTGTGTATATATTTATATACATATATAGTATATATTACAGCAACCCAACATGCATTCGTGATTCATGTGACAAGAAACATAATTTGAACACTATCAATAGGCAATTTAAAGTGATGAATGCAAAATTTCTGTACAAATACATCTCTTCACAACTAAAGGAAATGTATATCAGGGCCATCAGGATGGTTCCATTATTAAAGGTGCATGCCCTGCAAACCTGGCCACCTATTTCTGATCTCCAGATCATGTAAAGATGGAAGGAAAAAAACAACTCCTCCAAGCTGTCCCGACTCCCACTCATGTGTAGTGCCATGAATACACATGCACACAATTTAAAACTAATTAATTTTTTGGAGTCATAAAGATCCTAACCCTTATTTTCTAGAATCCTTTCAGACAGTTTAACAGAAGTGTTTACAAGGGGAAAACCCCAGCCTCAAAAAGGCCCTTTGTCTACATACAGCACTGCAGTTCCCAGTCTACTGAATCCATAGACACCTGAGCCTTTTTTATTATCATTTCACTCTCTATGTATGGCTGTTTTTGCCTGCATGTATGTCTATGTGTGCCTGGTGCCCATGGTGGCCAGAAGAGGGCATGAGACCCCATGGCTGGAAGTCACCACATAGGTGCTAGGAATCAAACAGCAGTCCTCTCGAAGAGCAACCAGAGACCCAACCACTGTCCTAAGTGTTCCTATGACCCATCTCTCCACTCCCCAAAACCTGGGTCTTAAGGTGCAGTAGCTACAAAGGAAATGCCTGTACAACAAGCATTCTCACCTGTCTCACAAATGAAAGAAGTGAGGGTAAAAGATACAACAACTTCCACATAGTGAATGCCAATCAGGGTCCCAAAACCTTTACACCTAAGTGATACACAAAGTTGCTTCCCATAACCTTAAATCAACTATACTTGACCAAATCTGCCTTCTCCACAATATCACTCCCATATACATTCTCTAAGGGAATGTATATGATTTGAAAAACAAAACTTTCATTTGCATCTTCAAAAGCCATCTCCCCTTTAAAAGAGAAAATTAAAAGTTGCCCTTTACATATGAAAATACAGAGGCCAAGGTTTGTACCCTGTGAGCCTCACTCTCCAGTCTCACCTGAGGGTCCACAGAGATGGCCACAGTCCAAGCCTTAAGGCTCAGGATGGGTCTCAAAGGGGAATCACTCACTTAGTATTCACAAGACCTCTCATTTGACCCCAGTCCCCCAAAATTTAAAAGTCTAGCCTCTGTATTAGACTTTTTTTCCTACTGAACTCCTCTACTTCTCTTTTTAAATTATTTTTATTTTTATTTCATTTATTTTATGTGTATGAATGTCTTGGTTGCATGTTTATCTGTATACCACATGTGTGCACGGAGCCCACAGAGGACAGAAGAAATCATTGGGTTCCCCAGAACTAGTTATAGATGTTTTTGAGCCACCAAGTGGATGTTGGAAACCAAACCTGTGACACCTGCAAAAGCAGCCAGTGATCTTGATCTTTGAGCCATCCCTATAGTTCCTGGATTCTCTGTTTCCTATTAACTAAATCCTCAGATTTTTCTGGAAACAGACTGTTGTTTAGAATAAAGTGCTATGGACGATTTTTTTGCTATGGACAGAAACCATGGCCATGATTCTCACAGTGCTAGCAATGGAAGACAGAAGGCTGAGCACTCAGGAATGGCAGGAATCACTCCACTACAGGAAAGGACTATCCAGCCAAAACCAGTAGCATGGAGAGATGATGATGGCTGAAAGTGAGGCTGGGGCTGACCTGCCAGGACCTGGGGCAAACAAAGGGAAAATGTGGATGCGGCTACCTTCTCTGCCAAGGCTCTTGGGTACTCTGATAACTAAAAAGAACAAGATGAAAAAAGCCATAGGACATGCTCATCTCATGTGGTCACTCAATAGCACACAGAAATAAAAGGTTTCTAAACTAATGCATACAATGTTTTAAAATTTCAAATTCAATCAAAACCAATTTTACAAATGACTTTTCTGGCAGGTATTGAATAAACATCTTTATTCCATCTGAAAGGAAGAGAAGCTTATTCAGGTAGAAACTGAAAACCAGACCATTATAAAAAGGTTCTGTGCTAAAACAGCATTCTTTATCAAGAGAACTAGCCAAGATTATCCAGGCTCCAGTCCCACGCATTCTGTAAGGGCATGTCTATTAGAGTAACTATTTCATAGAAATCATCCTCCGTCCCTTAAAATGTAACAGTTCTGTAAACAAGGGAAGATTTTCACATCTAGTAGCTTTACCTGCTATTTGTACCGAACCATCCTCACCCAGGAGAATATTGCCAGCTTTCAAATCCCTGTTAGGAAAAAAAAAAAAGCAGAGAATAAATTATGAAGGATAGATTATATGCTGACTCTCTCTGGAAGATTTTAACACATGGCACACAGGCCAACTGCCTGACACAATTATTATATTGAGAATATTAAAGTCACGTAGCAGATTTTAAAAGTTCTAAGTGCACACTGTCATTTTATACTTTGCTCCCGAGGCACAGTTAGGGTTTTAATAACAAATATTTTATGTGAGGCCATTATCTGCATTTAATTAAATCATACTGAGGAGACTATTAGGAGACTACTTTATGTTTCAGAGTTAGTGATTAACCCTACAGCCACAAGACTGTCATATTTATCAAGAACCAAATCCTTGTCTAAGTCCAACTATTCTGCTTCACTCAGCTGCCTGTGGCACAATTCTAAACACAGCCCACTTAAAATGAGCTTGATCAGTTTCTCCTATGGGGTGACACCAAGGTTAAATGCCAATTACAATAGTCCATGTGATATTTCTTCACTATATGAAGCTCTGAGGAGCCATTTTAATATTTAAAGGAAGTGATAATCAAGAAACAAGTATTAAAATATATAGTACAGATCATTAAATATACAGCCCTGTCACGGTTCCACTTTGAGCAATGTTATTAGTATTAGGGTAAATGGTTGTCTATTTGTAACAATACTAAGAGCCGGAGTAACACTGCTGCTTTTGAAGCACTGGGCACTCAAATTCCCCTGGCTCCCCCACTTCAAAGCATAGCATTCTATGTTACAGAAGAAGTTGTCTGTGCTGCCTCCCTCCCTCCCACCACCAGGCTCCAAACTGTTAACATAAAATGTAACAGTCTTGCCTTCCTTAGGAAGAGGGAGATGCCATCCAGTTCAACTGAGTACACTTTAAGAGCAATTATGTTAACTAATTCCTTAATGAGCCCACACAGTACTTATTATATTTGCTCTATTTCAATTTAACCACATAAACCAGGATACCAGGGAAATGTATCCAAGTTTATTCTTTGAAAGTTTGTCCTGCTTTTAAGTGTTACTTTGGAGATGTGTCCTTGACTTTACAAACTGGAGCTAAACATTGTGAACACAGAAATCATACCTGTGGATTTGACCATTTCTGTGCAGATAGTCTAAACCTTCCAAAACCTCCTTAAGAATTGTTGCGATTATTGCCTCTTCCAGAACACCGTTCTTGTGTTCTCCTCGATTAACGATGTATTTGATGATATCCAACATGGAACCTGATCAGACAGACAGAATTGGCAGGATTATTTTCAGAAGATTCCTTTTTACATTGAGAACCCTCTACTATGACAACACTAGATAGGGGCATCAAAAACAGGATCTGTTTACTGATTTTCAATACTCCCAAGGAATAATATGAGTCAAATGTCACGCCCAAGGCTAGAAACACTATGTCTATTAATAATAAGTTGACAAGAACACTTTCAGTGTGAGGTTGGGAAGAATTCTTATTAAAAGCCAGGGAGGAGTGCTCTGTTGAGATGGCTCAGCACTCTAGACTGATGCTTTTTCAAAGGACCCTGATTCAGGTCCCACTGCTGCCATCATTGGGTGGCTCACATCCACCTTTAACTCCAACTCCTCCATGGGATCCAATGCCCTCTTATGTCCTTTGCAGGCCCCCACATACACACGGCCAACAAAGACAAACACATAATAATAATAATAATAATAATAATAATAATAATAATAATAATAATAATAATAATAATGGGAATAGAGGCTGTGAAAATTAAAACTCATTATCAAATGAGAAATTTCTGTCATGAGAAATTCCTATGAGCGAGTAAATCACACTTCTGCTGTATCTATGAGGTTATTTCCAGAGTGACTGGCACATGGGACAGTAATTTAGGGAAAAAAGATGTGCTTGCCCACAATTACGGGCAGTATCATCAGATAGGCTGGGGCCTCAGATAGACTAAATGTGGAAAAGAGAAGAACCACCAACACCCATGAGTTCCACTTTCTGGGTGAGTGGGTGTCCTGCATCTGCTGTCCTCACAGAAACCAGCCTTTAGTGCTGACTGGCACAAGTGAATGCATGGAGTCTCTAGGTCTTAAGCTCAGATGGAGGCAGCTTCTCTGCCTCTCCACTGGACACAGCCATTGGTGGACCATTCATCCTCCAATCATTTAAACCAATGTTCCTTTGTAATTACATAGATGGATGTAAAACATACACTGCCCATGGTATTTCTGTTCCCCTAGAGAATCTTGACTATTACAAAGAGCTTATGATAGATCCCAGCACATTTTTTTTTAATTATAAAATGCATTGGGGAAAGGGGTATTGAGATATCTCAGCAGTAAAGGCACTTGCTACCAAGTCTGCCAACCAGATTTTGTTCACTGGGATTCACATGCTAGAAAGAAAGAAGTGATTACTGCAAGGTCTTCTGACCTCCATATGCATGTCTGTGCTAAGGGCAATACTCTCTCTCTCTCTCTCTCTCTTTCTGTCTCTCTCTCACACACACACACACTAATAATAATAATAATAATAATAATAATAATAATAATAAGTAGAGTTTAAAAGCTGGGTGTGTCTCCAAGGTGCTCAGGGGGCCAGAATAGAAGGGTGTCTTGAGTCTAGGAGTTCAAGAACCAAACATTGTTCAGGGGAGAGGTAAGACAACAGAGAACCAAGAGGAAAGAGTAGCAGCCCTTCCCACCACCTACCTCAAAGGTGGGAGGCGGGGCAAGCATGCGCCTCCACACCAATGCCACAAACCCGAGATTCCTTTGTGAGACCCTAAGCAACTTTAATTTTCATTTTATGTGTTATGCACAGGCTTTTCTAATGAATAAATACCTAGTGCTTTGTTACTATATAGAGATTGGGATCCTCAGCACCATAAATTCATGTTTCAACACATAGTAATTAATATTCTACACCTCTGGGTCATTTTTAAAGCTATAATTACCTGGAGAGTCAACATTTCTGAGGAGTTAACAAATGGCTTACCTCAGGACCTGAGTTTGGCTCTAGGCTCTTTATGATTAACTAAGAGGATTGAGTCTCTCCATCAGACATTGTTGAACACCAAACAAGCTAGCTGCCTGCCCCTCATTAGGAGATTCCATGTAGTCAAACATCAAAAATAAAAGTACATGTAAATTTCCCTCCTCAATGAGGAGAATGCATCTGTCTATGCATCAATTCTTAGATATTCTGGTCATTTATAAAAAAAACAGTGACTCTAAACATTATTTGCTTTCATCTTAAAAGCATGTAACGTAAGTGACAAACAGGTATTTCTAGCATTCTGAAAGAAAATGAACACTAGTCCTTATCTATCTATATTCCCCTTTTCTATGCAAGCCTACTGTCCACCTACTATCTTACCTTTCACAGCCCTGTTCAGAGCCTGGACTGGACTCTTAAACAGACAATGCATTTTCTATCTGGCCCTCAAAACAGGAAACAGGGATGTTCTCAAGTTTATGAGAGGAAGCCGCTACCTGAAGTGAACTCTTCAACTGGCACAGAGAACCTGAGACTTCCAGGGATACAGGTCACCAGAACTGGCCATTTCCTCAGAGGTAACAGAGCCCAGAGGACTCTCTGCCTCGAATGTGGAAGAGCATCCCGATGACACAGCACCAGAGCTACTGCCAAGAGTGGGCCCAGGGCTGCAATGTGGCTCAATGGGCTTCCGCTGCCTTTTCTTTATCCCTTTTCATTGCAAACTAAAGAAAGCACTTAAGAAAGCAGATCTGAGGGGAACTAAGAGAGGAGAGACATGTTTCCTAGAAGCCCCACCCATGTAACCCTGAAATCAAGTACTGAGAGTTGGCATCTCATGTATGAGCCCTCTGCCTGATGCAAAAGGGTTTCTTTAAAATAAGAAGACAATGAATTAATTACAATACAGCCCTAATTTAGCTGGAACCTGCTCTCAAGATCCAACCACACTAGTTTTGGCTCTATAGAGTCACCACAGAATTGTTTCCTGCTCTCAAGACATCCTTCCTGCCCAGAGTTTTATACAAGAAGTGTCATCAGAGAGACAGTACAGAGAGCATGTAGACCTTTAGAGGAAACCATGCAGGCTTTCTAAAACCTTTAATGTCCAGGACTGTAAAATGTAAAACAGAGAGAACATTTGGAATGTGGTACAGTTTTGGTTTGGTTTGATTTGGTTGCTTGTTTGGGGTTTTTGTTTGTTTGTTTGTTTTTGTCTTTCAAGACAGGGTTTCTCTGTGTAACAGCCCTAGCTGTCCTGGAACTAGCTCTGTAAATCAGGTTGGACTTGAACTCACAGAGATTTGCCTGTCTCTACCTGCTGCGAGCTGGAATTAAAGGCATGCACCATCACCATGCCACGTGTCACAGTTTTGTGGGGATTATTTTTTTGTTTTGTTTTTTAGGGTTTTCTTTGTTATTGTTGTTGTTTGTTTTTGTAAATCCTTACATTTTTTATTTATTCATTTATATTTTATGTATGAGTGCTCTGTTTGCCAGCAGAGGGCATCAGATTCTATTATAGACGGGTATGAGCCACCATGCAGTTGCTGGGAATTGAACTCAGGTTCTCTGGAAGAGCAGCCAGTACTCTTAACCATGGAGCCATCTCTCCAGCCCATGGTATAGTTTTAAAGGAGCATTTTCTGCTAGTAGCAACAGTCAGTGTGCATGAGAGTTAGAGACCTGGCACACGTTGCCTAAGTCCCATGACCTTCAGTGCAGCTTCTGCTCATCAGGGATGGTGATGGTGAAAATATGGAGGATGCTCAGATGGAATGAGACAAGTAAGGAACATCTTGTGCAGGATGGAGCCACAGTGTAAGTATCCAAGGATGTTAGAGGTTATCCTTTTCATTCTGTCTCTGGCAGTGATGTTGAGGTGCTGAGGGTTTTGTTTGTTTCAAGTAAAATCATGCATGTGACAGAACCTTGTAAAGTACACTGTCATTGACTTAAGAGATCTATTTCCAGGAGCAACAGGATGACACTTTGTGTCAACACTGAACACCAATGAAGCTGCAAGCATTTCTCTCCATGTAAACTGTAACAAAATGTATTGAGTGGCCACAGGATGTCAGACTTGATGAGTAGAGCTCATTGGGCTGTTGTCTCTTCAGGCACTCCATAGTTTGTGCACTGACCAGTACGACAGTCTCCAGTCACCACTGATAACTAAAAATTGTGAAGAAACAGGAGACAGAAATGTAGACTGCAGCATACTAGCCACCATATAAGTGCTCAAAAGTCCATAGCGCTCTTCCTTATCACAGCACACAACATGCTACGGGCGTCAATTGTGTTTAAAGGACTTTAAAGAGGAAGGATGGGGCTGAGGTGTAGCTTAGTACTTGGGAACTTATCCTACATGTCCTGGGTTTGATCTTCACCAACACACACACACACACACACACACACACACACACACACACACACACACACACACACAGGCCAGTGATTCTGAAAAGAGTAAATGGTGGCTACAGAGAGAATGTAATTGTGTGGGAAAAGGCACCGGACAGGGAAATGCTAGAGGTCTCTGAGAACATATGCCAGTTAGGGCAATGGGCATCACCTAATGTAAAAGATGGGAATATTTGCTACATGAAGAAGGGAACACAGAAACGCTAGGTCATTACACCCAATTATGAAAAGCTTTGAATTATTATTAAATATGGTCCCCTGCCAGGTGGTGGTGGCATATACTTTTAGTCCCAGAACTCACGAGGCAGAGGCAGGCAAATCTCTGTGAATTCAAGGCCAGTCTGGTCTACAGAGTGAGTTCCAGACAGCCAGGGCTGTTACACAGAGAAACCCTGTCTCAAAAACCAAATAAAGAAATCTGGCCTTTCAAACCAAGAAAATCTTATTCAGTATGATGGCTCTCACCAAACAAGAGAAAACAAAAACAAAAACAAACAACAATGAAACTCACTTACCTCCACTTAGTAATTTCATGACCAGCCAAAGTTCATCTTTGACCACAAAGGAAGTGTAATAAGTCACTACATTGGGATGGCTGCACTGACTCATGGCTTGGATTTCTTTCTGCAATAAATAAAAAAGAAAGACATGATACAGCACTGTAGCCGGCCTGCCCTTTGTCACTCCCTTTGGTTGTCAGGCTACTGATACAATGGTCCCTGAGAAATTACAATTGCCCAGCAATCACCTCCTCAGAGAAGCAAAGGCCAGAGAGACCTGGACATGGAGGAATTTGTCCCAGAGAATGATTTTCCACTTTGCAGAAGACCTCGAAGGAGGGACTACTGGAACTGAGACAATTGGTGGGTGGCTGGAAGAGGACACTTGGGTCAGACTGCCTGGTTATACCTCTCTCTCTTGCCAGTCACAGCACAGAGGGCCTTCAGCCCAGTGTGTTACCCAGAGATAAATGCTGCTTGCCTGAACTATAGGCCTCAGCAGAGAGAGACAGATAAGGAGCCTGAGCAAGCTAAAGGGAGAACTGGGTCCCACTGACCAGCATCAACTCTAGTGGGTCACATCTCTGGCCACATCCAAAAAGGAGACCAAACTGCCTCTGTTGCTGCTAAATGCCAGTCTCAGCTGGTTGATATTCCTCCAGAAAAAAAGGAGGGGTAGGGGCAGACAGGACTGGGGATGGACAATGTAAAACAGGCTCGGGAAACATCAGATGCAATGTCTCACTCCAAAAGAGATCCTGGCAACTGCAGCAGTGTTGACATTCTAAGGCCTACAGTACGTTAACTGTCCACTTAGCTAAGACAGCAGAGAAGCAACGCTTTGCAGTTCAGTTGTCCAGACTGCAACAGAGAACAAAGTTTATGTGATTGCACAAAGTGACAAAGCTTTTGAATAAAACAAGTGAAAAACTTCAATAAAGCTCATTCATGTCCCTGCACTGCTCCAGTTCACACTGGTTTGGTTCTGGTGTTTAAAGTCATGACCATAAATGCATAGCTCATGAAGCTGAAGTGCCATTCACTTCATGGTACTGTCCAATAGCAAAGGCACATCCCTTGGTCACCAAAGCAGCCTCATGCATGCTGCTGCCCAGTCATGATGAAAGAAAGGCCCATCTATAGCATTCAACCACACATATATTATATTATGCACTTCCAGTTAAGTTTAGAGTTAACTCAGCTACCCAACTAGCACTTTCTAGTTTGGGCTACTACTATACATATCTAGCATTACTGCCTAATCCTCACATCACTACACCTCAAATAACTCGGCCAAATAAAAACAGACAGGTAGACCAATAGAATTAAATTGAAGACCCTGACACAACCCACACACCTATGAACATCTAATTTCTGACAAAGAAGCTAAAAATATAAAGTGGAAAAAAGAAAGCATATTCAACAAATGGTGCTGGCATAACTGGATGCTGGCATGTAGAAGATTACAGGTAAATCCATATCTATCACCATGCACAAAACTTAAATTTAAATGAATCAAAGACCTCAGGATAAATCCAGCCACACTGAACCTCTTAGAGGAGAAAGCGGGATGAACCCTTGAACAAATTGGTATAGGAGACTGCTTCCTGAACATAACAACAGTAGCACAGACATTGAGAGCAACAATTAATAAATGGGGCCTCCTGAAACTGGGAAACTTCTGTAAAGTAAAAAACTCAGTCAACAAAACAAAGCAGTCCCCTACAAAATGGGAAAAGATCTTCACCAACCCCACATCTGACAGAGGGCTTCAAAATATACAAAGAACTCAAGAAATTAGACATCAAAATACCAAAAATCTAAATTGAAAGTGGGGTAAAGATCTAAACAGAAAATTATCAAGAGAACAATCTCAATTGATGGAAAGACACTTAAGGAAATGTTGGGAAATGCAAATCAAAACCACTCTAAGATTCCATCTTACACCTGTCAGAATGGCTAAAATCAAAAACACCAATGACAGCTTGTTTGAAGAGGATATGGACAGAAAACAAAAACAAAAACAAAAACAAAAACAAAAACAAAAACACACTTGCCCACTGGTGGGAGTGCAAACTTGTACAGGTACTGTGGAAATCAGTATGGCGATTTCTCAGAAAATTCAAGACCCTCTAATACTACTGTTGGGCATATACCCAAAGGAGGCACATTCACACCACAAGGACACTTGCTCAACTATATTCATAGTAACATTATTCGTAACAGCCAGATCTTGGAAACCACCTAGATGCCCCTCAACTGAAGAATGGATAAAGAAAATGTGGTATAATTACACAATGGAATACTATTCAGCGGTTCAGCAGGGAAAAAAAAAAAAAACAAACAAAAAAAAACCAATGACATCCTAAAATTTGCAGGCAAATGGACAGAAGTAGAAAAAAAAAAACATCCTGGGTGAAGTAACCTAGAACCAGAAAGACAAATATAGTAAGTACTCACTCATAAATGGATACCTGGCATAGAGCAAAAGATATCCAGCCTAAAATCCACAACCCCAAAGAAGCTAGAACCCTTTTCCATAAAGAGATGGAAGCAGATGCAGAAATCCATAACTAACCACTGGGCCAAGCCCCTGAAGAGTACAATCCAAGTGAAGGAGGACCAAAACATGAACAAAGGAGTCAAGACCATGATGGGGAAACCCACTGAATCAGCTGACCCGAGCTAGTGAGAGATCACTGACTCACTTCTGACAAATCGAGAACCTGCATAAGACTCCCTCAATAAAGGTGACAATGGTGCAGCTGGGACAATATATGAGGCCACTGGCAGTGGGTCCAGGATCTAACTTTATTGCACAAGCTATTTAGTAAATCCCATTCCATATGGAGAGATACCTTATTCAGCCTAGACACAGGGGTGTGGGGGTGGAGAGGTGCCTTGGTCTTGCCTGAAGGAGATGATGGGACAGACTTAGTAGACTTCCTGGGGGAGGCCTTATCCCAGGAGCAGCTGAGAGGTGGGAGGGGGGGGAAAGTGAGAGGAGAAGAGGGAGGGAGAATGGGAATTGGAATGTAAAAAAATGAGTTAATTAAAAAAGGAAGTTAAGAAAAAACTCAGCCAAACTATAGCAACATACAACACAGGCACATACCACATACCTTACTTAATTTCTACATATATTTAAAGCTCTTCCTGGAGCAAGATCCTAAGAAACTCATTGACTTCTCTATTTTCTTTTTTTTTATTCTGTGTAGGCATTTTGCTTCCTCACTCCCCTCAGCCAGCTATCCCATTTTCTAGGCTTGACAATTTGGACCAAGACCTGAGACCTAAGGACTTTTGCCGTAAGATGCTTCTAGAGGAAAAACTCAACACATCTCTGGGCACTCCTTTTTAAACTCAACAGCATCTGATGGGCAATGGGATCCCTCCCCAACTCAGCCTGACAAGAGGTAGGGTCCAACTGACACAGCACAGAAACGTTATCTTGACCGCAGATATATTCTGAATGATTACCATACACTCAAGTGAATGAATGCCTTCCTGGCCTCCTGCCACCAGCCTTTCAGAGCATCAACCAAAATGCACAATGAATAACCAATGTTCACAAGTAAGGAAATTGCTGTGCCTTGAAGAAAATTAAGAGTTTTAACCCTCTACACATAAATGGACCTGATAGCACATCGTCCTCCCTCTCCCTCTCCCTCTCCCTCTCCCTCTCCCTCTCCCTCTCCCTCTCCCTCTCCCTCTCCCTCTCCCTCTCCCTCTCCCTCTCCCTCTCCCTCTCTCTCTCTCTCTCTCTCTCTCTCTTGTGTGTGTGTGTGTGTGTGTGTGTGTGTGTGTGTGTGTGTGTGTGTGTACCTGCATAGATTATAGAATTATAAAGACTGGTTAGAGCTCCACACAGATCAGCCTCCTACCAGCACAACCACAGGGGCAGCATAAAGGCAGGTCAAACACTGGTGGAGCGCTGGTGGAAGATTTCCATCAGTCTGTGTCTCACAGGCTCACATGCTCACACCATGGAGCATCGTTTAGTTTGGGGGTCCATATCCCATACTCCCTCATACCCCCATCCTATCCGGGCTGCCTCATAGTTTCCCCATGTAACAGCGGCCTCTCAAGTCCATGGGCATGATAAAAACACAGGCCACTAGAGTAATCAGTTGTTCCTTGCACTATCAAGGAAGCTAAATGGAGACAGAAACACACAGGAGGAAAGGAGGCCCTCTATGGGCCCATCTGTCCCTTCATTTACATATCTGCATTTGGTTTAGCTGCCTTCTAGCAAAATGTAAAACCAGAAAAAGCTGAAAACTCTATTTGCTGAATCAAATATTCTTTCCAAAAATTAGACCCCTTTAGAGCCAGCCTATAGCTCAATAGAGTACAGATATGATCATCAGCATCAAAAAGGGGGGGGGGGTTAGGGAGAGGAAAAGAAGAAGGGAAGAAAGTCTACTTTTCAAAACAGTGATGAGGAATTTCCTCCTAACAGTCTTATCAGTTAAATTATCTAAGCATTCCTCCAATGCCCCAAGTTCATTCACATAATTAGGAAAGACATTTATTTAAAAAGCCATTTGTTCTTTTCTCAAAAGGTAACTAATTTATTGCCCGAGGATGGGCAAATTAACATAATGAAAACTTTGTATCCAATTCTTCCTATAGCATGATCCAGTTCTGCTTCCCTTAACTGGGTCACAGCCTATGCAGAAGTGCATTTGGAGCCAGGCTTCTGAAACTGTATCCTGTACAGGGGGTCAAGTGCTCAATGTAGAAAAGCCCAGGTTCCACAGCACAGGTCTGGGGCAAGGCCTTCAGTTCCTTCTGGCGGGCTTCCCAGCAGTGTTTATGCTGTGACACCAGGAACCTGGCTTTGAGTGGCAGAACATCAAACTGAGTTTGGAGGTAAGCAAAGTGTCACAAGGCAGAGCAAAGTTGGGGCAACAAACACAAAATGCCACCATGAGGGACAGGTAGGAAGAAGATGTCTAGCTGAGGCCAAGCGGAGAAGAGGAGCAGGAATCAGAGATGGAAGGGGGAGAGATGGTAAAATTCAAACAGTCGGGCCTCACTAGGGCAGGAAAAAGTAAAACTTGTCCATACCAATAGAGAACAGGATGTCAAAGTTGAAAGAAGAAAAACAAAAAAACTAACAAACTCACACAGCATGTGCCAGAGTGGTAGTTAAGGACAATCCCAGTGGCTCCCCAGAGTCGGTGGCAAGGACTTACATGTGTCATCAAGTACAAACCAACATGGCATTGGCTCAAATCTGCTACTGCAGCCTCACTGGGAATGCAGCAATCACAGGCCAAGTTTCTAAGGAGCAAACCCAACCGAAGACAGGGCAACCCTAAAGCAGATGACACAGCAACAACCCTCTGCTGGGGCTATATAGGAACAAATCAAAGGACATCCAACAAAGGACACCTCATGGCTGAAGCAAGCTTTGCAAACAGAATGACACATAGGTCTTGGTCTCTTTTCCGAAACCCCACCCCCACCCCCAAATGCCCTACACACACACACACACACACACACACACACACACAGTGTTTAAAACAGTCAAGACTGGCCCCACTATGTAACCGTGGTGAGGATGGAAACCTCCTCCTCTTCTTCGTTGTGCAAGCTGGACAAGCACTCTAAAAATGGAGCTGCATTGCCAACCTGACATAGGCATCTTAAATTCTATGGAAGATTAAAAAAAAAATGTGCATAAAGTTTACAAAGGATTTAGAAGGGGAAATCTCCCAATGCCAAGTGGAAAAATTAATGCAATATTTAAGATAGATTTTGTTATATTGATATATGAGATTTATTCTCCCCACTTCCAAATTCTTTGTCCTATAAATAGTACTGTACAAAAAGGAACTACAGCTACAAGAACCTGATCCTCTGAAAACTTTAAGAACTGTGCTTCCTGGTGCACTGAAGCGTTCCTAAAGCAGCTGATTGGAGCAGGAGGATGCTAGCCTTGAAGTCAGCCTGGGCTCTATACACAGACCCTGTTCCATACTCAGCTCCCTAGCTCTACCTCTTACCTTCCCTACCATCCTAGCACGGTATTCAGCCTTTTTGAAGTCTCACTTTCCCTTCCTGTAAAATAAGATTAATACCACTCTATACTTAGGAACAGCGTGGGGAAAGGAAAGGGAAGTTCACCCACCCCTTGCACGTCTAGCATGTAACACTGTACGGAAAAGTAACCCAGGGTATCTACTGGCCAGTAGCTAGGTCCCTTCTCTGCAGGTGAGTATCTATATTGGTCACACTGCAAGGGTTAGCACCTGGCTCAGCCTTACAGGCATAGAGTTTGTTCACCTGTTCCTGGAGAAGGTTCATGTGACATAACCACTGGCCCTGATGACTCAGGGGGTTTCCTGTAATGCAGCACAGGCCATTTAGCTAAACACAAACAACAGGGACAATGGGGAGTCAAGAACCAGCTTTACTACTGCCCTGAATCTTTGCCATCTGTGTTTCCTAGTAACTATACGTGTGGTTCAGGAATCCTGGTAAGCTGCCTCAAACTATTTTAAGAAAAATAAAAAGTTTAATATATACATATGCAAAGATTGAAAAGGAAAAAAAAACTAAGAATTTTAAAAGAAAAAAAATTAGGAAGAATGTAAATTATATGACATTTATAAATTTTACCATCCAAATACAAGTGATAACAAAAATGTATCTTTAAAATGTACTCCAAGTGATGTTCTCCAAGTATTTAAATAATCCCTTAAATGATGTGGGGATAACCAAGTTAATCAAAACACTTCAGAAGTTAAGTCTCCCGTTTGCAGTTCCACCTATCTACATCACCAGGAAGGGTGAATTAATCACTGCTCATAATTAATAATATACAATAAAGAGCAGGGTGTAGCTAAATTGGTAGAGTGCCCGCCTACGAAGCAGGAAGCCTTGGTTTCCATCCCCAGCACCACATAAAACTGAACATGGCAGTCCATGTTCCACCTAGTGGCTGGAGGCAGAAAGATCAGCAGTTCAAAATCATTCACTGCTACATACCGAATTTTAGGCCAGCCTGGGCAAACATGAGGCTCCATGTCAAGAGCAAATTAGTTAACTAATTTCAAGTCGAGTAAATAATAACAAACAAGCAATGTTTAATATTTACCAAAAATCAAATTAATAGACCTTTTACAAGGGCAATGTTTTCTTCTGGCTATCACTTTCAAGTATAAAAATTTCACATCAATTTTATTTTTTTAATTATGAAAATGTTATAGTATTACAAAGCAAACCCTTGCATTTTTAGGGGAAGATATCAACAGAGAAAACACAATTCAAGGAGTGAACCAAATCTCCTATATTATACTGTTACAAATAAATCAAAAACTGTTCTCTGCCAATTACCTCAGTGATTATTTTTCTGTGGTGTGGTATCTGAGTGTATGGAAGTACATTCTAATTGACAGCAAGATTACAAGTGGAAAAGTTCTATATATTTTGAAAACAGAAAGAATAAGAAAATTTCCATAACAAGCAGGAATTCTGCACCAGCTTAAATCCGTGCTGGGAAGCTTTGAAAGTGGAGGTGTGTCATAGGGTGGAGTGTCAGGGACATTTGAGGTTGGAAAATCCCTCAGGAGTGGTGGAGAATATATCTACTCGCTGACAGAGGTGCCACGTGTGTGCATGCATGCGCACACAGACAGAGCTCTAAGGTTAACACCCTGGAACCAGAATAAGGCTCAGCTGTCTACTCAACCATTGGAAATACTCAAAAAAAAAAAAAAAAAAAAAAGGCAGGTGGATGAATAGAAATGGAGAATTTCTTTAGTCACTGGCTTGTCAAACTCCTGGGAACCAAGAAGCCAGCTGCTAGCACTTTGACAGGCTTTCCTGAAAGACCCAATGACCAGGAATTGAGGTGAAACCTGACTTCTGAGGAGTATCCTGCCCTACATCTGGATACAGGGCCCCGGTGGAGTTCTGCCATGAAGGGTCCTCCTATCCCAGGGTGAGACCCATCCCCAGCATTCTTCTTGCTTCTCCCGCACACTGCACAGTGCTCAACTTGCAGGTATGGCTTTATTATCTGCGGAAAACTCAAACCAAAATAGAAAAGGTGGCAGCAGAAAAGGGCAAAAGCATTTGTCTCAACCAAACATTGTCCAGAGCTCTACAAAGATGACAAAGGGTACAAAACAATGAGACATGGAGTGTAGTTTGGAAAGGGTACTTGTCCAGCATGCTCGAGACCCCAGGGTTCAGTCCTCAGCATCAGAAAAAGGCACAGACGACTAAAGATGCATTCAAGGTGAAGGGCCTTCTCCACTTCCTCCTGTGTATATGAACATACACTAGGTAGTGTGTTCCCATGTATATGAACATACACTAGGTAAATGTGTTCCCATGTATATGAACATACACTAGGTAGATGTGTTCCCATGTATATGAACATACACTAGGTAAATGTGTTCCCATGTATATGAACATACACTAGGTAGATGTGTTCCCATGTATATGAACATACACTAGGTAAATGTGTTCCCATGTATATGAACATACACTAGGTAGATGTGTTCCCATGTATATGAACATACACTAGGTAGTGTGTTCCCATGTATATGAACATACACTAGGTAGATGTATGTGTTCCTGTGCATATGAACATACACTAGGTAGATGTATGTGTTCCTGTGCATATGAACATATACTAGATAGATAAAAGTGTGTGTTCCTGTGTATGTGAACATACACTAGGTAGATGTATGTGTTCCTGTGTATACAGACATACACTAGGTAGATGTGTTCCTGTGTATATAGACATACATTAGGTAAATCTGCTCCTCCTCTGCATATGACATACACTAGGTTGGTCTCTGCTGCTGACAAACAGAAGACCAAAGAATTCTCTTTTGCAGTGTTCATTTTTATTCACTTTTTGAAAAAACAGACTTAGCCATCTTGGCAAACTTTTCCAATTGTAAATAAATGCATTTAAGTGTAAATTCAATTAGTAGTATTTAATTAGTATCTGAAGAAACTATGACATAACTTTTAAACATGATATTCTAAACTGAAAACTATTTTCCAACCACATTATACATATTTATAAGCTAATAATATAAGTCCAAAACTATAGGAATGAATTTGCTTTGCATATAAGTAATTATTTTCTAATTCCTTTAAAATGTTCCCATATCTTCAAAACAGACTCTTCCGAATCCCATTTCGTGCCCCCCCTCAAACAGGAGAGTACTTGAAAAAAACACAGAACACTAAGACATATAAAAAATAACTGCAAAGCTGAATGGCAGGAAGGCAGAAACCTTGCAGTTGAGACCTAAAATACACAAATAGTGCTGTGTGCAGTGAAATGGGCTTGCACTTTCTTACTGTGGCGTAGTATAAACGACTACAATGAACAGCCACATGCAATCTGTCCACAACTGAGCAAGTACGAGCAGAGCTGCAGTGTAGATAGACAATTTACTAATCAAAAGAGCCATACATTCAATTACAAACTACTTTCGTAGACGCAAAAGAGAAAACACTCGGAAACTGTACCGTTCAAAGGCCAACTCGCAAAGCTGGAAGCTTTCTAAGTAGAATAATCCTTACACAATAAAAAGCAAACATGACTTGAAAAGAGATCAACTTTGCTAATACAGTACAGGCAAGATTTAGGGTTTTTGTAGGGGTGTTGCTTGTTTGTTTTCTTTACGCCTCAAATAAAGAGGGGATTCTGCTCAGAGGGCCTCAGATCCCATCTCTGCGATACAGAGATGGGAAATCTGCATCTCATTACGGTCAGAGGCTAATTATCCCTCTCAAAACGTTCATGAAAGCAGGGAACCATCCAAAGCTTTTGTTTCTCCAAAACACTCTATAATTCAAAGCTAATTTATGATTCTAAGGAGGGGGAGAGAAGGACAGAGGGGGAGAGGGAGAGAGGGAAGGAGATAGAGTAGCCCAGCAGCAGAAAGCAGTGTCTTTTTGCTGAGGAGGAAAAAGAGTCTTGATTAATCGATGAATCTTGTGTGAGATATAGCAAACTGAAGAAGGAGAAGGACAAAAGTCAGAACCCTGAAAAGTGAAGGATCGCGGAAACTGGAAGGCTTTCTTTCTATACACAGGGAAGAAAAGGGCTCACTGCATGCCCCAATCTACCTACTTAGCAATAGACTGTCAGGGCCACAGTACAGTAACCGTAGCCAGTAGTATAAGCACAACTTGCCAGTGATTTATATTCTTTAGGTGATGCATCCAAATATGCATTCTTAAAGAACTAAGCTTTAAAGGAACCACAATTTTTTTGCCATCCAGTATGATTCTCTTTGAATGAAAGAGACTGAGGTGAAAGTGAGTTCTCCCTACCCCAGGGAGCAGTGTTTGGGGGTTAGTGGGAGGCAGGCAAGTCCTCTAGCTCTAGGACCTTTTGTCCTCAACCACAGTGCTCAGCAGCCATCATTTGTGTTGACACTGTTTCCTTTCAAATGACTTTGTTCACATCTGCCATCCATCACAAGACTAAAATCGTTACATAATTTCATAATGTAATCCCTGGACTATCTTCTTCCTTTCTTTTTTCTTCTTTCCTCTCCTGCTCCTGCTGCCTTGCTCTCTTAAAGGAACAAGTGCTTGTGCTCCTGGGTGAGGGTCTCTCCTACAAGACACAGATTAAATTGTGGATTTGATGGCATTGCTGTACAGTACACGGGTGGATGAGAAGATGAAGCTGAGCCACCTATAACTAAACCAAAGACAGACTGAAAACACAGGAAATCAAGTAAGAAACAAAGGCAAACACAAAGAGGAGTAAGCTTAAAGCCTAGGACTCCAGGACTCTAGGCATGGTGGCACACACAGGCAATCCCCACACTTCGGAAGCTGAGGAAGAAGAAGCAGAGTGTAGGGCAAATACTGGGACTCAACACACACACACACACACACACACACACACACACACACACACACACACACACACACGCACACACAAACAAACAAAACAGCCAAATTAGCTGATGAGTCAAAAACATTCGGCAGCCTGTGAATAAGGACAGCATCCTGATGACTGGGGAAGAGTTAAATGATATGGTAAATAAAAATAAGTGGTATGTTTATGGAATTTATTTTATCTGATGAAGGTCTGAAAAAATAGATGCCTTTAAAAAAAAGATGATTAATTCTCCACTTATATCATGGATTTTAAGAAAACTCAAAAGGTCCTAGGGTAGTGTTGCTAAGCTTTGAGGCTGACCACAAATTAGAGAAGCAAGCATTTTCAAGAAGCTCTCAAAGTTAGCCAGGTGGTGGTGGTGAACGCTTTTAATCCCAGCACTCGGGAGGCAGAGGCAGGTGAATCTCTATGAGTTGGAGGCCTGCCTGAGCTACGGAGTAAGTGCCAGGACAGGCTCTCTGCAGACAGAAACCCTGTCTCAAATAAACAAACAAACAAACAAATAAATAAATAAATAGGAGGAGGAGGAGGAGAAAGGAGAAGGGAGGAGGACGGAGGAGGAGGAGGAAGAAGAAGAAGCAGCAGCAGCAGCTCAAAGCTTTCTCCAATAGGAGCTCACCTGTCCACCCAACAATGGGTCTGACTCACTTAGCAAGTCTTAAGATCCCCTTACAGAGCAGACAATCTGTCTACCAATCTTTGAAAATGGTTAGAAACCAACAGAGGGAAAAGAAAGGCAGCCACTGCTCAGCATCTCACTACTCCTCTCCCCACATGAACATACTAGTCCAGGGTTTCCCATAGAACAGGGACCTCTAGTTTCCAAAACAGCTGGTAAAGGTGAAGGGAACAACTTCCTGATTCACAATTAAAAATGTCTTCCGCGGGTGATACGCTACTTCAAATTTCCACTTATACCAGTATCACTGTGGGATGGATGAACGCAGGCTGACAGTAAGTGTGGGATCAACACATTTTAGAAATGATCAGAGCTCAGGAAGTGCGCTTTCTGAAAACAGAAAGACATGACGTAGAGCAGCAATACACCTTCCCCGCCACAGTAATTTCATCCTGACAGGCTACAGTCACAGGTAAACTCCAAAATGACAAGAAAAAAATGCAAAAGGATAGAGAGCACAAGTTTAGAGTACTAAAATGTCAGTCAGCACTTGAAGGAAACCATTCACTATGGAGTGCTCACCTCTAGTTACTGCTAAATTACATAAAACAAAGTTTTGCATGAACAACCAGCCTTGAAATTCAATATACATGCCTGCAACTTAACCTTCACATAGACTAAACGCACTAAAGAAACGACGTTGAAGTTTCTAGCAAACAAACAGATAATTGCATCTTTGTATCTTCAGCCAGCTTAACCTTGAAGAATAAAAGCAGAACTCACTTCAACAGGTAAGTTTAAATCAGCAGTTACTCAGTACAATGAGCTCATCTGACATTCACTTTCCTCCTTATATTCTCGGAGAAGCTGGCACAGTGATAAACACTTTTAACTATTTGTCTCCTTTAGCAAAACCTGGAGCCATGCCATGAGCACAGTCAAAGGCACAGTGTGTCTGTGTGGTCATCTGTCCAAAACTGCTGTGTGTCATCAGATCTGGCTCAGCATGGCATGTAGATTCTACTTATCATGGGACAAGGGCAACGAACTCCCAGAGAAAACTTGGGCTTGGAAACAGAGCAGGGAGTACGTACCGGTCAGGGGGTTAAAAATTCCTTGGGGGGGAGGGCAGATGTTCCAAGAGCAAGTAAATAGTTGATAATTGTGACTTGCATGACATAATGCTCTCACTAGATAAAGACCCCAATGGCCATTGTTTCTTCTAAGGACAATGGTTTCCAGTTAACACATGGCACCCTCTGTGAGATGATTCAGTGCCCCAACCTGGAGATAATACACACTCATGGAATTAGAGGATTATTAGGATACCGGATGTCCAAACACTGCCAAATTGTGAAACCATAGGAATAATAAAAGTGCAAGCAACGGCAGTACTAGAGGTCGAAAGGGCACAGCAACTGTGTGCCACACAAAGCGCCTGTGTCAATCATCTGGACCACAAAAGCAGGTTATACTAATGGCCGTGGGCAGGCTATATTCTAAATCCTTAACTATTTTTGTGTGAAAAGAAATTAGGAATCAAAGTACATCCTGAAGGGCCAGTACCATTCCTCCCACCATCTCTCAATATACCAAAGCCCTAAAAGGGCAAAAATTCAAAGGAGTAAAGGCCAAAGCAATACATTCTTCACTAAGTTAGCATGAGATTTGCAATTTTCACCATTTTATCTTATTTATTACATTTATGTTAT
Organism: Cricetiscus sungorus; assembly: GCA_030556225.1. Taxonomy (NCBI): domain Eukaryota; kingdom Metazoa; phylum Chordata; class Mammalia; order Rodentia; family Cricetidae; genus Cricetiscus; species Cricetiscus sungorus. The sequence continues at coordinate 9,524,900 of JANBXA010000372.1, forward strand.
TATGCTTAAAGTAAGTAAGTATCCATGCATTCTATGGATGCACCCTGAGCACTACAGTGAGAGAATAAGAGGTCAGAAAAATAGATTGACCACGGCTAACACACAACTCACAAAACTGATGGAGCCACGTACAAAGGAATAAAGGGCCCAACCCTTAACCAGACAGCTAAGTTGCCTACAGCCTGAGACGGTATGCTTACCATCTTAAGAAATGGAAGAAAGAGACTGGAGTGAGGAGGTCTCTGCTGGCCTCCAATCTAAGCCCTAACTGGACCATCATAACCTGTTTGCCAACTGTGATAAAAAGCTCCCGATGGCTCTGGGTAACTAACTAGCAGCTTGAAAGAGACCAGACCAGGGTACCAATGCAGCCCAAAAGCTAGGCACTCAAACCACTCACACTCTAAAATACTGGCAGTCAAGAGGTGGCCAGGGCTCCAACAGAGCACCACGAAACACAAACACCACAGGCAAGCTCTTAAGGGATATTCCCAACAATGCATAAATGTTAATGTACAGTTCACATATGCGGAAAAAAAAATGCAACCTCATGCACAGCCACAGGAACTGAAGACTCCCAAGAGACCTCAGGATCTTCCAGCTCTCTCTTAAAATGACCCAAAGCTATTGGGTAATGCCACTGAAGTTAAAAACATGTTAGTGGCTGAAGCAGGACCCAAGTCTCCCCACGTTTTATTCAATGCTTTTTCCACTCAGGGAAGGTGACCTTGAGGACCGGTAAATGACAAAGGCACAATTGTACTGGTCACTACAGTTAGAAACAGATAAGCACTACGCAGTAGCAATGCCCATGGCACTGCACAGCTGAAATTTCAAGAGGAAAAAAAGAAAAGACATAAGTGAATGCAGTTTTTAAATTAACATTTAATTGCAGAAGCCCCTGCTTTAATCTGGGCTTTGGGCGGCAGTCCTTTGCTTCAATCCCAGTGAGATCTACGCATTGTGTAACCTGATTTAAAATGAAAGATCTGGAAAAGTACAGCTTTCTCCTTGAACTTAATTCATACTATAGTGTACTGTAATTAAGCCTGAAATAAAAGCTATATTCTGAGGAGAGACAAAAAGCTCTTGTTAATGGCATTCCATTCCCAGTGTAGAATAAAACAAAAGGCTTCTTTATGTGGAGCCAACTGTCATTATACTTTGTAGCTTGTATGGTGCTGCTGGACTAATATTTGTGCTGGGATTAGTGTTGGGATAACCCATCAGTTAACTCCTCCGCTGCAGTTTTATCCCGAAATAAATAGCCAAAAGGAAGAAAAACATAAAAAAAAAAAAAAAAAAAAAAACCTGGCAGGCGGAACGACAACTATATTTATGAGATTAAACTCTATCTAAAACCCTTCACAGTTTGCTGGGTAACTAATAACCATTTGCTAAGCTGTTCATTTAATAATGAGTCAGTTAAGCCCAAAGCAAATGTTCCTTCAACCAACCCGTGCTACTGCCACAGTCAGATCCACACAGACAGCTGTTTATGGAAGTGCCTCATTTCAAACAAGAAACACAAGGTAACCACCAAAGAGGGGCAGAAAAAAACCCAAAACCTAAATTTGTGCATGATTTTGTGATTTATAAAAGCAGAAATGACCTAAAAAAACACTTCTGAAGGAACCCACAGCTGTGTCACAAACTCTTAGATAAGGCCCGGAAAAGGCGGACATCTGAACTCTGGGGTCAGAAATCGCATGACTTCAGTTCAGAGCATGGCATGTGTTCCTTTGGTATAAAATAGTGTCACACCGAGACCACGGGGGCTGGGGCTGTGCAGCCTGAATACTTCGTGTCACAGCCTCCGATTCACGTGGTAGAGAATCCCCGCGCAGGGGAGAGGAGTGTGGTTGATTCCCGAGAAGCACTACCCACCAACACGATGATCTCCTCTCACCCTTCCATCCCCACGGGCCCAGGGCCAGGAAGAGCCCTTTCACTCACTAATAGCTCGTCCATACTCGTCTGGCATTTTTCCAGGTTGATCCGCTTTATGGCTACACGTTCTTGCCTGGGTTTGCATAGGGCTGCCTGGACCACAGCAGTTGCTCCACTGCCTGTAACAAAATAAAAACATCAGTTATCCAAAGGCACCAGGGTGTTGAAGCTTGTGCACCTCTCTTTTTAAATGTCTATGATTTTATGTCTCTGACTGAAGGCATTCAAATCATTACCCGTGACATCTTCAAAGAGTCCCTTAAGTGAGTCGTAAAAGGGTTATGTAGAGGAGGAGGGTTTCCAGGTGTCTCTATGGGGACATAAGGACAGGCAACGTGAGCACAACGCTGCCTGAAGTGGTTACGACCCTCAGCTCCTGACTCCTGACTCACTCACTACACTTCGATGTCAGGCCAGCCCAGTTCTTCCTGGGCTACTTCATGACTTCCACCAGGTCAAATTAGAAAAACAGCAATCTGCCCTAGGATTCTCCTGTTTAATGTGAGACTCCTCAGGATGCCAAGCAAAATAATGCAAATGTGTAATTACAAAAGCTCTTGGCATTCATGGGAACTTCGTATTTTTAAGGTCTCTTGATCATTAGCTAATGCACTCGCACTCCTAAAAGACGACAGACCCACACTGTTATCCATGTTTTATGGAAACAGAATGTAGAGGGGTAATGATTTGCAGCACAACACCAAGAGCTTCTGATCGGATGTAGATTCCATCAGGGCAAAAGACCCCCAGAGCAAGGCATCTGAATCCCACAGATGAAACCAAGAAACGGCATCGCAATCACATCAACCCTCTCCTACTCCTAGATGTCCTCTGAGAAAACACAGCCTGGGCCTGGGACTGTATGTACAAAAGAGGACAGAGGTGACTCTAATGTTCACCCGTAAGTGCTGATTTAGGAAACATGGTATGCGCCCCAGCCCCCATCAGCTGGGGACTTGGAGGAGCAGCCTAGCACTCCCAGCCAGTTCTCTCCCCCTCAAGGCTTCCATACCCAGAGGCCCAACCTGTGTGAACCCCATGTGCTGACCACCCACAGCACAGTAGCATTAGAGCCATAAAATGCCCGCTAAAGCATGTACGTTTTTATTATCAGCCTCATTTTATATGTGAGAAAATGGGAACCTGGCAACGTTGCCCAAGGTCACATAGCTAATAAATTAAGTACCTGGGCTGGGATCTGAGTCAGTGTGCCAGACGCCCACATCTGGGCTGTTTGTCTACTTCCCACAAGCCAGAGCACAGCCTGCCCTTCCTTGCTTGCTTTGGCCTTGCCAGGAACGTATTTCTTCAATGCTCAGTGGTTCAAGCAAAGGGAACCAACCTGTAGAAAAAGTGCATGCGGGCCTCCCTTTCAGGGACAGGAAGATCACACTGGTGTGGGATTCCGTCTTCCTCTCCCAACCTCAGGGCCCGCCATGAGCCTCACACCCACCAGGTTGGCCTCACAACCCCTACAGTTGGCTTCTATGTGGAATGTTCCAGATATCAAGTCAAACACTACAAAGAGTCCTGCCGATAGCAAAATGTGTTTTCCATCCCCCAGAACAAGAGACTTGTCAGTGAGGGGAGCCGCAGAGAAAGGGCCAAGTAGCTGGTTAGCAGCGGGCCTGGGACCCACCAGAAAAATCAACACACTTTTTAACCAGCTGCTGGCAGTGTGCCGTAACACTCTCCTGCCAGTCTCCCACCCCTCTCTTGCACCCTTAATACACTGCCCTGGGTATTTTCTAATCAGCGCAATTGAAGAACAGAAAGCAGGCCCGCTCCCAGGAAGGACTGAACTGTTGCATATAACACCAGGCCCTCCCATCTGCCCTTGACTTACAACCCCAGACTTCACTAACACATTCAAGAATATGGTCATAAACAAGAAGTTGCAAAAGCAGGAGAAGTGGCAAGTCTCCAGCTGTATGGGACTCTTACTGCATTTTATCTCTACAGGGTAAATATGAAACTACATGGCAGAGGCCCACTGCCCTAGCAAGGAAAGACATAATCATCTCCTGAACACTAGGAGCTTTCACTCTGAACCAAGAGATATCCTTTAACTGCAAAAGGCATCCAGAACCAAGATGATAGGAAAGGGCAGCCTAAACACAAGCCTACCCCTCACACTGAGGTACAAGAGATTTTGTTCCCTCTTCCTGCACTAATTGAAAAACATAGGCTTAGGACTCCAGAACAAGGCATGCTGGTTGCTGTTTGTTTGTTTGTTTGTTTCATTCCAAATTGCCAGCCAGGGCACACTGGTCATGAACTCAGTGCGTGTGGGTGGAGGCCAGTAGCTTTGGGAAAGCAGCTTCAGAATGTAGCTTGCCAAGGAGAGGATGAGAACAGCTTTGTGTAGCTCTGGTTCAAAGTGTGTTCTACTGCGAATCGTGATCAAAACTTGGAAGCCTGCTGCAGCAGAGTGAAATCCATGCTTTGCCACGAAAAGAAGAGGTGACCGAACAACTTTTCAAAGGGCCATTTGGAAATAGCAAGATAGTTTTGCTTTAAGGATCTGTAGGTACTTTGCTGAGCAGATAAAGGAAGCCTTAAAATGGTAGGCTTACAAATCCAGGAAATAACCAAGTGTTAGCAATGCGAGGTAAAGCGGTAGCAAGGGAAATGCTAAACGGAGCCTTTCCTCAGTGCTCAACTATGATTCACTAACATTTATTTGATGGTACGTTTCTAATAGCTATCATTCTTGGGACCAGGAAGCTTTGACTTGTTTTATTCCAGATTCCTGTCCAAAGTGAATTAAAACATTCTATAGGACGCTGGCCCATGTGTCAGACAGAAAAGAAAGTTGTCCTTCTGTCTTTTCAGGCAGTTTTAAGTCAATTTATCTCAATTCATTTCTTTGGTAAGTCCAGGCAAAGAACAGCTTTTAAGTTTTAGATAGAAATTATTCCCAGGCAGTGGTGGCACATACCTTTAATCCCAGCACTCAGGAGGCAGAGGTAGGTGAGTATCTGTGAGTTCTAGGCCAGCCTAGTCTACAAAGCCAGTTCTAGGACAGGCTCCAAAGCTACAAAGAAATCCTATCTTGAAAAACAAAAACAACAACAAAAATATATATGTACATATATGGTGAATGAAGAGGAGACAGTGGCAGTTTCCTTGAACTCAGGGTAGAGGTGTGTCTTTGGATTGGCGTGTATCTTATTTCCTCATCTGTACAGTTGCTTGGACTGAGCTGATCACCAGAAACCTGCATAGCTGCACTCACACTTTGTGCTACCCAAAGAAATACTTCCTGGACACAAAATTTAGTGTCGTAACTTTGGACTTCAATAAGTCAGTAAGTCTGTAAGAAACAGACTTCAGTGTTCCATTTAAAAAAAAAAAAAAAATTCCTATCAGTGTTGCCAGAAATGTCTAAACAGTGTGGTCAAACTTCTTAATTCTATGACCCATGCAGCAAATTCCTCCTTGTATGCAGTGCTGGTACAAAAGTGTCTCATTCCTAAACAACTTATGAGAAAATGACAAATACATCATGCTTTCCTTTTCTGTTGTGAAAAACCAGAAATGAGATGTAAATTTCTTCTTTAACCACAAGATGTGTCTTAGTGTGGGTCTCCTGTGACTTCCCCTTTCCTCCCCATCACACAGCCCCAGGCACCTTATTTCTTCATATTTAACTTAGAAGTATTTCACATATATAAGCCAATGTTCACAGGGCCTAACCCAGTAACAACTCCTTGAAACACCACTCCCTGGCTACCTAATTTGAAAGCACAGGTTTAACAGCCACAACAAAACCAGACACAAGAAGGCAATAGGAGGTCATCACTGATATTAACTCATCAGCAAACAGTAACTAAAGTCCTACCATGTGGCAGGCAATTCACTAGAAGATAAAAGTCCAAAGGTAATGACTGCTCCTGATACATGAGGTATAAATCCTTCTACAAGACCATTCCCTGTGAAGAATGAAGATGGAGCTAGCCAGCTGCAGTGGCCTGAGGTTTCACTAGAGTAAAAGTACATATGGTCAAAGCCCCAACCCTCAAAGGACATAGAAGAAGGGCTTTGGGGGAAGGGTGGTATAGAAAACAAAGGTTCCTCAATGTCATAGTAGTAGTCTAACTGACAAGCAAGAATTCACTTCCTCTCTCCCCACCAGAGAAAAGGTATTGAGTCTCAGAACACATGCTGCCCAGCCCCTTGAGTTACACTGTCCAGTCTCCTGAACTATGGAAGAAAATTTCAGCCTGTGGTTCAGGCCACTTGAACTATATGACATTTTGTTATAGCAACCCCAGAAGACTGACACAAAGTCAGTCAGTGTCTATTCTAAGTCACTCTTCCACTGACACCTGTGGTGAATGCCATGCTAATTACAAGTTCTGACTTAACTAAGTCAATAGCCAGAGGCAAGAATCACCTGAAGGGCCTTTGGTAAATCATTGTAGTCTCCACATCTCAGGTTAGCAAGACCATTAAAAATGAGGTTAGATGACTGTCTTAGTCGCTGTGCTACTGCTGTGAAGAGACACATGACCAAAGCAACTCTTTTCAAGACAGCATTTAATTGGGAGTTTGCTTACAATTGGGTTAGTCCATGAGCGTCATGGCAGGAAACTGACTCCCATGAGGTGGAGCAGTAGCCGAGAGCTTTGCATCCTCATCTGCAGGCAGCAGGTAGAGACACTTGGGCTACCATGGGCTTTTGAAACCTCAAAGCCCACCCCAGTGACACACCTCCTCCAACAAGGACACACTACTCCAACAAGGCCACACCTCCCAATCCTTCCCAAATGGTTCCACTAACTGGGGACCAAGCATTCAAACATGTGAACCTATGGAGCCATTCTCCCTTAAACCACAGTGAAGACCCTACTCTTCAAAGTTATGGATTCCCTCTAATGTCTGAACTTCAGATTCCCTCTGTGAGTTTAGGCCTAATGTCTGAACTTCAATTTCCTTAAAGGACTAATAAAATCTACATATATGGCTCAGTAGCATAATATGTTTCACAACTCTGGAAAACAGCAATCCAGTAAATGTAAGGCACTTCTCCTGAGACTCACTGCTCCCTGCAAACCATGAAAAAGGCCAACTTTACCTACAGGCTGTATGTCTATAGCACCTAAGGGACTCAGCCCAAATCTCTTGTATGTCAGAAGCAATGCTTAGCATCGGGAAGGCTCTGCTGGTTTGAAGGGAGGGAGAGAGCTCTAAAGTTGGAAGCAAAAGTCTGAATGCTTTTCCATGTCTGATACAACATGATACACAAGAGAACCTAGCATGTAAAAGCCCACTCAGAGAATTCAGCATCACTGACTGATAAATTACTATTCCAGAGCAAGACTTGGTGTAATCAACTTTAGTTATCTACCCTAAGACAAAACTTTAAATCATTTTCTACCACTGATTAAATAGGTTCACATGCTAATGTTACACCACATTAACTGTTTATCCTTGGATGGCTTATTTAACTTCTCCATCCCTCAGTTTCTTATTTGTTAGATGGTGATAAGAATATTCAGCTTTAAAGGGGGGGGGGGGAGTAGTTGTCCAGATCTAACAAGTTACTTCATAGGAAACTCTTGGAATTGTGTCCCGTACACAATAAGCCCCTAACTAGAATTTAGCTAGTGTCTGAGTTAGGGTTTCTGTCGCTTTGATGAAATATCATGACCAATAAGCAAGTTGGGGAGGAGAGGAGTTGTTTGGTTTATTCTTCTACATTGTTGATCACTGGAGGAAGTCAGGACAACAACTGCAGCAGAGCAGGATCCTGGAGGCAGGAGCATTACAGAGAGCATGGAGGAGTACTGCTTACTGGCTTGCTCCTCATGACTTGCTCAGCCCGCTTTCTTAAAATACCCAGGACCATCAGCCTATGGACAGCACCACCCATCATGAGCTGGGCCTTCCCCATTGATTACTAATTGAGAAAATGCCTTACAGCTGGATCTCACTGAGGCATTGCCTCATCGGAGGCTCCTTCCCCTCTGATAACTCTAGCTTGTGTCAAGTTGGTACCCAAAACCAGCCAGGATAGCTAGTATTGCTCTTTAAGGAAATCTTTCCAGGTCATATGGCATCCCATCTACTTGTCATCTTAATACTGTATAATATTCCATAGCATTGATGTGCCCTAATTTATTTAGCTCTTGTGCTAAGAGTATCTCTTATAATAAGCAGTATCTTTCCCTCTAACAACCGGTAACATCTAGCATGTTACACACACAGGCATATACATGCACGCACAAAAGTACACACGTATTCCACAACAGTTAGTTCATGCTAAAGTCAGAATGAAGTTGATTTCCCAATAACAACTTCCCCTAAGTTGCAAAGCTGGGGCTGGGCATGGCATTAACTCTGACATTCACAAAGGCCACTGGAAAGGAGTCTGTCATCACACCCTACTTACATAAGGAACACCAAGCCAAACTTTAATAAGGGCTAGGGCCTTTTCCAGCACTCAGAAGGACTCCTTAATTATGTTCATCAGCCATATACCCACTCTGCCAGTGAGTACAGTCCAGAGCCATATCAGGTTTTCTTTATAGAAGTGTTGGCATGCGGTGTACAGAACACAAAACAAATGGCTCTGGCTCACACGCTCTCTTCCAGCCCTCTCTGCCCGGCTTACTTTGTTCTATTTTTATCCAACCTTACAGCACACAAAGCCAACCAGTCACATGAGGGCCAGAAACTGACCAGGGGAGACTCTGGTGAATGGATACACGCTGGTGAGAATTACAGAGGTAAAGCCGTTTAGCCTGGAAAGATTGTCTGGACTTGCAGAAAAGCTGTAAAGCCAGATTTGTGTCAGATCTCCCCAATTGTTAAGGTTGGTGATGAGTTTGTTGTTGCTGTTTTCCACATGAGAGCATTGAGTCAAGGGGAAGTTTTCCTTGAGTCACATTTTGCTTAAAAATAAGACTGGTATTTGGTTTCCCTCCTGTACCTACTCTCACCTGATGGCCTAAATTTTAAAATATCTATTAGGCCATGCATACAAAGCTGTCATGTGTCTGGATGAAAAAGTGACCAAATAACCGGTGTGATGGTGCTGGGAAATTAAATTTTCACGTAAGAGACTGAAACTCGATCCTTATCTCTCACTCTGTACAAACAGCGACTTCAAATGGATCAAAGACCGCAATACTGGACCTGAACTGTTGAAACCTTCAAGGGAAAAATGTAGAGAAAACACCTCAAGGTGCAGTGGGGGCTTTCTGGAAAAGAACTCTATTTGCTAATGTTTTTGCCCAGCAAAGAAAACAATCAGGTGAAGAAGCATCCTCCAAAAGGAGAATATCTGCGAAATACAGGTGTGACGAGGGTAAGTATCTAGGATACACAAAGCAATCAAAAAACAAAGAAAGAAAGAAAGAAAGAAAGAAAGAAAGAAAGAAAGAAAGAAAGAAAGAAAGAAAGAAAGAGAGAAAGAATGAAAGAAACAAAAAACAAAGCAAACGTGTCACCGCCATGCCAACCAGCTAATGCTGAAGCACGATGGAGATGGTGCAGCTACTTGAAGCACAAACACGAGGACTTGAGTTTGGATCCCCAGTACCTACGTCAAGAAAGCCAATTGCAGGAGCCTGTAATCCCAGCCTAATGAAGGAGGAGACGAGAGCATCTCTTGTTCCGGCTGACTAGCCAGTCTAGCTAAACTAATCAACTCTTAAGTTTGTGAGACACTGTCTCAAAACCTAAAGTGGGCATCAAACTGAGGAAGACATGTGATATTCTCTGACCTTAACATACAAGCACACACAAACGCCGACAAACACAAAAGATGACGTACAATTGGCCAATCAATGTGTGAAAAAAAAATGTTCAACCAGCACTAACCATCAGAAGAATGCAAATTACCACACACTGGGATTCCAAACTCACCCTAGTCAGAATGGCAATTAAGAGAGAAAACAAATAATAAATGATGGAAAGAAAAACTACAAAAAAAAAACTTGTATAGGACCCTGGTGGGAAATCGGCATGGAGGTTCCTCACAAAACTAAAACTAGACGTATCATTTCACCCATCTCTATACTCCAGGACATCAGCCTATCACAGAGATATCTGCACATCAATGTGTACTGAAGTACTCTTCACAAGTGCTAACCTCATCAAAACCACGTAGCTAAAGCACAGGGCGAAAAATAGGAGGCCCGGGTTCTGATTTTTAGCAAGAAAGTGGGAGCCTGGGGGTGTGAAATAGAACTGGACAGATGCAAATAAGCTCATCTGAGACTTCAGGGTAAGTCATAAATGACAAAATCATATTCTTTGCAACAACATAAATGGAAATGAAGTCTCTGAGATTAAGGGAATGAAGTCAATCTCAAGGCAAACATTGCATTTTTTATGACTCATGGATACTGAATTTTATATAGTCACATAAAATCATATATAAATGACATGAAAGTAAAATCATGTATCTCATGTATGAAATATGTGATATGCCATTATGTAAAATCACATATATGTGCAACATGAAAAGTGAAGCAAAACTGTTAGGAAAATGAAGAGGACTAATGGAAAGAGGGGCAGGGAGACAAAAGACGCTGAGGTTCATAAGAGGGAACATGCTCAAAACACATTACATGCACACATGAAAATACCCTTCTAAACCACCATACACCAATCAAAAATTATCACGCTGCAAATGGTTCAACATAATATGACCATGTTTCAGGGAACTGGCCCAAACTGGCTTACAATATGTTGCCTTCCACTCAGCCTATTGTTTTCACACAGGGAACAAACCATCAGAGCTATGCCTCTACCACCTGCCTCATTCCCTGTGATGGAAATACACAGTGACATCTCAAATCACTCATAAAGAAGGGCAACTGGGAGAAAAGTATCACAAGTCAGTTGCTATAGGCGTTTATGTACAAAACAGAGTCTACGGGCGCTCTGTCGGTGTGAATGCACAATACCAAGAGGCTATGAGGAGTCCTACATAACAAAGCCACATTTTCCAATGTAGTCACAAAAGTGAGTGACCTTGTATATGTCATAGCTAAACTGCTTAATATATGCCCTTCTGCCTTTGTCAATCAATAAAAAGGGTTAAAATAGGAAAGAGAGAGAGAGAGAGAGAGAGAGAGAGAGAGAGAGAGAGAGAGAGAGAGAGAGAGGAGAGAGAAAGAGAGACAGCACAGAGAGGCAGACAGAAACTGAAAAATGTCCTTACGCTTCACCTCTGACCTTTCTGAGCAAGCCAGCTTGGCAAAGCATTTAGAGGTCACAGTCCTCACCAAGCAAGGTGTCCCTTATATGGAACTCATCAAGCAAACACCTAAGTACTGCCATAGAAAAACACAAAGTAGCCCCAGGTTCTGATTTTAAGGGAGATAGCAGGAAGCTGGGGTGAGGAATTAAGCTAGAAAAAAATGTAAACAAGCTTACCTTAGGTTTCAAACTACACTAACCCAACCAGTGAAGAGCAGAAAGGGTAAATTATGCTCAAATTTCCTGCAGGAGGCACATGGACAGGGACGTCCGTCATAAAGAAAACTGGGTAACAATTTAACCGTTTTCAACAATAAACACTATTTTTAGGGTCACCTAGGTAAATACTAAGCATGAGTTAAACATTCAGATTGCTAAATACGTGTTATGATGCTGCTAAACTGCACCCAACTAATTGTGATTAGGACCAAGACTTACTCCCCAGTTCTTTTTCTTCTTAAATAATATATGGAAGAAATCATACATGTGGTGCACACATGCACACACACACACACACACACACACACACACACACACACACACACACACCACTCTGTGTGATTACTTGCCAATTAAAAATACATTGAACACTCGGAAGCAGTGCATCCAATAGCATGTGTGAGTCTTCCAGGCACCAGCTCCAGAAAATAGAAGTCTGAAGCACTCACATAGGTCTAAGCCCCTCAAAGATAAAACTGTTTTCCAAATCCAAAGTTGAGACTTCTTACAGTAAAACGCACAAGCTCTTCATTAGCAAACAGCACCCGGTTTCCTTATGGAGGAAGAGGGGAAACAATATACTTCGGGACTGATGAATGATGCTCTTAGGCTGAAGCCCTCTTGAAGAACTTCAAGCAGAGCCAGACACTTCATCAAGCCTCCCAGAGATGCCCGACACCCTTCATCCCAACACTTACATGCTCATGGTCCTTCTGCCACTGCTTAGAATACAGAGGCTCCTATAAGTATCCCAGTTGGGGTGAAGCACATAGCATCTCACCACTGGGGAGGCCATTTGTAGACAGGGGAGGCAGAACTGTGTTCCATTCTGGGTGCACACAGAGGAGAGCAAGAGCTACCTCGTTCCCATGCTAACTCTACCTCTGCATTGCTCCTTGTGCAAATGGGTAGCTCTGGGGGCCAAGCCTTGGAAGCCACTTGCCTAAAAGCACTTCTCATTTGCACGTCTTGTTCCACTCTGGAGTCAGGAGTCACAGCACACCTTACTCTGAGAAGCCAGGTTCTGCCAGAATGGGCTGGGAACTTCCCACTTTAAAGACAGATCCAGTATGCAGCAGAGCAGAACCACACAGAATGTGTCAGATTAGTAAAAACAAGAGACCTCAGTGGAAAGCTCCTAACAGGGGGACCTGGTGCCAGGCCGAGGGCCTCGACAACCCTCCATTCCTGTCTCAGGACATACTTCATCAGGTCCTGAACCACAGGATGCACACATTCTAGAGAAACGTCTCATTTTTACACTCAGCAAAGAGTCATACTGACGTCCTCACCCAACCCCTGGCCAGACTGAAAACTTTCCTGTTCTGCTCTGAGGGGGCAGTAGCTCCTCCCAGCAAAACACACTTGTTCTACTGATTAAATCAGCCAAATGGAGGCCAACATTCCACAGTGGAATGTCCATTACCATTCGCACAGATAAACAGATACACCCACTGGCAAAAGCCAAAAGGCACAAGTGTCGCACTTTGAATAGGCACAGCAAGGCAGTGGCCTCCACTTCCCATACTGCTCCAGTCTTAAGCCACCTGGAAATGGCAATGGTGTGGATACGAAAAGAGTACCTACTTCCATGCACACTGGTTTTGTATCAGAAGGAAGAAGCCATCACTCTGACTGGGCACAACGTAAGGAATGCAGGGTCTCAAAAGTAGATGATGGATAACGGGGGTTGGGGGTCTTTTCTGCCAGCTAAGTCCATTGGGACATGCAGGCTAAGCATGATTTCACTGTCTGCCCCTAAGGACTCAACTTTGGAGGTAGGTCTTCTTTCAAAGGCCATTGGCGTGTCTATAACATCCATCAAGTGTCTAGGATAATCATAGTAATGGTGACAGTCTGGGCATTGTTTAACAAGAATGTATCAGATCCAAATTTTGTGTGTGTGTGTGTGTGTGTGTGTGTGTGTGTGTGTTTTCCAAGACAGAGTTTCTCTGCATAGCCTTTGCTGTCCTGGAACTCATTCTGTAGATCAATTGGCCTAGAATTCACAGAGGTCCACCTGATTCTGCTTCGCAAATGCTGGGATTAAAGGCGTGTGCCACCAATGCCCGGCAGACCCAAATTTCTGTATTATTACCCTTGAGTGTATGAGGACAGCTGGTACTGAGAACCTTGCAGAGTAGGTGACTACTGTCTTTTGTTTGTTTTTTCTAATTGAGGAATCACATACAGACACAGCAGTAACTTGCCCAAGGCAATATTGCTTAGAGCAGTTGAGTACAGACACCCTCAGTCCTAACCAAGGAAAGAACAAAAAGCCAAGAGGAAAGGGGCTGCAAGTACTACATCCCGAGAAAGTGTCTTTCCAACACCTCCATATAAAATCACCTCATATCCGCTGAGACCCGGTTCCCATTCGATTCCTTTTAACGCCCCCCTCTGTGAATCCTCTGGCTGGTAGATGGCTCAGGAAAATCATGACCACAGAGCATGGTTACACAGAAAACTTCAAGATAAAATGTGTAACTCCAGCACCCATACCCAGCTTCCCACCTGGATGCTGGGGATCTGAACTCACATTCTCATGACTAGATGACATGTACTTTACAGACTGGCATCACCCCAGCCCTCCTATATGGAAATTACACTCTTCAGAGTGTACATCCAAGTACTCAGACGTGGCACACCTCTAAGCTGTGCTCTGCCAAGAGATGTTAGGATGACATGTGTTTTAGTGGCCAGGTAGTTATTCATTTACTACTATTTTTAATAGTTATGTTGATTTAGATTGGTAAGTACTTGTTAAATCAATCTTTTAATATGCAATCTTCTGTATTCCCTTTGTGTTTCACTTATTCTACTTAGAAAGAAGTATTTAGCTTTTTTGTTCTCACTGTCTGCAAGACTGTTAACTATTCTGCAATTTACCTTACTACCAAGACAACGTCAGTAGCCTTCGGGCAAGCTCTTAGTTTTGGATTCTCAACTACGGATTACAAACATAGGGGATGAACCCAAATCCCAGAAAAGCCCAAGTTACACACTGAGGACCCTAATGTCATAATTAGTTTCACTTTGTTATGTGGCAAAGCCAGCACTTCAGTGAATCAAGTCCCAGTGAATACATGAGGGGTCGATATAAATGGATGAGCAGCTCTAGCAAATCCTCCCTCATGAAAAGAGGCAGGAGCAGACACGAGATCACAGGCTTGGTACCTACTGACTGTGTCTAATAATCATAACCATACTAACCATACACAGAATAACTGTATCCCTTAATTTGTATCTCACACAAAAACTAACAAAAGAATGTGTGCTTGTTTAGTCAATAAATTCTATGGGGTGTGCAGCATGCACCAAGCACTACTTAAGCTACTGAAAAGGAAGCACAGGACACATCTCATGCCCTCCTAGAGTTTACATTTTAATGTGGGAGGTGATAAGGATTTCAAACAAATTGTGAACGAGATTAATTTTAACTGCAGTAAGTATGATGACAGACAGTAACTGCAATTAATATTAAACTACTCATGATGCTCAGGCAGCTGTCTTGAGCTGGTAACCTGAGTGGAAAAGAAATCTACAGGCAGAATATCCCCCAAAGAGATGACAGCATAAGCATCCTGAGGTCTTTGTCTGCAGCAAACAAGAGTTTGGAAAATCCAGGGGCAGAGACACCAGTGCTGCACAGCTTGCTGGCTCAAAGGACAAATGGGAAAAGATGGCGAGGCAGGTAGGCAGTACACAACACACACAGAACCATATAAACAAGAATGCTTTGGGACTTTACATAAAGGAAACTTCAAGATCCAGTTATATTGTACAATGGTCACTCTGGAGTCCTGTGTGGAGATAAGGTTGTACTTGATACAATCTGATGGAGCATGATGAATTAAGGAGGTGCCATGTATGTACAAGTACAAGTTGGTGAGCATGTGAGTACAAGCAGCCTGGCAGAAGAAAGTGGCTGAACTTTGGATGAATCTGACCTAGAGTCACAGCAATTGCTGATAGTGGACTGGAAGATAATTGCAGGATGAAAGCATTCAGGGAGTAAAACAAAAAATATAATCACTGTTTCTACAGCCTACCACTGTATTTTAGATCTACAAACAACCATTATTCTCTCTTTCCCTCCCCAAACTGCACCAATGCTGGTCCATTCAACAAAACATGGCTAGCCTGCTCCAGATGGCAATTTAAAACATTGGCTACCATGCATTGTTTGCTCAACCTCCAATATCACATCCAAAAATTAAAAAAAAAAAATTAAAAAAGGAAAGAAAGAAAAGCCTGCAATTTGCAAGAAGGAGTCTCTCTGGAAACCAGGTTGCCACTCTCTCCCAAGTAGAAAGTAAGAAGTGGGGAGCAGAGGAGGCATTTCACACAGCACAGTTACTTCAGTGAGAACAGCTCCATCCTTTGTATGGGTGTCCTGACAGATGCACTGCCTTCCTCTAAAGAAACCTTCAGAAAACCAAAAGATGCAACGTAAATACTCTGCATGTATAGGTATTTTTCCATCGACTGCTTTGTGTGGCTTTAAGAAAACATCTAGTGAACAAATGGAGCACTTTCTTCCCTTCCTTTACTGAAATGAAACTGTATTAAGCAATGACAGTTACTACACTTTTTTTTAAAAAAAAAAAAAAAGATTTTATTAACCAAACCCATCGTGGTGGAATATTATGGGCCCACACTTAATTCACTCATGTACACACATACTCTTACAAAAACTAGACTCACACATATATTCACAATTATGACTTTGTATTCTGCTGTTGTTGTTAGGTCATACTATCTACGCTTGTAATGTGTGTCTACAATTACATGCACTGTGGTGCAACATCCCAACATGCTATCAAGCCATAAACGACTGCCATTAGCCCTTGAATTCTCCTTTACCTCAGTGTGGCATAACGTCACAAAGGGGATAACCCACCTTTGATGCAAATAAATTCTCAAACAATGCCAAGTGGATAAGCTTCAAGGCTTTTGCACAGTTGCCTCATTTGGTGAGTCACCAAGTCACTTGTAAAATCATTTATCTGTCAATGATTTGCCAAACCAAGTGAGCACAGAAGAGACAGTCAATTGTGTTTAGAGATTATTCACCAGGGAGCCTACCATAACTCACCACAAAACATGCACTTCTTTGTTTTATGGGCAGAAGAACACAAACCAAGGAAGGAATCTCTAGCACTGTCACTCCATCACAGCCTACGTTTACTAGATGGCTAGTGAGATGTCAGTAAGAGTCTACCTGTCTCCCTGAATGTCTTAGAGAAAGTTCTGGATTAGCTCATGATATGCCAACATGTGGTTTGTAGACTCAGTACAGTATATAAAACACACAAATAAATGTCATTGGCAGAGGGATGACCTTCAAGGTCTCCTAGCTCCTCCAGGCACACCTGCCAGTCACATGCTCAATTAATCCCCAGTTTCCCAGCCAGCCTCCAGATTCTGCCCTGTGACACCGGATTCTAGGCAATACTGAACGCAGTAGGGGGCTCCAGTTTCAGGAAACTGCTACACTTCTTGATGCCTTGACAACCTGAGGGGTTCTGCTGTTCAGGGAATGTGAAATTAACACCTCTGGTGCCTGCTCTCAGCTTTGAAAGGAGGCCTGTAGCAGGCAGCCTGGAAAGTCAACTTTCCCTTGCTTTTCCTCTGCTCACATGAGCCTGGGAGTCCAGCTGTTTCTGGAGAACGTGGGGAGAGAGGGGGCAGTGGCTATCAACAGGTCAGCTGCTACCATGGGAGGACTTGACTCCATCCCAGAAAAATGAGCCATGTTCAGCTGCTTGGCAAGCTGTATCCCATTTCAAAGCCAGTGGAGGACCAAGGCCATGCTAAGTTCTGTGATAGCACCCAGTGCAATACAAAATGGAAACCCTGTGTTTTAACTTTAAGGTAATTCAGATTTTTTTTTTTTCATCTTCTCACAAGACTTACATGGAACAAAGAACTCAAAGGATATTCAAATCTTCAGAGAGCAAGAATCCTGCCACATCAAACTTTGCTAGACATAACTAAACTGTCAGCAGAGTCTTGGATAAGTCTAGGCTATAAGGGCATTTGGATGTCATATTCAATTCCATGACAGTATATGACCTAGGTTATAGTTCCAACCATCTTCAGCAAGAACCACAATACCAAAAGAGACCAAAAAAAAAAAAAAATGTTCCATTTTCAAGTCCCCTATGTTCCATTTTCAAGTCCCCTTTGCTTCTCTTGGGAATGTTAACATTTTCATGTAAAATGTATATGCAGGCATGTGGCTGAAGCCAGGGAGACAGCTTTCTTGTCTAGCCAGTGGAAGGACCTGTGATAGGTCCCCAGTTCTAAAAAGTAAATTATATAAATCCATGAAGCCAAAGCTCTATGTCAAAATATCTAACAAGTAGGAATGGATGGTGAAGGCTATGCTGTTAGCTATTAGCCCTGGAGATCAGCACCCCTTAAATGTATTAAACATGTATATCCTGTACCACCCTCTCCATTCACTGTCAACTGTAAGACTAACATCCTCAAAAGATGCAGGAGTTTAAACTGTACTAAGGAGTCCATTCGGTTAAATAGATACTTCTGTTCCAGTACTGTTTAAACTAAGCATCTGTCTTCTCCTACCAGCTTACATTTGACTTTTATGACCTTTCCTTGACTTACTGTTATAAAATTCAGAGTTCAGGCACCTAGCATTATAACACAAAACATCTCTTATTAAGTCAGATAAACTAAGAATTTCTTGACAGATATCTTAAATGTAAGGGCTGGAAAAAATACCAACCCAAAATACTATGGCTTTTCAGTTGACACGTTTTATCTAAGATTTCTAGGATTTATATTCACAGCTTAAAATTCATTACAACCAATTTGGTTTTTCAAAGGCTGTGTCGGGAAGGGGGTTCAGCAAGGTGTTAAAATTTGAAGGCCCTTTCTATGGCTGCATTTTCCAATTACACTCCCCAGCTGACTTTTCATTTCTTAACTGAATGATGGAAATTCCTTCCTAGATTTTTCTCTTTAATATTTTTGACTCATAGCCCACACTGCAGAGGCCAAGGCATAGCTGGCAGGGAGACACCATGTCTAACAGAAAGATGTGGGTGGAACATGTCCCATGAAAAGAGATTTCTGAGAACACACACAGAGGCCCAGAGTTCTAGCATAGAGAGGCACTGGTGTATATTTATAGGCAAGCCTGGGTTGTTTATTTTGTCCTTCTGTCAGGAAATTACAAACATTCATTTCAGAGTCGGCAAGCTCCGTTCATCAAGGATCTACTCAGAAAGCCAGGCTTTCAGCTCTCAGTCCACAAACGTATAAGGAAACTCTGGAGCTGTGAGCCTCAGGTCTGCAGGCATGACTCAGGGAAGGATGGGACAAACTACACACAAAGGACTTACAAGTGTGCACTGTCACCGCACTCCTAAAGGAATGTGGTTGAGAGCTGAGAGAAATTCTGCCCAGGGCTCACTTCTTACTCCCACGCCTTCCCAGACCTTCTGAAAGCAAATGTCACCTCCTTGCAACCTGTCCCTTCTTTATCCCTCAATCACAAGGACTTCAGTCAGCCAGTGAACAAGGACCCTTTACTACCTGGCTTCCTACTATGATTCCCGAAAGGTTTCTTAGGATACAGAGTCAAAATCATGTTCAAGGAAGACCATCCAATCGTAAAAAATCTCTAGATGTTAAGAGAAAAGGCAAACAACAGTTTTGTTTTGTTTTGTTTTGTTTTTTTATGCTTGCAACAACAGCCCTGAAAAATACTCTCAATGACTTCAGAGACCAGAAAACAACTAGCACACACACACACACACACTCAATGCTTCACTGGGGAGCCAGACAGGTAGGAGATCTGGTCCGTCTTTGTTAGCTGTGGGTCACCTGCACCAGGACCACAGGGCTTCCTGAGAAAGACTAACTTCAGACTCAGCAGAATGTCCCAAACACAGTCTCTAGGGATAGATACCACCAGCACAAGAAAAACTGGCCTTGTTCACTGGCTAGTGGCTTTATAATTTCCATGAGGAAGGGAGATGTCTTAAGGACAAAACTTGCTCTCAGGAGCTCTTACAAGAGTCAGAGGAACTTGCATGTTAGCCAGCTCCTAAGCCCTTCCATACAGCAGACAAAAATACTGCCATCACTCAAATAATTTTAAAACACCAGGTCTGGACATGACCTGATGCAAATTATACTCCCAATCACCCACCCCACGAGTAGCTTAACCCCATTTGGGGCATGACAAAACTAGGCCCAAGTTTATACTTTTCATAGGTACCCCAGTAAAAAGTTGTATCTGGGTCCCTCTGGCACATGGAAAAGTCCCCTGCCATGTGAACCCCTCCAAAAAGCAGAAGACGTAGCTGCCTCTTTGTACTACTAGTGTCCATCCACCTACAGTCAGCCACGATGTCCCCTGTGCCACCTCAGTGACGCTTTTGCCTATCCTGACCCTAGGCACAGGTGGCTAGACTGCAACAATGATGCCTATGAACTGGGTTACTAAGCTCTTAAAAGAAACGATAGATAAAAATTGGAGAAACATCTAGAGATATGAAAACACAAAGGCAACCAACGCAGAGCTGTGCAGCTTTATTGTTCTACCTACTTGAGAAGTTCAGGCAGAAAGATTACTTGGAAGAGCCTAGACAGTGCTACAAGACCCAATATCTGCAGCAAGCAGCAACATGAGAGAGAGAAGAGGCTAGGAGACAGATCTAATTGGTTAACTAAGATGAAGCTGGGAGAGTATGGTCACACACAGAAGATGGTGAGCACATATCTTCTTCCGTGCTTCCAAATAGCTCACTTAACACATGGCTCCTAGGGCTGGCCATGGTGAAGACCCTTCTGAGATGGTACAGTGTAGCACTTGTTTACATGTTATGTGACTCCCAGGAAGATTTTCACAAAGGGACCTCTGCCTGTAGTGTGAGTTTATCAACCCGGCCTACTGCCATATGGGGTAAGTAATTCTTTATGGTCGGGCACTGAGCTGGGTGTTACAGAATGTGTAATGGTAACTGGCCTCTATCTCTAGGGGCCAGCAGCAGGTCTCTTGCTGACATCTTGTGACAACCAAAGGTGTCTACTGAAATGGACAAATGTCCCAGAAAGTAGAAGGAAACAGGCAGGACAAAACCCCTTTCAACTCAGAGTTAGGGAGGCTCTTCCTAAAAGAGTGAAGAGAGAAGGATTGGGATGGGAAGGGAAAATAATCAGACAGTGAGGACTAAAATTGCCTGAGGGAAAAATCCAGACCTTGGATAATCTGCTTGATGCGGTAGAAAAATAAAAAACTAAAAGGATTACAACTGGTGTTTAGACATGTGAGGCCCCACTATATAAAAAGTCAAGACCTCACCTCCTGGGAAGCATCTTGTCCAAAGCTGAGTCTATGAGAAAGAGCAGGACAGGGTTGTCAGCAGTGTCAGACAGAGGCCCTATCGTTGTGCTGACGTGATACTGAGACCAAACACCCTGGAATGTGAAACGTGGGGAGGGAAGGGTAAAAACACTGGGCTTCTTCTATACCAGGGGCCTCCTGCCACTTGAAACATAGCAAAGGTCATAAAACTTGCAGGCCAGATGTGTGTTCTTAAAAAGCTTGTGAAAGGCACCAGGTGCCCACAGAGCAGAAGCAGCCCCTGGGTTCTGAGGGTTTAACAAGCACAGTCCACTTGACCACGGGCATAGCACAGGTGACATGCTGGGAACAGTACACAAAGTCAGGCTGCCACACCTGGCCTCACCCTGCCAAGCAGGCACCTTGAGGCAACTTTAGAAACAGTCATTGGAGTGATATAAGCCACAGGTACATTCTGTGTTTGACAAGGCTGCCTGCCCCACACTGCCTCCTGCCCCACACCAATTATGGCCAAACTAAGGGAAAGAACCTGTCGTTCAAGCAAAAGCACCAGGTAAACTTCCTGACTGACAGGAAGTTCCTTGACACCAGTGGGAAGTTAAGGGGAGAGCTGAGTTCCTCATTCCCTTGTCCAGGGAGCCAGAGGCTAAAGCCAGCGAGGAAGGTAGAACCTGAGCCCACGGTTCAGCTGCCTAACTACAGCTGATAGAAACAGCACACAGCACCTTTACCCCTAGGTCAGGCCATGTTCCCTGTTCACCAAAGGGCAAGATGTCCAACGTGGCTGGACAAGCAGCCTGTGCCTGCAGTCCCAGCTACTTGAGAAGCTGACATGACAGGGGGACCCCTCAGGTCTAGGAGGTAGGCACGTAATTTTTATTCCCTGGCTCTCAAAAAGAAAAAAGACATATATGACATTTATATGACAGACATATAAATAGTCTCTACATTATCCCAATTTTACCACATATTTGGAATTTTTCATAAAAAAAGTTGAAAGCATTTTTTTCTTTTTTTATAGATTTTAACTTGTTTGTTTGTTCTGTTTATTTTTTGAGACAGGATTTTTCTTAGTAGCCTTGGCTGTCCTGGAACTCACTCTGTAGACCAGGCTGACCTCCAACTCAGAGATTCACCTGCCTCTGCCTCCCCAGTGCTGGGATTAAATGTGTGCACCATCAATGCCCAGCTCTGAAAGCAAGTTTTGAATAATATTAACTCTATCCTAGAATGGTACAAGAGGGAAATAACACATTAAATATTATGAACATGTTAAAAATATAAACATTTTTGAGAATACAATAAACATCAAATATTAATTATTATTATCTTTTGAAAGTGAAGTAACAGTTGAGTTTTGTTTTTTATGCATTTATAAATTTTTAATCTTTCGTTGCTTTGCCATCCAAAAGCTGGATGCTTAAAAAACAAACAAAAAGAGATGCAATGCTGGAATAAAACCCAGAGCTCCCCCATCACTGCCCTCACCTCCAGACAGAAAGAAATTTGAATGGCTAAGACACTTGCCCAGCACGTGTAAAGCCCTGGACTTCCATAGAAAAGAGATAAAGACCACAAAATTTCATAAAAGAATTAGTGAGAAACTAGTCAAGACAATGCCATCTATTGTAATTAGTATTTGCTGAGCAATTTAAAACATACAAGCTATTGTGTGTAGTGGTTGGCATAAATCACTAAATTTGGCAAATGTTTCTAATAAATTACTTAATCCACAAGGGTTTCTAGGTTAGCTTTACTCAACTGGTAAACGCTATACAAATATTTCCAAATCTGAAACACTTGTGTTCCCACACATTTCAGATAAGGAATACACAACCGGTGCTAAAAACCATGAGATAACTCATGAGCCCCATGTCGCAGATAAGAACCAAGGCTCAAAGAAAGAATCGCCCTGTGTCTCAGACAACTGCTGACAGGAATGTGATGCAAGCTGGGCCTCCTCTCAAAGGCTGTGCTATAACAGGCAGAGTTTGAGGAAGAAGGAGGAGGGCAGTGAGAAGGCAGAAGCACGAGGACCAGGGCAGCAAACACTACAGAATCTGGCTGAGCCTCTGACCCAGCAGGGTTCTTCCCCCGCAGACACGCCTCACAAGGTAGCAGAACCATACATTTATTCTGATGTCAAGGACAAGTAATGAGCATTCTGGAAAAAGACAACCCAACACAGGCCAGGGCTGTGGTTCAGGGAGTCAAAGCGCTTACCATGCAAGCCTGGTGACGAGTTTGAACCCCCAGACTCCCAGGAAGGTAGAAAGAACGGACTTCAGAGAGTTGCTCTCTGAGGTCCACACACATGCTGCATCACATACACCCACACACGTGCATGCATACACACACACACACACACACACACACACACAGAGAGAGAGAGAGAGAGAGAGAGAGAGAGAGAGAGAGAGAGAGAGAGAGAGAAATATTTCTGAAAAGAGACAACAGATCTTTGTGATGTTTAATATGGAAATGTGTATAAGCAAGCCCCACCTAGTCCCTTGACATAAAAAAAAAAAAAATTAGCATTTGACCTGCACACCCCACCACCTTAGCCCTGGCCCAACCCTATCCATCATCATTAAGACTGAAGGAGTCAGCTAACTTGAAATGCTCAAGTGCAAATGCACTTAGGGAGACCAACAATGTTAATATCCTGTGCCAATCACTAACAGCAGAGCAAACAAAACTTCCTGGCTTAACTGACAGTGCTGCAGCTCTCATGTTTTTGTAGAGCACTACACAGCCCAGGATGTGAAGAAAGCTACACATAGAGAGAGATACTGACATGGAATCCAATTGCTCAAAGTAGATGCTTTCATTTACAGTCTACTCTACCATTCCTGACTACGATATCTCTCAAATCCTCATCTCTAGCTCCCAGATGAGGACCAGGACCCCAGGTCTTATTTAGATACATGGAGAAGACATCACTGGATCTCACCAGCATCTTCTTCCTGTATATATAGAAGCTCTGCCCTATCAAGTGATAGGCAAAACTGGTTCTGCCTAATGACTTGTGAGCAATGTGTACGTTCCTCTGCACAGTGCTACCCCAACTAGTCCGGTCCAGAGTCAGTGAATTCCAACAGACCAGAGGGAAGGAGCCCAAATGGCTGCAGAAAGAACATGTCTCAGGACCACAGACCTATGTCCCTTTACCTCCTGTGATGGAAGAGCTATTTGCTACCACAGTGAAAACCACCTACACTAGCCATCCCAGGCAGATCACAACTGCATCTAATGTCACCTGCACCTTCTTTCACCTAGATACAAAGAGACCTACCTGCTATTTTCATCAACCCTTGTATCGTGGGTGCCCTTTTTGTATCTCCAGGCCCATGTGGAAACAATGCACTGAAATGCATAAGTAACTCGTTATGTGTGGTGATAAACATCCTGAGCAAAGCAGATGAATTTTAGTAAGTTAGACTTTTATAGGGAGAGATGAATACATAAAAAGACCACCAGAAAAGCATTGTGAGAGGGGGGAAATTACTTATTCATGAAACTGAATATTGACTGAGGTACTCAACTTTGAAGCCTTCCTCTTATGATAAATAACTAATGAAACTGGAGGAGGGGGATCTCAATTCCCAGCCATCCTGAAAAAGGAACTGGGACCCTGAGGACATCAGGGTGGGTGTAGCGGGCATGCAGGCCTGCTTACATTCCTGTAAAGAGCCACATTGCCACCACCCAGGTAAAACAGAAACTGAAACTCTTCAAAAAATCACCAGTGGTTTTAAAAATTAAAAGCATGAGCCCACAGGATTATAATGCAAACATCAAAAGTATACCTCAAAGGTCATTTGCAACCATTTCTTCTAATCCTTCCAGGAAAGGGGCTTGCATGTACTATCTCAGGAAACAGCTATGAAAGAAATAATTGCTGTGCTTTCCTTGGCCCTCTGGCTTCGAGTGCTGCTAATTTCACTGCCAGGGCCCCAGAACACACAGGCTACATACACGTAAGTAGGCACACACTTGCATTTGTTTATATGCCAGTTAAGCAAAAGGTCACACTTCAAATAATGGTTCTGAAATCTGAACTTAGAATCTTTTAATCTCCCTTTTGTCTTCTGTGGGAATTTGAAGGAAGGTTCCCTACCTGAAAAAGAAAACTACACAAAAGACCCTATGATGTAATGACTACTAGTCTTTCTCTGGAGGAAGGCAAAACATCCTCAGAGTGTTGACTGGGCACTTGTAAAAGCTGGAAAAGGAAGTGCAATTAACCCATTTTCTTTAGTCTTGCAATCACACTGAACAAACTAAAACTCTGAAACCTCTACATCAACTTAAAACTCCTACACCTTCAATTTCTTTCTTTCTTTTTTTGCTATGGCAAAACAAACAAACAAACAAACAAATTACTTAGTAACCATATAGCTACAATACAAATATTTTTATTGAAATTCATTCCAAAGGCAAAGCATTGTTATCTACCCTGGCCCTCCTGCCCCACCTATCTCATCCCAAGAGTGTTACTGAATATGGTAAGATTGCTCAATGCTCCCTCCAGACACCAGTCTAGACTGCAGTGACTGCCTCATTTCAGCCACCTGAGCCAAGAGGAAACAGCACGGAACACTTATTGGTGAGCACTCGACCACTGTGCGTATAGCACAGAAGTGCACCTGTTCACGAGAGTCACTTCTGTTCTAATTTATGCAAACTTCACCAACCCTGGGAATGGCAAGGGCAGCTGGTAGTTCTGCACTCTGAGTCATCTTTAACCTCCAACCCAGTGATTTCTGAGTAATATCTGGGGATAAGAACCAGTGTGCCTTCAAGCTGTGACTCAATATTGATATCTGCTTTCCATTGGTTCTGGTTCTGGTCCTCTCTCTCTCTCTCTCTCTCTCTCTCTCTCTCTCTCTCTCTCTCTCTCTCTCTCTCTCTCTTTCTCTCTCTCTCTCGTCTAATTTTACTTCACCATGAAGAGCAAGCATGTGTCTACTTTGCAAACGTTCATGAACATCCTGTCTGCTGTCTTCAAGTAGCTCATCACAGGAAGCCTGTATACTTATCACTGTGTGGAGATGGAAACCAGCCCACGGGGGTGTCTGAGCACGAGCACCTCTGCCTTCTGCACCACGGGTCCTTGCATGCAGGGTCCTTGCATGCAGCAGCAGCCACCGCAGCAGTAGGCTTGGTTCCACTCTAATGGACACCATGGGTGAAACAAAGATAAGGTGAAACCTGAGACAAAGGAACTCCTACTCCTCCACTGCCTGGCTCAAGCAGTTTCTTCAAATGATTTAGTGATAGCTGTCCATTTGGGCTCCAGAGAAAGCCTCCATCACAGCTGAAATTGATATTGATGAAGAGTCTGAGTGGCACCCTTAAAAAGAACATTTTAGTTCAGACTGGACCTTTCTTTTTCTCCGGGCTGAAAAAAAGGAAGCTCAGGCATGACTTGATGACCACACACTTTCCTTTTCCAGGAAGAGAAGCGGCTTGGAGGGCAAGAAGTACCTTTATAACCACACTTGGTAAACACTGAGAACTAACCCATTCATTCGGGGCAATGTTTGCCTAAGGAAGTCACTAAAACTGTCCTTGTGCCTACCTCCTGCACCTCAAGCACAGAAGACAGCCCTGACATCCTACCCAACACTAAGCAGACCGGCAAGGGAGGAGGAGGTAAAGGGCAAAGGCGAAGGGCGGTGAATATAAGCAAGGTTCACGGACATGAATATGTAATGAGGCCCATTATTCAAAACAAAACCAAGTGTGGTAGAGATAACCAATTCCTTCCGGCTGTCTGTCCTATGATTCACACACACCATGCCATTACCCCCCCCCAACACCAGCATGTCGTGCTCTTGTCTCTCTCTCTCTCTCTCTCTCTCTCTCTCTCTCTCTCTCTCTCTCTCTCTCTCTCTCTCTCTCACACACACACACACACATACACACACACACACACACTAAATATACCAAGGACTTTTTTTTAAGTACTACAGTAAAACACAAACACTAATTTTCCAATAGCTCAATAAATGAGAATCAGAACTGTTTTAAAAACCAAACCAAAAGCAGCAGTCAAGGTAAAAGCTTGTCCCACTGCAGCAGGACAAGACTAGCCAGACAAGGCACCACTCCCTCAGAGTTCTGGATACCCCTCGAAGACACCCTATGATGGCTGCAGGAGGAAGACAGCAGATGAACGAATCTTCTCTCCGAGGGGCCCTAAAGAGCAGCCCAGGACTGTGTTGTCCTAAGTAAAAGGCTGGAGGAAGAGTCAGGTGGAGGAATCAGAGTCAGAAAAATTGCCAGTCAGATCGAGCATGAGAGCGCAGTACGGGGTGGGGGTGGGGCTTACTTTGAAAATTTTTAAAAAAGATAATACAGATCCCCTCTGTAACTGCAAGGCTCCCATCAGTCAGCTCTCCACTCTGCTGTCAGTCTCAGCTTCCCCACAGGGCCATTTCTCCTGACCCAGCACCACAGAGACAAGCACTTAACCTCTGTAAGCCATCTAGATGTGAGGGACACAGTTTAAATGTGCAACCAGGCTTTACCTGTATTACTTGTGGTTACCACTTAGATAGACCGTACCCACAAAGTACCCGGGGCTCCAAAACAACTCATCCCACACCATGGATAAAATTAAGCTATGCACTGGCCACTGCAAACTACGGAGTGTGCGTCTGCGTTTCTGTGTGCATGTGCACACCATGGTGTACATGTGTGAGTCAGAGGAGAGTATTAGCTTTCTGCGGTGTTTGAGACACAGTGTCTTTTTGATGTTTTCAG
Source organism: Cricetiscus sungorus (assembly GCA_030556225.1). Classification (NCBI taxonomy): domain Eukaryota; kingdom Metazoa; phylum Chordata; class Mammalia; order Rodentia; family Cricetidae; genus Cricetiscus; species Cricetiscus sungorus. The sequence continues at coordinate 9,552,399 of JANBXA010000372.1, forward strand.
CTGCAAGCTGCACAGGCCAGGCTAGGGAGCCCACAAGCTCCCAAGGGTTCTCCTGACTCCACAGTAACACTTGCACCATAGCATCCGACTTTTAGGTGGGTGCTGGGTATTCGAACTCCGGTCCCAGGCACTTGTACAGCAAGCACTGCTACCCATGGAGTCATCTCCTCAGCACAAAGACTTGTTGTATTTATTGTTTGTTTCAGAAATCGATTTTGGTATTTTCCCCTCCCGCAACTCCTCTCAGATCATCCCCACCTCCTACCCATCCAACTTCATGCCTGGTTTCTTCTTCTCTCATGTATTCTCTTCCCCGGCATACACAACAAACAAACAAAAAACACAGGAAAAAAATTACATCAATTTGAACTGGGAAGTCAATAAGACAAAACAAAACAAAACAAAACAAAACAAAACAAAAAGCACTTTTGTGCACACACTCACACACAGATACATCTCACAAACAATACAACTAGTTGTGCTGGCCAACTACTCCTGGGCTTGGGCCCTGCCCTAGAGTATATCCAGTGATTGGTATGTTCCATTGAAGAAAAATGATGTTCCATTTCCCAGTAGGTAACAATTGCAAACTGCTTCCTGGTTAGGCATGGGACTTTGTCTTTCCTTACCCTTCCCAGCGGTGGGATTTTGTCTGGCTTGAACCTGTGCAGGCTTGTACATGCTCTCACAGACTCTGTGAGTTCATCCCTGTTGTGTCTGGAAGACACCATCACCTTGGAGTCATTTCCTCCACCTCTGGCTCTTACCATCTTTCTGCCTTCTCTTCTGCATAGACCCTTGAGCCTTGAGACAAGGGCTTTGAAAATGACAAACTGTAAAGGAAGCCATTTTCCTTCTGAGATATCCTAGTGTAACTACGGGGGTGCACGTGCTCTCTGACCAGCATCCCCCCCTGGTCAGCTTAAAGATGGTTTCAGTCTTACAGAGCTCCTGTTAGTGTTTTTCTAGGCATTCATGGGACTAGAGACTCTAGCACAACCACTCTGGACAAGAATCTGCCCCTGCCCAGGGTGAGATCAAGTTTATACACACTCATATGTCATTGCTCTTGTGAGAGGACAAGTAACTCCTATTTGGGATGGCACATATAGGAATGTTCCCTATAACGCTGTGTGGAAACTGGAGGGAAAAAAATTTAAGGAAACCCATGGCAAAATAAAATGTTTACAAAACCAAAGTAAACAGGTAAAGCCTTCATCATATAGTAGTGCTGAGTGAAAAAGTTTGGGGTGTGGGCCTCACTTACTGGGAGAATGCTTAACTAGCATGTGCATGGCCCTGTGTTTGATAGCTCTGCAAACAAGCAAATATATAAAAGCTAGAACATAAAACCATCTCTGCTGGTTACAATTTTTGTCAATTTGCCACAAACTAGAGTCATCTGGGAGAGAAGATTTCCACTGAGAAAATATTCCCTCTAGACTGGCCAATGGGCAAACCTGTATGTTGTGGGATATTTGCACACTGTATGAAGACGTGCTGCTGTGATTGGTATAATATAAAGTTGAATGGCCAATAGCTAGGCAGGAGGCATAAGTGGGACTTCCAGGCAGAGATAGGACTCTGGGAAGAAAAAAGGAAACAGGAGGTGTAAGGTGGAAGGGAGGTAATGCCATATGGCAAGACATAGATTAATACAAATGGCTTAATTTAAGTCATAGGAGCTATTTGAGACAAGCCTAAGGAAAATGCCAAGCTTTAATAACTAATAAGAAGTCTCCGGGTTATTATTTAAGGGCTGATGATTCAAAGATAGTCTGACAAGGAAGCCTGTTTGCTGACTCAAGTGGAAGCACCCAGGTCACTGTCACTTGGGCAGTGCTACCCACTGGCTGGCTGGCCTGGACCACCATAAGAAAGCAGGCTGGGCAAGCCACGGAGAACAGGCCAGTAAGCAGCATCCCCTCTATGGCCTCTACTTCATTCAGTTCCTTCCTCCAGGTTCCTGCCTGCCTCGGTGATAGGGTGTGACCTGAGAGTTGTACACTGAAATTGACCATTTCCTCCCCAAGTTGCTTGTGGTCACGGTGTTTCATCACAGCACAAGAAATCATAAGACTCCATATACATAGGGAACTACACAACTTTTCTAGGAAATGTCTAAAAATATTAATTTTAAAAACCACAATAAAATAGTCATACTGAAAAAATAAAGTCCTACTGAATTGTAAGCATTTAGTAAATATTCACCACTGTTAATCAGACCAAAAAAATTATATTATATTGTAAATGTTCTATTATATAACTTCATTTCTTGTATCATCCTTTCTCCTGAAATACTCATCCCCATATATATATATATATATATATATATATTGTGTGTGTGTGTGTGTGTGTGTGTGTGTGTGTGTGTATGTGTGTGTACATATGGCTGTATCTTCCCTTTGCTTGGATGTATTTCTACAATGAGTATAAATATTATATTACTTTAAAAATGTCTTTGCCCCTTGATTCCTCTATGTGATTCATGAAGAGAAAAAAAAGGGGAGGGGGGAGGGAGGGAAGGAGGAAAGGAGGGAGGGAGGATACAGGTGGGGAGGGTGATCTGCAAACTATATTATGGTATAGGTGGGAGAACATTCTACAGCCATTTTTTTGTTCCTGTAGGAAAACAGCACAGTGTCCTATGGGGAAGCCAGTGCTGAAATTGCATATGGAATGAAGCAGCCACTGGGGAGGAAGCCAAGCAGCATGCACCAGGAGCCAGTCTGCCCACAGCCAACTAACTGCTAGCTGGCCCTTAGAAGCTCTGCCATCTCATATGCCATCTCATACAAATAGAAAGGGAAACAAACAATCTCTCATCAGGCACACAAAAACCCTGACTGTGGAACTGGGGACAGACACAGTTAGGCTGGGTAAGCACGTGCTGGGCAAGCACAGGGTCCTGAGTTCAATCCCAAGGCACAACATTGTTTGGTTTGGACTTTTAAGCCTGATGTGGTGGTACATGAGGATCTTCAGTGCTCACTGACCAGCCAGCCTAGCTTACTTGGTGAGTTTCGGGCTATAGAGAAGACAGAAACCTTACCTAAGAAATAAAATGAGTTGGGGGAGGTGGTGACTCCTGGAGATGGCTCAGAGTTTGGGACTGTTATAAGTACTCACTGCTCTTGCAGAGGATCTGAGTTCAGGTCCCAGCGCCCATTCTAGAGAGCTCACAGATGCCCATAACTCCAGCTCTAGGAGAATTATTCTGCAGCTTGCCGCTTACTGCTTCTACTCCCTGCTGTATACACTCACACTCAGTCTCCTCATTCATAGTACACAGCAACCTGAACCAGTCTGCCCTGCACCCCAAGCAAGTACCAGCATCCACACTTTCAACTTCCTTCCTCTGGAGTTTACACTTGTGTATCCTCACAATATGCCAGTTCATGAAGATTTCATAATGACAAAGACATTATGCAATTATCTACACCAAAATAAAACTCTAGGCTAAAACAGGTAGGTTTACTGTTTCTGTATCTCCCTCATAGCCAAACCTTTCCCACAAATCACTACCAAATAATCAAATCTCAATCTCTCTCTCTCTCTCTCTCTCTCTCTCTCTCTCTCTCTCTCTCTCTCTCTCTCTCACACACACACACACACACACACACACACACACGCACTCATGCCACTTTGACATCCTCTTAAACTGGAGTTGGTATTAACTTGACTTTTTCAAGGAAGGGAAAAAATGTAGCCAGATATGAGTTCATTATATCGAGGTGGCCCTTCCCTAAGCCCTGTGATCACCTGCCTTGGCTGCCTGGATCAAGTTTAAAGGCCTGGCATTAGTTCAGAGGACCCATACACAGTGCCAGTATCATAGGTTCACGAGGCTGGCCTTGCGCTCCTGACCGCTCCAACTACCATGTTAAAAAGCCAACTTTTTTGGGTTTGTTTTCAGAACCTCAAATGCCAACATGTCACCTGTTCAAGTGCAGTGTAACTAACCAAGCTCTCAGGGATTTCCTTTTCCTCAAAATAAAACTAAAAAGCTGCCCTTTTAAATAATTAGTCACGAATGTCAGTTGCCTTGAGGTGACAGAGGAGACAAACCTGACATTTGTGGAGAAAGAGCAGCTGGAAAGAATCACACAGGGGGTGGGGCCGGGGATTCAGGGAAAAACTCCTTTCTAAGCTAAGCAAAGACTCCACTCAGTTTAGAAACCTAAAACAAGGCTTTATCCTCCTGGGGGTCAAGACCACAGATGGCCTGAGTGGGGACAGAGCACTTTCCATGAACTTCCCCTGCACCCTGGGGCTACAGAGGCTCCCTTTGGTGCTCAGTGCCAAAGGCACTTCTAAGGACCGAGCAGTTCTCAAACACTACTTATTGTGGTCATTATTATTATTATTAATGTATTCTTGTGCAGAGCATCTCACCCACCCCACAGGGAATTCCAATAAGTGTGACAAAGAGGACATCCAGGGTGGATCAAACCAGACAAGTGGGTGGAGACTTTGTATGGAGGAGGGCCGGGAGACTGGGGGGAGGGGAACTCTGATCTAGATAGGGCTATCAAGGGCTTCCTTCTTCCTGGAACCAATTTGCTCTACAGAGGGGGAAAGGGGAGACGACCAAATGGCTAAGGTCACTGAGAAGGACTTATGGCAAAGGCTCATCCAGCCAGTCAAGGTACAGCCTTGACCAAAAACAAAAGGATCTTCAGTAAGTCATCTCAGGGATGGCTTGGGCTTTATGTTTGTTTTCCTTATACTTGATATTGCTTGTGGCCAGCTGCTTGCTCTGTTTGTTAAATACTAAACACCACAGATCACAAAATATTTTCCTAATTTATAACTTACTGGCACACCAAAAGCAGTGCTTGGCTGTCTCAGGATCTCCTTGGAATTTCTACAAGAAATTTCTAGGTCTGGTAGTCCAAAAGAATAGGGCAAAATGCCTTCTTTTTCAGTGAAGCGAGTCATCTAATAAAATGGAGAATCACCACCTTCAGAACGGCTATTACAAGTCATCTTCAAAAAAAATTTGTTATTCATTTGTGTGCCTCTATGTTCTAAAGGCATACAGATCCTAACAGGCCTCTTGGGGTCAGATCACTCCAGGAACAGCCTAGGATTCTGATCTCCAGAGAGGCCAAGGTCATCCCTCAACCACACACATCCCCAGACATGGTAAGGACCAGCATGCCGCCTCACTGTACAGGGAGGCATAGCCATAGCCAGCAAAAATGTCCAAAGTCAGCCAAAGCTAGAGGTGTCCATCAGCTGGTAGTGACTGCCTCTGTTTGAGACTCTTGGTTCCATCCCAAACACACACAGGGAGGGAGGAGGAGAGGCAGGGAGAGGAGCAGAGTCAGCCCAAGACACGTGTCAGCTGAGGTGTCCAGGGAACAGGGCTTGCTGGAGAAGTTCAGCTCCAGACCTGGGCTTGCATTGGCAACAGGCTTGCTTTGCCAGGTAAAGCCACTCCTCACAGGCCTGCCAGGCAGCACCTCCACACAAAACAGTACCTAAAGAATCAGAATAAGCTCACAAAGCCCACGTCAGCCATCATGTGATCAAAACAATAAAAAAACGCGAACTAGGACACCTAAGGATGTCCATTACCATGAAAGGGACTTATGAGTTAGGAAACCCCGAGTCACAGACAGGCCAGTCTGCAGATGAAGACTCAGGGGACAGCCTGGGTGTTCTAACTTACTACAAATATCTCTACTACCTTCCTAAACAGCAGAAATTCAGATCCAGAAAAATAAAGTCAGATTAATTCACATTTCAAAATCCTCTCATTAAGGAGCAGAGCTTATCATTTTCCTTGCCTTACTGGCCACAAAGTAAGTGTGTGTGTGTGAGAGAGAGAGAGAGAGAGAGAGAGAGAGAGAGAGAGAGAGAGAGAGAGAGAGAGAGAGAGAGAGAGAGAGTTGTGTGTGTGTTGTATGTTGTGTATGTATAACAGAGCCATCTGGGGGGACTTAACTACTTATAACAAGGCAGCATCCATATTCACGATTTAGATGGAATAGCTTACTTAGCATCAAACCCTTTAAACTTTCTCCCTTTAAAAAAATTCCTTTTTTTTTGTGCATTGTTGTAGCTGTGTAGGAGTGCTAGATCCCCTGGTACTGATGTTACCAGTTAGCTGCCTTGTGGGTGCTGGGAACTGAACCCAGGTCATCTGGAAGAACAGCCAGTGATCTTAACCACCAAGCCATCTCTCTAGCCCCTGTACTCTTTTCTTGATGTAGAGGAACCAAATAAACTTCTGCTAATAGCACACTGCCATTGAGGGCATGGAAATCCCTGACAAGAATCTGCCCACAGGAATATCCTGATGCAGAGGACCACATAGACTGGAAAAGGATGTCACTGTTGGGCCCTGTGTTCTGCCCATCAAATCTTCCCTTCTGAATCCTCAGCAGTCACTGCTGCTGCTGTCACTTGCATGACATCTGGGGTATAGCACAAAGTATTGTCCTATCTATACACAGGGACTAGCAGCACACTGGGAAACAGCACAAAGCATTGTCTTCTCTATACACAGGGGCTAGCAGCACACTGGGGGACAGCACAAAGTACTGTACTGTACTGTCTACACACAGGGACTAGCAGCATAGTGTGGATGTCCAAATCAAAAAGAAACATACAGAACCACAAAGGATGAGAAATATTCCAAAGCACAATATTGAGCAATTTCCCTTTCACAGTAACCACCAGGCTCCTCCAGGGAAATTGCAGTAAGTCCAACCATTAGAGTAGCAATGGGTACAGAAGCACCATATGTAACAGGCAAAGGACACAGGGACTTGCTCCTCTGCTACCCCACTTCACACAAGCGCTCACAGTGTCTACAGAGACACTCCTGAGTGTGGACTAGAAAGCAAAAGCAACAGTTTCCTGTTTCCCATAGGTATTCAAGCACACAGAGAAAGAAAGACTACAGGATACAAACCAAAATATCCCAGATGGTTTACAACTGAAGAGAGAAATGCAAAGTCTGGATTGGACACAAAGATCATCAGACAGTCAAAGACAAATGACTGTCCCCATGCCATCACAAAACAAACCGTCACCAAATGGCCTGAGCCAGGTCAAGCTACCGTAGTTGGGATTTAAAACTTAGGAAGCATACTTATTCTCCGGGAACAAAAAGGGACTAGAGAAAGCAAACTTTAAACCCAAGTGGCTGAAACATAAGGCAGCCAGTAACCACCATTAGAACGGTCATAATCAAGAATGTGGGATGAGTATTTGGACTGAATTTTGAAGGATCATAATCTTGTTTTGTTTTGTTTTCCAAAATAGGTTTTCTCCATTTAGCCCTGGCTGTCCTGGAACTCACTCTGCAGACCAGGCTGGCTTTGAACTCAGTGGCATGCACACTGGCAACTGCCACCCTCCCCCCCCACCCCCAATTGAGGATTGTAATTTAGGATGGGGGTGGGGTGGGGTTATGATAGAATCCAGGAAGTTGACAAAGGAGCAACAAAGCTAAGCAAGTAAGAGTCCCCATTTACTTCTAGAAGGCATCAAATGGTACTGTAGAGGAATAATGAAAGATTATTTGAAAAAGCAGACAAGGAGCTTAAATTATATGTGAACAACAAAAAGCAAAAACCCAAGCTCTTCACAGCCCATATGCCTCAGATTACCAAACAACCAAATAGGACCTTGACCAATAATTGCCCTTCTCAGAGATTTGTTATGGCAAAGATGTCTGAACAGCCTAACATCTGGGGTGCTCTCCCCTTGGTCCTAATCCATTAATGTACCTTACCTGGGAGAGAAGAGTCCCAATGCTCTCACAGGTGAGCAGCAACTCCAGATACGGAGGAAAGTGACACCATGCCACTGTCAAGCTGATAGGTAGTGCTAGAAAAATATCTAAGCAGAATCTTAAATCTCTCAGCAGCCCTATGTGGTATCCAAAGCACTTCAGAGTCCCAGACATGTCCTTTTATATCCAACAGGAAGGTGGGGAATGTGAATCTTTGGCTAGTTTGAAGACTTTCCATATAGATAATCCCTCACTTAAATGGTTAAGACTTAACAACTTTTCTACTTTGTTACAGTGCCAAAGAGATAGGCACACATTAGAAACCGTGCAATTTAAAAAATTTCTACACTTATTTATTTTATTTTATGTCCACAGGTGTTTTATCTGCATGCATGTCTGTGTATCATGTCTGCGTAGTGCCTGCAGAATCCAGAAGACATCAGATCCCCTGGAACTGGAGTTACAGATAGGGTCCTGTGTAAAAGCAACCAGTATTCTTAACCACTGAGCCATCTATCTCTTCAGCCCCAATTTTTGAATTTCTATCTCACCCCTTATCCCTATCAATATGCTAGAAAAGCTAGACAGTAGCAGTGAGCCTGGCTCCCAGCAGGCCATGGGATCTTGAGGGTGGAAAGCAACACCACACTGCATTGAGTAGCTAAACCATGATATGTGTCAGGCTGAGTGCATTAAATGCATCATGATTTGTGAGATTTTCAACCCTGATAGGTTAATTAAGACATATAACCCAGTCTTTGTCAAGAAGCAATTTTACACACAACTTCTCACTCTATCAGCCAATGTCTTGCAGAGAATAGATAAATTAACGGCTTCAGGGACATGCTCAAAGGTCTCCAGTTCTGTCCCCTTTCTGAAGGAGAGAAAGGCTCTTACTTTCCTCCTACTAAATCACAGAGTTGTTTGTAAGTCCCCATCCTTCCACTGCCCACATGCACGCCAGCCAGCCAGAAGCCCTTAGCTAGAGAAAACTGCCATCATCTACAGACCTTCTCCCAAAATGCAATGCAGCAAAGCAATCCACTCTCTTCATGCAAAGAAAAAACAAGATGCTTGCCTGTATCTTTGTGGTCTGCAGGTCCAAGCTTACAAACCAAAGCCACTGATTAGCTTTATTTAAAAAAACAATAAACTTAAATAATAATGATAAACCATGTAGCTCTTAGAAAAATTTAACATGAGAAAAACAATATAATCAACATGTTTAGCATACTGAGGCACTATGGAAAAACAGGACAAGTTAGGGGGGCACAGGGGATGAACAAAGACCTCCCTTTACTCTGGGATCAAATTTGCCTTTCTTGTTGAGTCTAGAAACTTAACAACTCCCTAAACCCAAAACTCCCCACAGATAAAAATTCATGTTTTCTGCCGTTAATCCCAGCACTCAAGAGGCAGAGGCAGGTGGATCTCGGTGCGTTCTAGGTCAGCCTGGTCTACAGAGCAAGTTCTAGGACAGTCAAGGCTACACAGAGAAACCTTGTCTCAGAAAACAAACAAACAAGAAACGAAAGAAAAAAATAAATACCTTTTCCTAAAGAAAAAAGGTATTTTCTTTCTTTTAATCTTTTTCTTCCAGTACCTGGAATCGAACCCAAGGCCTCACACATGCTAGACCAGGCTAAGTAAACGATTGCTTCAAGCCAGCATTTACTTTAGTTATATCATGCTAGTGTTCCCTTTACCCATGTATCTAAGCAATACACCTCAGAAAAACCCTCAACAATTTCATTTGCCAAAGGAACATTTGAAGGTAAATGAAGCTGTATTTTTTTTAAAGATGAGTGAGGTCTCACACAATCTCAGAAAGAAAAATCGAAACACTAAATATGTTCTCTCTCATGTGTGGAATCTAGCCAGTATAAGTGTATGGAAGCAAATGTGTGTGTGTGGTACAGCATAGCATGGAGCAAAGAGAACAAGAAAGGACAAATACTGAGCAAAGAGGAAGGACTGCATTCAGTTGATGGACGTGAGCCATGAAAACGGATATACAGCTGATTGCTTTCCTAGTTCTAACTGTGCCAAGGACTGTTTGGTTTGGGTAGCAACTAAGTGCGTCAAAGACAGGAATATGCAGCGAGTGTAAAGTGTAAGGGAAGGCACAGTTTCTGCTCCAAAATGTCTATTCTGTATCATATAGACTTGGAGTATAGTTAATTTTGGTATTAACTTTTTTTTGTTCATTTTCAGGGTTTTTAATGTGAAAATCTAACAAAAATTAAAAACTTTAAAGATCAATAAGTAAATCAGCACATATAGTTCTACTTAACCTTTTTTTTTTGAAGTTTAAGGTTTTTTTTTTTTAAATCTTTACACTTTGTTGTCAATGACATCCTTTGACATAACTTAGACAGATACAGGATTATATACATACAGCTATAAATCATATTCGCATCATGTACATACAGTTACAAAGACACTTAAGAGCCTTTGAGAAGCCTATATGTATCTAAAATGCATATTATAAAATTAATCCCCTTCTTTCCCCCCAACCCTTCCCCCTTCCCCACACTCCTTCTTTCCCCTTCCCCCCCCCTCCTCCCACCTCCATCCTCCTTGCATGCTTAAGTGTGTATTTTCCTCATATTAGTAAGTTCATAGCTTTGGTTCACTCTGGCCCATCGTGAAATTATTTTCTGCAGCAGTTAAGAACCTAGTTGTACCTGAGTGGAGGTCCCTAAGGAGGAAAAGAATTCTCTCTGCTGGCAGAAGTACTGGACAGTGTCTCCCTGACATTGATAACAATACTGTTCTGTTTGGAGATCCAGTCCACAGTAAGATAAGCAAATAATCTTTGAAAGCCAAAATGTAAAGTAAATCTGTGAAGCAGATTAGCAGAATCAGTGGTTAGTGGCTAACCTAGCACCCATGGAGCTAGGATGTGTGAGGCCCTGAGTTAAATTCCTAACACTGGAAGAAAAAAAATTAAAAGAAAGAAAAATATAGTCAGTACAAATAAAAACTCAGGTAAAAGGAACTCGATGTGTCTTCCTTCCTAACATTAAGGTAAGAAAGAATACCAGTGAGACACTGGGAGCCACCAATGAAGTTTCCAACTATGAGCAAGACAGTGAATGCCAAACAACACTGGGACACTGTTGGTTAATAGAGTGCAAGGTCTCCTGGAATGAGGAAGAAAACACTCAAAGCAATATAGCAATAAAAGTTAGGAAAGGACTTATGGCCCAGGGCAACAATGTACACCTGTAGTCCCTGCACTGGGCAGCCAGAGACAGGAGGATCTCCAGATAGATAGGTAGGCAAACAGTCAGGCAGACAGAGGCAAGGATGGACAGATGGAAGGACAGACTGACGAATAATGGATAGACGAAGGGATGATGGATGGACAGATGGATGGACAAATGAAGGCTGGATGAACGGATATATGGACAGATGGATAATGGACAGGATGATGGATAGATTGATGGGTGGATGAACAAACGAATGGAATGATGGACAGATGAATAGATGGTATAGACAGAAGCCACAGACACTAAGGATAAAGAAACTCAAATTCAATCTGCCCCTAGCTGCTTTTGTTAGACTGTAGGTTTCATTTTCCTCACTGGCATGGTATGTGTATTAAATAAGATGAGTCTGGAGCTGGAGGTGCAGCTCAGGGATAAACATTTGTCTTCCAAGTTCAAGGCCCTGGGTTCCATCTGCATATACACAGCGAATTATGTATATAGCCAATGACAAATCAAAGGCAAGGTGAGCCATTTCAACTTGACCAAAACAGTGCAAAATAAATGAATAAACAAATAAATAAATGCTAGTATTTCCCAGAAAAGTTCTGGTGCCCACCAGTTCTCTGCTGTAACTCTGCTCTGTTTGGAAAATGAAAAGCTTTTGTTTTAACTAACAGTGTAACAGTATTGCATATGTGACACTGAGGAGATTTAAGGATACACACACTGCTTCCCTGCTATTTTTGCAACATGCATGTGCACTCGCGCGCACACACACACACACACACACACACACACACACACTGAACCCAAGCTGTAATACACGGTTTTGTTTTGCTCTCTCTCTCTCTCTCTCTCTCTCTCTCTCTCTCTCTCTCTCTCTCTCTCTCTCTCTCCTTTCTTTTTTTTCTTCTCATGCTACCTGGGCAGGAGATGAAGCAAAGTCTGTGTTAATGTGCTTGCCTAGCATTTGCTGAAGCACTACGTTTCATTCTCTAGCACTCCAAAGAATATAAAAAAAAAATGACCTTGTATGTTGTTTTTCCAATAAAAGCTAACAATGGTTGACTTCAAATGCCAATCTAGAAGACCCCTTTGCTTCCTGGGTCTGCTTCTTTTGCATTGGAATTATTTCCCTCATTAAATCATAATGAGCTGCTATTGATTTCTGCTCAGGCAGGAAAGTCACCACTGAGCAGGATAATGGGAAATGAAAAATTCCACTACAACTGGAATACCTTTGTTTAAATGCACAAGTCCATTAAATTCACATCCTGTGTTCATTTGTTGAGTTTCTTGGAACAATGGCAAATTTAGTTACTAAGAACAACACAAAAACATTGTTTCTTTTCATCTTTTCTCTTCCTTGTTAAAGGTTTAAACAATGATGGTCTCAGAGTTCATTGTTTGCTTATAAGATAAAAGCACGATATTATTATACAAACATATCAAAAGACAGATGCACACACTCTGCAAGCCTTAGCATTTGTACAGGAAGCACTGAACTTCAAGAACTTTTTTATGATCAAAATTGCCAAGCTTAAGGACCAGTCTTACTCCACACTTCAATTTTGTCTTGGTGCAAACTTTGCACAGTGGCTACAATTTTGCAAAGTGGATTAGAAAACCCTTTCTTTTAAGACAGGACAGTAGCCATAGGACATGCTGTCCATGGAAAACAGAAGGACTTTGGAGATGGGTGTCTGGCTCTAAATGTTACACACCTCTACTAAAGAATGACCTCACCAGCCTGGAACTTCCCTGTCTGTCTTTCTCCTTCAGACTTTCCAAGATTTTCAAGGTCATAACCAAAGAGAACTACTTCCTCACATCTCTGGGGTGTAGAAATGCCTAGCTTAAAGAAGCACCAATGAACCTATGAAGGATAACCCACATCTCTGCCCATTGGCTGGTCCCCACTTGCTTGGGGGGTCCCCACTTTCTAAAAGAATGCTAACCACTTCCCCAGGATCTTTTTATGATTTGGAAAACATGATTACACTTTCTTAAAAAATGTTAAGGCAGAAGCTTCCCAAGCCAGCCAGCATCCTAAACTGTCTGCCAGGAGATGACAGGCATATTTATAGAGGATGTGTCTGCATCTTTGATTTTCCTTTCTTTTAGGTTCTTAACACTCTGTTTGCTTGTCCTGGCTTTTTAGTTCAGTTTCAGTGCAGGGAACTACGTACCCCCTAAAGTTTCTTTACCTGAGCCAGGAGTCCCTTCTACAATGAATTTTAAACCCACTGCCAAAATTCCATGTTCTTCAAAATTGTCAACACTTTCACATTAATAATATATATATATATATATGTATATATATATATGTATATATATATATATGTAAACTTCCCAATGTCTTCACTGTGAATTTAGACAAAAGACTTACTTATCAACTCAAAATGACAACAAAAAGGAGACATGTAGGGTGGGTACTTTTTTAATATTGCTTATCTTCTCCTATCATCTTCAGATTTCTAGTCATATTGAGGTCACATGAAAATCAGTCAGAAAAATTACTATTCTCACTGTTTTCATTCATGACACATTTAACTCAGTCACTGAACTGTCCTAAGATTCTCTTCTACCTCCTCAAAAGAAATGTGTTAAAATAGTAGGTAAATGTGTAGAAAGGTAATAAAGTGTGCAGCTTGGAGAGAGTCCTCGTCAGTTTTAATTATTGTGCAGTGGGTACTGTTTACTGACAGTGAATCCTCTGGTCACTGGATTTTCAATTAACTAATTGATATAAGGGTATAATGATGTGGAAAATATCATAGTAGTGGTCCTCACAGACTGAGGACCTTCTGTATAAAAAAGGCGGCCAACAATAAATACACCTGTTATCAACACTGGGCCCTTGCTGGGATGTCATGTTGTTGTCCTGTGTCGTGGTGATCCTGTGGCTTTGGATCTGCAGAACCAGTCCCTTCACATGCTCCAGCAGCTCATAGATGAGGTGCATGTTGGGATGGGCCAACCCATAGCCCTGGTTCTTGGCCTGAGTGGTTGCTGAGTTGGTCAGCTGGCCAGATTTCCCTCATTGTCTCCACCAGGGTGAGCTCTGTGGCACTGCCCCACCTAGTTCACCCTAAGCAGCAAGGAGCAAAGGGCAGGGCTGGTGCTCCTACTTTCACTCCCTCTGGGCTGGCTCTTCCACACACCTATACCACCAGGGCAAGTTCTACTGTGCTTCCCGGATGAGGTACAGGACCAGCTCTCCAGAGTACTGCAGTGGGTGAAGAGCGGGGGCCAACTCCATGCAGCCCTATCCTCTTCTTCCTGCCTTCTGTGATAACAGAAGCCAAGGACATCAACACAGACTATGGCTGCAGCAGGGCCAGGGACTGAGACTTAGGCCTTGTCGGCAGCCCAGGCCAGGTAATCACCAGAGCCCTGGGTAGTAAAAAAGCCACCCACCAAAGCCTGCCCATCACCACCTTCACCTCTTCAGATCTGCCTTTCTCCACAGGACATGAACCACCCTGTCTCTCTAGTACCTGAATGCCTGGTTTCACAAGGTGATAGACAGACCCCTGTGCTTTCTCCTTGCCCCCCAGAACAGGCTGCCCAGAAAAGTGTGTGGGTCTTCTCCTCCTCAGTGGTAATCATGACCATTAATTCTTATAACTCAAAAACCACTAGGATGGTCTTGAACGTGATAAAGCACCATGGATCCAAGAAACTCAGCATTGATGTGACCATGTGTGATGACCCTGGACGTCGTCCTGTTTCAGGCCTAAATGCCACAGGATAACATTTTAAAATAACACCCTGCTTGGCATGGTGGTGTATATGTCTTTAATCCTGGCTCTTGGGAGGCAGAGGCTCTCAAGTTTGAGGCCAACCTAGTCTATAAAGTGAGTTCCAGGTCAGCCAGAGCTACATAGCAAGACCCTGTCTCAAAACAATAAGGATGATGATGATGATATAATGAGCTTGCTAGCTTGAATTTCTCTCAAGTCCTGGAGCAGATAAATTGTCTTGATTATATTACAAAATATGACATTCCACAAGAATCAAGTCACTTATTCATCATTTTATCTTTGCATACATGTACAAAAATACCTCTTATCTCCACAAAAATGATACAAAGATAGTGCCCACACATATATTCTACATAATCACATCCATGCACATTTGGGCCTTTAAAGGAGAGAAAGTAGAGTGTGATGAAAATTAAATCCACAATTAAAATATGGGATATCCTTTTCAATGAGTAAGTGTGACGAAAGTGACACAGAGACATCTATATGCACGCTACCTGTTAATAAGGGATACTGACCAGTAGGGACCAGTAAACAAAAGACAGGGCCCCAAACTGCTAAATGTGTAAGAAAACAGTAGCTAAGTGCCTTATTTCTGCACAAAATAACAACTAAAAAGAGTTCATTTACAGACTCTGAACAGGGCTCCTGGTTACTGTCAACTCCCTGCAAACCCATCAAATGGAGATTAACATACCTACCAGCTAAGGAAAGGCTTGAAATTGCCCATGTTCTTACCAAAAATGATTTCAAAGGGTTTTTTTTTTCCCTAAATAATAAGCAGCATTGCAAAGTCTTTAATTAAAGTAATAATGCTTAGTTCTGTTCATGAACTAAAACTGCATTTTTAAAGCGGATTTTAAAAGGCATTTAAACTACTGGGGGGAAAACATTCTAAAATGCCATCAGACCATTTAGAGTCCCTTTCCAAACAGGCTGATATTGCCTGTATTTTACCCAACAAAAATTCCCACCAAATAACAATCAAAACAATCTTTCCATAAACAGGAGCTTAAATGCTGCCTCTCAAATCAGATTACATTTCCTAAATCAAACTAAAACAGCACTTAATGAACTTAGTTCTCACTCAAAATAGTGACAGGGAAGGTGCCCTCAGGTTATAAGAGGCACACACCAAGGTTAAGAACTAGGTTGCAGACTGGGACATTCAAAATGCCAATATTAACCATGGCTTCAAAGTGGAGGAGGAGGAGGCCACGCAACAGTGGGGAAGAGAAACAAAAGGGTCACTTGATAGTGACCCTCAGGAAGAGAAGACACACTCTTCCAAAAGTCAGTTACCAAGCTTTCATCCCTGAGACACAGGCCAGATTACCAAGACAGCACAAAATGGGAGTACCAGATCTCTTCCCATTATCTGTGGAGAAGACACTGCTGAGGTAAACTACTACTGATAGAGAAAGCAGGTGCTTCCAAGAGTACTGGGTTCTGGATATGTTTTCAGAACCTCACCATCCTTACAAAAACAGCATGAGCTATTTCATGCACCCTTAAATAGAGCAGAAAAGGCAAAGTGGTACCTAGGGATTCGGGTACCAGCATGTCTGAGTTTCAGATAGTTCACAACTGAGGTAGAGCGTACATTTCCCAGATTTAGCTTCCTTATGGGAAATGAGAAAGGGGAGGTTACTCCCAAGAAAAGTATTTAGTGACTTAAAGAAAGAAAAGCAAAAAACTTTAAGCCTATCATAAATGCACACCCCCTTTTATCCAAAGAGGACCTTAGCTCAGGACAACATCTTGCTGATTACACGTGGCATCATTCTCTCTCCTCACCCCATCCCTCCCACTCCCCTCCATTCCTCAGAGCCATTTCAAACAGATGATGTGTTACTCACCTAGGAGGAATGTTACATAAATTCCTAACATGAGGTACCTCCTGTACCTGAGGTCCCTGTCCAACCAGTGAACCAATGTCATCATCCAAGCAGGAAGGGCAATGTCTGCATTTATGCATTTATGACAGTTAGATGTCTCACAAAATGATTAGTAAAGATCGTCAGAATTAGCAGGGCAGTGGCGAAGCACACCTTTAGTCCCAGCACTTGGGAGGCAGAGCAGGCATTTCCCTGTGAATTCAAGGCCAGCTTGATATACAAATAGAGTTTGAGGACAGCCAGGACTACACAAAGAAACCCTTCCTCAAAAAAAATCAAAATAAAATAAAAAAACAAAACAAAACAAAAAAACAAAACAAAGATCCTTGAACTCTTATTCTCTGGGAGTAGCAATGGGAAATGATAAGAAAATCCAGCAACTATTAGTGAGGCTAAAGAGGAAAGCAAATGCAGAAAGTGAGGCGCTAAGGGGCCTCCGATGAGGCAAAGTGTGGATGATGTGGAAACCTTGTGCAGAGGAGAGACGCAGAGACCAGATGGTGGCAGAAGCAGGTCAATAGGAGGAGCAAGGGCAGGCACACTGCTGGTCAGTTTACAATCGGTGAGAAACACGATCCAGAAGGGAGAGGATGTCAGAACTCCTGCATGGGACCACGCCCACCTCGCACATCTGCACTCCATTCCCACAGCCTCCCACAGTTGCTCAGCCTTTCCTGGCCTCCAGAAAAGCCTGGGGTGGAGAGTGGTAGCCTTAGCTCATTATTCTCACATCTATCATTATAAAGAAAATACTATTACTTAGGCAATTTTAATGAGTCCCTATACCTCACAACCAAAATGAAGAGGTTAGTCAGTTCTTTTTTATTATATAATCCAGATTTCTCAGCAACGCAGAAAAGCTTTCCATAAATTTCTTCATAGAAATTGCTTTCATGACATCTCCTTTTCAGCTCACAAAATTATCTAACTTTCACTCTCTACACTTGGGTGACAACATTTCTCTTTTCTAATCCACCACCATCCTACCCACCACCTCTCTCTGTGGAAAGGGGTGTGCTGAGTCCCTGTATCATCTGTATCTCCCACACGTTATGCTGTGGACTGATAAAGATGGATACACACACAGTACTGAAGCACTAACTATCAGTCTGGAGACAGGGCATCCAAGAAGGGAAGCTGGCTCTGCAGTTAGGAGTAAGGCAGGAAATAGCACAGGATGACTTCCATTCTAGATCCCTTCTAGCTTTAAAATCCAGTAAGGGGCAAATAAGCAGGCGATTATTACCAAGCAAGTTACAGAGAAATTTCACAGCACTATCCGAAGTATAAATCCTAAGTACAGATACATAACCCATGAAGTACTGAAAGCTTGGAACCAATCAAGTGAGTTCAGCAATCAAGGAACTGGCTAAATAAATTGAGGTGTGCCTCTATTAGCACAAAACTGAATTAGGATGTAGCTTAAGAAGGCATAGATCAGTGAAGAACAACCTAGAATGGTTGCTGTCAGTATTTGCAGTCTGCATGCTTTTAGTACAGAGAAAAGATACAGAAGTAACTCTATAAGCAATGTACATGTGGACATAACTTTTTATGTAAAATTTATAAGTTGTCTAACAATTAAGTATAGTTATTATACTACACATACAATCAGTACACTTTGGAAGTATATGTGTATGTCTATGCACTCACCAAGTAAAAGAAAGAAACAATACCCACAAAACTAGCCATAGAGGCTGTCTCTGGGCCTCTATGGAGATTGAGGAGTACGTTCATGGATTAAATACTGGGGTAGTCTACCACTACAATTTAAATCTTATTTTAAATAACATAAAGGTTAGCATGGCAATAGCTGTTTCTTTCATTCTAGAACTATGAAATTCTTGAAATGTAAAAGATAAAAATACTAAATAACCATGCCACCAAATTCCCAGGGATTCATTTTTTTTTTTCCCTTCATGGTCACAAAACTAGACAGATAATATATAGAAAAAAAAAAAGAAAAAAAGAAACACACTGCCATTTCCAAGCTTAGATGAAATGTCAGTGCAGAATTCAATGCTTATTACTCACTTCAGACAAGAACATTATTTATTTATTTGTTTGTTTGTTTGTTTGTTTGTTTGTGCATAGGGGTAGGGGCTGAGTGGGGGGGTTGGGATGCAGTTGAGTTCAAACACACAGGAAGTCTTGTGCAAGCTCACCAAGGCCCTGCCACCAAGCTACATCTGCAACCTGGAAAGTTACCCTGCTCTTAACTTTTCTCTGAGCCACAGCTGTAAAGTATCTTCCATTAAGCAAAGCAGCAAGTGTCAGAGAAGGGTTCTCCAATGGTACACAGAGGACCCAAGTCCATAACAAGTTACTTTGAGAAACCTTAAATTATAACATATACATAAGGTTACAGTCAGAGCATCCCGTGATCCTGAAAACACTTTTGTAGGGGGGGTGGCGGGGGGAGCACGTTTCCACTTCACTTTAGCAGTAACAAAGTATTCCTGACTGTGAGCCTGCACTGAGTTCTCCAAGTGCAAACCACTTTGTCCAATCAAGTGTTAACTCTAAAACTGCTTTAATTGTTTTTATCTTTGCTCTAAACAAATTATATGCGAGAGTTTTAAAAATGAAAATAAAAACAGCCATTTCTAAAAATACCAATCCACACTTTTTCCAGTTTCAGGATCTGATCTGCACCTATCTTGCCAACACCAAAACTGGAGCAGCACCCTCTGGTCCGGAGGGCTACGGTGACCAGTGACCGCACTGCATGTTTTGCCCATCTGTGCTACACAGTTTCCAGAGTGACCGCCTATGACCACTAGTATAATGTTTGGGGACTTTAAAAGAATTGACTTGGAGTTATTTATAGCCCCAGAGGCCCAGGAAACAGCCTTTTCTCATAGCTTCCTCCTTCTGTGGGAAAGGGGCAACTGGACCAGCCCGGGAAGGATTCTCCCACAGTTCCAACCCCATGTCCGGATCTGTTCACTCTTTGTAGGACAAGTCACTTAGCACTAAAGTCTCTAACTTAGTAACAATGACACTTAGCCCTCTTCCCACATCTAAAAGCACATGGTATTTTAGGAAAGGGCCTTTTGCTAGGAAAACCTTATAAATTTTGTAAAAGGTAAAATTGTACATCTCTTTTTTATTCTACTGTGTCAGCCACTAGTGGTACACACTAAAGGAAGTATAATGGACAAATTCTATTAATAACTAGTTCTAGTCTTCTAATCTTAAGAGCTCGTTTGGAAGTTCCAGCCAAGAGGGGTGAGAGCAGCTGCTTGTGTAACCTTGACAGAAGGCAGGCCGTCCTCTCTTCGGGAAGATCTTCCTCTATGGCAGGCCTCAACTCAAGACAGAAAAAGCAGTGGCGAGGAAAGGGACAGGTGCCTAGCAGTCAGATCAGCCAAATTAACCCTGTAACAGATGTCACCACCAAACTCATTGCCTAGGTTTCCAGGCTTTGGAACCTAATGGGCTTTTACAATCAAGCAATAAAATACTGCTGGACTGACTTCAAAGTAAAGAAACTTCCTTGATTATCCAAGCAACAATTGGCCTTTAAATTAGCAAAGTGTAGATGGCTTGTTATTTTTAGGGCTGTGAGAGATGTACCTCACTAACTTCTAGATGGCAGGAGAAATAATTGTATGTGCATGTAAACAACCTACATTTTTTATATGCTGTTGAGTTTTCAGAATAAAACACCAAAAGGTAAAAAGAGACTATGCCCCCCCCCAACACAAACACACATAAGCTCACATACATGCCATCACATTAGAAGCAGCACCTTGGGCTGGGCAGTGGTGGTTAAAACCTTTAATCCCAGCATTAGGGAGCCTGAGGCAGGCAGATCTCTAATTTCGAGGCCAGCTACACAGAGAAGCTCTGTCTTGAAAAATGAAAGAGAGGAAGGGAGGGAGGGAGGAAGGGAGGAAGGGAGGGAGGGAAGAAGGGAGGGAGGGAGGGAGGGAAGGAGGAAGGGCATCTTAAGTTTATTTTAGCAAATTACACTTTCCTACAGCCATTTTCATTTAAAAAAAATAAAATCCCCTGGTGGTTAGTTAAACAGCCAATAGTCTCTAAAACCTATAATCACCAATGCTATAGAACTATGGAGAACATGGTCATGAAACTGGTGACTGTCAGCTCAAAATGAAACACCAACTCCCCAAACTCCAAGGCAGTTCAGTGAGTTGAACCTGGACTCTAGGAGGATTTCTCGGTGAGAGGGAAGAGCCAGCATTCCTCAGGAATGTGTGAAGCTGGCTGAAGGGACATATGGCTACCTGTGTGTTATGGGATATTTGTACCCTGTGTGAAAATGCACTGCTCTGACTGGTGTAATAAAGAGGTGAATGGCCAATAGCTAGGCAGCAGGTTTCTGGGCACAGAGTGGAAGTAGGAAGAGATAACCAAGGTGCAGAGGAGACACCAATCAGACACAGAAGGCACAGAACATGCAAAATGAAAGAAAAGTAAAAAGCCACATGGTTAAGACACAGATTGATAAATCAGGTTAATTTAAGTTACGAGATGGTGGGACAAGTTTAAGCTAAGGCCAAAACTCCCATAAATAATAGTAAGTCACCATGTTGTTATTTGTGAGCAGGCTCCTTCGGTATCACAAGTATCTGTTATATATTTCAAAGTTCATGCTAGCATCTTAGCCCTTCTCATCTCCCCCCTACCCTAAACTCCCTCCCGCTCATGGCTTCCCTCCCCTCTCAGCTACTCACTCATATTCTCTCTTTCCCCCTCTCTCTCCTGCCTCTGCTCCCTCATGACTCTCTTCTATTCCCCACTATTCTTCCCTCTCTCAGTCTGCTGGCCATGTTGTCTGCTGCTTTCTCTCCCTGCTCTGGAATCTTCCGGATGCCTCTGGCTCTTCTGTCTGTCTGTCTGTCTGTCTGTCTGTCTGTCTCTCTCTCTCTCTCTCTCTCTCTCTCTCTCTCTCTCTCTCTCTCTCTCTGTCTCTCACACCTACAATACAAACCTCGCCCTTAGCCACAGAGTGCTCATGTCATCAGTTTATACACAGTCCTCAGCAACAAGTAAGGAATAAAACTTAAGGCTGGAGAGCGACGACCTAGAGCTTGTGCCTAGTATGTTAGTATATGTGAAGTCCTGGCTTCCATTCCGAGACCATAAACAACAAAAAGTGAAATTATAAAGGATATAATCCATAATAAAAAGCTATCCAAATAAAAGTAGCACTGAGAACTAGCAATAGTCAGTGGCACCTCCCACCATGCCCACGTGAGTGAAACACTTCTTATACATATATACAAAGTATGTGGTATGAATGATTTTAGTAAGACATAAAACTCAGCTTTCATATTTCAATTTCTCTATTTCTTCTAAGTAGCTCAAAAAACAAAACAAACAAAAACCCAAAACCTGAAGGGGAATTTGGTGTTTAGATTAAGACAAACAACATAAAATACAAACAATGAAAATTATGTATCTAAGATTTATTTATTTTTAGTTTTTATATGGGTTTTTGCTTGCAAGTTTGTATATATAAGTATGTATATACCCAGTGCCAGTGGAGGACAGAAGAGGGCTCTGGATCCCCTGGAAATGGAGTTAGAGATGGTTGTAAGCCTCCATGTGGGTGCCAGGAACAAACCCAGCTCTTCTGCAGGAGCAGCCAATGCTCTTAACCACTGAGCCACGTCTCCAGCCCCGATTTTATTTTTAGTATGAATGACAGAAGCACTAGATTAAAAAGAGATGCACCAAACCTTTACCCTCCTCGTGCCTGGAACTTCAATGCCCACTGCTCCTCTAGAATACTTTAAACCAGCACACAGCTGCAAAGCTGCCTGTATGGTTGCTGCTAGTGGCACTTGAAGAACAGGATGTCAGAGGCTAGGACGAGGGTGCACATCTGTAACCCCAGCACTCAGGAAGCAAAGGCAGGAGGATGGGGAGTTCAGGGACAGCATCCTCTATACAGTCAAAGCCACGCTGGCTGCTGGCTATGTGAGACCTTTCGTAAGAGAACAGAACAGGAAGCCTTCAGATAAAATCTTGCTTCTCCTGTGACAGCAAGCAGCAAGATGTTCCTATTGAAGCTGACTACCTGGCCATCTCTTAGCCTGAGAGTGTCACTTTTTAAACTGCCTGTGGGTATTCACTTTAACAGAGATAAATGATCTAGCCCCATCCTGACTTTTGCCCAAAGCACCTCTCCCTCTCAACCTGGTAGATGACCACAACGTGAAGCTTCACACAACACTCCCTCTTCCAGCCTCCACACTACCCAGGAAAAAGGAAAGCAGCCGAATGAGAAATGTTTCCACAACAGTTCTTAGTAAATGTCAGGCAAGGGGGTTTGGCAATCCACAAACTTGAAAGGGCACTCCTAGGAAAAAAAATTATAATGGCGATGATTACCGAGGAAAACATTCTCTGTCCCATGAGGGTACCACACTCCTGAAAGACCTGAAATTAAATCTTCACCCCCTGCACAGACTTCTGACACCCTTCTCCTAACAAGGAAGGTGCCCTCCCTAAACAGGAGGATGAATTTGTCTTGTGGGGGTGACAGTGGGTGTTTCATTTGCTCTGTGATCTAAAACTTTAGCTTTTGTCACCAAATGTTTTTGTTATTTGTGCATCTCCAGTCACCACCCCCCAAAAAAGTTTCTAAATTAAAATAGGATTCTAATTCCAGAGATAAACAAAGGTATGATTTTTCCTGAGGTGGGTTAATCTCAGAAATTCTAACTAATTCTAATTTCAGAAATATCTGCCAGTACCCACCCAGATGATTAGATAGATAGATAGATAGATAGATAGATAGATAGATAAACTTGTCAGTTCTCTCTTCATCAGAAAAGAAAATCAACCAAAGTAATTCAGGTTATCATATCCAACTCTGATTCACTATCATATGCTTGTTTCTAAGTAAATTAATGCCTCCCAAAACAATTTCTTCTGGTAGGAATCTTAGTGTTTACAGAATCATAGGAACATAACCAAAATGAGCTTTGTGGAACAAGATAAAAAGTTATACCATAGCCAGGCACAGTAGCCTTTGATCCCAGCACTCAGGAGGCAGAGGCTGGTGGATCTCCGTGAGCTCGAGGTCAGCATGAACAACATCTAGTTCCCGGTCAGCCAGGGCTATATAGAGACCCTGTCTCAAAACAACCAACTAAAAAAACAAACAAAAAAGTTATAGCTTAAAATTACCTCCTGAAGTCAGCAGGGGTCTCACCACACACAGAAGCAAAAGGCTGTCCTGAAAATATAAACAGATCCTACTTCCAGAAAGTGTCGATGGAAGCCAGACATGTTGACACACAGTAGGCTCCTTCATTACGCTTGCCTCCCTTTTGTACTTGTTGTCAACCAGGGTAGAGCCTCAACATGTTCTTAGAAATGGCGCTTGCACTGCTAGCGACACCATAATGACATTTTAACAGTCTCAGAACAGTTCTAAGAAACTGCCACCGGAAATGGTTCATGGTCATTGTCAACTCCATGGGACTGAGACTCACCTAGGAAACAAACCTCCAGCTGTGCCTGTGAGAATGTTTCCAAAAAGGCCTAAACAGAGAAGGGACGACACACAGTCAACAGTCAATATGGGTGGCACCATCCCATCCTGAGTAAAAAGGGACAAGGAAAAGTGAGTGCCAGTACTCACTGCCCTGCTCTTTGATCAGCCCAGACATAAGCAGGTTGTCCCCCATTGCCATGCCTACCCCACCAGGTTAGGCTGTATCCTCAAACTGTGGGCCAGAATTAAACCTGCCTTTTGCTTCTTGTCAGATATTGGTCATACAATAAGAAAAGCAACTAATACGCCACCCAACATATGCCCATCAAAATGTCTGATGATGGTATCATCTGAATTTGTAGTGTTCAATAAAGCAGTCACCAGCCATGACTGGCTACTAAGAATTTGAAATGTGGAATATAACTAAAGGACTGTGTTGTGGGTTAAGTCTGAAACACCAACAAAGGCTCATGTCAATAACATTGGGTTTTCAACTTGTAGCACAATTTTGAAGTCTATGGAGCCTTACAGGGGTAGGACCTAGCCAGCAGAAGGAGGTCACCAGGGCAGGTCTTAGGAGGTTAGTTACACCTGCCCCAAACCCAGCCTTGCTCTCTACTTCCTGGTCCACAGACGCTTGAAAAGACGCTGTCATGCTCTCTTGCTCCTGAGCACAGCCATGCCCTCACTGCCACCTTGGACTTCTGAAACCATGGGCCAAACTCTTCCTCCTTTCAGCCATTTCTGTGAGATTTGGATCACAGTGATGTGAAGGTAACTCACACAGTTCCATCTGTGCCTTCCCTCCTTAGTGTGATTTAAGTTCAATGGAAAGGCCACATGGAGGCAGTGGCCATATCTATCTTTATCTTCTAGGATGTTGGTGCCTCTAATAGCTACAGCATGCCTGCTTCCTCAACCTGGAAGCTTTTTTGTTTTTTGCCTTTTTTTTTAAAAGATGTATTTATTATATATACAAGGTTCTATCTGCATGTCTGCCCGAAGGGAAGAAGAGAGCACCAGATCTCATTATAGACGGTTGTGAGCCACAATGTGGTTGCTGGGAATTGAACTCAGGACTTCTAGAAGAGCAGTCAGTGCTCTTAACCTCCTAGCCATCTCTCTAGCCCCTCAACCTCCAACCTTAAAGTTGAGCTATTCCAGATACTCGCTGCTCTTGAACTTTTGTCTTACACAGAGAGAGAGATGAGGACACCACATTGCCAGGTTACAGCCAATGACTCAAAATATAATCTACTACAAAACACTGGGTAAAAGATGAGAGCTGAAACCCATCCCTACCTTGGACCCATGAGCCTGGGTATCTAAGGATGGAAAGATCCACAGGCGATGTACTTTGACTCTCACTTTTGGAGTCTTCGGTTATAAAGCAAATGTGTTGGGTGGAGTTTTCTTCAGCCTCTCCCAAAGTGAATCCCCTTAGCCTCCTTACATGTTCATGCCATCTCACATTGGGAACTTAAAAAAGTCAGCCCTAGAAGCCCCCTCGTCTGCTTCCTCAGTCACCTCTAATTAAGCAAAGGTGGAGTGTGGCAATGGGAAGGAAGACAAGAAGGTGGGGAAGAAAGGAAAGATGAAGGGATAGGAAAGGAGTGAGTAATCAGGGGAGGAAGGAGAGAACAAGTGAGGGAGAGACAGGAGGTCAACAAAAGGAGGTCAACCACCCAGAAAACACAACTGCCAGACTGATAACCAGGGCAGGAAAGGAAGCAAGTGGGATGCCCCTCGTTACAAACCTGGTACAACTGATGCTTCCGGTCCAAAACAAGAGCATCCACTCAGCTAAGACTTTCACCATCAATGCAGCAATTACAAGAAGTCTCAAGCCGTCACAGGTCAGTGGCTTCCAAAGTACTCCCAAGGAAGACCTAGCTGTCTATTTACACGACAGAGTCATCCACCTCGGCTTCCATCCAGTTGTGATGCCCATCAGTTCCAACAGCGACTAAAGTTGGAAACTTAAAACCCCATAAACGTCACCACGTTTTATGTATTTGCCTGAGAGAGAGACTACATGAGCACTCCTAATTCTAGGCTTCCGAAAATTGCATTAAACGCCAATTACCTCCAAGAAAGTAGAGATAAAAATTCTGTTTGAGGCCTCTTTGAGCTCCACCTTAAGTGGCACTTTCATATGCATACACACACAGTTTAGAGCATCAATCACCTACTCCTTTGGTACCCGAGATGTTCCCTACAGTGGTGCCAGAGTTTATTCTCAAACAACTGTTTGGCAAATGAGAAGAAGCTTGAAATACTTCAGCACTTACACTGGATTCCAACATGTGTATCTCAATCAATTCTAGAGAGAAAGTCTTGCCAAGCTATTGTCTAAGAGGCCTACTTCTCTTCCTTCTGCTTTCCAGTTAAGCTAAGTCTGAAATGCCCTTTCAATTAATGCACTGAAGTCTTTCTTCTTCAGTACCAGAAATTCCACCAGTGAGTAGCAGATTTGAAAAAAGAAACCTGAGAACACTCGCATCTCTTCAAGTATCTTGGAGTTATCCATTATGACTTACACAGAACTGTCCTAAAAGAGAACAGCAAGCTTCATAGGATGACTTGCAGAATTTTCCTTAAATGAAAAAGAAAATATTTTCCAAAAGTTGCACTGCCAAAGTTAAACAATAGATCGGTTTTTACATCAACATCAAGGGAGTTCTGCAGTCTTAGTGTGTACCACTTCCCTCCCATCACTCTGTAGATTATAATTTATAAGAGAGCAGATTCCCGCCTGCATAACAAACTCTGGAATCTCACCATCCTGCAGGCCTGCTCCTGTGTCTCACTGACTCTGATCTCCAGTGTTTCTGATTTCTACACAGTAACCAACCCCAAAGAGCTTCAAGGTAAGTGTTATATTTAAACACTCAAACAGCAAGACATCCCTGATGTATTCAAAAGTGGAAGCAAGTGCTGGGGATCCTAAAGGGTGTGGCACAGACATCCTTATTGCTCCTACTATGTCCAAGCACAAAGTAGAGAACCACAGCTGGCAGCTCTCAAGCCTTCAGACCTCAAGGCTCTTCTGGGCTCCATGAATTCAGGCTGGAAAGCATCCAACGTGCTCCCCAACACAGGCCAGGTGGGGGAACTAACGGTGCTCCCCAGGGTTGAGCTAATATTTACAGAGCCCTTTGAGCTGATTGGCCCAAAATCAACTGAGTAAGAACCATCAAAGGCAAGATCAAACCCTCGGGATCAAAGAAGACAAACTCAGATGTCAGGTGATGACATATGTCTCCTGAATTCAGGCTCAAGTTTATCACAATGATCAAATACTTAAGTATGGAGCATGGAAATAGCAAACTGTCCTCAAAGAAGCTTTGGCCATCCAGGGCCAGGATGGGCACTCAGGAAACTACCCTCCCAAGGGCAATGAAGGGAAAGACACAACAGGACTAGCGGAGGGGAGCCAGAAGAGCTAAGGGCACAAACTGTTTCTGTGAAGAACCATCATTTAGTCCAGACTTTGAAAGCACCCAAAACAGAGTTAGCATGTATAAAAACAACAGAGTGAGAGTTACATGGGTTTATTTAGTGTAGGAACATACACCAACACTCATCTACCTTACACATGCACACCTTTTGAGTGTGTTCAGTGCACGAATGCACTTTCACTATGCATGTTATACTGTAAGAGAATAAAACTAAAAAGCAGAAACACAGTACTATGGCACAGAGATGAAGTGTAGCTTGTAGACTGGTATCACAGACAAGAAAACTTCACAACAGAGGCGAGGGAGGCAGGAAGCATTTCCACAGTTGCACAAGTGTCCCCCAGGCTGGCGATGCCACCCTGTAGATGAAAATATAGAGACAAAGCAGAAAAAAGAAACAAGAGCTCTAAATGCTGTACTCAGAGGGAACCCTGAGGATGACCAAGGGCAGTAAAGGGGTGTAAGCCTGGATGGAGCACAGACATTCTGCTATAGCAATAACCCTAGAGCACCATAGACATTCTGATATAGCAGTAAGTCTGGGTCACCATAGACATTCTGATATAGCAGTATCAATTGGATAACATAGCATACTACAGCTGGAAAAAAATGGAGATTAGTACATTATTACTATAATCTCCAAAAGCACTGATGAGTACTTTAAACACATAGGGACCAAAAAAAGTCAGAGACTCTCTGACTCAGAGACATGTATATGATAAAATGTATCATATATAATGTCATATGATATGTATATTATATAAGGTAATATATATATGTGTATATATACATATATACATATATATGTGTATATATATATATATGATACAGAACACTTTTGACTTGGTTATCTTTGAGATGTGGGAGACTGGTAAGGGTAAGATAGTAGCATAATCAGCATGTTTTGCACTTGGGGTTTTTCATATGGGAAAAGGGGAAGGAACAAGAGTGTGGATGAAGGGAAACAAAGCTCCAGAAGATCTGGGAAGTATCTGGAGGTGGACTCTTGCCTGATAGGAGCGGGGTCCTGGGCGTGATTCCCAGTACCAGAGAAGACGGGGAAAGGTCATCCAAACATGAATTCCAAGTCAGGCAAGGCCTCTGCACTTCTGGGTGAGCCATGGAGATGCAGACAGGAAAATAGAAGGACCTACATGTCAGAGGCAGAAATTGAAGCCCAGTGCACGGCCATTCCAGTTTGTAAACTGAAAACCGGGTGTAAGCCCCTGGCTTCTGTCCACACATGGACAAAGGCATTTTTAGAGAACACAACTTGGTTTTTAAGAGCCAACAGAAGCCAGATTACAGTGGGCAAAGAGGAAGCGGGGGCTTCTATCAGCACTGCTGTGAACACAAGGACAGAGATAAAGGATCAGTGACGGGGGAAGGGACAGGAGAGACAAGAACAGCTGTACCTAATGGGCCAGCCTGGAACCCCAGCCCTTGAAAGACACAGGCGAAAAGACTCGGGGATTGAAAGCCATCCTCTGCTACCACAGTGAGCTGAAGACCAGCCTGGACCACTTGAGGCTGTGTTTTATTTTTGCTTTTCCAAGACACAGTTATTCTGTGCAACAGCCTTGGTTGTCCTGGAATTCACTCTGTAGACCAGGCTGCCCTTGAACTCACAGAGATCCACCTGCCTCTGCCTCCTGAGTGCTGGGATTAAAGGTGTGTGCCACCAATGCCTGCCTGCTAAGGCTGTTTTAGAACTATTAACACCACCAACAACAACGGTTGTCAATCAGTTGTTGGGAGACTGCCTGGCACCAATGAGGCCCAGGGCCCAACCTACAGTACTACAAAAGAAAAAGATTATAAAGGCTTCAAAAGGAGAGGGAGGGAAGGAAGGAGGAAGGGAGTGGGGTGGGGGGGGGCGGCAGCAGTGATGACTTTATCTGAAAAGAAAGGGCCCAGTTCTCCCAATCCCTGGGATGCAGGGAATCTTTCTTTTAAGTCAGCAGCATTTCCTGCCAGCATGGCAGCCTCCAAAGGCCAACTCCGAGGTAGAAGAAAAGTGCAGCAGGGGCAGGTTGCTCTTCTAGCTTTTCCATTATGGGCTGTTCCTCCAGGCAACCTTCCCACAGGATGTTCTCACTGCCTGTCAGAGAGCCATCTGGCACCTAAACCCCTGAGCTGTCCAAATCGCCGGGAGCGCTACAGGTCTCCCCAGCTTCCTCCATGAGGCCTCAAGGGTGTGAGGTTGCCTAGGCCTGGGTGAAGCCAGCCTACTTGGGCTTCTGACTTTCCTTGCATGCCACCTTCCAGATGGCTTCCAGAAGACATTCTGAGGGTGACCGCTCTCCTTTGCACCCTCCCTTGGCAGAAGAAACCTAGTGGACTAACTCTTGAACCCACTTCAAAGGCTCGAAGAGCCAGGGCTGTGTTCTGTCCTGATAACGTGAATCAGATTAGCAAGCAAAGTTTACAGAAGTTATGGCTAAAACTAATTGAGTGTGCCCTGTGCCAAGCACCGTTGTGAGTGCTCCACACTCTCACAAGCCTACTTTGTCCAGGCTAGCAATGTGGAAACCCAGTGCAGAAACAGCTAAGCAATCTGTTCCAGGTCACAACTGTCAGAGACTACCACAGCAGGACATCAAACAAACAGACCAGGGTTTCTGACTCTAGACAGCACGGCTGACATTTATTTTTAAACACCATCCAAAATGTAGTTAAGATAAGAATAAAAGTCAGGCACTGGGGTGGGGTTAGAGGTTGCACATTATTGCTCATGAATCAAATACAACAACAACAACAAAAAAGCAAAGACTGCAGTCTCTCTTCCGTAAGTTTCTTTTAACCTTGAGACTTTCCCCACTTAGCAATCTCATTAGCAGAGTTAAAAGAACACGTTCATTGGGAATATAGTCAAAATGCATAAAGAGAAGCTTAAGAGACAGAGTGCCCTTCTGGCAGGCCACATACATACATACATACATACATACATACATACATACATACTTACGCACGCACTCACACACCCACACACAATCCACAGGCTAAAATGGTAAAGTGTCTATGTATAATCTACCACAATGTTCACAAGGTGAACGTTTCTGTGTATATTTTTCTCTTTGTATCTTAAAAAGTGAAGCAGTTAAAAAGTAACTTAACCAAGTTACTCCAGGCCTCTTTACTACAGGAAGGAAGAGAAGAGGATGGAGGCAGATGAAGGAGTAACACAGTGGGGCAGGGACATCAAGCCACCAGGCACATGCTGTGCTTCAGCTCCCAAGAAATGGCCCCGTGGACCTACCCATTGTCCTCAGTCTACCTCTAGGCCATCACAGCCCTGTGCTAAGCCCCAAACCTTGGAACTTCCCAGAAGCTGTGAGAACATGCAGACCTCAATATAGAAGAAGCCAGTGTTCCCAAGAGTGACCGCAAGCCTTGTTACCTGGGTCTTGGCAAAATGTTCGAGGGCCTAGACAGATAAGCAAAGCCTCAGAAAAGCAGAACAAAACGAGCAGAGGAATCCGCTGTCAAAACAGTTTATTTTCTGTTGCCTCATATGGCAGGTGAGTGTCCCTTTTAGGTCACTCCAAATGACCACCAGGGGGAAACAATGTGAAGCAGCAGGGGAATTCAAATGTAAAATTAAAAGAATAAAAAAGAAAAAAGAAAGAAAGAAAAACAAGGATTTTCCTGACAAAACCAAAAAAGATGAAGACAATCAAACATTCTAAAGCAGTGATCTATTTGTTGTTTCTCAGTGGAAAATGAAGGGAGATAAGAGGGCCGCTGGAATTACCTGATTCAAATTCGGAAACCGATACTGCCAAGACTGCGCCTCTGTCAAGGAGAGTTCACTGAGGTTGTCCATCCTATTCCGGATGTCCAAGTCAACGTTTACACAACTCTCGCTTTATTCTTTGTTTAAAGAGTCAAGGAGAGCCTATTAATACCACCAACAAACTCGGTTTTCAACTGGCATGACTGAGGTGCCCTTCATGCTTCTGACGAAGGAATCGAAGGGTGGGGTGAGATGAATAAAGCTAGAGATCATAACAGATTTGAAACTCTCTCCAGAGAACGGAGATCTGTACGGAACAGAGGGTGATCCGAAATGCCCTGACACAGGAATGCCACAGTCCCACGACTCAACCCCATTTAGTGGTAAAGCTGTCTCCAACACATCCGACATGATTTCTAGGTCATGCCTGGACTTCTGAACCAGATTACTCCTAATAGCATTACGGTTTCTCCGTGGCGTTTACAACAGAGCAGCAGTACAACAGAGACAAAACTTTATTTTTAGAGTTGGAAAACCCTCTGTTTTTCCACAACAGAAGAACTTAAATAACTGAACCTGGTCTGTTTGGATTTTTTGAAAACTTAGGCTCTGCTAATCCTGAGGCCCTGTCCTGCGCCCAGAAGGAAACAGAAGGAACCTGCGCTTGTGCTCTGTGCCACGCTGGAAGCTGAAGCACCCTGCCTTCCTTGGGGCTGGAGGCTCTGACACAGATGAGCCTCCTGCTGGTTATGGCTTGCACTGCTGGAGTGGTCATGGCCTAGGACACCTGCTGTAGGGCAGGGAGAGGCACTGACTTCCAAATTGGTTTGGTTATTTGTACTGCTAACCTCTTGAATATAATGTTTAAGACAAAGTGCTTAAATACAAACTCACTCTGAATCACTCGACTAAAATGAGAGGCTAAATGGGAATGGGTTTGTATTTCTTCATAAACATTAAGCCCCTAAAAAAACCCTATTCCAGCAATCTTTTAATAATAGGAGTTTCCAAATAGCCATCTCTTAGATGGTAAGACATGAGATCCATGTAAAGCATATAAAAGCCCTCTCACATCACAAATGTGTAAAACCAACATGGAATAGGCAGGTGTTTCATCTCTTGAATACCTTGGATAAATCCCCCCCCCTTTTTTTTCTTTCATCTTCACCAAAAGTGAACAGCCATAATTAACATCATTAACACAAGCAGAGAAGGTCTGGCAATTAATCTTACTTAAACCAAATAGATTTTATCCCTTAGTTCACAGAAGTGGCCAACTCAAAATATTGTTTCCTTACATTCTAACCCTAATGATTAACCACATAAGAATATAAATGAGTTATGTGTAAATTGCTCTGGGTCCTAAGGAAACCTGAATGGTAGAAGAGACCAATCAGCTCTAAAGTGTAGATAGGGGGATCCACTGTTGCTTAGGGAAAGCAGTGACACAAATAAGCAAGCACTTTACAAACTCTTACTCAGACTTCAAAGCCAGGGTGCAATCCTATCAGACTCAGCTCTGAAGAACATCTGCCTCCCTTCACCCCAGCCGTATTCAGCACACCCTAAAGGACCATTTATCCTTGCCTCCTAACTCATAAAGTCCTTAAGGACAGGCAGCATTGTTTATTTATCCTTGTATTGCTACTAGCCACCAAAATGCAGGGAACTTGGAAGGCCCTAAAACCTCAACTAGCAATTAAAAGTTATGAGGATAGGTACTAAGGAGTATATAAAAAAAGGGGGAGCAGAAGGCCCCACCAAACTATGACCAGGAAGAAATGCAAAGCTGCTGGGAAGACACTTTGGCCTTGGAAACTGAACAAGACTAGGCAAAGGAGATCCCTTGGGGCCAGAAGCCTTACCTCAGTAGAAATGTCCCCGATTCAGTCATCAGCATCAATATATGTTATCTGTGTGTCCATGTGTGTATCCATGTGTGTATGTATGGTGGGTCTTCAAAGGTGGAAATCAGAGCCTTTGTAGGACAGCAGAAGCCCAGTATAATTGCTGGGAGAATGCAAGAATACGGGAAGCAGCGAAGAAGTTCAGAGTGAAAACACTTATATGACAGCCAAAAACAGTTTTCACTGAGGTCTCTGGACTTTGAAAGTTCCTGGGGTATTAAATCCTGACAGTGTCATGAACATTCATCCCTAGAGTCTTTAGCTAAAAGTTATGAAATATACTAAAAGAATCCTGTCTACAAATGTCTATAAGGACTATTTGCCTCTTTTGCATTCGCCAATCTACACTATCACTACACATGCGTGCGCGTGAGCACACCTCTGCCTGTGAAACATGTATGTATACATATACATGTATACACTTCTGGCAGTCTCATTCACACAGGAGATAAAAGTGGCTCCTCTAAGTGCCCAGTGAAATTATACTAATTGTAACTTTTCAAGGAGGAAAAATCGAGAAATCTTTTAAAGTGAAGGAAAAATAATTAAGTTAACTTGAATCATTTTTTTTTCCTCCTTAAACATCAATACTGTAGGGCAGCAACATCCCCAGTGTAGAGTTCTTATGCTTACATGGGGGGGGGGGGCGGGGACACTTTGCCTAGCAGCATGGCTCAGTGACAAAACTTTTAACTGAATGATCTTGTAAGGTTCTCAGCTAGAGGACAACACAATCCCCTGGCCCTTCATGTGCTTAGCTCAAAGAAATAAACTCCGACTTCTTGCCTTTCGACTTTGCCAGGTAGTTAAAAATGTAAGATAAGATGATATTAGTGAGCTGCCTAGGAGACACCGAAAGGCAGGGCGCAGATCGCGGACAGCCTCGAGTTTCATCCCAGCAGATCAGCCCGATACAGGGCAGGAGGCCAGCAAGTCCGCCTGCTCTCTGGCTCCGGGGCTAGCAGCAGGCAGCGCGCCCGCACGGAGGGAGGCAGGTACCCGGGCACACCGCGCGTAGAGCCGGGTCTCAGGACCGGCATGCGGCGGCGGCTGTCAGAGGAAGGCCAGCATCCTCCCTGGCCTGGGCAGGAGCCTGGGCCTCCGCCGCTACTACGTGGACCGACTACCCACGGATAGGTCGCGGCAAGAGGCAGAGGCGCGGCTGCGCCTGCAGGGTCTCCCAGGACGCGTTGCACCCGGCGCGGCGCGGCGCGGCGCGGGGGCGAGGAAGCCCAGGGCGGAGCCCCCGCATCCCCACCCCGCCCCGGCAGCCCATCCGCGTGGTCACCCGCTACGGGCTGCGGCCCCCGCGCTTGTCGGAGCGGTGGGGGGGGAGGGAGGAGGATGCGGCGTTACCGGGTCCCAGCTCCGCCGCCCCGGCGATGCCAGAGATAAAAGTTTGCAGCATGCAGCTCGTCTGCAGTGCGAGTCACATCCGCCGCGCCACCTCCTACAGCAGCCACGCTCGGAGAAGGAAGGGATAAATTAAAAATTAAAAAATACAATAAAATAACTGTTGGAGCCGGTAGGCCCCGAAGCCGGCCGCTCTGCCTCGGGGCATGCAGGCAGGCAGGAAAACCGCATCCCGCACCCACTCCCGCCCAGTGTCGGCGCCCGGCCTGGACCGGCCCCGCAGCACCCTGGGCACTGACCGATAACCTCCTGAAGCTCGTACGCGTCTCTGCAGATGGGCCAGCCGACCGCCTGAGCTGCCGGGGCCGAGGCTGGGGCCGCAGCTGGAGCCGGAGCCGGGGCCGGGGCTGCGGGCGCCGCCGGAGCCGGGGCCGGTGCTGATGTCGCGGCCGCCGGGGCCGCCGCCGCCGCCGCTGCTGTCACCGGGGCCGCCTGCTGGGGAAGCTGGACGTGCACGGGCGAGCCGCTCGGCTCCGCCATGATGCTGCGGGAGGAGAGTGAGGGGACGCGCCGGCGGGCGGACGGACGACCTTCCACTTGAAACTTCCCAAGCCTCGTCGCCCACACCTCTCGGCCGGCGCACGCCCTCCCCGTCCGCCGCAGCCGCCGCCGCCGCCGCCGCCGGAGCCTGCCACGAGGGGAGGGAGCCGGAGGCCGAGCCGGGCGGAGGGAGGAGGCTGCGCGGCGGAGGCGGGGACGGGAGGAGGCGGCGGCCGCCGCGCCCGCCGCGCGCCCCGAACCCTCGCGCGCGCGGTGCTCTCGGCGCCGAGGGGAACCGCCGCCCCCTCCCCTCCCGCCCTGCTCACTGCCGGGGAAGTTTCCAGCAGCGAAGAGGCGTGCGTCCGGCTTCGGGGGTGCTTTCGGGGCTCACCCCGCTCCCTTCCTGCCCTGCCGGCGCCTCCGCCCTAGACAATCGCGCTCTGCAGAAGAAGCCCCCCCACACACCCCGGGACTCCGAGGGCGGGGTCGTTGAACGGCTGCCAGGTTCTCGGCCGGCTAACTCTCCCCGGCTCAGGAACCTGGAGTTCTGACACAAGTTCGCGAGTGAGACACCTACACGGCGTCGGTTTTGTAGGACGCCGGTTAAAATATAACCCGACTTGTAACTTTCCGGTGCTTTACCTGGCCGTATCCCTTTCGCACCTCGCCGAATGGTATCGCGGGACTGCTCTTAAATGAAACCCGACTCCCCCCCCCCCCCCCCCCCAGTCCCTGGTTTTCTCTTTTGTTCAAAGCCCACTTGGATCCCAGAAAGGTGACGATGTCAGGGGCTGTGAAGTTAACAAGAAGTGGAGAGGGGCTAGGAGTGTAACCCAGCGCTGACCTAGCATGCTAAGGTTCCTGGTTCTATACCCCACCCACCCCACTCCACCCCCTCAGCACCTTTTATGTGCTTAATAACATGTTTAATGGTATAGTGCCTGCCTAATAAACTTCCTAGGTTCAATACCAAGTATAAATACACGAACAGTCACATTAACCCTTTAAGACCCTGAGGCCAGACAGCAAGTTTCTTTGACAGAACATAAGAACTTACTGGAGCATAAATGAACTGCAATGGAAAGTTTTAAATAAATGCTGCTTTTTCAACACTCCCCAAATTACCTCATCTTTAAAATAGCTGTGGCAAAACCAGAGATCTTTCTAATTGCAGGTGTCACATTTGAATGTCCAACTCTGTTCCCTCACAGAGGTGACCGCGATGAAATGATTCTTGTCTCTGGCTGGAATGCTGCTGTGACTCAGTAGTCACATTGGTTCTGTGGCTGTCATTAGGTTGATGGGGTCTCAGTGGGGGGAGGGGCAGTAAGGTTTGAGAAAGAACAAATCCACATGTGATACTCCCTCAAACTCTTAAAGGAGTAAAGATCTTAAACTTTATGTAAGATAATTCAGAAAAAAAACATCGACTTTTGCTAGGAGAAAACCCAGTTGTCTAACGAAAACAGTGATGCAAACTGATGGTAAGTTTATTTAACCCCTTAGAACGCTGTGGAAGAGTTAGGATAAAGCAGCTCACAGGCTGAATGTGTGCTTCCTTTTATGCAGATATGCTATTTTTAGAAAGCAAGTATATTCATTTTAATTTCTGTCAAGAAATAGACTACACTCCTTCATAAACAAATTCTAGGCCTCTGATGAACAAGGGGGGCTCTTCATCCCAAGCCGCGCCTGCCCTGTTTACCTCTGCATGAACTGCTCCCATTCTAAGGAGCCTCTAAGGCTGCTTTACAAGGAAAGCAAAAACGATTAAATGAGCATGCCCCCTACTTTGTCGTACAGTCATATCTTGACTTTCGATCACAGAAGCCTTTAGACATGGTAGGAAAACATCATTCAGGGATCTGAGTCAAACACAGATCACTTTGCTACCCACAAAGAACAACTGTTTCCTAGTCAGAGACTAGATACCTGTCCCCAGCCAACTGCTTTCAAAATGGCAACCAAAGAAGCCTTTTGTAAGGACTTTCACGAGCTCAAGGCTATTAGCGCTTTTAAACTGAAGACTGGGTTTCAATGTAAGAATGAGAGCTCCAATATTATGGCTGGGGAAGGGACCTTTACCACGAAAAACAAACAAAAAAATCATCTGGCACAAAACATGGCTGAAGTTCAAAAACCCTGGTTCGAATGTAAAGAGAAAACTATCAAAGCACTGGGGAGGCATGGACAGGCAGATCTCTCTGAGTTTGAGGGTAGTCTGGTCTACAGAGGGAGTTCTAGGACAGCCAGAACTGTTACACAGAGAAGCCCTGTCTCAAAAAAAAAAAAAAAAAAAAAAAAAAAAGAAAGAGAGAAAGAATCAAAGAATCCAATAGATAAATAAACAAGTAAATGAAAAAACTAAATAAATAAAAGAGAAAACAATGGACCCTTATCTTCCCTCTCTGCTTTCTGCTGAATAAATGATTCCTATATGCATTGAAAAAAGGTTTGTTTGTATTTTCAGGGCATCATTGACCAGAAACACAATTTAAATTTAGTGATCGATTTCCAGGCAAAATCGGATGCCTCTTAAATACCTATATTTCCAACTATTAAGTACAAGTACAGTTTCCTTGGTTATTTATGGAAACATTAACTTGCAAATTCAATCTCATGCTCTTATATAACTTTAAAAGGCCATGCTCTCTTCTTCGTATTTAAGCCTGATGACAAAGGCCCCTGACTCTAGATGTCCTTTAAGTTTAGTTACCTGGAAGGAGGGGGTTCATTAACCACTCTTGCATGCTGTCATGTTGGTGACCATTAAGAAAGACACTGGAAGAGAGACAGACAGCTTCTCTGTGATAGGAACAGTCATTCTTTGTGGGAAACTAAATGATCTCTGATTCAAATCTGTGGACTGGTCTCAACAGCTCAATATTTATCTCCTATGCCCGCCCAACCATCCCTGGCATTCATAATCGCAGTCCATGGATTTAAACTAAAAGTATAAATTCATCTGACAAAATACACATCATATTTATTGGATCGTTTTTTTTTTCCCCCCTCTTTCCCTTTAAAAGTTCTGCTTGGGAGAATGGGAGCAGCGTGGGAGAGATGAGCACATATATGACTCTTTATAAAGAGATCCTTGTTCATAGGACTAAGGTCCCCTTAAAAGAGACCTGAGAAAAATCAAGCGTGGTGGCACACACCTGTAATCTCAGCCCTTGGGAGGCAAAGGCAGGAGGATAGCTAGTTTGAGGACAACCTGGTCTATATCAGGGAGACCTTGTTTCAAAAAGGGGGAAATGCTCAAAGTCTAAATGCCTGTGCTTGCCCTTTCCCTCTGTCGTCCCAAACTGTCCCTGTGTGCGAGAATATGAGTGTGTGTTCAGTCTTGGAAATCTAATCTAGGGATGCATGTTTTACTATCTGCCACTGAGCAGCCTCAACTGAAGAAATTAAAAGGAAGTAGTTATGGAAGAGAAATTGAGATTTTATAACAAACACAATTGTCTAGCTCCCATATTTTGAACTTTCTAGCATCCAAGATAGAGAATAAATTGCTACTGTTATAAGTCCCCAGTTTAAGACATTTTCTTTCAACAACATCAATAGGTCCAGGGATTCTGGCCTTTTCTCACTACTTATCAGTGTGTCCCTGATATGACTATCAAAAATGTCTCCAAACATTGCTAAGTGTTCCACTGATTATGTAACTAAGAATACACATACTACAGTGTTTGTGTATTTGCAAAGACTGTCTAAAAATTAGGTCATTTATTCATAAGATAAGATGGATAATCCCGGGCCCTAGCCTTGACAAAAATGAACTCAATTCAAATATTGCATAAAATAATTTTTCAAATCTCTGATTTTGTAGAATAAGTAACTGAGTCTTAGTTTCCTCCTGTTTAGAGTCATCCTTGTTTAAAAAAAAAAATCTATGCAAGTTGTTGGGGTATAATTTTCACAATGACTGTTGCATAATATTTTAAAAAAAACTTTACATACTGTGGTGGTTTGAAAGAAAATGGCCCTTAAAGGAAATGGCGCTATCAGGAGGTTTGGCTTTGTTGGAATAGGTGTGGGCTTATTGGAGGAAATTTATCACTTTGGGGGTGGGCTTTGGGGACTCATATATGCTCAAGATAATACCCAGTTTCTCAGACTACTTCCTCTTGCCTACAAGTAAAGATATAAGACTCTCAGATCCTTCTCCAGCACCAACCATGTATGCCTACACACTATCATGTCACACTATGACAATAATGGACTAAACCTCTGAAAATGTAAGCTGCTCAAATTAAATGTTAGAATACTAAGATGCCAACACTATTACTGTCATATCTACCAAGAGTGTAGTAAAATCTATAGGGTTGAAGTAGATACTTGCATTGATGATTGTAACAGAGATAAGTTCCCAAAGGACATGAAGTTTTGTTCCTGTCATATGGTGATGGGTACCCAGGCCATAACTGACATGTGGCACACAGAATACACAGTAAATATTAGGTACATGACAGTGACAATTTCCATCATCTTTTATTTTATATTGTTATTTTATTTGCAGCAATGTGGATGAGACCTAAGTCCCTGCACATGCTAGGCAAGAGCTCCACTACTCTCCAGCTCTGTAACACTTTTAAAGTGTATAAGGCAGGTATTGCCCAGCCATGGGTAATCACAAGTACTGCAGAAGCTGAAGCAAGAGAATAGAGAACCGGAGGCCTGTTGTGGCTACACAAAGACCCTGCTTCCAAAAAGAATTTACAAAAACATCTTTTAAGCATCAGAATGAAGAGTCAGTATCAAGGAGGGCTTAGAAGAGAATACTGGAGGTGGAGAGACTGACTGGAAAGCCACAGCCATAATCAAGTCAGGGGACTGTTGACTTGGGCCATGCCACCATTGAAGAGAATGGCAAGAATGATAGATGACATATGAGACCAGTCTGGGACATATAAGGAGAAGTTTAAGGTCAGATGGCCCCCATTTACATTAGGTAAAACACACTACACAACACAACTTACATAATGCTTTAGAAACACATCTAATAACGAGGAATTCTCCCATCATGAGAGATAGCCACCTTGCCCATGACTAACAAATAATTCTGCCTTTGAGTCTGGTGACTTTCTAAGCCTCTAGAACCTTAAGTTTTCTTAGCTTCCCGAAGCTCCTACTTCCCCTCTTCAACTGCAAGGAAGTAGCTACAGAACAGACATTGAGCCAGATGGAGCCAGATTCATTTGAACTGGACTGGCTTTTGCAGTGTGCTAATGAAAATGACCCGCTGTTTTATTTTAGCACCTCCACTGTATTAACAAAGCACGGATGCTTGTTTTTAATATCATTTATCTACTTGCTTATTGATGTGTTTGTTTGTTTGTTTGTTTATGGGGTAAAAGTTCCAATTCATCTTGTGCTCTGTCACTAGGCTGTATTTCTAGACATTTAGTATTACTTTAAACAGAAAACAAAATCCTATAAACATAGGTTCAAATGAATTTCCAGATATAAATGTCCTCCTGACCTTTATGAAGAACTTGTGAATATATAAGATCTGAGCATACTAGTGCACACACCTGAAATCCCAGGACTTGTGGGGCTGAAGCAAGAGGCAAGCCTGGCAAGAGGCAAGACAGTAGAAACCCTGTCTCTGAGAAGAAAAAAGAAGAGCAAAAATAAAAACAAGCAAACAGACAAGAGTATGTGGACCTTTCCAACTGTGAAATCCAAGCCACCTTGCACTTAACATAGTGGCAGATATGTCACATACACAGGCAACCTGCTGCAAACTATTACCCAAAGTCCAAAGCAGGTATGATTTGTTAAGGTGTCAGAGCACTTGTTTCCCAAAACTAACTGATTTATTACAAAGACCTTTCAATTCATCACATTATAGCAGCTTCAACGCATGTGTTCTCACTTATTTTCCAAATAGCTGTTGATATCAACTTTCTATTGGATTTTATGTTATGCACAAAATGACTCAGGTGACAATTAATGCCTCCTCATGAATCACAGAAATTTCTGAGCATAATTTAGGTTCTAGTATAGCATGCTCCCTAGAAGCCATACCAGCATAGTCTACCCATGGGAAGGGTGTCTGTAGTTAGCAACTAGTCCGTTTGCTAAAGCACAAGAATGGGGCATGCATATTACTTTTACGATGTCATCTACCCAAAGCCTCCTATATAGAACAGCATCAAAATACAATTGGGAGAGACTTGATTGCTCATTGTTGTCTCTTTGAAGAACCAACAGGACTTCATTGCCTAAGTATATAATAGTTGTGTGGTCTATCTTTCCCATCTTCAGAATCTTCAAAATGCTGAAGATATCCCAACATCCCAAAGGCCTTTACTTTCACCAAAAAAAAAAAAAAAAGTGTTTGCCAACATCGATTAACATTTGTCTGTTGTTACAGCTCTGACTTCCCTGCAAGAATCTCAGCTCATCATTATATAAATGAGGACATGACCACTCCAAGGTATGGTTGATGGGAAGGTTTTAA
This sequence comes from Cricetiscus sungorus, assembly GCA_030556225.1. Classification (NCBI taxonomy): domain Eukaryota; kingdom Metazoa; phylum Chordata; class Mammalia; order Rodentia; family Cricetidae; genus Cricetiscus; species Cricetiscus sungorus. The sequence goes on from JANBXA010000372.1 coordinate 9,593,972, forward strand.
GTGTAGACATGGGAGAAAGAGTACAGCCAGAAGCATCTGGAAGAGTCCAGAGTATATGAGGGGGGGGAGGGAGGAAGAGGGAAGGAAGAAGGGAATGGGAGGGGGGAAGAGAGGGAGAGAAAGCAAAGAGCAGAGGACCAAGGGAGGTGGGCAAGAGAATGCATGGTCAAAATGGCAGGATTACATACAAATAAGCTTGGGGAAGGAAAACTCATGAGCTGGAGAAGTAGGGGTCAGGTTGAGAAGACCTAGGATGTCAGCATGGATTCTGTAACAGGTATCTGCAATGCCAAAAAATCCTAGAATTTCTTTTGGACCTGGCCATCATTAGGAGAGGCAGCATGGGTTACATGTAGACTAAGAGCTGAACTCACTTATAAGGAGGGAGATTGGTAAAATACAATTTAACTGAACAATATCCTTTTATTTATTTTTTCTTTTTCTAATTTGAAAGGATTTTTCTTTTTTTATTTATTACTTTTCTTATTTTATATAGCAATCCCAGTTCCCTCTCCTTCCCTCACATCCCCCTACCTACCCCCCCTCATTCCCCACACATACACACTCCACAGGGAGGGTGATGCCTTCCAGGAGGAATCATCAAAATCTGTCAAGTCATTTGGAATAGGGACTAGGCCCTCCCTCCTGCCTCAAGGTTAAGGGAGTATCCCTCCAAGGGGAATGTGCTCCAAAAGTCCTTTCATGCACCAGGGATACATCCTGGTTCCACTGTCAGAGGTCCCTTAGACTGCCTAGGCCTTCTAACTGAGACCCACGTTCAGGGGGTATGAGTTGGTCCAATGCTGGATTCACAGCTATCAGTCTGGAGGTCCATGAGCTCCCCCTTGTTCAGGTCAGCTGTTTCTGTGGGTTTCTGTAGCCTGGTCTTGACCTCTTTTCTTATCATTCCTCCTTCTCTGCAACTGGATTCCAGGAGTTCGGCTCACTATTTAGCTGTGGGTGTCTGCTTCTGTTTCCATCAGCTACTAGATGAGTGCTCTATGATGGCATATAAGTTAGTTATCAATCTCAATATCAGGGAAGGGCATTTAAGGTAGCCTTTTCACTGTTGCTCAGATTGTTAGTTGGGGTCATCCTAATAGGTCTCTGGAAACAATATCCTTTTAACAAGCAATGCTGAGGACTGAGCCTAGGGCATCGTATATTCTAGGCAAGCACTCTACCATTGAGTTATATCCTTTCCTACAAAAATATAAGTGGTTTGCTAGCTACCATAGGACAATGGAAGACAAAAGTGACTCAGCTCTTAAGAACTAAAGGACTAGTTGGATGTGATAGTACATGCCTTTAATCCTGGAACTCTCTGAGTTTGAGGCCAGTCTGGCCTACATAGTTCCAGGCTAGCCAGAGCTATGTAGTGAGACCCTGTATTAAAACAAAAACAAAAGAATCAAATGAAACAATAAAATTTACTTTACTCAGTGTCCAGACTTCTGGAGCCCTGGTTACCCCCTCGAAAGTTACTAAAACATCCAAACAATGCTTACATTAGTAAAAATAATAATCAAAATCTTTTAAGTCACATGTTCATTTGGAAAACTGTGGCCAAGAATAAATAGGTGTATAGTATAAAACACAATAGAAAGTGATTTCAAGAGACAATTTTGGAAAAGAAATAATAAAAAAAATCACACCTATAATCCTTGTACTTGAGTTGCCCCTGAACTCAAGGCAGGCCTGGATTACATAACCAAACCCTGTGTAGAAGGGTAATATCATTAGGCAGTCTGCCATGCAAATAAGTAAGTGCTTTTACTATTGACTGCCAAAATCCTTTTAAAAGAATGACGTGCATGAACGTGTGTGTGTGGGTGCTGATGAAGACCAAGGTGTGAGACACTCTGGACGTGGAATGACAGGCCGTTGTGAGCTGCCTGAAATAGGTGCTGAGAACGGACCTCGGGTTCTCTACAGAGCAGTGAACACTCTAACTGCTGAGCCATCTCGAAGCCACTAATGAAAAACTGAGTATTTCAACAAAAATTTCAGGAATAGCAAAAAATAAAGGAGGGATGCTCAGGGGTACATGAGGGCCTGGATTGTATTTCTAGCACTACAAAAAACCAAAACAAAACAAAACAAAAAACCAAAAAAAAAAAAAAAAAAAAAAAAAAAACAGAATTGGGGGGGGGGGTTGGTGACAGCAGGTAAGGCAGCTAGATACCCATCAAGAGCTGCTATCATTTGACAGTGAGAGGCAGAAATGACATTGGAACATTGGAGAACAGAAAGGACTCTGATAGAAAAGACTGAGAGCCGATGGCCAGGCCTGTTTCAAAGGAGCTGTCCAGGTGCACTCACATATGTCTACACAGTGAGAGCAGAGTGACCATGTCACGCCAAAGATGCTGGCTCAGCACCCCTGACTATCATGCCAGAAAGCCACTCCAGTATTGCCAGATCTTCACATTGTTCCAAGAGAAGCCAACAAATGACTTTGCATGAGACTTCTCAGTTTTTAAATACTCACCCAAGTTTATGAAATACCATACAAAATCTGATTACATATATGTATGTGTGTGTATATATATATATATGTGCATATATGTATATATATATATATATATAGAGAGAGAGAGAGAGAGAGAGTTTAAAAATGATATTAAGTGCAATGCTTAAATAAATACATGTTTAGTGAAATATGGGTTATAATGGTAAGCCCTAAATCTAGTTGTTAGCCCTGGAGAGGAAAGCATTGGGGGAAGAGAGAGGAAGGGTACCCAAGGGGCTTCTGCTACATCTGTGATGTTTTATAGCTTTAATAAAAATCTTTAATAAATATGGCTACATGATCGGATTGTTAGACTGTGTAGTGGGTTTGTGAGTTTTTATTGCAATATTGTCCATGCTGTTCTGTATATTTGAAATATCTTACAATTAAAAAACAATAATACTTTGCAGGCCAAATGGAACACTAGTATCCACATCATTCTACTGAAGAGCCATTGCCAGCCTTCCAGCAGTATGCTTGCATAGCCATGGGGCTCGTGCTGAGGTAGACCAGAGTGAATAATAGTTTGATTGCTACCATAGCAAGGCCCATTGGATAAAAATGTTTTACAGACTGTATGGGCATCTCAGTCACTCAGCTTATTAAAAAAGAAAAGTGTCCTCATGCTAACTGTATACAAAGTTGCTTGTTCATAGTTCTAACTATTCAGAAAGATGAGAAGCTTGAAGCCACGAATTGGAAGCCAGCCCCAGCCTGGGCAATATAGCAGATCCCATCTCAATAAACGAAGCAATAAGGGAATGTGCTGGAGGGTGTAGCCCAGTGGTAGAGCTCTTACCATGACTGTAGGAGCTGCTGAGTTCTTTGACAGTACTGGAGAAGACAAATAGAACCTTCGGGTCTGATTCTACAGGTAAAAATTCAATATATAGTTATGTTTAACCTGATTTTAAAATGTGACAGCTCAAAGAACACCGCTATGATATGACAAAGAAAAGTCACACTAACTAGCAACCCAAGGGCAGATCATCTGCAGAGCAACTTTCAAAGACTCTCTGCTCAAGGATGCCTTTCCTGAAATAGGCATAGAACTGATACATACAGCAAAATAACAAATAAGAAAAATGAAAATTTTTTGAACTAATATTTGAAATAAGAGACACTTGTAATCTTATAATGCTTTGTCTGGGCTTTTGTTTCGTTTTGTTTTAAACCTTACAAATATTTTGCTTATATTTTATAGCCTTTGGTTTTGTGTTTTTTATGGGATTTCTGTTTGTTAAAATGTATACATCTGCATTTCAGCTAGACGGTGGTGATGCAGGCCTTTAATCCCAGCACTTGGGATACAGAGGCAGGTGGATCTCTGTGAGTTTGAGGCCAACTTGGTCTACAGAGTGAGTTCCAGAACAGCCAGATCTATTTCACAGAGAAATCCTATCTCAAAAAACCAAAACAAACAAACAAAAAAGAAACTATGCATCTCTATGTATATGTTTTTCTTGTGCTTCTTCTTTGGCTCTTTTTGTTATGTTTATTTTGTTCTATTCCCATATATATATATATATATATACATATATATATATATATATATATTTCTCATACTGGTTAATGAATAAAGCACTGTTGGCCAATAGGAAAGGAAGATAGGAGGGACTAAGAGACAAGGAGGAAAGAGGAAGTAGGAAGGAGGAATCAACATGGAGAGCCTGGAGAGAATAGAGGTCTGGGCTCACTCTCCGGTAAGATGAGCCATGTGGAAATACTTAGATTAATAGAAACGGGTTAATAATTAAGAAAGAGCTAGCTGATAAGAAACAAGTAACTGGCCAACAACATTGTATCAAATACAGAATCTCTGTGTGTTGTTTGGGTGCAGCAGTGGGATCAGGCTGGCCATCAGGAAAACATACTAGTTACAGAAGGATTTTGGAGGAGTTGGGGAATGGGAAACAGAAATCAGAATTATACTGTATTAAAATCTACTTTAAGTTAAAAATGTCATGATTAAAATAAATAAAAACTTTGTGGAGAGGGCATATCAAAATCAAGAGGTATGCATGTGTTTACAAATCCCTTTACTCTGCTTGCAAGGTTTTCCCATCCTCCAGAATGGTACACTTGTTAAAACCAATGGATTCGCATGACATTTGCATCATCATCCAAATTGAAAATCCTCTCACTGAGGATGTAAGTGATTTTTCTCAAGTACTTGTCACAGCCAGAAATGGCTAACATCACATCCTAATGGCTACAGTCTGTCTACCTATACAGGCAAGGACAATAGCCTCTGTCTGGGCAACCACATTGCTCATCCTACCACCCTTTTTGTTCAAGTCCTAACAAGAACCCTAAAGGTAAGGAACACGGTATGACCTGGAGACAATGCAGAACATATGTAAGAATGAGGAAACTGGTATTGGGAGCGTACTGTTGCATAGACAGAGCTTATTGTTAAGGGACCACTAAGCAGAGCATATAGCAGCTCAGGGGGCTAAGAAAAGTGCTAATGGTTTATTCAGTTGTCTAGCAGAAACATTTTCATAAAAATAATCTGTGTTATAGAGGTGCAGTTTAGTCATAGTGTATGCATTTATCAAAGACATAGCCAAGCACCACCACCACCAAAAACAACTACAAAATTGAAGGGTACATGAGCCAAAGATGGCGCTGAGGGCCAGTCCTGAGTCATTCACAAAACAAGATGATTGGTTGCCTAGATGGAACCAGATGAGGTCACTGCATGTACAGCTCATGTTCACTAGGTAAAGCATAGGATGCCTAGGTTCGTGATAGGCTGACCTTTAAAACCTTTAAAATCATTGGCTAGATGCACCCTCCCCCCTGTGGTTTTGGTTTTTCTCTTTAAAAGATGCCTGTTATGGGATAATAAATGAGTCCCTATTTGACTAGACTCCCTGCTGCATCTGATTGTCTCTGGGGGGGCTGGGGAATGGCAGGCAGTGCACTTACTTTTCCTAATCCCGAGTTTAGCTTTCTGTGGCTGGGCTAAGACCCCTGCCCCAAACCACACTTATTCACACTCCTTGGGCAATCCTAGAATATACATATACATATACATATACATATACATATACATATACATATACATATACATATACATATACATATACATATACATATACATATACACATACATATACACATACATATACACACATATATAATGTATATACATATGTATTATATATATACAATACGTATGTATTATATATATATATACCTTTCACCTTTACCTTATAAATTAAAGCTCAGTTCTGTTGTGATTTGAATGTGAAATGTTCTTCCTTATAAGTTTGAATTCTGAAACCTAGTTTGCATACTTGGGCCCCAACTGGTAGTGTTGTTTGGGAAGGTTGTAGGACCTTCAGGAGATGAAACCTTGCTGGAGGAAGTGAGGTGTGGGTCTTGAGACATTAGAGCTTGGTCTTACTGTCCCTCTGTATATCCTGAGTACAGATACAAAGTAGCCAGCTAGTTTCCTGCTCCTGCCATCATGCATCCCACACATGCTGCCATGTCTACTCCATTGTGATGGACTATACCTCTCTGAGGTGGCAAACCAAAATATACTCTCCTCCCTTAAGCTACTTTGGTCAAAAGATTTCATCAAAGCAAGGAGAAAGTAACTAAGACAAGTTCCTTCTGTGGTTACTCTTTTCAGTAGACTGTGTCTTACCATGGAAATTACTATCACTGATTTAGAAAACTGAAATGCAATGGGATCCTGAGCTGACAGAGTCTAGGCACTGTTATTATCAATGGTAAGGTGGATGCCATTACCAGATAATGGATAGCAGAAAGAAAATCAACGCCTAGAACATCTTCACCCATGAAGATGTCTTGGCTAGTTAACTGTGGTCTTCTTAAAAGTGGAATTGATATAAAGCCTAATAAATTTCTATTTGATATGTATTATTTATAGCAGAAAAAAATATAAATTAATGGACAAAAATTTAACTCAAGTGATAAGAATGAAATCGTGTTGTGTTTCGACCAATTAAGCCTTTAGCTTGTTTGTAGCTTCAGAACCAACTAAATAAAGGGGAGACTGACTTTCCTTGGTGAAGAACTCAAGTATGTTATTGAAATTTATGGTTATTCTTTTCCACATCCTTTCCCAACGGGAGCTAGAATCCTTTACTAGGTGCTTTAGAGAAAAATGAAATTATCAGTTGTTTCATGAGCAGTTTCGATATGAGCTCTGAACTGGCATTGACTCCAGGAGACCTGAAATGACCACAGTGGCCTTGCTGGCAGAATAGGGATTATGGTGATGGGTGAGCAATGAAGTAATGGTTGAGGTGCAACTCTGTGAAGTCAGTCCCAGACCCTAGCTTGTTTCAGACTACATAATTGGACTCGATACAGGCAGCAGCTGACAACATTCCCATATTGGTTCCCAAAGGTGTGGAGTGAGGACTGTTGTGCTGGGAAAGTCAAATGGGAGCCAGAGCTGCCTGTGCCTAGGAAAACAGGGGTGTACCTCAGTGGAGCACTGATAACACTAGGAAGCAGGGAAAGAAAAGAAATATATTTGACCATGGCCACCAAGTGACCATGTAACCAGAACTGTCTACCATAAGCTAGGTGCTATCTGACCCACCCAGCCAAAATCTGGACATTGACAGAAGTAGTCTGCCATCAAAATGAAGACATACACCTGTGCTAAAACAGTAGCAGGTCTTGACGGCAAAGGTAAATTGGGTTCAAAGGCACCCATGAGCCTATGGTACCTTTTCCTCCTGCTATATGCCTTCTCCTTGGCAATCTGCAACTATAGCTTCTTAGGGAGCACACTATGATGAGATGACATATGAAGAGCCTATTAGGGCCTGATCTACAAATGGTTCTGCACATTATACAGGCACCACCCCAAAGTAGGCAACTACAGCACTGTAACCTCTACAATGGGACATTCCTGAAGGACAGTGGGGAAGGATCATCTTTACAATAAGAAGGAGTTTGGGTGGTACACCTGTTCCTGCGTTTTGTTCAGAAGCCAAAGTGGCTAGACATGAAATTGTATATAGATTTTTGGACATGGTTTACCCAGACTTGAAAGGAACATGATTAGAAAACTGGTGACTCGGTCACTGTTACTGGCAATAAAGTTGTTTCAGTGAGTGACAACATTAACAGCAAATATGAGTGTCATGTCATGTCTATCAGCTTTCAGTCCCCAAATTATTTATGATCCAATTCTAGCAGAAGAGATAAAAAACATATCTAAGGTGAACCACAAAATTATTCAGTTGCAAATTATGAACAGACAGATGTAACGAATAGCTTTGTATATGCGAAGATGTTTATTTTGTGTTGCATGAGGGTTAGAATTTATATATGTATACCAAATAAAACCAATTAATGTTATAATTAAGTCACAGATCTACACATAATCACATGCACATGAGGCAGGGGATGCCAGCAGTATGAACTCTCAGCATTTGACTTGTGTTTCAGCTCAGTGTGGCGGAGGCAATTGGATGAACATGCTTTTTTATCATTGTGTATGTGAAGAAACAAAAGACCAGAGAAAGCTGGAGAAACACACAGAGTCCTTCAGAGCTGAAACAACCTTAAAAATCAAATGATCAAGAGGCTGAAGAAATTCACCTCGGCTTTGACTTTCAACTATAGTCTTGCCATGTGGGCAGCCAGAGAGCAGTGAACTTGGGGCTTCTCCATTATTGCCACTGTAGGCTCAGGCAAGGTGAAGCCTGCTGTGTGACTGGCACATTGTCCTTTGCTTAGGGTTTGGTTATTTTCTTTTTCCTCCTTACTAGTTTTATTTCCTGTCTTTGAGTGCATTCTGTTTCCTTCTCCTCTGGTTGACGAGTTCTAAATACGAGCACATCAAAGGCAAGGAACTCATGCATACTTTGTGGTATTTCTCTTCATCAGACTTGATTCCCTTAAGAGCTGGCTAGGGTGCATTTTAGTTATAATTGGAGCTTGAAGTTAGGTACACTTATGAACAGCCACCAGGGAGGCAGAATGGTCTGATCTTGTGGTCCATCCCAAAGACCTCCTTCAGGATAACAAAGGGCAGTTCATTGGTCCTGCATTGCTCTGGCCCTTCCCATCAGCCTAAGCTGCAGCCATTGCTACAGGGCCTCTTGTCAAATCCCACACTATTCTGACTTAAGTATGCCCGGAGCTCTGTCCACTACCCCTGTATAGCACCTTTACAGCCTGCTTCCTCACCTGCCAAGCACCCTGCCCATGCTCTTGTCTGCTCTCCTGCTAGGCTCTGGGGATTCCCTGGACAGGAAGACACATTTGGATGAGATCTACAGCACTGTTTCCAGGCAACCCATAATTGTTTCCAACTACCCCTCAGGTGCTTGTTAGTTATAGCACTGGTTCTCTTCATGGAAAATTCAAATGAGTTTGAAGACCATTACCATAAAGGTCCTTTTTTTTATGGTTATAGTTGAAACTTTAAAGTCTGTCTATGTGGAAATTAAGTCACCAGTTTGAATCATGGTGTTTTGTGTGGGCAAGTACTTGCTTCGTTCTGCTTTGCAAACACCCAGTGCTATGCATCCAACTCTCCCAATTGCAGTCATTTCTTAAACTTTCTTAACTCATACTTTAATATAGATGTTTAAAAGAGAAGGAGGGTGTGGCCATTAGATCCGAGTCATTTTCTAATCGTTACCCTGGTTGCTCCTGAGAATGCCACCATGTTATCTTTCAGATGATTACTTAAAATTCCATGGATTAGTTAAAAAACAAAACAAAAAAACAAAAAAAACCCCATTTTTTCTTTGTAGCTTTATCACTTATGCATACCTCTGTAAACACTGTATTTTACTTAAAAGTGTATATTTATATTTGTGTTATTTATAAGGTGTGTGTGTGTGTGTTTGTCAGTGGAGACCAGAACAGGGTGTTAAACATTGGAGATGGAGTTACAAGCATATGTCAGTTGTCTGACATAGAAAGGGGGATCTGAATCCCAGCCCTCATGATGGAACAGTAAGCACTCTCCATCACTATGCCATTTTCTCAGCCCCTCCCTGGGTCTCTCCAGCTTCTCCAAAGCCCGTGTGTTGTACTTTTATTATTTTGCCCTGCTTTATGTAAATCAAACAACATGCACTGAAAGTAATTTCCACCTCAGAGTGTGTAAAATTAAGGCACAAAACCCAGGGCTTACTGGGAAGGTAAGTCAAATGTGACCTTCAAGAGTGTTGACTTTCTAGTGGTCCTCAAGGAAAGAGAAATTTAAGGTTTCTTGGTGTGTTTCTCCACTGCAGATAGGGCATGACTTGGCGGTGGCAGCTGGGGGCATGTCTGAAATGCAAGACTGCTTTGTGCCTAACGAGGGGATTCCACTGATAGATGGTGTTTCTGTTACTACTGGCTTAGTGGCTTTGCAAAAGTGAATGGAATGTTCTGCTGTATTTTAAGCTTTCACTTACACACTTTCACAAACGTTAGATTGCTTTAGCTCCAACATGGACTACAGCTCTTGTCAGGGTTTAATTATCCAGGTAAATGATAAAATACATCATTAGAAAAAGTCCAGTTTATGGCAAGAGAATTAACACCTTACTGTTTCACTTTAGACAGCCTGGGCAAAAGACAAGGGCATGGACTTTTCTGCTTGAAGGAGTTGCGTCAGTTCTAAAGTTTGGCAGTGGGGTGAATCCTTCAGGGTGTGCCACCAAATGAATACAATGAGTTCACATATACCTTAAAGCTTCTGAGGTGGAATCTAGGGCAATGATGATTACCAGGTAGGGAGAGAATGTACAGTTATACTTGGAGAAAGGCAAGTTCAATAACCCTGGGTGTGATTTTGGAGATAAGAGGTGTGGTTACAATGGAGATAAGTTAGGGAATCTAAATGCTGGTTTCACATTGGAACCTGCTTTGTGTTTGGTGGTTTGTTTGTTTGTTTGTTTGTTAGACGTTCCAATGTCCAAGCCTCATCCCGAGTTAATCAGAACCTCTATGGAAGGGTGGGATTCCAGTGTCAGGTGTTGAGAACAGTATTTTCTATACCAGTAGTCCTCAGCTTTCTAATGCTTTGACCCTCTAATACAGTGCCTCATGTTTTGGTAACCCCCCAATCAGAAAATTGTTTTCATTATTATGTCATAACTGTAGTTTTGCTACTGTTATGATTCTGTAAATGTCTGTGTTTTCCGATAGTCTTAGGAAACACTTATGAAAGTCATTTGACCCTCAAAGGGGTCACAACCCACAGGCTGAGAAACACTGCCCTGTACTATGAAAGTTTAAGATGCACGGCTCTTTGCTTTTAGATCCAGAGGACCAAGGCCAGGTCTTCCTTCCTGGATTTCCTGGTTCTCTACAGTAAAAGCATCTGCTAGGTATCCCCTCATAGAGGCACTGGCCCCTTGCGCCCTCCTTCCTACCTACTAATCAGTCAATCATCAACTCCTTCAGATGCAACTATTTGTAACTGCAAAGACATGCCTAAGACAGGAGATTGGAGCCAGAATGAAATCATGCTTCAGATTTACATGGGAGGGTGATAGATGGTAGCAATGGATTTTACACAGCAACATAATGTTCTCAGCTTAAGATACTACTAATCATGAAAAAAATCAAGGAGTAAATATATAGAAAGCACTTACAGAGCTGCACGCAAATTGAATACATCAATTTAAACACAACTGTGTGAAAAGTTTAGTAATACAAGTAGGGAACCTGACACACAGCAAATGTTCAAACGAGCTGCCAGAAGCTTCTCTCATTGTTGTTCTCTTCATTTGTCTCTTGTGTCTGTTTTCCTCCACACACTTACTTCTTTCTCCCTGTGAAACTACTACCAGTGAATGGTTCTCGTTGCCTATAGCTATGCAGAAGGAAGATTTGAGAAGAATGTCTATAGTTCCCTGTACATTTCCTCCTCATCCATAAGCTCAGCTAGATGTCGGGGAAAATAAGCATAGCAGGCTTTGTTGGACCACTAGCCCCCAAATCATGACAAAGAGACTCATTATTAATTATGAATACTTCGGCTTATCTTAGGCTTGTTTCTAGATATCCCCCCTTCCTTTTTTTTTTTAACTTAAATTAACCAATTTCTATTAATCTATGTGCTGCTCTGAGGCTCAATTACCCCATCTACATACTGTCCATCCTGCTTTCCTGCTTCCTCTGGACATGTCCCCACTGGCTGTCCCCTGGCTGACTAGCTCCTCTTTTCTCTCTGTCCACCAACCCCATATATCTCTCCTCTGCCTAGCTATTGACTGTTTGGTATCTATCTATCTATCTATCTATCTATCTATCTATCTATCTATCTATCTACCTATCTATTTATTTATTGCTGTCCAGCTTTTAATTAGACTAATCAGGTGACCTAGGCAGGCAAGGTGAAACAGCAACACATCTTTATGCAGTTAAACAAATGCAGCAATAAACAAATGTAATTCATCTTTACATAGTTAAACAAATATTCTATTGCAAAACATAATAATAACAAGAACCAAGGGAGTGGAGCTGGTGGGCTTGAGCTGGGCACGACTATGCATGGAACAATTTTGCAAAGTCAACTCAGAGAGATCCAAGATACCATTAAAGCAAGCATAGGTAACTCACTCCACTAGCATCTGAGATGAGGGGAAGCTGGGAATAGATTGCAGCAAGTTGGGCCAGCAGTGGCAGTCATGCATAGGCTGTAGAGAGAAGTGTGAAAAGGGGGAGACCTCAGGGAAAGGATTTGGATCTAGTTGAAATGGCAACCTCATTTCAGAGTGTTGAGATGATGAGCTGTCTTCTCTGTTGTGTTTTGCATTTGAATTTCTGAACTCCTAGCTGTGCAAGAGTAGCAACTGGGGTTACAGATAGGACCTGAGGGAGTAAGATGAAGTCAAGGTTGGGTAGAGGTTGGTTGGTAGCCAAATCATACTGTTACTGTAACCAAAGCTATGAATTGGGCAAATAGTCAAACCAACGAATTCCATTTTATCCTTCACCAAAGAACAACATGGATGTTTTGATATGAAATATATAGAGTTTGGACTCATTAGAAGTGCTCCAGGAAAGAAATGGGTGGAATGTAGATGTTTTAGTTTGTATCATTATAAAAGAAACAGTTGCTGCTTCTTATTCATTGTGTGCACCTGGTGTCATATGTGCTTACTTTGGAGAGGAGCATGTACTGAGAGAGTTAGAAAGCCAGTCCTTAAATCAGGTCTGCACCAATGTCTTGGGGGGCGATGAAATGTAATTACTGACACAAACCTTTATTTTTCTTTTAACATGGTACCCACATCACTCACTTACTAATCATTGCTTCAGGACATTGTTGGCATGATGCTGGTGAGTGCTAAAGAAGGGCTTATGAGGCAAATCAAATCACCCCCAGCTAGCAAGCAAGGTGTGGGGAAGGGAGGACAGGTAGAGGTGGGCCCTTTCAGGACCCAGTTCATGATGCCTGTAGTCTTCACTGGTTGCCTCCCTGCAAATGCTATTTTTCCCAAACCTGGTTCTTTCTTGCAAATTCTTGTCCCTGGTCACTGCCTTGATTGTCCAAGTTTCCTTGTGTGGCCAAGGCAGCTTGTGTGACCAAGGCTGGACCACAGCCCTGGAGGGCCATCAAGTTCTAGATTCTGGAGATGGCACAGGGTCCTTGCAGAAAGACTGAGGAAGGAGTCTTTCATAGTCATCTGTGGAGTAAGACTCTCCCATTAGTTCAGAGCACTCAGATAGAAAGTCAACTGCTGTACATGTGAGGGCTGGTCCCTACCACAAGGGTGTTGCTTACTTTAAAAGAGTTTTGCATTTTCAAATTATTCCCACAGGGGAATAATAGTTAATAACAACAGGGAGCGTGTACTTGTGCAAGTTAAGTGCCAGGAACATTTCTACCTTTAACTTAATTTTCCTGAGTATATGAGGATGATATGCCATTTCTAATTAACAGATGAGGAGAGTATCCTCCCTAGAGCTGAAAAAAAAAACCCACCAGCTGCATCTTCCCTTTCCCCTGTCTACATCTCCTTGCAGACTACCCCCTTCTAACATCCCTCCCCTTACTCATTGCTGTACCCCAGGACCCAACTCAACCATAGGCCACATCTGCCAGAAAAACAGCTGGGCTCCTTAGAGAAAATCCACAAGATGGACAAACCCTTATCCAAACTAACTAAAAGGTGGAGAGGAAATATTCAAGTTAACAAAGTCAGAAACAAAAAGAGAAACATAACAATAGATACCAAGGAAGTCCAGAGAATCACAGGGTGATACTCTAAAAGCCTGTACTCCACCAAATTGTGAAATCTAAAAGAAATGGATAATTTTTTGAATAGGTATCACTTACCAAAGTTAAATCAAAATCAGATAAACAATTTAAATAGACATATAACCCCTAATGAAACAAAAGTTTCCAAATCAATCAATCAATCAATCAATCAATCAATCAATCAATCTCAGGGCCAGATGATTTTAGTCCAGGATTATACCAGACTTTTAAAGATGAGTTAATGCCCATACTCCTCAAGTTATTCCACAAAACAGAAAAAGAAGGAACATTGCTAAATTCATTTTATATGGCCTAAGTCACCCTGACACCAAAACCACATAAAGACTCAATAAAGAACAAGAATTATACACCAATTCCCTTATGAACATAGATGCAAAAATATTTAATAAAATGCTGGCAAACTAGATGCAAGAACACATCAAAAAGATAATTCAGCATGATCAAGTAGGTTTCATACTAGGGATGCAGGGTTGGGTCAATATAGGAAATCAGAAAATGCATATAAACCATATAAACTAATTGACAGAAACACACACACACACACACACACACACACACACACACACACACACAATCATCTCATTAGATACAGAAAATGCTTTTGACAAAAATCCAATACCCCTTCATGATAAAAGTCCTGGAGAGATTCAGTATACAAGGGAAATACCTAAACATAATAAAGCAATTTACAGCAAGCCTAAAGTCAACAAATTAAATAGAAAAAACCTCAAATAAACCCCCACTGAAACCAGGAACAAGACAAGGCTGTCCACTCTTCCCATATCTATTCAATGTAATACTTGAAGTTTTAGCCAGAGCAATAAGACAACTGAAGGAGATCAAGGGAATTCAAATTGAAAAGGAAGAAGTCAAAGTATCTTTATTTGTAGATGATATGATGGTAAACATACGTGACCCTAAAATTTTCACCAGGAAACTCCATCTGATAGGATGCCCTGTTCAACTTCAACATGAAAATTTTTGCTTCATCTTATTATATTTTATTTTATTTTATTGCATTTGGTTACTATTTCTTAGAATCTTTTTTTTCTCTAATGAAAGCCAACAAGAGAGTGAATCTGGAGGGGAGGTAAGGAGGAACTGGAAGAAGCAATAGGGAGAAAGCTATAATCAGGATCTATTATATGAGAAAATAATCTATTTTTCAATTTTTAAAAAAGTGGGTAAGTATTGCTGGGCATTGGTGGCACATGCCTTTAATCCCAGCACTCAGGAGGCAGAGGCAGGTGTATCTCTGTGAGTTCAAGGCCAGCCTAGTCTATAGAGCTAGTTTCAGGACAGCCTCCAAAGCTGCAGAGAAATATTGTCTCAAACAACCAAAATACAAAAAGTTCAGTATCTGAGAACATTTAGCTCAAGTAGTGAAAAAAATAATTTAATCAAAAAATTACAAATGATACAGCAATATTCTTCAATCCCCCATGGTACAACTCATAAAATCCAGTATGAAAAAAAGTCAGAAAATCCTCTAAATTTTTAGTATGTTTAAGGTATGAATAAGAACATTCCTGCTATTATATAGTTTATAAAAGAACTGCCACCGAGAAGCACTGTATACAGAAGGCCAAAATCAAAAAAAAAAAAAAAAAAAAAAGCAAGAAGAGGGTTATGAAAGTCAAGCAAGGTGCAGAGGAAAGTTTTCACTGGGAAACTGGTCCAGTGGTACAAGGCAGGATGATCCTCTCATCATAGATCAGAAGGGAGACTTTAGGAATGATGGTGACACTCCCAATGCAAGCTTGCCTTCTTATTAAATTTGTTTCCCTCTTTACGGGCTTGTTGAAAGACATGGCCAAGAAGCAATGTAATTGTTTTCCACATCACATTTGTATGAGTAGTGTTGAAGCCAAATAAAATAAAAACACACACACACACACACACACACACACACACACACACACACACACACACACACAAAGAGGAAAGTCAGGCACAGTCAGTGACATCATTAATTAAAGGACCCTTGCTCATGCAGCTAGTGGCTAGTGCATGTAATAGGGAATTTTGTTGCTGTTTTCTTCCATAATACACTTTCCTGTGGTGGAACTCTGACCTTTCAGGAAAAAAAAAAAGAAAGAAAAACAGCATCATCATTATCGAACACTTCCAAGATCCAGGGATAAAGTTCCCCTGACATTGCATTCTAGAGGGAGAGGAAGACAGAAAACAGAAATGCCACGGTGTACAGAGCTGGGACATTTGCCTTGAAGGACAGAGAGTTGCTGGGTCAGGCAAGGGCAGGTTTAGGTCAGAGGATCTGGGAGAGCCTTTCAAATAGTAAAAATGTCAGAGAACAAGCAGTGTGAACTTTGTAGGAGAAAATGATTAATTCAAAGGCTCTGGGCTGGGGATGTCCTTGCAGGAGGCATGCTATGGAGTACCTGGGGGGAGGAGGGGTGGGGATAGAGTGTTGCATACTTAAGTCAGAGTGGGCCTTCAACCTGTCAGACTAAGATTCTTAAAGTGTAGTTTTGCTTTAAACTGGGAGGGTGTGGCGATTGAACTGGTAAGGCGTTTGCCAGGCAAGCCTGACAACCCAGTTTTGATGCCAATGTGTACCTGTGGTGGGAGTCACACATGATAGTACAGTATTGAATGGAGCCTTGAAAGTATTGAATGTTCAAATGTCCCTTTAGGGTTCACATCACTTGGGAGGCAGTGGTGTACTGGCATAGTGAGTGGCTGACTAAGCATGGATGAATTTGTGCCTGTCTTGAATGAAAAGGTGTGCTACAGCTGAATCATGAGAGAGTTAAGATTTACCCACCAGTCTTCTCAGCTCAAGTACTGACCTTTATTTTCTAAATAACTTTTAAAATGCTGAAGGGTATTCGCTTTTTGAATGTTAATCTGGACATATCAGGAATAGTTTTCTTTAAAATACATGTTTGGGAATGCCAATTAGAGTTATGTAAGAAATAATCTTTCTCTATCACTCAGGATTTATTAGCATTCAATGTCAGTGTCAGTATATTAGGAATAAAACACGATTCTCATCAGGCAGTGGTGGTATACACCTTTGATTTAGCACCCAGAAAGCAGGAACAGGCAGATCTCTGTGAGTTCAAGGTCAGGCTGGTCTACAAAGCAAGTTCTAGAATAGCCAGGGCCACAAGAGAAATCTTGTATCATCAAAACAAAACAAAAAAACCCAAACATAATTCTCTAATTCACTTTAAACAATCAACAGGGACTAGTGAGATGGCTCAGTCAGTAAGAGCACTGGCTTTTCCTCCAGAGGACCCAGGTTTGATTCCCAGCACCCACTTGGCAACTCACAACTAATGGTCTGTAACTCCAGCTCAGGAGCTCTGACATTCTCATTTGGCCTCCAAGAGTACCAGGCACACAACTTGTTCACAGACATGTATGCAGGAAAACACCAACACACATATATAAAAATCAACACGTGTGTATATGACACTTACACACTGTGCAAGTGTGTTTGCCCTACAGTCCCAGCTGAACAAGGAGTTCCTGAGACTCTTTCCTGGATACAAGTTTTGTAATTGTCTGTACAAAAACATAATATTGCCAATAATGTAGTTTCCTACATATTAATGGCTCCAAGTAGATCATAAAAGCATAGGCAACAGTGTTCAGATGTTATTGTCTAAGCTGGCTTTTTGTTTGTTTGTTTTTTCATGGTGATTCCTCCTAATTCTGTAGAGCCCTCTTCATGCTATGAATGAAATGAAAAAACAAACTCTTATAAGAACTCTTCCCCCAAGCAGACATGAGGACCGGACAGTTCTTACCTGGCCTGTGCTGATGGGAGTGGGCGTGGAATATATCTATAACCGTGTGGAAACTAGTCTTATATTTGAGGTAAACAGAAAAGTTGACATGAAGGCTCACGTTGGGAAAGGGCGTGCATGAAGCAGGACGTCCTGGCTTGTGTTTGTTTTCATTCCTCAATTGTTTTTTTCAGTGCAGGGAAAGATTTCCTTAAGCTTTGCCTTTACAAAACCTAAGGTTCTTTACCAAGCGAGCTTCAGCTCACAGTTACACTGACCTGTTTGTCATATTTAAACATTTGTATAAAGCGACCCAAGGCAGGCAGACAAAGAGGACTCAATGGGAAGCCTTAATGATCCCAGTCGGAGTTCCAGGACACACATGGTAAAAGCAGAGAAGGGCCTCCCAAGAATTGTCCTCAGATTTCCATGTGTGCATCGTGGTATGCACAGGCTTCCACCTCCCTCCCAAATAATTAAGTATAAAAAATAAAATAAAATGTCCGAGAGATGTTGCTAGAAACTAGATTATTCACACAAAGCACCAGAAGGAAAGATGCAGAGAAGGTTGGATAGCTTCCTTCTGCTTGGACAAAGGCCACACTCTCTGTGCTTGTGTGTAACACTAGTGCTGAGTTAATTTTCTCTGACGATGTGTCACACCCCATAGGCCTGTGTGGCCTTTGCCTTAACTGTTTGGGCTGAAAGCAGTGTGGAAATCAGGAGCACAAGGTACAGAAGAAAGGTGCCACAGCTCTATTTGCCTGCCTCTTCAGTCTGTGAAAGAGACCCTTTTGCTAGTGTTTTTGGGAAAATGGGTAGTCAGAGAGCCAGCAGGAACATAACCTACAGGGCTCTGACACTTTTGACACTTGTTGCTGATGAATGGTAAACACAAGCAAGCCCTGCTTTTGCCACATCTGCAAAATTTATCTGAGAATCCAGTGCCAGTCAGCAAGTCTCCTGCTTGTCAGAAAAAGTTTTAAAATAGGAAGAAGAAATAGACCAAAGAGTAAACTAGAAACTGAGTTTACAGCGAGTTCCACATCTTAAGAACAAGTTTGGATTAGTGGCAGGCTACCTATTTGTTAATTATGGTGTTTTAAGTTTAAGACACAAATGAATTGTATTCTCACTTTTACGTCGAAGAAAATTAATTGTTCTAAACTGGTGGTTTGTTCTAAATAAATTGTTGAATTTCACAAATAATCTGCAAGTATTGCAAAAGTGGATTATCTGTTCTATTTTGCTGTAAATCTTCTTGAATTTTTATTAAATTTCCCAAACATCAATAGTATCAATGGGATGAAAACATTTAATCTTAAGTTATATAAACCATTAATGGGAAGGAGTCACCAACAAGGGATATAGGTTTTTCTTGTGGAAAGGCCACTGGAATACAGTTTATGGGATGAAATTATCATTCTCTATGTTGGGACATTTGCTTTCTTTTAAATGGCTATTGTATTAGTCAGGATTTTCTAAAGGAACAGAACTGATAGGATATATATATATATATATATATATGAGATTCTCCTACCTGGAGAATCTCAAGAAGCAAACTGTACTTTTGCCAGAGAAGTGCTGTTCATGTGTCAGAGGTAGCTGAACAGTGACCTTTAGCATTTTTTGCACAATTGAATCATTCTTTAAAAAGACAGGCTGTCTCCCTTTGGAATAATGTCTTAATGCTCTGGGAGTAGCCTGGATGTAGGGCTTTTCGAGCTGCCACATTGATGGTCATATGCTACCCTGACAAAGAATTCTGCTGGGAGATGAAACAATTCCTATTCTTGAGTTCATTATACACAATATTAGTTGCTTCGGTTCTTCCTGACTATGCTGTTTCTTCACCAGGTTGAGGGGTTTATCAACCCACCACAGTGTGGATCACATAATATAAGAAGTAGTCTGGTGCTTTCTCAAGGTTGTTCTGGGTAATTATGTCATTGTTATGAGTGACTGTTCTCAGAGTCAAGCATCTTTGGGAATCCAGCTGCACCCTCTTACAAAAGGATTATTCTAATGTAACTTGTAGATTGTTTATCTCCTCTTGTGGAGGCATGGGAGACAACCAGATCTTCATATCCAGCCACCTGCTCTAAGAAATTCTGCCTTGATTGTATACAGCCTTTGGTAAGGGCTAGCGTATGAAGGCTGGAAAATATTAGGCAAGAGGTGCTTCATTTGTGTGACTACTTAGAAACTCATCCCAGACAGGTGTGGTGACACACACCTTTAATCTCAGCACTCAGGAGGAAGAGGCAGGTGGAGCTCTATGAGTTCAAGGCCAGCCTCCTCTACAGAGTGAATTCCAGGACAGTTAGAACTATACAGTGTCTCAAAAGGGGGGGGGAGAACCAAAAAAAAAAAAAAAAAAGGGAACCCTCATCATAGCTGGGTAAGTTTCTTTCAGGTGTATCTTGTTGAGATGAGTGACATTCACACCTATATAAGTATATAAGTAAGTAACCCTTCACCTATGCTCTGTAAGGAAGCCCAACAAACACATGGGTTTCCAGACTTTGTTCATCATTGTGACCTTAGGAAAGGTAAACATTGTTTATGTCTCCTTCTGTGTAGAAATTTTAGCAACAGTCATGCTTATGAATTTTATGCCTCTAGAGTTCTGACTAACAAATATTGAACAAAAGTGCCTATTGAAAGTCATCCTGAATGTCAATCCTTAAAATTACAAGGAGAAACACCAACTCCACAACTGTACTTCAGTTCTACATATTGTATCTTTCACCTTCATGTGATTAAGCACATCCTGTGCAGTTGGGGCAACCAACCTTGTTTACTGAAGTTATCTTACATGAGCAAAGTTCCTGGCTCCTGAATTCTAGGAGTTTATCTGTTCTTGGGCAAGTGGGGCTCACAGGTTAACTGTAGCATTCACATCCCCAAGTTGAGTTGTATTGTAAGTCAAATTCTTGACTCTGTATTGGGATCTAATATAATAGCTTAGTGGTACCCAAATGGGAATTTATGTATCGTGTTAAGGCTTTAACCATGCAAGGGCCAATAGTAATTAGCAAAGACAGCTAAAAGTCCTATGATGGCTGACATCAGAGTCACTATGAGAATGGGAACTAGTCATTTTTCATCTGGGCCCCCATTTATTTATTTATTTATTTATTTATTTATTTTAGTAGAGTCAGTTTATCTCTAATGACTCCCAAGAGATTTGCATAAAAATGAAAATTTTCTCTTAAAGCTGTATATTTCCTTGTTTTGTATAGAGCAGGTCAAATGCTCTATCATATTATAGAAGTACTTTAGCTAATGAATCTACTTGTTGATAGATCTGGGCCTATTTGGTTTTAGCATATACTTTTCCTGGTATACCAAAAGGCACTCTAGGTAGCCATTTTGTCCCCTATTCCAGGGAGTTTTCCCTTGACTTAACATTCCATCCTGTTGGGGATAAGGAGTGCCATACTCTCTTCTATAACTACTTTCTGTTGAATCTAGGACTTTATTGTCAGGACCCAGAAAGGCTGGAGTGCTAGTCAAAGGCTGGGAAGGGATTCATGCAGGAGCATCTGACTAGACTAGCTGACCCAGCTGAGGAAGCAGGGAACAATCACATTGGCTGGGCTGGTTCCTTCAGTTGTCAGCAAGTCCGGAGCTCGCAGCCTTCTGAAGCAGTCTGTAGTTCACAACAGATTCCTGGAGGGTGTTATCAGCCAAGTGGGAATCTGCTGAGATGGATATAGACTAGGGATAGAAGTTAAAGTTAAGAAACTTTAAATGGAAATCTTACATTTGGAACTTTCTATTCCATTATCCTGGTAGCTTGGAAAGGGGAAGAGTCCCATGACCAGAGAGAGAGAGAGAGATCACACCCTCAGGAATAGGCAGGTGGGGAAATTTAGGCTGTACTTACCTGGAGTCCATTTGCCCTAGGAGAGTTGGATCCAAGTCTTATGACTCCCTTATGACTCCCTGAAGCTTCATTTTTTGTTTGTTTTAGTTACAAAAAGAGGTAAAAGTTTTAGAAATAGTTTTGTAATCTGTACTAAAACCTACATTGTAGAAAATGCAGCTAAGACAGCTGAAGTAGATTCATACCTTAGAGTCATAGCAAAAGGTATGGCTTTGGATTAAAAAAAAATCATGAACATTCTTTTCTCTGTCCAGAGGACTGGATATATATAGATTGGAAAGAGATATTTTTAGCCTTATGATAAGAACCTTTAAATCTATATTTAGAAACAACCCAAGGAAATTTTAAATCTTGAGTATGCAACTGGTAATGGTAGTCAGTGCTTTACCAATTTATCAGAACTTTATGATCAATGTTAAAACTCTGAGATTTTGAAATCTCAGTATGACAGCATAGAGAGGGAAAGAAATATGAAACATTTTTTTCATTACCTTAAATCATTTTCTTTTATTTTTATAATGTGCATTTATATACCTTAAAATGTTTTCTTAAACCCTACATAAATTTAAAATCTTTTTCTTTCGATGTAGTCATTTACCAGAGACACGAGTAGTATTTATTGAGAGCAATCATTGCAAAGCAAGTTCTGTTAAATATAGCCATAGTAAAACGTTATATCTGAAACCTGTTTTATATGAAACCTGTTAGTAAGGCAAACCCGTCTGTGAGTTTGCCTTTAAAAATATAAAATAAAATAAAAATTAGATGACCTAATAGCTCTAGAGAAATAAGGCCTGAATTGTTTTTTGTTTTTGTTTGCTTGATTGCTTGTTGTTTGTGTGTATGTGTGCTGTTTTAATTTGAAATGCATTGGCCTAATAAATTGATGAAGCGACAGTGAGCCATCAAGACCATCAGAGATCTAAGACAGATAAATTGTAGCAGGAAGTATAACCTAAACGAATCAATTAAATGACAGAGACTTACCTATTACCTAGATGGTTGCCCTGGCTCCTGTGGTCTTAATGGCTTTGTTGGGATCAAGTGGTAAATCTTTGGCTGTCATACAGGACAGCATTTGATCTTCAGCTGCCACACAGAGCAGCATCTACCTTCACCTGGCAGACCCAGGTCTGAGAGATTTTCCTGTAGAGGAGGAACCTGGGGATTGACCTCACTTTGAGGAGGCAGAGCAGAGCAGTTAACCTCAAGAGTGTCCACGTTTGTACAGAGCTCTGGCAGCAGGCAAGACAGTTTCACCAAGTAGTTAATGTGACCACAATTCAAGTGGTATTGTGTTCCATCAATCTTCTGTGGTGACCTTAGGTTCCTGGTAGGAGCTGGCAAGGGGAACTCTTTCACTAAACACTTTAAATGCCATATTTAACAGAGAGTTTGAGGACTATAATCTACTAAGCACATCTGATTTAAACAAATTTTACCTTTAAGTTACTAGCTTTAGGCCTTGAAAACATACAGGAGGCCAAATAAAACCTGTTCCTGTAATTAATTACATTTGAACTTTGTATGACTACAAGTGTAGCTCTAATCACATTAAAGAATGTAAGCATTTATGAGGTGACTGACCATTAACTTGCGTGTCTCAATTATCTTTAATGGTTTATAGCAAGTTAGAAGGCTTTATAAGATGAGGGTTTACAGCTTTATCTATCTTTGTTAAGTATAAGCCTTAAAGTATAACACTTTCTGAGTTGAAGCTCTTTTTAGTATCAAAATAAAACTTTATATCATAAATACAGTCCACAGGGAGACTGGCAACTTTACATTTTCCTGGCCCTTTAATAATGCACTATTATAGTATATCACAGTTTCTTTTATGATGAAGTTTATCCAAGTAGCTAGAGCTTAATAAATTTAGCAAAGACAAGGAGATCAGAAATTCATTCTTAAATTCATCTCTGTTAGTCTGAATAGACCTGAGGTCAGGAGAGGCATTCTATGGACTCTTTGCCAGACTGCTTAAGTCACTGTCTTGCTGTATCATAAGATAGGAATATCCCAGTTTCTGGTAGTTAGTGTTTAGTGCTCATAGCTGTGGTCCTAATTCTTTAGCTTTTTATTAATTATTATTATTATGGTTATTCAAGACACAATTTCTTTGTGTATCATTGGATGTCCTAGAACTCCCTTTGTAGACCAGGCTGGCCTCAAACTCAGAGATCTACTTGCCTCTGCCTCCTGAGCGCTGGGTGGGATTAAAGGTATGCACCACCACACCACGATGACTTATTTATTTTTTAAGATTTCATATTAATAAAGACACCATAATATCAAACATTTTATAAACTTAAAATGTCCCATAACCTTATAAATGTAAATATTTTAAAATGTTCCTTTAAAAAACTCTAATTTTTTAAATTTAAATTTTCTGTAAAACTCCAAAATTTCTCTTTCAAGAAGTTTAAAAATCTCTGAATTGTGGGTCCCTGCAATATCAAAAAGAAGCCCTCCTCTCTTTTTAATTTCAAAGGGGAATAAATAGGGCACAACCATAACAAGGCAAAACCAAACTCCAACAGTGTAAGCAACTCAGTGTTCAACATCTGGAATTCATTTACAATCTTCTGGACTTCCCCAAGGAGCTCAGGTCACCTCTCTGGCCTCACTCTGGGCAGCAAACACAATCTTCTAGGCCCCAGCAAGCTCCAATTCATTATGACTGGTATTTCTGGTGGCTATCACATGGCAGAAGCAAGTCCAAAAACTGATGGTGTCACATTGCAGCTGGGCTCTCTTTAGGAATTTTAGCCCTACTGTACAGTGCCAGGTCTCACCTGCCTACCATGACCCATCATGCCTTTAAAACCAATACCACCTGGGTGACTCTCACATTATAACGTTCAGCTACCAGCATGAGGTGCGTTTTAGAATATGAGCACATGGAAATGCAGCACTGTTTTTAAATCCTACCTTTCATAAACCTTGTTTTTATGACTTTCTTTTTAGGACAGGAATTAACATACAAAAATCCATCCTAATCCAAGTATCTTAGAGACCTGATGTTGCCTCCTTGGTTGGTTTATACCATGGTTTATACCTTTAATCAAGATGGTGGTAAAGTCACATGACATCCAACCTCTCCGACCTTAGCAAAGATGACTGCCAGCCATGTGGCTGCCCCCATCTTGATGGGCGACAGAAGCTAAGGTGGCAGCAAGCAACATATTGCTTATATCCCAAGGTAGTGTCATGACATGTGGTTCCTTTAAGATTGATATATGTATATTAACTATCAACCCCCTGTGTTATGAATTTAAGTCAACTTTTCTGTTACAGATAGTACATATTTTTAATCATACCTAATAAACTTACAGGTCTTGAGGTATAGGCAGTTCACAAAATAATTTTACAAAATCTTTAGATGAGGTTTATTTTTTAGCAAAAGCTGTGGGCAATTAAATGAAATAGATTTTTTTTTTCTATTTTTGTAGGGAGCCGTTACAAGTACCGTTGGTAGACAGGAGAGATGCGCATGCGCTGGGTAACTGTCAAACCCTGGGTCCCTGCCTCTCCCGTGGCGTCATATGGGCCGATGAGCAGCAGCCAGTCAGGGGGTGACATGTCCAAGGCAGAGGCTGCTAGCTTATATAAGGGATGGGTTTTGTGTGTTTGGGGTCTCTCTTTCCTGTAAGCTTATGCTCTCCCTCTCAAGAGCATTAAAGCTTTACTGCAGAAGGATCCTGAGTGTGCCGCGTCGTTCTTGCTGGCGAGACGGTAGCGCGGGACATATTTTGCTTTGATCTCTTTTCCTTCTCACAGAGTCAGGTGGATATCCTGACACAGGGCATAGAGGAAACTTAAATATGCTTGGGTCTAGAGAAGGAAGAACCATAACCCAACTCTAGAGTCAAGTTTTCAATAAAGAAGAACAGCACAAAACAACTTTAACATTATGAGCACCAAAAAGACATTTGCTCACTTGAATATACTTACCAGAAAGCTCAAAGATAAATTCTGAGCCTTGGCTATCAAAGCAGCTGTGGCAAGTGGCAGAGGTGGATCTGGGTCTAGGTGGGAGAAGTGCACACAGGGTGTCATCCTGGGGGTCGGGGTGCCCACATTGCCTCTGCCTGGCAGGGTGTGAGTAGTGGCAGCTTGAGCTTGGTCTAGCCCCCCAAGTCCACCTGTAACTAGCACAGAAACACACACACACACACACACACACACACACACACACACACACACACACACACACACACACGAGGCTGAGTGAAAACCAAACCAACACAGTTAGCTTGCCCCCAGGAGAAACACACAAAGACAAACAAGACAGGAGACAAGACACAGAGTAAAGTAATAACAAAGACTGTTGGGGGTCACAGAGGTCCTGTAACTCAGAGAGAAGCACTGAGAGAACCAGCAATGACACAGGGGTGTCTCCTCAATGGAGGAGATAGAATCTGATATCTGCATTCCATCCAGAAAGCTGAAAGGTTATTAACAACCTGGTGACCTTTTGTCTATCTGTAGGAGCAGACTATACCATAATTCCCCAGAATGGTTATCCCAGACTCTACCCTCCTTAGATTATTTGTTGTGGAATATAACTTTAACTATGTAAAGGTGTGTTACATTCGTTGATTCTTCACTTGATACTTATGTAAAGTTGTACTGCTTTCGTTTATGTTGCATTTGCTTAATTATGTAAAGATGTGTTGCTGTTTCACCTTGCATGCCTGATTGGTCGAATAAAAAGCTGAATAGCCAATAGCTAGGCAATAGAAGGATAGGCAGGGCTTGTGAGCAGAAAGAATAAGTAGAAGGAGAAAGAGACAGAGACAGAGAGGAGAGAACAAAGGAGGAAGGAAGAGAGAGAGAGATGCATAGGGCCATTCAGCCGGGCAGCTGTCAGACAGACAGACATGGAGTAGGACTACAGAATGAAGGAAAGGTGGAAAGTCTGAGACAAAATGTAGATGAAGAGAAACAGCTTAATTTAAGCTATAAGAACTAGTGGGACAAGCATAAGACAAGGCCGAGCATTCATAATTGCTAAGTCTCTGTGCCATGATTTGGGAGCTGGTTGGTGGCCCAAAAGAAAACTTACCCATCCTTAGGGAAGATTTCTCATGTACTTTATGGCCACACTAGATTCTAGGCCTTTTAGCTCTAGAAACCACCCTTATGATCACACGTACTTGGTAAAGAGTTTCTAAATAGTCACACCATAAGCTTTATTGTACATTTGGAATTAGATCTATTAGACAGATTGTTGCCTGGAAACCTTTTACCAAATAGTACTGTGCTTTAAATATGCCGACAGTGAACCCCCTGTTACTAGACTCCCCAAAGTCTGATTCAGGTTGGCAAAATCAGTCTGCACTGGTTTTTCATTCTTATCTCTTTCAGCAGTTTGTTTCCCTGTATGACATGTGCAGGGACCCCCTCAAGAGACAAAGACAATTGGGTCATTCAGAGATTCACCAGTTTAAGCAAAGAAAATTTCTCAACAAACAGGAGATTTTTTTTAGTTGCCTCCCCACCCAACCCAGATGTCAGGCACCCACTAGAGGTCCCTGGTTCAGTTAGGCCTGGCCTTTCCGAATTCTCATTGGCTCCTGGAATCCTGACCTCTCATACTGGGCCCTCCAAACCCTGGTCTTGGTCCCCAGGGTCCTAGGATGTCCTTATGGTGCCTCAGCTCTGGTGTGCAACTTAGGCACTGGAACCCTGTGCCCCTCCTATCTTCTCAGCTCCCTAGTATCACCAGGGCACCCTTAGGGTCCTACGGTAGGTCGGAAAAAGAACCGCTCCTCTTTAGCCAAACTCACAATTAACCAGAAATAACCAGAGGGCCGTGGGTCATCTTCCTTTGCCCTGAATGGAAGAATGTCGGGGTGTTGTCAGACCCTACCCCACCCCCACATACCCAGAACAGAACCAGAAACCAGATGCCACAGAAAATGTTAAGAGGTATCTGTGACTTACCAAGAGGAGGCCTCCATGAGAAAGAAGGAAAAAATGCTTGCTATTTCCCCTTCAAGCAAAGCAGATCACTCCAGGAGTCTGCAGAAGCAAAATCATGACCGGGAGACTTGTATTGTTATTCCAAGGTGTTCAGACCAGAGCAAAGGTCCTGCCTTCAGAATTTGGGAGGACAGTCTGATCTTGCTGGGAAACTCCAAATGTTAAACCTGAAAATTATGAAAAGACAAAGCAAACCCATGATTATCTAATTAAACCAAGCTTTATTTAATACTAATACTAAGAAGATTGACAATGTCTAGGTCCATATCTAGGATTCCTAGAGAATCGCATTGAATTAGGTTAGTCAGGCACTTAGACAGGCAGAACCCACAAGGATACTACTTCCTCCCACTTTGTCCAATCAGGGGCAAGCATTCATCCTGATGTTCTTCCTGCCTATGTATCGGTCAAGACATCCTGTTTACTAAGTGAAAGTATGTGGCTTGTCATATTAACATGAACAACAGCCCCTAGCATTCCAGGAAGTTATCTGCCTTGGGCAAGTGGGGCTTACATGCCTTCACATGGGATAAGAACAGAGTAGAAAAGGAGCAAGTCACAGTCTTTGCCCTCAAGATATTCTAGTAAAGAGGGAGAAATAGTAAAACCAGAGCTAAGCATTTTTCATATAATATAAATATATGTAGATAGGTAAGAGTGGGTTTCTAGGAAAGTGTCACATGTGTGCTGACATAGCACATGCAGTTGACATTCACTCTGTGTTTGAAGGGTAAGCGATGGACTGAGACGAGATAAGTGTCTCTGGAAAAGGAAGACAATAGGGCCATGACGCTGGCACAAGATCCTGGTATTGTCCCAGGAGACTGGGAACATGTATGGCTGTGGGCAATGATGGTATTGTCTCAGCTTTAGGGTGTCTAGTGACTTTTCATTGAGGTGGGGAGTCTTGTAATGTTTACTATTGACTTACAATGGAAAGTGGCACCAGGTGATGATGGTCATGTCCAATGCAGAGAAGAGATTTGCTCATGAATTTTCACTAGATCAACCAATCAGATTGGGAGTGAAGACAGGATTATGCTTTCAAATTCTAGCTGTTATCACCTCCAGGTAAATATTGGATAAGTAGATTTAACCTGCTGAGAGTCTTTGCCTGTGAAATAGAGATGAGAGTGGGAGATGTTGAAGGAAAGAGAGGTATTCAACGAGGGAAGGAAAATATGATTACTAACATGGTTCTGTAAACATAGCATCAATTCCAGACTAGATAACACTCCCCCCACCCCCCCCACCCCCCACCCCCGTCTCCGCCAAAGGTGGTCAGGAGTTGAGCCCTCATGGGGGTTGGCTACTGGAGGAGTTTCAGAATAGGAATCATTGAAACTGAAAGTCAGGCTTTAGAAAAATAGTGGAGGTATAGAGTTCAGTCAGGGAGCAAAATTAGGCAAAGTAAGGATCAGCTAGAAGCAAAATCAAAGAGGTTGTGATATTGAATGGGAGATTGCTAACAATGCTTTAGGCAGCACGCAGGTGGCATTGCTTCTTCTAAGTCATTATTCCATGTTTGACATCTTAATCAAGATTTAAACTTGAAACTTTTGTTTTTTGCAGGCATAATGGGGGATCTCATTATGTAGCCCAGGATCACCCCAACCTCAGGCCCCTGAATACCAAGGTTGCAAACATGTACTATCACAGCTCAAAATTATTCTCTTCTTAAACGTCACTGTATCTGTTGGTGGTTCCCTTTCCAACTTGGAAGATTATTTTGAAGTGTATATGCAACAACCCATTAAACTCAAATTGCTTTTAGTTGCAATGGCTTCTGCTGAGGTTTTGTGTAAAGCAGAAGTGAGAATGTATGAGTTCTATTTCTTACCTTCTTGGTTGTAAGTCTAGCCTTCAATGGATGAGCCATCCCTCCAGCCCTGTGTTCTATGTCTTGAACAAAACTTCTGGATTGTATGCTGGGATGAGGATGGGGGAGGGGGGTTAGAAAGAAGTAAAAAAGGATGAGAAAGCAGACTATTCCACGACTACCATATTTGATGATTTAATTTGGAGAAATAAAACTGAGGCTACAGAACATAAATGTTGGAGCTTGTTGTATTGGTACCCACATCTTTGCAGTGTGTGGTCACTTCTGTAGGAGTGTTGTAACTAGGTGTCACAGGGGGCTGATCTGACCTGTGGCTGAAGGCATCTGCATTGTCTTCAGCTAAGAGTGCCTGTACTTACAGCTTTAATGAGACTGCATTTCCCATCTGATACCCTAGTGCCCAGAGGATCTCTGGCAACTTCCTCATCTGTTGTTTTGGAAAGATCAGGAGAACTTACACTGTAAAGGGAGTTATTTAGAGATGGGGAGATGGAGAGGCAAGATATTGCCCTGTCTGGGGCCACTCCACTTATTCTGAGTTTGACCTCTGAACTCAATGGAAAGAAAGCTTTTAGAAATGCACTCATGTGCGTGGGATCACTTCATAGAGTTTAAAAGGAGTCAGAAGCAAGACCTGTTTGGAAGTAAGATCTGGTGAATTCCAGTTAACCATGTGTGGGAGCCTAGACCAGTCTGTCAGCTTTGGAAGGCCTGCATTGTCTTTTATTTACAAAGGTCACTCATTGAGATAATTCCTTTCCTACAGAGACATAAACAAACCAAGGACAAAGCAAAGTAGAGATTTCACCAAATTTGCCCTAGGGGAACCAGTGAATTTGCTGGACTTTGCTTACAGAACATGGTTTATGGGTGGCTAGCAGAAACATGGGTGATCCCAAAGCATCCAGGCTGGAAAGCTTTCACTCAGCATGGATAATAGTTTCCCAAAACAGCATAGATGGAAATCCAATTAACCTTTCCCTATCTATATACTCTAGGACTTTCTGAGACTGGAGGCCACAGATGATTAGGAAAAACTTGCATGCAGATGTCTGGGAAGAGTGGTTGGAAACTCAAGTGAATATCCAAAGACAACCTCCAACCCTGTATAAGAGAATGTAGAGTCACCAAGACTGTGACAAACAAGTAGGCACATCTAGTCTGATGAAGGTGGTGGCTGATTTGTTTGGAGCACTGATGGTCTCCAGCAGGACACTTCTACCAATCCCACAAACATGTACTAGAAATGCTTTTGGAATTGTTTGCAGTTTGGATGATGATTATTTAACTCTTTCCCGGTACTACATATCATCCTGTGTTAACTGTATTATTGGCCTCAATGCAGCATGAGAGGAAGTACAGTGATACATTGCAGTTTGAACCCTGATAGTGATTTCTTCTGCCCTCCAGCTCTTTTTTTTTCTACATAAGTGTAATGATGTCAGGGATCTGTAATGCATTCTGCACATCCTCACGTTCACTTACACAACCTCTGAATTTCTTTCAATTTCTCTTTACTGTACCATACCTAGCAGATTATAGGTGGGAAGATCAATTCGGTAACTATAAAGGATGTTATGTACTAGTTCTGTATGCTACTGACACTCATATCTATCTTTCCAAGACAGATTATGTTTATTGCAGAATGTATTTCCAGCACATCTTTTTTTTAAATTATTCTTTATTTTTCTTATTTTACATATCAATCCCAGTTCTCCCTCCCTGTCTCCTACCTTGCTATGCCCCCCACCCTCCTATCCCACTCCCCCCACTCCACATGTGGGGTGATGCCTTACAGGAGGGGTCATCTAAATCTGTCAAGTCATTTTCTCCTGCACATTTTTATCCCCAGAAATGAAACCATTTTGGAATCTTAATGGCTTTGCAACTTTTTTTTTTTTTTTTTTAGAACGGCTTGAGAATTATTAACTGATACTCTTGCTTAACAACATCAGCTTAAAAAGGTAGCTTAATGATACATTTATTATTTTTATGGAGTTTATGACTGGAATTGGTAAATGCCCATCCTTCAGTGTCACAAAACAGTGACAGGAAAAAAAAAAAAAAAAAAGAAATAAAGGAAAGGAAACAAAAACCAGAAGTGATTTAGTCTATGTTTGCCAGACAATCCTCAGAGAACACTTTTGTGAGTAAATGTATGTGTGTGGGGAACTTTTCCCCCCACTCCAAGCTGGCAGTCAGTTCTCCAGCAAATTCTCCAGCAGACACCAATCATTTGTGTCACACACAATCCCACAAGTGTTTTAGAATTCCTGCATAATCAGCCTGCCTGACTGTTTGACCTTGTGGATGAATGCAGCATGGGCAATACTACTTATGTTGAAGAAGGTGTATTATTACTGTCTTCCTTTTGATGTAGACAATGCATTTTCTTAGACCTCTGGCACCAAGGAGTTTTCTATTCAAGATTCAGTACTCTTTTCTTTCTTTCTTTTTTCCAGATCATCCTGGAAATATCAAGTTTCCTCAAGTTCCTTTCATCCTCAGAAACACATTGCTTTGTTGAATTTCTCTCAAAAGGTCAGAATAAATGTCAAATCTTCTGTGTTTCGTTCATCCCTCAGAATGCTTGATACAGCCTTTATAATAGCTTTGTTTCTAGTCATTTTTTTTTCTTTAGAATAACTGTTCCATTGCTTTAAAACGCCAGAAAAGATGTCCAGCATCTCTCTAAGCAAGGGAAACCAAAACTAAAATCACATTTTTTTCCACCCACCACATCAGCAAAAATCAAAAAGTTTAATAATCATGGTATGCTATAAAAGAAGTCTTACAAATTATTTGCAGATGTGTGGATATATCTTGCTATATTATATATAATTACTATAGAAGTAGAACACTGGATTACTTATAATTAACTGCTTGATGACTTTTTTTTTACTACATAAAAATCTCTATATAAAATTTATTCCTTAACAGTTAGTATATATTCTGTTTATAACATAGAGACTAGTGTTGGGTATAATAGATTGTTTTAAAAATGGCCTTCATCTCTCTAAGTCCCTTCAGGGTTGATTTTGTTGTTGTTTTTCTTGTCTTGTTTTCTTTTTTCTTCTCTCTCTTTTTTTTAATTACCAATGCCTTACTAAGTAGCCAGATTATAAGTAGTATGTATTATAGAAGCTAGTGATGTTGTTAACTACTAAACTCTCTAGGAACTTTATTTTAAAACTTCCCAATTGCTCAACACTTTGAATTCATTTCTTCTAATGATACATACTCTTTATTTTATTTTTAAAAGTATAGAGGGAAAAGAAATAAAAATATACGGTGCCTTACTACAAAACAACTCCTTGTTGTTGAAATTTTGGTGTATGTCTTTACAGTTCATTTTTACATAATAGGCATATTTTCATATTAATTTTTGTATTTGCTTTCTCTGTTTTCTTTCTTCCTTTCTTTTTTTTTTCTTGAGACAGGGTTTCTCCACGTAGCCCTGGCTATCCTAAAACTTACTCAGTAGGTCAGGCTGGCCTTGAACTCACAGAGATCCACCTGCCTCTGCCTCCCAAGTATTGGAATTAAAAGTGAGTACCACCACTGCCAGGCATATTCTCTCTCTCTTCTTTAAAGTTTGTTTTAGATAATTTCTGCAGTCTTTTTCATGAAATTCACAACCTACAATTTTTAAAAATGGTTGCTTAGTAGCCCATTTTACATACATAATAATTATTTTTACTTACAAAAAATTAGGTGTTATCTTAGGTTTTCTACTGCTGCAATGAAGCACGATGACCAAAAAGCAAGCTGGGGAGGAAAGGGTTTATTAGGCTTACACTTCCATATTGCTGTTCATCACTGAAGAAAGTCAGGACAGGAACTCAAACAGGGCAGTATCTCAGAAGCAGAAGCTGATGCAGAGGCCATGAAGGGAAGCTGCTTATTGGCTTGCTTCTCAGGGCTTGTTCAGTTTGCTTTCTTATAGAACCTAGGACCAATAGCCAAGGGATGGCATCACCCATCATGGACTGGGCCCTCTCCCATTGATCATTGAATGAGAAAATGCCTTACAGCTGGATCTCAAGGAGGCATTTCCTCAGCTGAGGCTCCTTCCTCTGATGACTCTAGCTTGTGTCTATAACTATATGTTTCTCTCCCATTTGTTCACCAGGTCCCAAATAACCACTCTTGAGGCTTAATATTAATTACAACATGTTTGGCCTATTCACTCAGGCTTATTATTAACCAACTTTTACAACTTAAATTAACCCATTTCTACTGATCTGTCAATTTTTCTTCAAACCTCTTGAAATAACCTCTCCTATTCATGCATCATTATTGTTATCAATATTAATTGTATCTCAAATCCAATCCTCCAAAGGTGCTGACCTTGCTTTTAAAGGCCTAATTATCCTTTTGCATTGAGGATTAGCATTTTCAAAAGCCATACTTTCAATTATTACTTTTGTAGCACCTGTGTCTGATATCATTCTATTGACTGCTGATGACAGTCTTTGTATGAAATCCATGAATGCTTCCTTTGGGCCCTGTATAACTTTTATAAATCATTCAATTTCCTTTCCTACTTCTCCAGTTCAATCACAAGCTTTCAAAGCTGCTGCATAGCATAAACCCAAGGGTGATTATCATATAGACATTGCCTGTCTAAAGTAGCATAGTCTCCTTCTCCAGTAAATTGATCTTGGCTTTATCCCATTGTCCAACAGTCTTAGCCTCTTCTCTAAACCAGGAAGAGGACCAGGCTGTAAAACAGCTTTAATGAAGTCTATCCAGTCTATAGGGATAACTATTACAAACTGACAATGTGTTTATCATCTTCTTCACAAATGGTGAATGAACACCATATGAGACTACCGCTTCCTTGACTTTCCCTAAATCTAACATTGTCACAGGCTTCCTAGTAGCGCTTATAGAACCTCTATCATTTGACTCTTCCTGTAAGGTTATTGGATATATTAAGGTTGGTGCTCTTAAGACCTTAGATTCCCTTTTAACCTTAAAATGAATTTGGTTCCCCATTAAATTCCTCTGTCTGGGTTTGATCTTTATGATCAGCTTTAGTAAGTTTTTCTAAGGCCTGCATCTTGACACTTTATTGACCAACTTTTTTAGAGATAAACTAAAAATTATGAAAATATGAAAATGATACTTAACAGTATGCCAATCCTGGTTACATTAATTATTCCTTCATTTAATTGTTCAATTATTAAATCATCCATTATGTAATCATACAGGGACCTAACTCCATTGTAATAGTGTTTCCATTTTAATGCGGGGGTGGGGGGTGGGGAGAGACTTTGTTTTGTAATTAATCCCTTCCTTTAAAAATTCCCAATAGTCTTACCAAATCTGCAGACTGTGTCAGTGAATGGAGCATGTCTGAATCAGAGAACTAGCTTGTGGCCATGAGCTGAGAGGGTCAGTCCGCGGAGTGGGTGAGGAGAGAGGGAGAGGGAGAGGGGGAGGGGGAGGGGGAGGGGGGAGAGAGGGAGAGGGAGAGGGAGAGAGGGAGAGGGAGAGGGAGAGGGGGAGGGGGAGGGGGAGGGGGAGGGGGAGGGGGAGGGGGAGGGGGAGAGGGAGAGGGAGAGGGAGAGGGAGAGAGAGAGAGAGAGAGAGAGAGAGAGAGAGAGAGAGAGAGAGAGAGAGAGAGAGAGAGAGAGAGAGAGAGAGAGAGAGAGAGAAAGAGAAAGAGCTGGCTGTCTGAAAAAACAGCTCATGGTTAGGAAAAAACACATGTTGTGGGAATGGCCTTTAGGCAAAGTCTCCCGAGTTTGGGTTGCAGCTGAAGACTATTTGGAGAGACTACAACAGGAAATCCCAAACTCAATCAAAGATTTGAGGAGAATATAAAAGAAAACCTAGATGTCTGGGCAGGGACTCCAGCCGGAGCCCAGCCTGCAGCTCAGGCCTGGGCCTGGGCCAGTGGCTTCAAAGGGGCTTTTCCGTGAATTTGTACTTTTATGTTGGGCGCCAATTTGTAACACGAATAATAAAAGCCCAGAGACTGATATTGGGGTTTACGCTGAAGGTCAGATAAGCAAAGCAGCTGGCTACCAGCTTTTCTGTCTTCCTCGGACTGAAAGGGTAATCCCACTAGCTCCACAAATCCTCAGAGACAATTGCTCTCCCTGTCTGGAAACTAAGTCTCCAGATGAGACCCTTTGCTTCTTCCTTTTATACCTTTCTCTGCCCAGCCATGCCACTCCTGTCTCTACCTCCCCAGTGCTGGGATTAAAGGTGTGTGATCCCAAGTGCTAGCATGGCTGGCATGATGAGCTCCGGTACTCTTCACTCTTGTGTAGGCCAGGGTGGCCTTGAACTCAGAGAGATCCATCTGCCTGTCTCCGGAGTTCTGGGATTAAAGGTATATGCCACCAGTGCCTGGCTCTATGGCTTCTAGGCTAGCTTTGCATTCTGAACCCCCAGGCAAGCTTTAATAAATAAATCATAAACAATATATCACCATAATGAATTGTAGTAGGTTTTCCCCTAGAGATTATAACCTATCTAGTCTCAGGTTCTTGGCCTCATTGACCATGCCAGGTATTGGATCACCTTATGGAGTAGATTCCCATATTTGTGACACTGTTGAACCGGTGGGTACATCTTGCAGGCATGTTACTATTTTAGCTCATAGGGCTTGTAACTGGGCAAGATTGATGACTGCTTCCCCCCTCCAATAGTGTGTAAAATACCTTCCTACACTATAAACATTATTCACTATGGGTGAAGTTTCTAGTTGATTACTAGCTCAATTTCTCCATGTTGAATGCCATAATTATGTGTCATCTTCAGTAATAGGGTCTTATCAGTAAGTTATGGAGGTAAGCTATAGCATTATCATTAGCTTTTAATATTTGGGGGATCTGTGGGATCCCTTTTGCCATGACTCAAAATATGTAACCCATTGCTTGTTCTGGGGGTTTTAGTTGGTAGCATATGATGTCTTATTGGAGTATTTGCCTCCTCCATCATATGGTAACTCCATTTAAATTCTATTTGTATGTGTATTTAAAATAATTAGTTTTATAACATGGCCATTTTAAAAACTCAGTTTTAAAACTGAGTTAATTGCCATTATGAATAATGACACAATAAACACTGCTCATATGGTAATATTCTTACTAATAGTTCATAAGAATGTTCCTTCAATTCTAGCCTAAATTATTTATTTATAAAGAAATAACACTAATTCTGTTCTGATATGTGATATTAACAACGCATGTACAACATTTGTTTGTACGTCTTTCTTAAAGAAAATTTACATTAAAATACTACATGTTATATGCATCATTGTATAAGCTTTGAATGCGTTACCATTGACCCCAGAGAGTTCTCTCATTCTCATCTCAATTGATTCTTACCCTTACCTTTGGGATGCAACCATTTTTAACCATTTCCACTATTATTAATTTTGTCCAATGTAGAAGTTTATGAAAATGGGTATCATGTATAAACTTGTTTAAAATTTCTTTAAGCTTGTGGTGGTGGGTCATGCCATCAATGTCATCATATAGAAGGTTGTAACAGGAGGGCTGTTCAAATCAAGGCCATTGTGGGCTACATAGTGAGTTCCAGGACAGCCTAAGACACTATCTTAAAAAACAAAACACAATTTTTTTCTTTTTAAGACTTATAACATTCCTAAAACTTATCTACATTTTTAAATTTTTTAACTTAATTTTTTTTTTCATTTTACACACTAACCCCAGTCCCACCTCACTCCCTATCCCCCTACCCATGTCCACATCTCACAGGGGTAAGGCCTTCTTGTGGAGTCAACAAAGTCTGTCGTATCAACTTGAGGCAGGACCAAGCCCCTCCCACTTGTATCAAGGCTGAGCAAGGTATCTCAGCATAGGGAATGGACTCCGAAAAGCCAGTTCATGTACCCAGGATAGGTCCTGGTCCACTGCCAAGGGTCTCCCCACAAAGATGAAGCCACATAACTGTCACCCACATTCAGAGGGCTAATTTGGTCCCATGCAGGTTTCTCAGCTGTCAGTCCATAGTCCATGAGCTCCCACTTGTTGGGATCAGCTGTCTCTGGTTTTCACCATCATGTTCTTGACCCCCTCCCTTCTTGATTATATGAACCCTCCCCCCTCTCTGCAACTGAGAGGGAGCTCAGTCCAGTGTTAGGATGTGGGTCACTGCATCTGCTTCCATCAATTATTAGATAGGGTCTATGGTGACAATTAGGGTGGTCACTAATCTGATTAAAGGGGAAGACCGGTTCAGACACCCTCTCCATTGTTGCTAGGAGTCTTAGCTGGGGTCATCCTTGGGGATTCCTGGGAATTTCTCTAGCACCAGGTTTCTCCCTAACCCCATAGTGGCTCCCTCTATCAAGATGTCTCTTTCATTGTTCTCCCATTCAGTCCCTCCCCCAATTTGACCATCCCATTCCCTCATGTTCTCATCTCTCACCCCCACCCCTTTATCATCTTTCTACCCCCCAGTTTACCCAGGATATCTCATCTAATTCCCCTTCCCAGGGTGATCCATGCATCCTCTAGGGTCCTCCTTGTTACCTAGCTTCTCTGGGATTGTGGATTAGAGCCCCAGAAAGACAAATGTAGTATGCACTCACTCATAGAAATATTAGCTCAAAAAAATCTATATTATTATGTTTATATAGTTTCTTCAATTTTCTTCAATAGTATTCCATTATACGAATATGTCATGGTAGGCTTAACCACTCTTTTGTGGATAATGTGGTGGTTCTTGTATAATCATATAGGCGTATGTTTTCATTTCTCTTAGATGAATATCTAGGAATGAACTTATTAGACTGCAGGGTAAATATGTCACAAAAATTGTGTGAACTTTGGAAAAAGTTCAAACTGTATAATTTCAGAGCCCCACCAAAAATCTGTGTGTACTCAAGATATTCTGATGTGTTTTTTTTCCCTGAGTTTGCAAGGTCAGGCTGTTTAAAATTATCCACAGGGGGGTAACTAGTCAGTTTTAAAATTGATTTTGGAAATTTTAATTCATATATTATTTATATAATTTCAAAAGGTGCTAAGGACTACATAAATAAAAGGTAAATTGCTGACTTAGCCTTTGTTTCATTGCAATTTTGGCGTGTGCTTCAAAAATCATTGTATGCCTATTAAGCCATATAAAATAAAACTATGAAGGTGTGTGTGTGTGTGTGTGTGTGTGTGTGTGTGTGTGTGTGTGTGTGTTTAGGGTCTTATTCTGCACTCTTGGCTGATCTGGAACTTGCCATGTAGACAAGGCTATTCTTGAACCCATAGTGGTCCACCTGCCTCTGAGTTCCTAGTGCTGGGATTAAAGACATGTACTGCCATGCCAAACTCTAAGCATAAATTTTTTAAAGAAGTTTTCACATATAATACCTAGTTTTTCAATCTAGCTGCATTTCAGATATATTACATTCTCAGTTTGCATAGTATTAAACTGATTCTTTTTAACTTTAAAATAGTTTAGCATTGTCAAAAATACTGCAGTTGATTTTTATCTATGTGTCTGTATACATCTACAAAGTTACACCATGCAAGTATATTCTTAGAAGCCATTATAGGTTTGGAGAGAAAACTGAACCTAAAGAAATGTCTAGAGACCTACAAGACTGACTCCAACTAACAATTTGAGCAACAGTGGAAAGGCTACCATAAATGCCCTTCCCTGATAATGAGATCAACAACTAACTTATCCACCATCATGGAGCCCTCATCTAGGACCTATTGGAAACAGAAGCAAACACCCACAATTAAACACTGAGTCGAACTAGAACCCAGATGCAGAGAGAGAAGACAACACTAGTCTGCAGAAACACATAGAGACAGCTGACTTGAACAAGGAGGAGCTAATGGGCACCCAGACTGATAGCTGAGAATCCAGTATGGGACTGACTCAGACCCCCTGAACATGGGACTCAGTTAGAAGACCTCAGTTAGAAGAGAGTGGAACCAGGATGTATTCCTGGTGCACAACAGGACCTTGCGGGCACATCCCCCATGGAGGGATATTCCCTTAACCTAGAGACAGGAGAGAAATCCTAGTCCCTACTTCAAATGACTTGACAGATGTAGATGACCCCTCCTGGAGGGCATCACCTTACATGTGGAGTGGGGGGGATGGAAGGGGAGGGTGGTTGGGGTGCATGTGATGGGGGGAGAGAGGGAGAGAGGGAGAGAGGGAGGGAGAGGGAAGAAAGAAATCAAGTTCGTGAATGTGGTAGTTTTGGTTTGGGGCTTGCATGTGAGGAAAATACTCCACCAAGGAGTTACATCCTCAGCTATGATAAATGTAAGGGCAGTCACAGGCTCAAGCAAGCAAGGTGGTCTCTGAAACTTGCTTGTTTATGTTGTTGAAACCTATCTACTTAAAACCATGCTTCTTCTTAGCTTTTGAAAATCACCTGTGGAGCTTATGTAAACACAAGGCCCCCCTCTTCATGGACCAAATTTTGGACAAACATTGAGATGCTGCTGCTGTCTGTAGAGAACCCTTCAAACAGCATTGTACTGATTAGTTAAGTGACTTGGCCAAGGTACTGTTAAAGCCAATCAAGGAAGCCTTGTTATTCTCCATCTAAGGCATCTGTGTCTCATCTTATTTGTGGCTCCATTCAAAAGTATTTTGTATTTTACCCATTTCTCTCATTTTGGATGTTACAACATCACATATTGTTCTACCTTAATTTCCATTTATATCACACACACACACACACACACACACACACACACACACACATGCCCTTTAATATGTGTGTGGGCAATCATTCCCTTGATCAGCTGCAGTAAAATTCTTGTTATTACAGCAATGTGCATTTAGCCTGGCATCTCTTGAAAAAACATCTCTTCTTCCTTTACAATAATGACATACTTAACTGAGTCAATAGTGGTCAAGAACAAACAGATTTCTTCACTACTTGTGTAGCCAAACTTCATGCTGAGTGAAGGGCATTATGAAGGCACCATCACTGGGTGGTGTTGGCTAACACCTTTAATTCTAGCACTTGGGAGGCAGAAACAGGTAGATTTCTGTGAGTTCAAGACCAACCTGGTCTGTAGAACTAGTTCTAGGACAGCCAGGACTACACAATGAAGCCATATCTTGCAAAAACACAGCACAAAACAAAACAACAATAAAGAAGAAGATAAAGAAAAGAAGGCACCATAAGAACTGGCCTAGGAGACAGCACTCTAGTAACTTTCCATCTTCTTCATTGGCTCCTCTTTTTGTGACTTGGAATGGGCTATCATCATCATGAACCATAAAGTTAAGGCCACACACAAATAGGTTACAGAGAGTTCAGTTCTCTGTTATAGTGGAATTCTTTACCATCTGGTTTGAATATTAGAAGAAAACCATTGATTGTTGTCAATGATCTTAATTTTCTATCATTAGCAACAGAACCCAACCTTAACTTACTCTTGGAGGCATTAGAAGTGGCATCTAAATAGTTAACTCTTGGCAAACAATCATTTGTTCCAATTCTGTGAACTCCATTGTCATGGGTGCTGTATAGCAAACGCTCACTTGCTTCCTCCTTATCTTGCCAATATTTTCATACATCTAATTGAGCAAAGAATGTCCTCATAAATTCACTAATCTAGTACACTCGGTTTCAGTTGCTATACAATAAATAATATCCTGGAGTACACATAATTACATAATTATATGCATGTAAGTCCTCCAGGCAAACACATTTATTTGCCTGCCTTTAACCTCTTAATAGTATTCTACTGCTCAGTAGCTAGCAGGTTTTCCTGGGACTTGTTTGTTACAAAGGGTCTTTGTGCATTTCCTCCCTTCCATGAAAGAAGTCCACCTCTACCTCCTTCCTCTTCTTCTGGATCAGTACCTTTTCCAGTCCCCAACTCCAAACCCCCAACCATCTACTAGTTACTCGTGTTATTGCTGTGACTAAATACCCGGAAAATGTAACTTAAGAAAGGAAGGCCTTATTTTAGCTCATTGTTCCGGGGTTAAGTCATGTAAACCCGGAGAGGTCAGGGTGGCAGGACTGTGACAGCTGGCCATAGTGTACGTGTTGCTAGGAAGCAGAGCAAGAGATGGATGCTGCTCTTCAGCTCCCTTTCCTCCTTTCTACTCAGTAAACAACCTATCCCATGGAATATGGTGCCACTCACAGTTAACATAGGTTCCCCCACATCAATAAACCTAGTCTAGGGAATCCCTTCCAGGCATGCCCAGAGAGGAAAAGACCTCATTTAATAATTCTTCAAAGCATGTTTCCTGCTAGTGGTCTCTTTATCTCATTTTGTATGTGACAGTTATTTATTTATCTGGCTGTTTATTTGTTTTTTAAAGGTATACTATTTAGCATACATTAACTTTTAAATATTACATTTCATTGTTGATTAACATTTGATCAATATAAATGGATTATCTGATCTTTTTACTGATTTTGATTTTAATAGTGCTACTATTGTGTTTTGCTTTTTATGTGTAATTCAATTTTGACATCTTTTAAATTAGATCTTTTACCATTAGCCTGAACTTAAAGGTTGGTTTTTGACCCATATAAAAGTCTTTTTCATTTTATAGAACTGAAGCCTATGTATTTTAAAATACATATACTTGAGTTTTCAATACTTTTAATATTTTTATGCTTTCTTGATAATTTTTACAAAGTAATTTAATATTCTGGGTTAGTAGTCTTCCTATTCTCTATCCCAGTGTTTGAATTATTTATGTTAATAATAGTTATAGTGATAGAGTGATTTCTTCTTTTAAAGAATATCCTAGGCTTTAATCCCTAGAATTTATGAATTTTTTGTTTGTTTTTCTCTTTCTCTTTTGTTCTTTTTTCTCTATCTTTCTTTCCTTCCTTCCTTCCTTCCTTCCTTCCTTCCTTCCTTCCTTCCTTCCTCTCTTTCTTTCTTTCTTTCTTTCTTTCTTTCTTTCTTTCTTTCTTTCTTTCTTTCTTTCTTTCTTTCTTTCTTTCTTTTTTTTTGGAGACTGAGTTTTGGAGACTGTATCATTTGGGAGCCTGTCCTGGATCTCACTCTTTAGACTGGACTGGCCTTGAACTCACAGAGATCTGCCTGCCTCTGCATCCCCATTGCTGGGATCAAAGGTGTGCTCCACCACACCCAGCTAACTTATGTGTGTCTTATTCTTTTATTTTCCCATTGCCACTTGCTTTGCAAGAGAGGGCTCATGGGGTTTTCCATTTTAATATTAATTGATGTCTTATATGCACATTTTTACATAGTTATTTTATACATATTATTATCATAGATAAATAAGAATCTGGGAAAACAAATAGGCTGAAGAATGTTTATTCGGGGAGAAATAACTTACACCAGAAACAGATGACCGCCAGCCGGTTCCTGTCCCAAGAATGCCTCTGGATGCTCTCTCTCTCTGACCAGAAAGCAAGAGAGAGTGCTGGGGTCCAGGACCTCAGACCTAGTCCCCCACAGGTCATGCCCACACCTGTCCCCAAACCCCAATGGGCATGGTCAGTGCAACAAGTGCAGGCACGTAAATATCTTACTACATATTATTTTATTTTTTAACTATTAAACTTAAAAGAAATCAACCTTAGACTTTATTGATTGTTAAACACTTGCACTCTATTTTCCATATTTTATTTTTTCTTTACCCTAATATTATATTGGATTCATTTTAAAAAGACTTTATGATTAACTAGAAAACATTTGCAGCTGACACAGTACAGTATGCTTCTCTTCCTTTCAATGACATTGACCCTGTGTGGAAAGTGTAACCCTTGCTTCTTAGCCAAGGGCTAGCCAGTGCTGGCTGCAGAGAATAACCTCCAGTGTTAAACACCATGGAGAGCAGAAATTAGGTGCATAAATGACTGTACAACTTTATTCAGTAAAAGCAAGGCATGTTTACTGAGATCCTGCAAGTAATTACTGTGCTACAAAGGCAAGATTATTCAGTAAAGGATTCATTTGAATATGCTTTCTTATTCAACTGAACTGAGCATTAGCTTAAAAGAAGAAATATGTAACACCCAGAGACTAGACAATAAAATATACTATTAGCATTTTAAACAAAACATACCACTAAATAACCCTCACAAATCATTTAGCACTGCATAATGAATGAATTAATTCACTCCTGGATTTGTTCTCTTCCTCTCTTCCTTCCTTCCTTCCTTCCTTCCTTCCTTCCTTCCTTCCTTCCTTCCTTCTTTTCTTCTTTTCTTTATTTCCTTCTTTATTTATTCACTCATTTTTATTTTGAGAAAAGTTCTTTGCCTGTGACACAGGCTGGTATGGAGTTCAAGATTGTCTT
Source organism: Cricetiscus sungorus (assembly GCA_030556225.1). Lineage (NCBI taxonomy): Eukaryota > Metazoa > Chordata > Mammalia > Rodentia > Cricetidae > Cricetiscus > Cricetiscus sungorus. Next base: position 9,637,451 of record JANBXA010000372.1, read on the forward strand.
TCTTCAGCTTTCCTAGTGCTGGGATTATAAATGCACATCCTACACCTAGCTGTTTCTGCATTTTTGAGCCACTAGTGTGTCTTCACAACATCATCTGCTTTGGGACTAGAGTCCTGGAAATCTTGCCTCTGACCTTTGTTCCATGCTGGAAGTGGTCTAAGGTCAGCCAATTCCCAGGGTTCATCAGTGACTGGTGCTGTTTTTCTCATGAGGTTCTTACACTATACCTTATCAAACACTGGCTTATAACTCTGTAGCAGAATTATTGGTACAGTAGAATCTTTGGAGCAGTGTCCCAGGAGAAGAAAATGACTCTATAAAGACTTGGCTACTTAGTTGGAGGTCACCACTTTATATCAAAGACCATACAATTAAAAGGGGGAGCAACTCGCTCTATTGGGGTACATGCTACTACTTCATGTCAATGTGGGTTCATCAGCTGCAAGGTAATTGACTCTGGTGTAATGTTGGAAGTGATGGAAGCTGTATGTGCAAAAGTGTATAGATATATGGCAACTATCTGTATTTTGTACTTTGGCTAAAGCTATAAAAAATAAAGTTGATTAAAAAAAAATGACAAGTAGTCCTTAGGATAAAAACATATCATGAACAGCAAAGACTTAGATACTTCTCCAGGGCTCAATTTCCTACTCTGTGAAGTTTACTATCTCTAAAATACTTAGATTAAGCCTAATTCACCAGTATGAATTATCTTGTCATTTGCAGCCCTTCCCATGAAATTCTCAGGGTAGCTTTAAATTAAGAAGTATAGAACATAAAACAACTGTAATATTCTGCTTTTTAAGATGAAAGAATGATTTAAAACATTTTTTCCAAGATCCCTCTGGGAATTCCCAAAGATAGTTTTATTGAAAAGACATCATTTAAGAATGTAGCTTATTTGTTTGTTTGTTTCTAAATTTAGAGTCTGATTTTGGGAAGATCAAAATCAAAACAATAATCTAAGTAGCCTCAGTCATTTAATGAAGTTAAGATCATGGGAGCTTGAGAATGTCTTAAAGCTATAGCCTGACCCAAAGTTTTTACCCTAAGCTTAATTGGAATAATTTAGAAGAGTTTGTTTATGATAAATGAGAATATGTTCACAGCTGACACTATGCAATATTCTTATCTCTCTCTTTCTGAATGGAAAATGTAACCCTTGTTCCTTAACCATGTGCAAGCTTTTCCTGATGGTCAGAACTATTTGAAACTTGAAGAACAAACAAAAAACAAACATTTAACATGAATGTTTGTATAAGAATATTGAAAGATAACTAAATAAAAGTGGGGGACTAAAGGCAACAAAAGTGAGTGCCAACGGAATTGAGGTGACATCCAACTTAACAAAAGTGGCAAGCCTTTAGTCATGTCACTATCTTTAACTTTTCTACACTTATTTTGAAATAAGATGATATTCTGCTATGACACTGTAATCTTGGTCAAATTTGCTCAGTTGCAAGTCCCCGGTTCTAGTTGCCTCCAGTATAGCATTGTGTCCCTCTAGGCTCCAGGGTCTTGCTGCTGGTACTCAAAGATACTGAGGATGGTGTTTCTATGGTGAAACATATTAATAGAACACTTGGGGATGAACAAAGACATCATCCTGTGTGGAGAAGTTGGTCCTCACTGTTGGAGAGTAACAGATTTCTTAGGGGCTCTCCTTGCTTAAGAATGAGTACATTCTGGGATGGGGAACAGACTCAGTGGTAAAACATTGACTTAGATGTGTGAGGCCCTGTATTCAATCTCCTGCACTTCAATTATAGAATAAGCATATTTTGATTATCAATTATTGAAATGGGATTGAGGTGATATCCTACTTATCGAAAATGACAAACCTCTACCTGTGTGACTATTTTTAATATCCCAGCATGTTTAAAACAGTCACATTTCTAAAAATCATATTTTAGGCTACAATTTCTGTTAAGTGCCTTTAATTCTGTGGACAATTTCCTTGAAAAATTAATTGGTAATTTTAAGATCAAATGGTGAGGCAGCTTATGCAATTCTAGTCTTGACTATCATGAGAATTGTGTAAACCACGGTTTTATAATTAGCTGAAACAGAAGTAAATTATGTGCTCTCTGTTGTTTTTAACTTTCTGATTGACAGGAAAAATAACATATAAGTATTATCTTTTGGTTTTCTGTTCCACACATTTATGTGTTTAGTTAACTTGGTCTGCTTGAATGGAACTACATCGGTGGGTTTCACGTGTGTGTTGATATAAGTGTTGTGTTTCACGTCAAGAAGCCAAGTTCAACACACGGAAATTAAGTTCCAGTGGACTCAACGTCATATTGGAACTAAATAACAAACAAATGAACAGTCTTGGAGGAAAGGGGGTAACTACAGTTCAAAGATTAAAAAAAGAATGTTCAGCTTGATGGTACAGCTTAGTGGTAGCGTGCTCATATAACATCCAGAGGACCCTGGGTTTCCCCCTAACATGGAAAGGAAAGAAACAAAAACGTTCTATGATAAATATTTCTAAGATTATTATGTTCACCATGACTTTGATCCTCAGAATCGTAGGGACTTTGTAGCATCTTTGGCTGGTGTGTGTAGTGTTTTGCACGTGGAGGGAGATGGCTATGTTCTTAGGTTTTAGTTGTTTCTCAGCAGATCACAAGCCACTTCCTAGTGTCTGGAACCTAAAATACAGCTTCTTAAACTTGGTGATATGGTGGCTTTTCACAATAAGATGATAAAATGAACTTATTTACTTATTACTTGTTTTGCTTAAAAGGAGATCAAGAAAGACAATTTACAGCTTGTCCTGTAGCTTCTTGATGGCTAGAATTTGGGATATTAAAAAGTTTCATTTAACTATATATTATATCTACTTTAAGATTCTGCTGTATTCCCTCACTTTCTTTTCAATCTACCTTGCTTATAGATTCAAAGAATCCCTTAGATAATGCCCCAACCGTCCTGAAACAAATAAAAAAGAAAATCAGTTTATTGCTGTTTTTCTGGATCATCTGTCCTTCATCATATTAGGGAATATCAGTTGTGTTCTTGCTTTTGTTCTCAATAAAATGCAAATACCTCATGCTTTGTTTAGTATCCCCAAACTGTGAGTTAAAAGAATGTAGAATTTTACTGTGTCTCAAAAGTAGGATTTTGATTGTACTGAGTCTCGTAAATTCTTGTTTTGTGTGGCGTAAGTGGAAATCACTTACTGGTGTGCTACACTGAGTTGTCTGACACCAAAACAGTCTGCTTAGTAGCTAGCATACTGACAGGAGACAGGAGGAAGGCTGGGGAGACAGGAGGAGGGCTGGGCCCAGCAGGAGCAACCCAGCCTTGGGTGGCTTTGCCTATGTGGTACTTTAAGGGGAGCTGGTTGTTATTCTGAGGACTGGTGTTACCCAGACCAGGAGGGATGCTTCCTTATGTCTGCAGTCACAAAGCCCCATGTCTGGCATCTCTTATTGGCTGAAGCAGTCACATCTCACTCATTTAAGTGGAAGGAGCACAGACCCATAACTCCACAAGACAACAAAGTATTTATGAACTCAGTAATGTCTGAAAAAATCGCCAAACCTTCTGTAAGAAAGAGGTTTTGCCCAAGGGCTTCCAATGTCTTGAGTACTTTTTTCTTTTCTCTAGTGTCTTGAATATTTATGAAATCCATCCATTAACTTTAACTTCAGTTACAATGAAGTGTAAAGTTTTGGGACATATATATTCATATTTAATATAATAATAATATTGTGATTATGTCCCCTAGTATTTCTTGCCTGAAATAAGGATCTGTGTTTATGAAATATAAAGTAGATATATTAAGCACATTCTTTGGTCAGAAAATCAGTCATGTAATAGTGGATTTCATGACCAAATATAGGCTTTCCTTTAAAACTGAAAATAGTCAAATGTAATTCTAGCTTGTTAAATATCCTAAGCAAAACACTGACATATTCTCAGTGTCTAGCTGTGCAGGTGAGGCTGTTTGTTTGTTTAGTTGTTGTTTGGTTTAGTTTGATACAAACTAAAGTCACCTGGGAATAGGGAACCTAACTGATCAATTGCCTCCTTCAGCTTGGCATCTGGCCAAGTTTTTGGGTCTGTGAGGCATTTTCTTTACTACTAATTGATGTAGGAGGCGTCAGTCCACCACAAATGGTACTGGCCAGTTGAGCAAGGCATAGAGAGCAAGCTAATAACAGCATTTCTCTGTGATCTCTTTTAGGTCCTGCCTCCATGTCCTGCCTATCTTTGCTTCTCTCAACGATGGACTATAAACCTGTGAACTAAAGAACCCTTCCCTCCCCTACCATGCCTTTGCCCGTAGTGTTTATCACAGCAACAGAAGCCAAATCAGAACCTTTGATTTTACTTTTATTCAAAATATATTTCTTTTTTTCTACTCAGTACCACTCCTCCCACCATTTCTCAACAAATAACCCAGCAAACATTGATTGACAGATTGGGATGGCTGATACTGCCTTCATCTTTGCTACTAAGATGATTTACTTACATTTCTTGACAGTTGAAAATGATGGCTTGCCAATATTCTCAATGACATGTTGAGTGAAAAATTGTTATCTTCTATATAATTTTCTAACCACCCATTTTCTTAGCTTGCCTCTTTTTCTTTCCATTTCATACTGCTTGTTCTCATTAAGATGAAATAATTGGAAACAACTTGAAATTATCTGTATTCTCTTTCTCTTTCTGAAGTATGTTTACTCTGTGCTTAGTTTTAAATATTCACTTTTTAGAACAGGAAATAGAAGATGTCACATTTTTGTTTGTTAGCCCCATATCAATTACGCTGTCTTTATATGCTCATCTCAGTCACTAGCAATCTCACACTGTGGGACTGCATCCCATTACCCTCACAAGATTAGAAGATTCTGGTAGGACCAGAGAGCCCTCTGGAATGCTGTGTGCCCCACATTGAGTCACTGGTCTTCCAATCCACAAACAAGGCCAATTTCTCTCCATTTAATTTATTGTCACTAGTTTTTCTTGGCAATATTTTTATAGTTTCTAGTATACAGATTCTGTGTATTCTTATTAAATGTATAACCAAGCATAGAGACATTCAGAGTTTTACACCTAGAACACACACACACACACACACACACACACACACACACCACAAACAAGCCCAGTATCCTAAGTCCTTCAGGATTTTTATTTTATTGTAAATGACATTTTTAATGATGAAGGCAGCTATCTTTGCCTTGATTTTGTTTTGATATGGAGAAAGTGTTGAAAATTTTACCATTAAATATTATTTTAGCTGAAGAATTTTTATTGATCATATTTTATCATACCAAGACTTATTTTATTCATGATTTACAAAGAATATGGATCTTATTGTCTTTTAACTTTATCATAAATGGATATGTGGAAATTATCAAGTAACTTGTCTGAAAATGTTGAAATAAATATAATTTTACCTTTTATTTATTGATGTGATTATTTGGTAGTTTTTAAAAAACCCTCTTGCATTACTATGCTCCAACTACTTGGATTAAGAAAACAATATTGATACATTTTTTTGAGTTTTATAGATCTTATGTAAATTTCCCTAATGCCCTTTTTCTTCCTCCAAGTTTTTAACACAAAGTTGCATTTTTTGCCTTGATTGTGATGCTTCACTTTTCTTTATTCCCCTTCAATCCTTTCTTGACAGTTTAAAAATTTGATTCTTGTTAACTGTGTGTGTGTGTGTGTGTGCACGCGCGTGTGTGTATTTGTGAGTCTGTGTGTGTGTATGAGCCTATGTGTTTCTTTATATGAGTCTGTGTATATGAGTCTGTGTGTGTGTATGAATCTGTGTGTATGTGTTTGTGTGTACGAGTCTGTCTATGTGTGCCTGAGTGTTTGTGTGTGTGTGTGTGTTTGTGTGTATGTGTTATGAGTCTGTGTGTGTATTGTGTGTGTTTGTGTGTATGTGTGTGTGTATAAGTCTCTGTGTGTGTATGTGTGTGTGTGTGTGTGTGTGTCTGTGTTTGTGTGTGTTGGTGCACATGGGCATATGTGCACAGTGTCATCCTCAATCACTCTCCATCTTAGCTTTTGAAGTGGGGTCTCTCACTGACCTGGAGCTTACTCATTTAGTAATGCCAGCTGGCCAGTACATTCCAGTCTGTCGCTGCCTTCCCAGCTGTGGAATTACTGATGCTCTTGGATTTTTCCCGTGAGTTTTGGGAGAGCAAACTCAGGTGCTTACACTTGGGAAGCAAACTCCTTAGCAACTGAGCCATTTTCCCAGCCCATTCTCTGAGGCTGTTCAGTTCATTTTGTTAAGTGTCCCTTGGCGTGTGCTGCTTCTTCCCTCATTATTTGCTATACACACAAAATGACAGCCTCAGTTCTTACCACTCACAGACATTCCTTGAGTAAATGGCAGATGCCAGAAGTTGGCAGAGAAATGCCCAGAAAGTTTTGTTAGGAGTAGTGTTTTTTCCTGCGGACCTGGGCCCAGAGCCGCGCCAGCCCCAAATAACACACCGAGACTCTGTATTTGATATAATGCTCTTGACCAGTTACTTGTTTCTTATCGGCTAGCTTTATCTTAATTATTAACCCATTTCTATTAATCTAAGTATTTCCATCTTACTGGAGAGAGGGGCCCGTGTTCTGCTCTCTCCAATCTCTCCATTCTGACTCTTCCTTACTACTTCCTCTCTCCTCCTTGTCTCCTAGTCCCACCTATCTTGCTTTCGTATTGGCCAACAGTGCTTTATTTATTAACCAATAAGATAAACATATATACAGAATGACATCTCCCATCAAAGTTTAGAACACTGCTGTGTTTGCCCATGTCATACAACAAATCTCTCTAGGAATAGCAGAATCCATTACTCAGCAGTTCTCTGGAGGTCACAGCTCTAGGTCTACTTCAATAAACTCTGCCAGGCTGAAACCAGAATCGGAGGAGCCTCGAGGTTCTAAGGCTGACATCCCATTCTCTTCCTGGTTGTCAGGAAGGCTTTCACCCTAACAGCCCACCACAGACATATTTTGGTCTCTCAGCATAGTAGCATGCATGCACTCAATAGAAACTCTACAGGAAACAAAAGCAATGCTACAGAAATGTGGAAGTAATGATCCTGACATCTAGCAGGTCCTGCTTCAGGCCCAAGAGAAAGGATCAAGTCTTTATATATTTGGGGTGGCAATCATGCATGTGCAAGAGTACACACACACACACACACACACACACACACACACACCACACATGCATGCAAGTATATATTAGAATACAATAAAACTCACTTTTCTCTATACACCTTTTCATTTTCTCTTGTTCAATCTTTTATTTGTTTATTTATTTACTGTTTTTTTCTGAGATAGAATTTTTCTGTGTAACAGCCTTGGCTGTCCTGGAGCTCACTCTGTAGACCAAAGTGGCCTCTAATTCAGAGATCTGCCTGCCTCTGCAGTCAGAGTGCCGGGATTAAAGGCGTGTGCCACCACTGCCCAACTAAATCATTTTATTTTTAGTTTTGGTGGTACACTTTAGTCCATATATACTGTGTAGTCAATAATAAACTTGCTTGTAACCTGAGACAAACTAGAGTCACCTGAAAAGAGAGGGAAACTCAGCTCAGGAGTAGCTTATATCAGATTGGTCTGTAGGCAAGTCTGTGAAGTCTGTTCTTGGTTAATGATTGATTTGGGAGGGCATTGCCTACTGTGGCTGTTGCCACTCCTGTGAAGGTGCTCATGGGTTGTATAAGAAAGCAAGCTGAGCTGTAAGCCATAGGAAGCAAGGAACTAAGTAGCACTTCTCCATGGCCTTCAAGTCCTGTCTCCAGGTTTCTGTCCTGAGTTCTTGCCTTAGCTTTCCTCAACATTGGACAGTAACCTGTACTCCAAATAGGCCTTTTCCTCCCCAAGTTGGTTTTGATCATGGTGTTTATCATAGGAACAGAAAAAGAAATTAAGATACCTATTCATCTCCTTCCCCCCCCTTTCAATGGATCATTTAAAATTCTATTTATTTCATCCACTATTTTCCATGTTTAACTTCTCTCTCTTGTTATTTGTTTCCTCTATTAGGAGTTTAGTTATGTTATCTTTCCTCTTTGTAGCTTCTAAAGGGAGAATATTGCATTTAAAATAAATGATCTTAAAGACACAGGCTAACAGAATGGATATGAAGACAGAATCCATTCTTCTGCTGCATACAAGAAACACACCTCAACTTCAAAGCAGATGTTACCTCAGAGTTAAGGGTTGGGAAAAGATTTTCCAATCAAATGGACCCAAGAAACAAGTGGGTGTAGCTATCCTAATATCTAACAAATTAGACTTTAAACTAAAATCAATCAAAAGAGATGAAGAAGGCCATTTCTTACTCATCAAAGGAGAAATCCATCAAGATGACGTTTCAATTCTGAATATCTATGCCTCAAATACAAAGGCACCCACATTTGTAAAAGAAAGGCTACTGAAACTCACATCACACATAAAACCTCATACACTTTTAGTGGGAGATTTCAACACCCCACTTTCAGCACTAGACAGGTCCACCAGACAGAAACTTAACAAAAAAAAAAAAAAAAAAAAAAAGAAAGAAAGAAAGAAAAGAAAAATATCCCAACCAACCAAACAAACAAAAACAAAAAACAAACAAACAAAAAACCCAAAGGAACTAACAGAAGTTATGACCAATTGGGTTTGACAAACATTTATAGAACATTCTATCCAAACACAAAAGAATATACCTTTTCCTCAGCACCACATGGAACCTTCTCTAAAATCAATCACATACTCAGCTATATAGCAAACCTCAATAGGTACAAAAACAATTGGAATAATCCCTTGTGTCTTATCAAACCACTATGCTTTAAAGTTAGAATTCAACAACAACACAAATTGCAGAAACCCTACAAACTCATGGAAATTTAACAATGTGCAATTGCACCATTCCTCGGTCAAGGAAAAAATAAAGAAAATAAATAATTCCTAGAATTAATTAGAATGAAGACGCAACATACCCAAACTTATGGGACACTTTAAAAAAGAGGAAAGTTCATAGCACTAAGTGCCCACATGAAGAGAATGGAGAATTAAGCACAACTAAAAGCTCTAGAACAAAAAGAAGCAAACTCATCTTGAAGGAGTAGATGCCAGAAAATAATCAAATTGAGGGCTGGAACCAATAAAGTAGAAACTCGGAAAATAATACAAAGAATCAATGTAACAAAGAGTTGGTTCTTTGAGAATATCAACAAGATAGACAAACCTTTATACAAACTAACCAAAAGACAGATCAGAAATGAAAAAAGGAGGACATATCAACAGACACTAAGGAAATCCAGAGAATCCTCAGGACATACTTTGAAAAGCTGTACTCCATAAAATTCAAAAATTTAACAGAAATGGACAATTTTCTGGGTAGATATGACTTACCAAATTAAATCAAGAACATATAAACAATTCAAATAGACCTATGAAATATTAAATAGACCTATTAAGTAGACTGAATGAAATAGATATAGTCATCAAAAGTCTCCCAACCAAAAAAAGCCTAGGCCCAGGTGGCTTCAGTGCAGAATTCTACCAGAAATTCAAAGAGCTAATACCAATACTCCTCAAAGTGTTCCACACAATAGAATCAGAATGATCATTGCCAAACTCTTTACAAGGATTCAATAACCTTAGTACCCAAGCCACACAAAGACACAACTAAGAAAAAGAATTACAAACCAATATCCCTCATGAACATTGATGCAACTTAATAAAATACTGGCAAATAGAATCCAAGAACACATCAGCGATATCATTCACCATGACCAAGTAGGCTTCATCCTGGGGATGCAGGGATGGTTCAACATATGAATATCCATCATCGTAACCCACCATATAAACAAACTGAAAAAGAAAAACCACATGATCATTTCACTAGATGCTGAAAAAGCCTTTGACAGAATACAACACCCATTCATGATTAAGGTCTTGGAGAGATCAGGGATAACAAGAACATACCTAAATATATTTAAAGCAATATACAGCATACCACAGCCAACATCAAACTAAATAGAGAGAAACTCAATGTGGTTCCTTAAAAACTCAGGAACAAGACAAGGCTCTCCACTCTTTCCATATCTCTTCAATATTGTACTTGAACTTCTAGCTCGAGTAGTAAGACAATAAAAGGAGATCAAGGAGATACAATTTGGAAAGGAAGAAATAAAATCCTCACTATTTGCAGATGATATGATAGTTTACATAAGTGATCTGAAAAACTCTACCAGGGAACTCCTACAGCTGATAAACACCTTCAGCAAAGTGGCAAGATACAAGATTAACTCAAAAGAATCAGTAGTATCCAGATGATAAAGGGGCTGAGAAAGAAATCAGAGAAACATCACCTTTTACAATAGCCACAAACAACATAAAATATCTTGGGGGTAATGCTTACCAAACAAGTGAAAGACCTATAAAATGAGAACTTTGAGTCTTTAAAGAAAGAAATTAAAGAAGATACCAGAAAATGGGAATATCTCCCATGTTATTGGATAGGTAGGTTCAACAGAGTAAAAATGGCCATCTTGCCAAAAGCAACCTACACATCCAATGCAATACTCATCAAAATCCCAGCATAATTCTTCACAGAACTTGAAAAGATAATATTTAACTTTATATGCTTTATATGAAAAAAAAGACACCAGATAGCTAAAACATTGTAAAACTCTGTACAATAAAGGAACTTCTGGAGGCATCGCCATCCCTTAGTTCAAGCTCTATTATAGAGCTACACTCCTGAAAGCAGCTTGATATCAGCACAAAAATAGACAGGTAGACAAATGGAATCAAATTGAAAACACTGATATCAATCCACACACCTATGAACACCTGATTTTTTACATGAAGCTTAAATTATACAATGGAAAAAAAGAAAGTATCATCAACAAATAGTGCTGACAAAACTAGATGCTGACTTGTAGAAGACTGCAGAGAGATCCATATCTACCACCACAAAACTTAAGTCCAAATGGAGCAAAGACTTCAACATAAATCCAACCCACTGAACCTCTTAGAAGAGAAAGTGGGCTGATTTCCAAAAATATACAAAGAGCTCAAGAAGCTAGTTACCCAAACACCAAATAATCCAATTAAAAAGTGAGATATAGGATAAATTCTCAATAGAGGCATCTAAAATGGCTGAAAGACACTTAAGAAAGTGCTCAACATGCTTAGCCATCAGGGATATGCAAATCATAACAACTCTGAGATACCATCTTACTCCTGTCAGAACGGCTAAAATCAAAAACACCAAAGACAGTTTATGCTGGAGAAGATGTAGAGAAAGGGAAACACTTTTCCAATGCTAGTGAGTGTGCAAACTTGCACAGCCATTTTGGAAATCAGTATGTAGGTTCCTCAGGAAAATGGGAATCAGTCTATCTCAAGATCCAGTAATTCCACTCTTAGGCATATACACAAAATATGCACATTCATACAGCAAGGACATATGTTCAACTATACAGCATTATTTGTAATAGCCAGAACCTGGATGCAACCTAAATGCTCCTCAATTGAAGAATGGATGGAGAAAATGTGGTTCATATACACAATGGAGTACTACTCAGCAGGCAAAAGCAATGGGATCCTGAAATTCTCAGGGAAATGGGTGGAACTAGAAGAAACCATCCTGAGTGAGGTAACCCAGTCACAAAAGGACAAACATGGTATGCACTCACTCATATACAGATTTGAGACACAAAGCAAAGGCTCACAAGCCTACAATCCACACCTCCACAGAAGCTAGGAAACAAGGAGTACAGTAAGAGAGACATACATGGTCCCCTGGAGAAGGGGAAAGTGACAAGATCTCCCAAGCAAATTGGGAGTATGGAGGTGGGGAGAGGGAGTTAGAGAGAAGAGGAGGGCAGAAGTGGGCATGATGGAACAGGAAGATTGAGTCAGGGAAAGAATAGAGGAGAAGAAGAAAATAGATACCATAATATAGGGGGCCATTATAGGTCTGAAAAGAAATCTGGTACTAGGGAAATGTTCAGATATCTACAAGAATGACCCCAACTAACAATCTAAGCAATAATGGAGAGGCTACCTTACATGTCCTTCCCTGAAAATGAGACTGATGACTACCTTATATGCTATGCTAGAGCCTTCATCCAGTAGTTGATGGAAGCAGAAGCAGACAGCCATGGTTAAACGCTGAGCTAAACTCTTGGAATCCAGTTGCAGAGAGGGAGGAGTCAAGACCAGGCTGGAGAAACCCATAAAAACTGCTGACCTGAACAAGGGGAAGTGCATGGACTCCAGTCTGATAGCTGGGAAACCAGCATAGGACAGACCCAGATTTTCTGAATGTGGTGTTAGTTGGGAGGACTGGACAGTCTATGGGGCCTCTGGAAGTGGTTCAGTATATGAATGGACTTTGGAACCCCATTCCACATAGAGGAATACTCCCTCAGCCTAGACACGTGTGGGAGGGGCTAGGCCCTGCTCTGCATGATATGACTGACTCTGAAGATTCCCCATGGAAGGTGTCACTCTCCCTGGGGAGCAGAAAGGGGATGGGATTAGGGTTGGTGAAGGAAACAGGGGAGGAGGGGAACTGGGATTGACATGTATAACAAGCTTGTTTCAAATTAAATTAAAAAATTATTATCAAAAATAAAATAAAAAAGATAAAGAGAAACAAAATAAATGATATTTCTTCTTTACAATTTAGGAATCAAAGCTATGGATTTCCTCTAGAGAATCCCAATGGGATATCCTGTGTAGGAGTTAATGCAGAGACTCAACCAGCTAATGTGCCAAAAGCATATAGTTTCTGAGTATTCATCTCTGAACCGAAGGTCTGCCTATCTATTCCCTTTCAAGTCATACGGAACATGGAGGATAAAGGAACACAAAGGCTGTAAGAGCCATAGTGTAGGAAGCAACCCTGCAGAAAGCTGTTTTCTGTGTACGGCATGTTTTTTAAAGCTATATACTCACCCACAGCTAAACACTGAGCAGAACTGGAATCCAGATGCAGAGGACAAGATCCAGGGAGGATAAGGCCAGGCTACAGAAACCCACAGAGACAGCTGACCTGTACAAGGGGGAGCTAATGGGCTCCCAGACTGATAGATGGGAATCCAGCATTGGACTGACTCAGAGCCCCTGAACATGGGTCTCAGAAGACCTGGGCAGTCTAAGGGACCTCTGACAGTGGAACCAGGATGTATTCCTAGTGCACAAAAAGACTTTGGGAGCAGATTCCCCATGGAGGGATACTTCCTTAACCTAGAGGCAGGAGGGAGGGCCTACTCTCTACTCCAAATGGCTTGACAGATTTAGATGACCCCTCCAGGAAGGCATCACCCTACACATGGTGGGGGGGGATTGGATGGGAGGGTGGTCCAGGACCATGGGAGGGATGAAGAAAGGGAGAAAGGAAGAAGGAACTGGGATTGATATGTAAAATAAGAAAAACAATTAAACACACACACACACACACAAAGAAGAAGCTGGAAGAATTTAAATGACAGACATCAGCTGAATGAAAACTAGAAAAGCTTAAATGGACTAAGTCTTATATGGACAGTTGCTATTGTTTTTATTCTAAAATCAAATGAAGACAAAAAATAATTAAATCAATTTTAATGTTAAAAAAGCTGTACACTCACAGTAGCTATGGAAACTTGCACAAGACAGTGCAGAACTGAGACCCTCAACATTCAGTTGCAGAGGGGAGAGGTACTCACAAGGCTACATCCTTGTCGGAGCAGCTAAAGTCTAATGTGGAGTAATCCTTTTGTACCCTATGAAGATTTGTCACTGTGATTGATTCATTGAACAAGCTGACTAGCCAGTAGCTGAGTAGAATACAGATAGGTGGGAAAACCAAACTAAGAATGATGGGATGAAGGAGCATGGAGTGAGGAGAGGCTCCAGCCAGAAGCAGAGGGAGCAGGAGATGTATGCGCCATGCTAATAAAAGTACCACCATGTGGTAGATCGTAAATGAGGAATATGGGTTAACTTAAAATGTAAGAGCTAGTCACTAATAAGCCCGACCTACTGGCCAAGCATTTATAAATAACATTAAGTCTCTGTGTAGTAATTTGGAAGCAGTTGCCAGGGCAGAGAGTGGGTGTCAGGATAGGAAACTTCTGATTCTAATAAGTAGTTCATGGTTGCTGGTGGTGGAGTGTCATGTTCCTCTCTAAAACAGACACTGGTTAAGTTGCCCATGACGAAGCAGATAACTTCACACTCATGTTTATATAGGTAACCCTTCCTAATTATTGCAGTGGCCATAACTGATGTTGTGTCACTGTGCTTGTGGGGGTTACAGGATATTATGTGGAGTAGTCTTCCTCTCCTTTCCATCTTGTTTGTTACCAGGACTTCCTCCACTGGGACCAAGCTAACTTTGGGAGACTCTTTCTTGGGCTCTTCCCCCTGTTTCCTGCCGATGCACAGGGATAACAGGTGCCATGTGTATCATCTGACTGGTTTGTTTGGGCACTGGAGATCTGCACTCAGGAGTTCAGACTTGCAAGGTAAGTGATTTACAGCTGAGCCACCTCTCCAGTCCTGACCCTTTGAAATTTATTAGATGTATTTTAAGCATCAGCATATAACTTAATAAAATATTCATGCACATTTAAAAAACTGGGTTTTATTTTGCTAGGTACAACATTCAATAAATGCTGATTGATTCAGATTGTTGATGTTCATATTTCCGAAGTTGATTTTTTGTCCATTTGCAGCAATCATTTTTTTTTAAAGAAAGTTGCAACCACAAACTGTACTCTAAATTGACCTATTTGTCATTTCTGTTTTGTCATATTTCTTTACATGTTGTAGACTTGTGTTACAAAAGTATGTATATATGTATGACATTGGTATCCTGTTAGAAAATATCTACACACACATACACACTTGACTGGTATATCTCTTTAGAGGAACTGAACATTTATTTTTATATAAACTTACATAAAAACTTTATTAATTCTTTGAGAATTCCATACAATGTATTTTGGACACATTCATCCCCCAACCCCTCCCATAATCATGCTCCCCACTCTCCATCCTTTCCCACCCAACTCTGATATTTCTTCTTGCTCTTTGCTTCCTCCTCATTACCCTCATCAAATCCAGTTTGTATTGCCCAGCTAGAATTGGGGTCAGGGCCTTTCCAGACTTGTGGTCAGCCTACCAGGGTTCATGTCATTAAAGAAAACTGACTGTTCCTCAACATCTGTTCTAGGAAACTCCAATAGCTCTTCATTCAGTGGTGAGATTTTCTGCCCACCTTCCCTTCTCTGTGTTGGTATTATTTTTTTCTGGTCTTGTGCATTCTGTCATAATTTCTGTGAGTTCATATATACAATCACCCTGTTGTTTCTGGAAAATACTGTTTTCTTGATGTTCTTGACACTTGTGGTTCTTCCATTCTGTCAAGACCCCTGAGTCTTGTGGGGAGGGGTGTGATATGTAGGTCCCATTTAGAGCTGAACCTCCAGTCTGCATTCTCTACACATCAACCAGTTGGGAGCCTCTGGGTTAGCTGCCAAATTCTTCCAGGAGAAGCTTCTTTGATGAGGGTTGAGGTATCTGACTTATGAATGCCATAATACATCATTAGGAGTTGTTTTAATACACTGCCCATGATAAAAACAGGTTTAAGGGATTCATGTCCACTAAGACACCTCTAGCATGGATACTGGAGGGAACACTAAGAGAAACTCAGTCTATCCTCACAAACAGGTTTAAAATGACAGCCTTAAAGATGAAGGGTCAAAATGCCTCTGAGACCCTTTAGACTGGCTACGTGCCCTTATTATCCTAATCATGTGCCCAATCTAACAGACTTCCCAGGATTCTCCTTCTCCTTTCCCAACTCCAGTCCTTCCCCTTACTCCCCTTCTCTGCACCTAAGTTCTCTTTACCCTCCTTTCCCACTGCCTGCTCTCTCTGCTGCTGCTGCATCCTTCTCCCCCCACTTTACTCTCAGGCCATTCTGAAGAAATCCCTTTACCCAGACTTAGAAAAGAGACAGAACAATGCAAAAGTGACATAGGAAAATTTCCATTCCAGGACTTTCTAATATGCTGTCAGAGACTCCTCCAATCTCTGTTTCTTCCCTCTGTAAAGCCACCTTGGTAGGGATTTGTGAATGTTTTCCTTACAAGCTCTGAAGTATAGAATCTTAAAAGGGAATTTAAATCCTCCTGGAAGGATCCCTTTGGAGTCTTGACCAATTAGATTTGCTCACAGATTTATACCTAGAGAGGATGGTGATGTAGGCCTTCATGGCCATTTGGAATAGGGAAGACTTGGTGTTCTGGACACAAAAGTTAAGTACTCTAGCCAGGATCCTCCATGTAATAATAACCCTGATGCTCACAAAGAACAGAGGAAAGACTTTGTCTTAGTTAGGGTTTTTTTTTTGTTTTTGTTTATTGCTGTGCAGAGACACTATGACCAGGACAACTCTTACAAAGAAAACATTTAATTGAGGTAGTGCCTTGCAGTTTCACAAGTTCTGTCCATTATCATCATGATGGGGAGTATGGCAGTCTGTAGGCAGATTGTGATGCTGTCTACATTTTGACCAGAAGATAGCAGGAAGTTGACTGACTGCCACACTGAGTCAATCTTGAGAAAAGAGACCCTCACAGTGACACACCTCCCCATCCCATCAAGACCACACCTACTCCAAAGGCCACATCTCCCAATAGTGCCAGTCCCTTTCAGGACCATTTTCTTTCAAACAAGTACAGACTTGAAAGCTTTTTTTCTAAAGGAATCCAAAATCTCCAGATCCCAGAATATAAACAAGCCTTTAACATTCAACAACAGAATGAGGAAGGTCAACTTTCCATCTTTATATGATCCATTCCATTAGAATATTCTTGATTGAACACAGAAAGCTTTCTAGATCAAAGAATGTTGAAATTGCTTTGTGACCAATAGTTGGCCAGAAATCTCTAAGAAAAGTTACAAAAGATAGAAAGTTGGAAGGAGAAAGGAATGGAAAAACTCCCTAGAGAATCTCTGAAAATACATTGTCTTAGTGTTCTATC
This sequence comes from Cricetiscus sungorus, assembly GCA_030556225.1. Classification (NCBI taxonomy): domain Eukaryota; kingdom Metazoa; phylum Chordata; class Mammalia; order Rodentia; family Cricetidae; genus Cricetiscus; species Cricetiscus sungorus. The sequence goes on from JANBXA010000372.1 coordinate 9,654,478, forward strand.
GCTGTAAAGACACACCGTGACCAAGGCAACTCTTATAGAAGAAAGCACTTTATTTGGAGATTGCCTACAGTTTCAAAGGGTTAATTTATGTCATCATGGTGAGAAGCATGTAAGAAGTGGCTGAGAGTTTTTATACTAATCCACAAGCATGGAGGGGGGGTGTATAGAGATAGATGGCTGGCTGGCTGGTCTGGTTTGGGCTTCTAAAACCTTAGGGCAAGTTCTCATTGACACACCTCCTCCAATAAGGCCACACCTTCTTGTTACTTGCAGGTTTTCCCCCTGCTGGCCTGGTCCCAGTCTTTGTTCCTCCCTGCCGGCTGCCCGGTCCTGCCACGTGAGCCCCAATAACACTCAGAGACTCTGTATTTGATACAATCCTGTTGGCCAGTTAGTATTATTGTTTATGGGCTATCTCTGTCTTAATTATTAATCCATTTCTACTTATCTAAGTATTTCCACGAGCCTCATCTGGTCTCTCCAGGCTCTACATGCTGACTCTTCCTAACTATTTCCTCTTTCCTCCTTGTCTCCTAGCCCTGCCTATCATGCTTTCTCATTGGCCACAGTGCTTTATTCATTAACCAGTATGAGAAACATATTTACAGAATAACATCTCCCATCACCTTCTAATCCTTCCCAAATTATTCCTCTAATAGGTAACTAAGTATTAAACTATATGAGCATATGTGAGCTATTCTTAGTCAAACCACATAAATGTAAGAAAAGACAAAGAGAAACAAATATCATAGACCATGCTCTCTACCTTGGAAAAAGTTATTTCATATTTAGGTGTGAGGTCTGTCTGTGTCCCCAAGTGATGGTGGCCCTAATACCCTTGATGTTCTGCATAACAAGACAGAGAAACAAAACAGCAATGAGTATGGACTGAATCCTTTGAATCCATTAGCTAAAACAAACCCTTCTTGCCTTCAGTTGTAGATAGCAAGCATTTTGTCACAACAATAAATCTGATGCACATGAAAATAATGGAAATATTTTAAGTCAACATATTGTTCTACAAAATGAAGATATATATATTCATTCATTGGAATTCTGAAAGTAGGTTACACACTTGAAAATGAAACAACATATTTGCCATGAATTTTACCACATGTTCAAGTCTGTTACGCAGAAAATAATGAACAGAAAGCAATTATTTGTCCCTCAGGTAAGCCCACCTAAATGAACAAAATAACTTCATTTAGAACTTGAGAAACAAAAAGTTACTAATTGCAAATTATTATGTTGAAACACTGTGGGCTTGTAATTGCTAACAAAAACCGACAACTTGCAGGCTGGTGATAAAGCTTAAAGGGTAAAGACACTTATTTCCAAGCCTGACAGACTTAGTTCAATGCAGGGACCTACATGGTACAAGGAGAAAACCAACTCTTGCAACTGTCCTTTGATCTCCACACTATGTGGAGCTGATAAAAAAATAAATGTAATCAGCATTTTTAAAGACATGACTCCCTGAACTTTAAATATATTCAATTCAGAAAGTGTATTTTTGTTTGTTTGTTTGTTTGATTTTTTGAGGCAGAATTTCTCTGTAGCTTTGGAAGCTATCCTGGAACTAGCTCAGAAAAATCCTGTCTCAAACATATAGAGATCCACCTGTCTCAGCCTCCCAAGTGCTGTGATTAAAAGCATGTTCCACCACCACCACCTGGCCAGAAAGTGTTTTAAAACTAACTTCGCTCTTTTAATTCTTGATTTAAGTTTTCTTGGCAGGTTAGCAGGTTGCATGTGCTAATTTCCCGGTTGAATTTCTTGTCAATTGAACTGTTTCTGAACACAGGCTATTTATATAAAAGCCTAGGGCAAGCCATGAGAGTACAGCTACCTCTGTCTTCATGAGATATGCATGAGCTATGCTCAGCTACACTCACTTGTTACAGCAAGTAACATCGATTTATTTTATTTTTCCCCAGTTACATAAAAATTGATTTAAACATACAGATGCTAGATTGGAAAGAGGTCTTAAGGATGGAGTCTAGTCCCTTTGCTCATCCAAAAATCATGGGGCTTTCCATGCTCACAAAGGCGAAACCCACTTTCACTTCTGTATGGGAAATAAATTCACATGGACAGCTCTGTTGCCTCCTGGTCACTGTTTCTTGAGATCACGAAGTGTTCCATGATTCTCGGCCACTGGGAAGTCACCTCCAACCATCTTTTGTCACAGATCATCCTAAGTTTCCCATTAAGTCCACATCTTTGGGTGGTTTCAGTTACCCATAGAACCTCTGGAGTCCCTCGATATCACCTGGCTGCACAGACAGCTAAAGTCTTCCGCTTTAGCTGAAGCTGGTTAGAGGATCACTCACTACAGGCATCAGCTGCCGTCCCTTCATTCCAGCCTCAGACATTCCAGGTAGTGGGAATGGGTGTGGCCTGCCCTCTTCCCCAACTCTCAGAGTGTGATATGTTCATTGTCTACCTTCCATCAGAAAACAGTGACTTCTGAGGACAGAACCATTGCCTGTTACGGGCTGAACTTCTGTTTCTCTGATCAGTGGCTGCATCTAGGATAATCCAAGGAAGTTTTGGGCACCTAACTTGCTAAAGCCACAGATACATTACTGCTTTTGAAATCAAGAGCAGTAAGATAGCAGGAATTGGATCTTTGGGTGCTTCTCTGATCTTCATAGGTCTACCATTCTCTATGAACAGATGTACATTCTCTTAGATAGTAAACTTAGGTAGCGATTTTGGCTGGGACCTGCACTGTTGTAGTCCTTCAGCAAATCTGCGGAGCGGCAGCACCTTCTGTGATGATAGAAACATTCAATGTGTGCGCTGATGTAATTGGCAGCCAAGAGCCACCTGTGCCGCTGAACACAAACATGTGCTTCAGCCAAGAGACTGAAATGTACCTTTTCTTGATTGGTAGGAAAAAAGATAGTTTAGTGAAATCACCCAAGGGGTCCTGCATTGGACAAGTACGTATTTGCCTCAATGAGATAGATACTTGTCTTCATCATTATGTGTATATAAGTTTATCAAAATCCATTTCCAGGAGGAATGAACCCTTTCCCTTAACTCTGTGCTTAAATGTAAATTTAATCTACCCTGTAAAACAAAACAAAACGAAAAAAAGCAAAACAAAACAAACACTCCATCTGGGATGTAAAAATAAAACCTTGAAAATATGTGTTTTTGTTCTTTTATCAAAACAAAAGCTTTTTAGAAACTGGAGATTCAGATATTTTTGCAGGCTAAGCCTTACCCATCAGCCTTTTCCTCTTCCACTGCGTGCCTTTTCTAGGCTAAACATCTGCAAAGGGTAGCATAAATAATCCTTCTCCAAAATTAACAAATGCTGCACAAGAGTGTGGGATGAGTTCCCCCCACACTAGCCTGCCTTAGACTGTGTTTCTGTCAATACCTCCTGTCCTACAGAACTGGTCTATGAATCAAGCCATTTAAGAAATGTGGGTGGGATTTGGGGGGGGACTTTAAAAACTAAGACCTTACTGTGTAAAAAAAACTGAAAACCCAAATTAAATTTGAACTCATGTTATTTCTTTAGACATCTTTGAAAACTTGATCCTAACAGAAATAGGACTGACTAATGGTGACAGACTTGAATTTATATCCCTTCCCCAAACTTATATATGAAGCTCAACTACCTCATTGAGAGCTATTTAGATTACCACCTCACCACAGCTCTGCCCGCAATTATTTTTAGAAGCATTTTCAGATTGGATGACTGTATTTTCTACCACAATGGTTCTAACTCTCACTGACTCCCAATTCACTAAGGACTTATTTCTCTAGTGTTTGACCATTTATCCATCCAAGTTCAAAATAAACACAAAGTATTTATTTGGACAGAACAAGAAAAAAAAAACCCAGCTTCTTATTTTCATCGAGTATTACTGTTATTAAAATATCGAGTTTATTCTGTGCCCTTTGGCTCATAGATTGGATGGTATTTCAGAACATTTTCTTTGACAATTCCACAGATGCACTCAGACATAATTCCAATGTTCAAATATTGTGGGGTGGCTACAAAGTGATAATATGAAGAAAAGTGACTCAGTTTTCAATCTGTTACACAAACACTGTGAATGTGTTTCCCAACGAAGGAACGCTGGAGGCCCAGAGCAGAAAGACTGAACTTAAACCAGGAAACAGACATGTGAAGCCAAATCTACCCAGGGAGAAGGAGAAAAATCAATCCGTGAAAGTCTTAAGGTAAATTTGCTGAGATCTCCAAAGCATCAAAGAGTCTGTTCTTTCCTTCTTTTGTCTGTTCAGCTAATACTTTGGTTAAAAAAAAGTTATGAGGTCCTCAGCTATAAATTTTTACTTTTTAGAAAAGAAAACAACAACAACAAAAAAAAAACAGGAAAAAAGTTTCACTTTGAAAAATTATTTGTATTTATGAAGTCTAGTTTAGGCAGCTTTTTAGTATGTCTTTTAGCATATGATTGGCACACTTATATTTCAGTAAAAACTCTTGGAACGTTGCTCTGGAATAAACTCTTTAAACACAATTACGACTCAAATTTATTTACAGATTTACATAACAAAGTATTTCTACTCATATGAAAAGTTATAGCTGAATTTTAAAATATGGTATTTTCTCCTTATATGTTACTATCATATCCCAAGAGATGCACTGTGCCTGTAACAACAACTTATCCAAAACATCTATGCAAGTGACACAAATCTACCTAAGTATATTGCAAAGTCATCCTTATTTTAAAGCCTGATATTATATATATATATATATATATATATATATATATATATATATATATATATATATGAAGGAGAGTCATACATCAGATGTGTACCAAGGTCACATGTGAGTAGCAATGCCCGGGAATTTATGCTACCCTCTTAGGAATGTTCTCCTGTGGCTCAAAACATTAAGAATAATCAACTACTGAAGAAAAATAATATTGGTGGCACAAGGTAACAAGAATGCATAACTGGTTTGTCTCTGAACCCAAACAGACATTGGTTAAATCACCCACCCACACAATATAGCTAGGGACAAGTGCACAAAAACACACAGCTAAGATACAGTGTTTATTTGTATTCTTAGCACAGTGAGATCTTCTCTAATAAGTCTTGGACAGGCACTGTGATGGATAATTTGAATGACAGATGTTCTTAACATGTCCCTTTTTGACTTGGTTAGTTGTGTTTTGTTTTGTCAACCGGGCACACCCTAGAGTAATCTGGGAAGATGACCCTCAATTAAGAAAATGCTTCTTCCATCACATTATCTGTGGATGAGTCTGTAGGGCATTTTCTTGCTTAGTGACTGATTCAGAGAGCTCAGGGTACTTTGGGTAGTGTCAGCCCTGGACAGATGGTCCTGGTTGATACAAGAAAGCAGCTGAGTATGGTGATATATTGTTTATGATTTATCAAAGCCGCTGGAGATCAAAATAGCAAAGCTGCCATACTAGTTCGCCATAGAAGCCAGGCAGTGGTGGCACACACCTTAAACTATGGCACTTTGGCATGCTTTGAACCAAATATTGGAAGAGCTGGAGAGGCAGTGTTTCTGCCTTCCTGCTTGCCTATCTTCTCCCATTGTGTTTCTCCTACAAACAAAGTAAGAGAGTTTTTGTTTCCCAAGACAGCTCACGGAGACCTGAATACTTCCTCCACCACACAAGTCATGTTCTTTCTTCCTAGGAGATCCTCATTCAGAATGGTCCTGTTCTAAAACATTCTACACAGGGAGGTCAAGCAGAATACAGGGAGTTGAGTAGTTCAGTTTCCTCCCTCAGCACAACTGTCAGTAAATGATATCTTGTCCAATCACATTTCTACACAACTGTCCGGTTTTTATTGAACCTAAATATAAAGTAAGAGCTATTCTAGGGACTGTCAGTCTTTATTTCTGAAACTCCTTAGTCATATAAAACACTGAACACATTTATTATGCTTTTCTCTTGTTATCTAGAAGTGTCTGCTGTCACCCTGGACTCCGCCAACATGGAACACAAAGGAATAACAAATTACAATTAATGAATAAACAAAATTCTTATTTCATTCTGGCCAAAGAGAATTCTAAGCAGAACTGCTGTATTTCCTCAATTTCAAGCTTAACCTTACACTATATTCTGGGTCTGTTGCTTCATGGGAACTCTCTAGAGCAACACAAACTGAGACACAGGCAAAGAGAAAAAAACTCCATTTTCAGAAAGCCAGGAAATGGTTTATATTTGACTCTAACAGAATTTGATCATAAGTTAATTTGGTACAGATCTTGTTTTACTATGTATTTCTGTGTGTGCATGTCTTTATCCCCAAAGAGCTTTCAGCTTAGTAAAAATCCATAGTTATAATTACGGTTCATGGAGAAAAGTAAAAACTTGAGAGCACCCTAAATGTTCCCAAGTTTTTCTTAATGAAAGGAAACATTTGGACAGTTGAGTACAACTGGGTAAAGAAAGAAGTTGCATTTAACAGTGGCCTACAATACCAAATCTCTGATAGTAGCAATATATAGGGTTGCCACAGTATAAAGGGCCAGCTATTATTTTAAGGTCCGAGGATGATATTTAGTCTCTGTTTATTCTTACTGTCTTTTGCCTCTTCCCTTTCTATCCCTAAACTTTTAACACATAGGAAACGTTTCTAGCTAATGGGCTATACAAAACTGTCTGCAGGTAAAACCTCACAGGACTTCTAATCCCCATTGTAGGCTGAGTGTGAAACTATAATATATTACTTTTGATTAAAGGTAATGGATAATTTGGGAAAGAGAGAGGATTGGAAAAGCTGGCTATGATTTTGTTATGCAGAACTTTGGATTCTGCATAATCCATCTAAAGCATGAGGACATTAGGCAACAGGAAGAGGCTTCCAACCAAGGAAACAATACAGGGCCTCAAGTTAGGAAGCTTGATTTGATGACAGTATTAGAAAAGAATGGTGTGGGGGATGGGAGCTGGTGGGGGGCATCTTCTGTACATATATTTCTCTTATTGGTTGATGAATAAAGCACTGTGGCCAATAGGGCAGCAAGATAGGTGGGACCAGGAGATGAGGAGGTTTTGGGGTACATAGGCAGAGATCCCAAGATGTAGGTTGTCGAAGAAGTAATACCATGCTGGGTATTACTGGGTAAGCCACAGCCTTGTGGCAATACATAGAGTGATAGAAATGGGTTAGTAATTAAGACAGAGCTAGTCAATAAGAAGCCCAAGCCAATGGCCAACAGTATTATAATATAAGTCTTGTGTGTTCATTTGGAATTGATGCGGTTGTAGGCCCAGGATGATGGGAAGAATGCTTATAACAGGGAACAGTATAGGGAAACAGTACAGGGAACAGAACAGGGAAAAATAAACAAGTGAGTTAAAATTAGTATTATTTTAAGGAAATTGGAAGATGAAGATAGAAGACAGGGATGGGCACCTTTTTGTTAAGGCAGCAAATATAAAAGGCATGGTGGTACCTTGCCTGTAGTCTCAACACTCAGTGGGTACAGGTCAGAGGCTGTCATAGCTAGGACTTAATTTTTTACTTTTTCTTGTGGGTTTAGCAAAGATGACTTGCAAATTAATTGTCAAAAGGTCTGTTATCTTCAAAAGACATTAACAGTCTCAATCTTTTTTTCTGTTTGGGGACTCAGAAAATGATAGCGAGCCTTATGGTGCTTCAGCATGCTGAATACTTCGAAGCCAAGAAGAATCGAGGTGATTCTTACTTTCCCACTTTCCTGCTTCTGTAGAGAAAGATGCGTAGAAGGTCCTGTTGCTACAGTGTGTTATCACCAGAATGTAGTTATAAGCAGGAGGAAGGCCTAACACTTGACTTTTTTTTTTTTTTTTTTTTTTTTGTGCCTTACTGTCTCCTTTACTTTTTTTTTAAGGACACAGAGCCACCTTGGGTTACAGGAAGAGCAGATTTCTTAAGACATTCCTCAAGAAAGGCAATATATCACCTTGAAGAAATCAGATTGATCCCTTAAATGATACCAGGAATTTTATGTCTTTGACTACCTTGCATTAGAAGAATTGAGAAAATGATCAAAGAGACTACATCTTGACTGGATTCACTTAATTAGGCACATATTTTGTTTCTTGCTCTAATTCTTCCTCTATTTAAGCTTAAAGCCTATGTCAACATTTTGTAGATAGACTTAGATTCACCACATCTCTTTATCCATCACTCTTCCCAATGTGGCCACAGTAAATAAATCTCTATTTGCATCAATTGTGGGTTGATGGACCTCAGGTTTTTTGTTGCAAGAACTCCAGTAAGGACATCAAACCATGTTTGGTCCTGTTTTCTTTTAAAGCCTAGGACAGGATTCTCTTTGAAGTTTCCTCATCCATCTGGATGCTAGGTACTTCTGGAGAGTAATTCACAGGAAGAAAAGCTAGAATGATAACAGACTCATCTTCAGGTGTACTCTGCTCTAGTTCATTGCCAGTTTTCTGCCCATTCAGTTCCCCTAAGAATCACTTTTTTTTTTTTTTGCTGACAGCCCCATCTTCTCTCTATTATGAAGGGTTTTTAAGGTTGGAGTACAAGGCCCTTATTTGAGTTTAATATTCCGTAACCACGATGTATATTTATATGAATCTATTTTTAGACTTTCTTCCCCTGATGGTCTGTTTATTGTCAGCTTGTCTTAAAGAATAAAAGTATTGAACTTTCAAGGTGGTAGGATGACAGTTTGCTATCCCTATAAAGCCATAGGAGTTTTTCTCTCAAAGAAGAATAGAAGCTGAGTGTTAACCCTGTCCTGACACTCATAATGAATGCTGGGATATTCCTATAATCCATATCAAACTTGGCTTCTGATGGTTAAAGTAATGTTTTAAGTTTAAATTCTGTGCTTAAGGGAATCTATAAAACAAAAATGCTTCTCACCTGTAAGTCCTAGGACAGATAACTTCCTGGAATGCTGGGGCCTTTTGTTTATGTGAGAAAACAAGCTATGTGGTTTTCACTTCAGTAAACACAGTTGGTTGCCCCAACTTCACAGGATGTGACTGATCATTCATAGGTGCGAGGTGCATAGGTAGGAAGTATGTTAGGATGCTTTCCCCCAGTTGGTCAAGGGTGGGAAGTACATAGGTTTGTGGGTTTTGGCTTTGTCAGCACAAGACTAACATAATTTATGACCATTCCCTGGGAATCCTGGGTATGGATCTGGCCTGTGACCATCATCCTAGCCAGTATTTGATAAAGCTCATTTTAAATCTGGCTCAAAATTTTGGCAGTGTTTGGCAGTGAATAGGCTTTAACCAGTTAGTTTCCCAAGCAGAATGTTCTATGCAGTAGCAGAAAGAACATGAAGGGAATATGGAATGGAGTAGGATAGAGGGTCCAAAAGCTATGTAAACATAACATAGAATTCATTATACTTAAGAAACAAATCTAAATTGAAACTAAGAAGTAATATGAACATTTGAGAATATATTTGAGACTTTATAATAGGAACTAGAAATTAAGTCTTTCAGTTTTCTAGAAGATTCTAGATGGGCTATTTTGATCAAATCTACAAATACAAGAAGGTTGCTCTTATCATTAACCTCTTGGGCAAAGGATTTCTAACACTTTCTTAGGGAAGAAATCCCCTGTTCCCCACCTTCAACCATATTGAATAAATTTGAATTTCATTTAATGAATTCAGCTTCTTTTAATAATAAAATTAGCATAACTTTAAATATGTTTTTTTTCCACTTAACTTATATTACTGAAAATGATAAACTTAAAAACATGTTTTTCCTGTCTCTGTATGCAGCTTGTGAATCTTTAGCAACACTATACACACTTTTTCCAAGTACACAACTCAAAAGGACATAGCAAAATTACTTTTAATATTTAAGATGCATATGACTGATGGGGGAATTTTTCTATTACAACCTAAAGGCAAATTCCTTCAAAATCCTCAAAGTCATAAATTCATTAATATTGTCTCCTCTCCAGCTATTAGAAGAAAAAGTGACAGAAATCATTCATTGTTTTGCTAATTCTATAACAGCATTTGTAATGAATCCCCTCAAGTTACAGATAGGAGAGCATTTTTCTCCCTATTTTCTAGTGAATTAGGAAGCCCTTGAACACAAAGAAGAATTCCCTCACTACAGCACAGCACAATATTCACTCTGGAATGAGGAGTCCCTTCAGCATCTGGGAGGAAAATTAAACCTAGCCTTCAAAAAGATTTTTCCACAACATAGATATGTGGAAAAAATGTGGTTCCTGCTTTAAAAAGAAAGGGGATTTTCTTGGGCACAGTGGTAATAATCTTGGAGTTTGAGAAGACAAGGGAAGAATGTTGGGTTTGAGGTTAGCCTGGGCTCTGTAGTTATTTTCAAATCAGCTACATGTTGAATGAAGCATAAAGTCACTGAACCAAATGAAATAATCCAGACACAAGATAGTAAATATTGTGTGATTTCATTATATGAAGTAGTTAGAAAAAGACATTAGGACAGAAGTTGCCATAGAGCTGGAGGAAGATGACTTAGTATTTAAAGCACATAGCATCTCAGTTTGGGATGATGAAGATATTTTGGGTAGGTAGGGATGGTAGTGATGGCTAAAAGATGTAAAAGCACCTAAGTTTGTAGAACTGTGAATGAACATAGTATATTTTATTATGTTTATTTTATGACAAAAAAATCTGTAAATTACTGAAGCTTTCCCTCAGGTAGAAATACCATCATCTAAGATGGTATGTCTTAATTACTTTTACAACTGCCGTGATAACATACTTTGACAGAAACAAGGAAGGAAGGATTTATTTCCACTCAAGGTTACAGTCACCATGGTGGGGAGGTCACAGTAGCAGGGTCTTGAGGTAGCTAGTCATATGGCACCCACAGTCAGATGAAGCAGAGAGCAATCAACCTTTGTTCTTTTTATACATTCCAAGACCCAAGCCTGGAGAACAGTGACACATACTTTCAGTATGGTGATTTTACCTCAACATAATCAATACAATCGCTACAGGGCATGTCCTGATGTTAGAACATCCCTGACAGCTGTGCCCGGAGGCTTGTTTCTAACCATCACATGGGTCCAGGAATCTGCTCTTTAATATTGGATCTGGGAGATTAAGAGACATAACATTGAAGGACAAACATCTCTAGTTCAACTCCAGAAAATCGCTCCTTTGGAGCAGTCTTTTGGGGTACTGTTATTCCTAATGGATTTTTTTTCAGTTAACCCTTACACTAGAAGCATCTCTTAACCTGTACATAGCTGATCAAAATATACTTCAAGATATCTAAGTAGAATTCTATATGCAGTGCAGGTCTCTGTTCACAATATGAAGACAGCCATGTGGGAGTTTCCACTCCTGTAATTCTCGCTCTCTCTCTCTCTCTCTCTCTCTCTCTCTCTCTCTCTCTCTCTCTAATTTATTACAACACACACACAGAGTTGTTGCAATAAATATTAGAGGCAGAAACAGAGCAATGTAAACAGAGATGATGGAGTTTTGTGGCTGCAGCAAAATGCCTAAATTTATGGCTTGAACTTTGCCCAAGTATTGACTGGCTGAAAGCTCTCTACAATAACAATTAATACAAGTCAGGAAGCAGCCCAGCAAGAAAGAGGATAGGGTATAGATGAAGATAATGGGAGCTAGAGACATGGAAACAAGATAACAAATGTGAACAAGGATCTGAATTAGGATCCAAATGATTTAACTATGGAGGCTGCAGGGTTGGTCCTCAGCAGCCTGAACTCGTCATCACATCAATCTCCTGCACAGTGTACTTGCCACTGTGAAGATTTCCAGGAACTGAAAATTATAGGATAACATATATCTGATTCTTGCTACTCCAAATAGTAATTTAGGGGGAAGAACTCTCCTATGGTCTGACTCTCAAACATCCCAGCAGGTTCATGTGTTGAATGCTTGAAGCCAAGCTGGTCATCCTATTTTAGGAAGTGACGTAAACTTCAGGATGTGGGCCCAGCTGGATGACAGAGATCACTTTGGAGATTACATCTGGTCCTTAGCCCCTTCATGTCTCTCATTCTGTATCCTGACCTTTGTAAGACAAGAAGCCTTCTCTTTGACATGCTTCTGCAACCATGACATTTTGCTTCACCGTGGGGCCAGAAACAACAAAGTCAGTTCTGATATACAGACATCTCTGAAATTGGGCTCAAAAAGTCTTTCTTTCTTTTTTAAAGCTTTGTTGGGTGTTCTGTCATAGGAATGAGAAAGCAAACAGACTCTGTCCTCAGAAAAAAAGCCAGAAAGGTGAGAATCAAAACCAAGGAAGACAACTGAAACAGAAATTATGCGGCAATAAAGTGAGATGAATTTCAAAATATTTTTAAACAAAATGTGGCATGAGATGATGTAATGGCTAGTTTTATGTGTGAACTTGGGGTAGGCTATGGGACACGTGGATATTTGGTTAAACATTATTCTAAATATTTCTGCAAAAGTATTTTTGATGAAATTCACATTTGAATCAGGAGACTGTGGGTTGTACTTGGGCTTCATCTATACTATTAGCTCTTGGCAGTTCTGTAGCAGCCCACTATCCTGTGGACTTGATCTGGAACATAGACGCTCTTGGGTCTTCAGACAGCTAGTTGGGCTCCATAACCATGTGAGGCAGTTCTTTACAAAATCTCTTTACATGTATACACACAACCAGGTTACTGGGCTATTGCTCTGGAGAACCTAACTAAATACAAGTGTTAGGTAGATAATAAGATCTACAAATGCTTGCAGTAAGCTGAGAGGCATTAAAGGACTGATTATGACAGCTTCCAGTGAGTTTAGCCTTCCCTCATTCTGGCAGAGGCTGGGCCAGACAACCAAGAAATTTGCAGAAGGGTCTGATCATTAGTCTTCAGTTAGACTTCTGTCACTTAATCTACATGAAAAATGTTTAAAAGGTTTATATCAAGTTCTCCAGTTTTTGCCGGTAATACATCTTAAAAGCTCCACACACTGCTGAGGATGAGAGAAGGCTTTTAATTCATCCTTGTGAGTTGTAATTAAACTGTAAATCATTAATTCCAAAGAATACTTTCATCTTTTGTGCTAGTTTATAAATACATGCATTTTTTGCTACCTAGAGTGCATAGCAGAATTGGTGTGGGCCTTTCTTGTAGTTGAAAGTTCTATCACATGCCATGACCTAGATATCTGACTCGGCAGAAGAGGTAAGCAGAGATGTTGAAGAGCTTTGAAGCCATAGTGATTGCATCACCCTAAGCTATCAAGACAGATAGTTACTGTTAGTGTAAAAATATCAGTAAGGGCCATTATATGTAGTTTTAGGAATCAAAAGTATTAAGAATAAATAGTTTCAAAAAGTAGGTATCAACTATTATAAGGTAAATGATAATCTTAAAAGTATATTTGTATCATAATTGCCAGTGATGTATAAGAGAGTTCTTTGGAATTAATTCTGCCACATTTACAGTTTTTAGGCTGTGTCTGTTACTCTACCAAGCCATGCAATAACCCTTTCAAAGATTAACTTGACCTTATGCTTCCTGTAGACTACTAGATTCAGTAGAATTTGTTTGCTTGAAATAACCAAGGATATATTTATGAGGGTGATTAGTAGTCAATCAGGTCCATATCTGGATATTGAGGCACAATTGTTTCTGTAGATATAAATTCATTGAGTAAGGAATCAGGGGACCCACAGGAAAGAGAAGTAAAGAGAATTGATTATCACAAAACACCCATGTTTGCCTAATGCTTTGTTATTTACAAATGTATTCCATAGACTTTACTCTCGTCCTTCTGATTTGCAGACTTGGTAGCATTACAGAATCTGCTTTGGGGAAGGAAATGGTATTGTAATAACGCAGTGTACAGGGATTGTCCTGCACAAGCTCCCTTCATCTTTCTCACCATTACTATTTACTTAAATTTCTTTATTTATCCAACAAACATATGTTGAATATCAGGTGCTGGAGAAACAGTGAGAGAAAACAGATGTGTATATTCCCATGAAGCACGTGGTCTATCAAAGGTAAATGTTCCTAAGAGAATCATAAATCAATGGAAATTTACAAGCATGATCGGTGCCCCTGATGTAAAATACATAGCTTTATGAAAGGGATATTTGGCCTAGTCCTTGAGGAAGTGACCATTGAATTGAAAACAGTCCCTGTTGAAGGTGGGGAGAGAATGGTGTGGGGAGGGTGTTGAGAGAGAACAGGTCACTCTCAAGAACTAGAAGGCTGATGTGTCCACAGTACTGGACCAACAGGGTAGGTCTGTTCTTTATGTTAAGCCTACTTTCCAGATGAAGAAAGCAAACAGCAGAAGCATGCTAAGGCAGCTAGGCAATAGCAGCAAGGCAGACCTCGAACACAGCCATTCTCACTTCTCATTTTCTGCTCCTCTGTAGATAACCTGATGCTTTGTTCAGGTCAGATTTTGCAGTGTATTCAATGAACATGAAAGTGTAGTCTCGGAACACAGTCCAAGAATGGAGTCCTGTGAGAAGATTTCCAAGTGCTTGTGAGAAAACTCCAAGAAACAAGACAAGAGTCTTGTGACCTCAGTTTCTTCAAAAACATGGCCACTATTCTCAGATCATGCTTCCATGCCCCTCCCAGGTGTAGTGAATATGAGTGAGCTAACTTTAGATTCTTCACACACCTGGCTATTGTTTATATGACTATGGAAAAACATGTTTTGCTACTTGCAGCTTGCCTGCAGTGAGTGTACACTTTACTCATGTGACTCCCCTTAAGGGTCAGAGAATAAATTGTCTGATGCTCTGAATAAAGGTGGCTATTGTATAAGACTTTAGTCTGCCTCATTTCTTGGCTCCATTCTTCCAGGTTCTACTGCCTCTGGACTGGTAAACAGCACAGCATGCCTCATGAAGGGAAACATACCTGTAGATAAGAGAGTAGATTTGGTGTCAGATAAAGCAGGGAGGAGGTACAGAAGGACATAAGCTAGGAACTTAAGGTCGGGGAGCTGAACTCCGGCAGATGGCCTGGGGAAGGGGGTGAAGTAAAACAGAAGCAACAAGATATGGTAAGGGTGGGACTCTGGGTGTAGCCGTTACTCAGTCTCCTCATAGTAGAAGATAATCTAGGATGCCCCCTCTCCTGGTCCTTAGGGCTGGAATTTATGTTCAGCTGAATAAGGCAGTTTCATTTTTACCCTCACAAGATGTCAGGGTTGAGTGGACTCAATGCCTTCTCAAATCCTCAGTGGCCCATAAAGTGCCAGTATATCTGAGTGTGTGGCAAAATAGGTTTGACAAAGTGACACCAAATCCTAAGGTTCTTTGCTTCCCAGACAAGAATGCTTTGTACCTGAAAGCCTTTCCAGAAATGACTGCAGGCCAAGGAAAGACTGCACTCATCAAGATGTGACATTATATGCATAAAGGATACAACAATGCTAGCATTTTTAGATGAAAGGCAAAGCTCAGAAGATTAATACATTTGGAAATCAATTTTAAGTCTGTGACATGAAAGTACTTAACAGATGTGAGTGGTTCAAGGATGGTGCTCTCTTTGCCATGCTGGATGGTTTCATCTGCCTCTGCTTTGGCAGCCTTTTGATACATCCCAAGGTCCTGCTGGTTCAGTGTCTGCCTTGGGATTTCTGTGTCCCCTCAGTTAGGCAGAGGGTGTCGGGATTGAAACACTTAACAGACCACCACAAGAAGTGAAGAGGAAGCTGCTGCCTTTTATTACAGTGAGTAATGGGCTTATATACCCAAGCCAGGGGATGGGCCAAGGGTAGGAAGAAATCATGCACCACCCACACCTGGGGTCAAGCATGGGCACTGCACACAGGAAAGGTATGAGAACCACCTTGTTTGATTAACATTTAGAGCATGGAAGTTCTACAGCTGGGTGGGGAGGAAGAGAGCTGTAAGGGACAAGTACTTAAATTTCCCAACATTTTTGTTCTTATCCCCAGTATTAAGCCTATAGGCTTTGAAGACTGTGGAACCCTTTGACTTGGGCCCACAGCTACACCTTTATGACTAGTAGTCACTAGTAGTATTACCTACATGAAGCTTAGAAACAATAAAAGGATGACCTTTTATTAAGGATGTCTCCAGTGCTCATCCTTGCAGCTACCAACATGCTAGTTCAGAGATGACAGTATCTCTTTTTAATTATATCCTACTTATATACTACTTGGCACCACAGTAGGTAATATTTATGTAATTAGAATATATGTTTATTAATATATGGGCTTACCTTTATCAAAATCTCTGCCAAATCATGGAAAATAGAAGAGACTGAATTTAATTAAAACGAGTAACTAAAAATTGTAATTTGTTACTTAAAGAGAGACTGGTGTAAGATGTTAAATAACCCACTTTCTATAATAGATACACTAAGAACTACTTGGCACATGTGCTCAGTCCACACTGAATGTATTAGGTACTAGAATAACAAAACTAAACACAAAAGCAGCAAGGATAACACAAAGTTCTGGGTGACAGGAGTGGGAGGAAAATGTCATGTCCTTAATAGAGTCCTCTACCTAATACACAGGACTTAGAACTAGTTTGTGCAGACAACACCTGAATTAGGAAGCAGCAACACTGAATTTCAAAATGAAATGAAGCAAGAGCATTCTCACCAACCATGAAGTGCTTAAGAGACATGCAATGCATTCACTAAATTCAATATGGCTCGTACATACCAGCCATATTTCTTTTGGGCCATCAACCAGCTCCCAAAACATGACACAGCCATCTATTAGTTAAGAATGCTGGGCCTAGCTTAGCTCTTTTCTGGCTAGCTCTTTTAACTTAATCTGTTTCTCTTTATGTTTTGCCTTGGGCTTTTAACCTTTTCTTACTTTCTCACTGTCTCTATGTCTGGTTGGACAATTGCCCAGGGGATTTCCCTCATTTTTTTCTTATTCCTCCTCATTATTCTTTTTGAGTCTAGATTTCTCCTCCTATTTATCCACTCTGCCAGCCAGCTTCTCCTATCCTTTCTCTGCCTGGCTTTTGGATGTTTGGCTCTTTATTAAACCAATCAGGTGTCTTAGGCAGGCAAGGTGAAACAGATGCAACACATCTTTACATCATTAAATACACATCCTTACATTGTTAAACAAATGCAGCAGAAACAAAAGTGACACACCTTTGCACAGTTAAAGTAATAATCTGCACCGTAAATGAATGTAACACAATCTTTGCCCAGTTAAAATGATATTCCACAACACTCTTATGTTATGAGCACTTTTTTCCCACTGGCCTGATCCCAGAGCCATGCCAACCCCAAATAACACACAGAGATGCTGTATTAGATATAATGCTGTTAGCCTCTTGCTATTGTTTCTTATTAGCTAGCTCTCTCTTAAATATTAACTCATTTCTATTAATCTAAGTGTTTCCACATGGTCGTAGCTTACCGAAGAGAGGGGCCGGAATTCTGCTCTCCCCATCCTACATGTTGAATCTACTCCCTGCTTCTTCCTCTCTCCTCCTTGTCTCCTGGTCCCACCAATCATGCTTTCTTATTGGCCAACAGTGCTTTATTCATTAACCAACAAACGATCTAGTCAATACACAGTGATATTCTTATCATTTGGAGATACATTTGCTGTTACCCCCTTACAGTGATAACTGGAACTGGGCAATCAATACAAAGCTTTATTTATATCTTGCTTCCCCACATGTAAACAAACACCTGTGAGAAAGTTTAATTCTCTGAGTCACCCAGACTCACAGTAACTAACAATAATTTTTCAGTTAAACACTTGGTGGCTTCTCTTGGCATAGTGAGTGGCCAGAATTACTATTGTACTTCAGAGCCGTTATTGAGTCAGCTCAGGATTATTTAAACACAAGTATGATGATACTGTGATAGCCAACTGGTAACCAGAGAGCTTACTAAGCCTTATTTATGACAAGAATTTTTTTCTATGTGTACACACCCACAAGAAACGTTAATTTATAAGTTGACAGCAAGAGATGAACTACTGAGTCACCAAGACTCATAATCACTAACAGAGTAGAACAATTACAACAGTATGATGTAATAAATTTATACAACTATAGCTCTTTTTAGCTCTAGAATTTTCCTCTTGTATTTCAGTGGACATTTCCCCCTTTTCCTCGTTAAGTGTAGTACTGTCAATTTTTGCTTAAAGGAAGCACTTCTTGGCATCTATTGGCATAGTGGGTTGCCAGCTTCATTATTGTATCTTTGGTGACATTGCTGAGTCAACAAAGGAGTAGTTGAACATAAGCACTATAATTTTGTGATGGTCAGCTTATAGTGCAGATGGCTACCATATTTCTAATGGGAAGCACTTACAGTAGAGATATGTTGACAAAGAGGTTTCATGTCCAGATGGGACAAAGCAGGACAGCACATGACCTTACCATACTACTTACAATGACAATATTTAAGAATTGCTTTACTTCCAGAACTTTCCTTTTATTATTTTCAGATTGCAGTTAACCTTACCCTCAGAGTACATATTTCTGTATATACAGAAAAATACTTAGTGATATATCTTAATTTGGGAGGTAGATCAGGGAAGACTTTTATTTTGTACTTTATTTCTTTTCCACTTAAAAAAAAAACAACAACAAAAAAACCAATGCTCATGTCCTAAAAGTTATCAGCATAAGTTATCATCATAACTTTAGGTATGTGTTTCCTCTCACTAGCTGTTTAGTGTGGGGCAAACCTTGGTACTTCCATCTTTCCAAAGTTCTGCATTGCCCATTTGCACAGCAACTGTACAGAAGAGATGTGCAAGTGGGTGCTAACAGTTTGCAAGGATTCTGAGCCAATTCCATCCTTCCTGTTTTCCTTTGGTAGAAATGACAGTCCGAGTGACTCAGGAAGGGGCTGCTATGGAGGGTGGAGGAATGATTCAGTGTTAAAAAAAAGCCTCACTTGCAAAAGGACGGAGCCAATGCCGGTTCTGACAGAACAACTCCTCTTCCCTACAAATTTCCTTTTGTTCTCACCCGAATCCTGTATCTAACAGACTCCTTAGTGTTTATTTTAACCGAACCAAATGCCCAGACATTGTTATGATGCTTCATGGTAGGAACAGCCTTCACCCTTATATCCCCTTCAGTTTTCACAAATAGTTAATGGTGAGTGCCTGACCCGGGAGCTTCTGAAGACAGACACTCTGGTTTGTAATTTCTCTCCCAGTTCTCAAAACAAGATGCCCACCACATAGAAACTAATATTGGATGCTCAATGATCCTATACAGCCTTGATTGGTCCTTTCCATAATGTGGCATTGTTTCTGCCATAAAAATCACAGGTAATTGTGATGTAAACATTTTCAGAAAATAATATATGTGAAGGATTTGACATGCATTGGCTTGCTTACAAAAATGCATATCTATTTTAAAGTGAGAAGAAAAAAATAGTTTAATTACATATAGAGGGAGGAATGCCTTGTGTATATACTTAATTCACATACATTAAGTCACACTTTTCTAACTCTGTGTCCTGGCTACTTTGTCACACTAGCCTGAGAACTCTAACATTTAGTAATCATTCTAGTGTTCCTTGTTAGTCTTTCCTTAATGTGAATGATTGCATCGATGCTAGACCCCAACAATCCACGTGGGCACTGCCTGTCTAGCTGCCTAGGGAAGGGATCTTCACAGAGTGAAGTCAGGCAACCTCATGTTGCTGTAAGCACCTGTCCTGTCCACAATCTCCCATACAGTGCACAAGATAAGACACCTGGACCACATGAAGAATGTTCTGGAAGCTTCCTCACAGACCACCTTCAGATTATCTGTGTTCTGTATTTTCCTGAATGTAAGCTAAGGAAGTTTCTCAATGAGACACCCTGTTTCTACCATCAGTCTGAACTCCTCCTCTTTGGAGATAGAGAAGCTGGGCTTGGGAATATGGATGAGCAGCGTTGGTGCTGGAGAAGTGAGGAACATTTGATACCTGGCCTTTAAATCCAGGTTCCTGGAGAGAAACTCCACCATAACTTAGCCATCTGCAATGTGTACTCCCTACAGCTAACCCTGGAGTTGCTTGATTTTATTGCCATGATAATTACAGTCATTTCCATTTACTGCTCCTTATTTGGTTCTAATTGCTATGAAATGCAATACAAATTATTCACATCATGCATTGTACCATATTAACTAGGATTTTATTTCATTTTAACTAGATTGTATTCATTTACCATTGCATGTTATTATTTGTGTGGGCCAGGTACACAAAAATTTAAAGGAGAAAAGCCATTTTCAGAACTAAATCAAAGTAGAGGGCCCTGGGAGGGACTATAGGCAGAAATTGACTTTCATTTGTTTACGTAAACCATTTGATTATTTTTTAAAAATCATCTTTCTGATCATTTTTTTCTGCCTCCCAATGCAGAGTTGCTCTTCCATGGTAGGATTCAGACTTTATGTGGCCTCATTAAAAATTTCCCCTCAAAAGAATTTGGCTAACTGGGCTTAGTCGACCCACTCTGGTCCAAGTAGCTGTGGTTAGTTTGTGGGAGTCGTGGACCAGGAAATGCAGGAAGAATTTGTAGGATGGTTGGGTGGGGTGACACCAGAAAAAGCAGGAAGAATATGTAGGGTAGTTGGGTGAGGTGACATTGAGGAGACTATCTCTTTGAGACTTTCTGTAAAGCAGAGGCAATGACATACAGATTTTCTTCCATAGGGTCAATGAGTGATTGCAGAGACCTCGAATGAATATATTTACTATCGTTAGTATTACCTCCAGTCAATAACTCTTGTTGTTTAAGGATTTTTGATCTGGTATAATCAGGAAGTATGTGAAATATCCATAAAGATATATGGAAAAATCTTGCAGGTTTTCAGGAAAGTATACCAAAGAATTTTTATTTATTTATGTTGTTCAAAACGCTTAAAGACTGGTGCTTCCATATATGAGACCTAATTTGGGCACTCTGAAATCTGGCGTGTAATATTTCAACAATCCAGCAGAGGGCAGGCCTCTCAAACGTAAATGTTCCGTGCTGAGGTGAGCAAAGTGGACTAGAAAGAGCCCCAGGTGCATAGAAGCTATTGGCTTTCACAAATCGAAATCGGTGCTGCTGTTAAGAAAGAAAAAGTAAAGGGAACTGGGATAGATATGTAAAATAAAAAGAAATAAAAGCAATACAAAGTAGATGAAGCCTCTTGGATGACAATTGGGCTATGAACCAATCTGGTATAGGAGAGGGCCAATTCAGTCTACATATCCGATATTGCTAGGAGTCTTAGCTAGGGTCATCCTTGTAGATTCCTGGGAGTTTCCCTTGCACCAGGTTTTTACCTGACCTGGAAATGCCCCCGCCCTTTTCCAGTAGTCTCTATTAGTACCCCCCCAAAACAAACAAACTGATCACTCATGTTCCCACCCTGAGTCCACTCACAAAATCTCCTCCATTTCCCCTTCCTGGCATCATCCCTCGTTTTTACCTAGTCTCTCTAGTTATCCTTTATTTTACAGGTAGACAAGAACGCAATCCTGGAGAGGAATCTTTGGGCTTTGCTTTGTTAGCTACCAAGGTGAGTTGCTACCCCCATCTCAGTTTATGCCTATTTCTCAGCATGGGGTTCTTGGAACTAAGGTAGTTGCTCAAGGGATTTCTCTAACAGTCCTGACACTCATTTTGTAGACCAGGCTGGCCTGGAACTCACAGATATCCACCTGCTTCTGCCCCTCCCCCCCCCAGTGCTAGGATTAAAGATGTGTCACCACTGCCCCACTGCTACCCTATTTTTTGGTTCCAGAGGATTTCCTGAATTTATTCCAGCATCCAACCCTATAACAAAGGGCACCTATTTTACTTACCACTGAAAACGATAAGCTTTAAGGGTTACCTCGGTGACTTCTATTTCTGTAAGCAAATGTTAGTCTGAAAAATTACTGATAAAGATTTTAAAGGTTATGACCACATTTGGAAGGAACTTGGAAGATTCGGAGCAGCAGGGATCAGTTCTGCATTAAAAGCAAGGAGGAGGCTCTTGTCCCATGGAGATAAAGTGAGGAAAAGCAGGGAGGGGGCAGGGTGACACTGTGATGCCATTAAGGAGATTCTCACTCTGGAATTCTAAGGTGGGAAAAATTCAGAGGAACATGGTATTTGTGTCACAATAGGTCTACTTAGGCCTGTGTTGGGAGGCCATGGAGAAACAGTGCTTCCAAACTATCTCCCCATTGGAGGAGTTACTTGGTTTCTGTAAAGAGGACTCCAGCTGGTTAGCAATCCCCCAGGATTCCTTTGGATGCCTTGTCCCTGGGGATCAAGAATGAGGCAGAGCTGTTGGAGCCCACAGAATGCACACATCTGAAGAGAGCAATAGGCTCCCTCTCTGCACATTCTGGTCACAATGCCCACAATAATTATTCAGTTAAAGGAACTACATACACATTTCCTTTGGTCAGGAGAAAACATTTGTTAATTAAATGCACACATTTAATTTCTCTTTAATTTAAATGTGGCATTTAAAATTTTAATTTAAAAATTTAAAACACATGCATGAATGTATGATTAATACTAATAACACAGAGAACTTCAGAAAATTCTGCTTTTACGGAGATATCTACATGTGCATGTCATAGTTGAATGAAAAGTGAAATTAAAAAAAAAGGGGGAAAGGACATGTGTGCTTGTAGGTGTGGTGGAGGAGAAAGTTTATTACAGATATGTGGGAGAACATAGCTACAGGCAGGGACAACTAGGTGAGTCCAGAGTGGACCTGACCAGGCTGACCTGGACCATATGGGGAGAGTGAGTGGGGAAGGGAGAAAGGGAACCCGGTGGGTGCAGCAACCAGGAGGCCAAAGGTATAAAATGGGGCAGGTAATCAAAACATCTGCAATGTACAGGGAAGACCCTCTGGGGGAAAGGCAGCCCAATTCCTGGGCTGGAGCATTCAGGGTAAAAATCAGGGTTTTCTAGTCATACCCTGTAACAGGAAGGGACTGAGGGATGCTGGGAGAACCTGGGGGCCAGATCCACTTTGATCTGTTAAATAGGCACCTGAGCCATTTATCCTGGGTTTGAAACTTAACAATACTTGTGTTTGTACCAATATGTTTTTCCTTTTTTATGTAATTAAAATACAATTACATCATTTCCCCCTCTCTTCCCTCCCTTCTGCCTCGTTTCCCTCTCCAAAACTCTTTATTGCTGTTACACAAAGATATAAATAGAAAGTTTTGTAACTATGGCCTGCTGATTTCATTCAGTATTGCCTGCATGTATGTTTCCAGGGCTAGCCACTTGGAATTGGATAGCTGTTTTAGGGTTTCTATTACTGTGATGAAATACCATGACCAAAGGGCAAATTGCAGGGGTGGGGATGGGGATGGGGATAGGGATGGGGATGGGGATGGGGATGGGGATGGGGATGGGGATGGGGATGGGGAAGGGTTTATTTAGCTTCACTTCCACATCATTGATCATTGTTCGTCATCAAAGGAAGTTAGGACAGAAATCAAGCAGGGCAGGATCCTGGAGGCAGGAACTGATACAGAGGCCATGGAGGGATGCTGCTTACTGGCTGGCTTCCTATTGCTTCCCCAGCCTGATTTCTTATAGAACCCAGGACCACCAGCCCACACAAATCACTAACCAAAAAAGAAAGAAAGAAAAAAATGCCTTACAGATGAATATTACAATGGCATTTTCTCAATTGAAGTTTTGGGGTTTTCAGATCACTTTAGCTTGTGTCAAGTTGTCATAGCCTAGCCAGCACAATAACCAATCAAAAGGCTCATCCCTAGGAAAATCAATTATTTTCTCAGCGGTTAATTGCTTGCAGCTCTTCAATAAAATGTAAACTTGACAGCAAACAAATCTCTAGCATGTATACAAACAGAGACTAAACAACTCATCATTGAATGAGAAATGGGTCACGGAAGAAACCATGAGAGAAATAAAACATTCCCTGGAACTAAATGGAAATGAAAACACAATACAAGGAAACTTCTTTAACTGCTCCTAGATCTACGTGGAGTGGGTGGGTGCTCAGATCCTCATTTGAGGGAATGTTAAGTGGGCTTTCTGGCTGTTTTTTGAGTCTCAAATTACATGCACATTGAGCACCTTCCTTGCTAACACACCGGACAGCTCTCAAAAGTGATGTGCGCTCATACCTGGCACGAGCCTAGGCACCCGCTTGCTTGTGTTTACCAGCGTTGCTTGGCGACGGAGCGTTACCAACTGCAACCCTTGTCTGCAGTTGACAACTACTAAATCAGCACGGAGTGTCCCTATGGGACATTGTGACAAGACTTGGCTCTGAATTTCCTTTGATTGTCTAACCTTTAGAAGCTAGCTTACTATAAATTTTGGTTCTGGGTTTGGGAGAGGCCATCTTGGCATAGTCTCTTATTTTGAGCTGGGGATGCCGGAGAAGCTTTGCGGGAAGGAAGAGGCCTGTGAAGCAGACAACATTTACCATGGAGATGCTCTTTCCCAAAAAGGAAAGGACACCCCTGGGATTCTGTGATGGCCTGGATAAGATCTTCGTGGGCTTTGGGAACAAAGACGAGAGAGGCTGTCAGCCGCCCAAATACCACGCTAGCTATGCACCTTATTATCCTATCCACAAGGCTGCAAGCATGGGTGACATAGACACTGTGAAGAGCTTTGTCGAACGGGGAGCTTTTGCCATGGAACAAATCGACTGGAAGTACAGGTAAAAGGGGCTGGGGCGGTGGAAGATCAGACAGGTACCTGGAGGGAGGCACGGTAACGGGGGAGAAGGGCAGCTTCCCGTGTGAGGTGAGAAAGGAGAAGCATCTGTCATTAATTTTATGTTGTACATCTGGGAAGGGTGTAACACCCAACTGGTCCTCATTAACAGCGAAACAAATCAAGATGAGTGCTTCATGCCCTTGAAAATTCTACTTTCAGCGCACTTACTGGCCTCTTCAAGGGTTTCAACAAAATTGTATAGTGCAGCTTTAGTGTATCCATTGGGAGAAAACCATAATGTCGTATGTGTTGTGGAAAAGTGTATAAGAGAAATTCCTAGTATGTGTCATCTTCCCACCTAAAAGGCTTTCTTTTAAATAAAAGTTGATATTCACTATGTCAGTGTATTTCCCTGTATCCATATGTGTGCAGGAATGTGCATTATTTACTGAGAGAATTTACAAGAGAAGACGGTTTGTGTTCTCATAAATATTCGCTTATCTACTTTAGTTCCATCTTCACTTCATAATTTGCTGTGCTTGGCACCTCCTCTCTCACTAGTCTACATACTCCTGAAGGGTTATTCAGCGTCTTCTTGATAAGCCAAGCGTGTTGATGATTTGATGAAGAGTCCCGGTTTTCCTACAAGTGTTACCATACCATATGGCTCACTGGCACCTTCAACAGTTTTCAAATTACAAAACTCATGTTGACCTTTCAGCTTTGTTCCGCCTTCAGGTCACCACAGTTCACCTGTCCTTCCTCGGCAGATGTGTGGATTTCCACTCTCCCATGACTGCTCTCTCTTCAGTGTTCTCTGCATTGGTGCCCTAAGAGGAGCAGGTCCCATGAGCCACACTAGTTCTCATCAGGACTGTGGCACCTGAACACATATGGTACTTTGTTCAGAAGGATCCCAGCAGGGTGCCTTGACCTTGGCTCCTGGCTGTCAATGGGGAAGAATCTATATCCTAAAACACAAGCATTTCACACTAGGGGAATATTGACTCCAGCGAAATTGTCTGCTCCTTGCAATAAGAGGCAATATAATGACTTTTCTTTAGAAGAAAATCAGATTTTAAAATGCAGAGTCTTTAAATGATATCTGCTGATTATATTTGCATGTGTAAGTCTTGAGAACATGTTCTTTGAGTTCATAAAAGTCCCTTCTGTACTCACAGGACTGCCCTGCATTTTGCCTGTGTCTATGGTCATCCAGAGGTGGTGACCTTCCTGGTGGAGAGCAGCTGCGAGATTAGTCCAAAGGATATTAAAGATGCCACACCCCTAATTAAGGTATATTAAAGCCACTGATGATAAGAATTTGGAATACATTTTTACATTAAAAAATGAAGCTATATCATTTAATGTAAGTAAATACTGAAGCCTGTGGAATGCTGATCTTGAGTTCTTTAACAATCTGTGTGTTGCCACCACATCCACAGGCTGCACAGTGTAGACAAACGGAATGCCTTGATATTCTCCTGAAGCATGGTGCTGACCCAAATATTATGGACTGCCGTGACAACACTGCTCTGCACTATGCTGTCTACAATGGGGATGTCGAAACAGCTGCTAAGCTGCTCGAATACAAGGCAAACATTGAAGCAATAAACGAGGTATTCACCACCCACCTGTCATTTCCATGTATTTGAAATGCACAGATCTTTAACAGCTGTGTGTATGTAGAATCAGTGTTCTGTCTTTTCAAAGCTCTAGTCCTCCACTGCAAATGTTTCAAGATGCCACCTTAAACAGTGGTACTTTTAAAGAAGTGTTAAACAGTGCAGCTTTCTTGAATGCATTTCTGACAAATATTTGTCAAAGCAATGAATTTGCTAAAGCGTCAGTTTGTCTATTTTTTTAAGTCTAACAGAAGCTTTTCCTTGACTAGTTAAATGTGACACCCAATGTGAACATGTGCTTTTGATATTAACTTTCTCTCAAATGAGGCAGAAATGTTTTATGACAAAAGGATATCTGAGTGCTATAGACAAGTTATGTCGTGTGACCAAGTCATGAGTAGTAAAGCCAAAGAAGGAAAAATAGAAAGGGAAGTTGATGAGACATTTTCAGGCAAATCTGGGAATTCAGTAATTGAGGGGAAAATACCAAGGAACCTTGATTTTCTTGAAGGAATGATTCACCTTATGTTTATTCTGTACTCTTCAGTTTGTTGATAATGATTCCTAATTAGAGAACATTACTAGTTAACAAGCATGCCCAGAGGTAAACTTTGGTAGGGCTCTGAAGAAATCAGACTGTCAATGCATAGGCAGCAATTACACAGAAAACAAAACAAAATGAAAAACAAAACAAAACAAAACAAAAAAAAAAAAAGGGAAAATTAAGTGATTTGCCATGAAATGACCTTTATCTTATCTCATAGAAATCGCCACTTGGATAATAGCCTAAAGTCTGCTCTCAGATCTAAGATGCTTTACTAGGACTTGAGAGATTTTCATACTGCATATAATACTTTGAAACTTCTATTGCCGCTTCTGCCTGTACCGTGCAAATGAAATAGTATTTTCTGCAAAGGTGACGTTTGTCCGTTTCTCTCTTGGCCAAGAGAGAATCAGCATAACTAATAAGACCCAGGCATAAGTGTTTAAAACTGTTTCCTTCATGTGGTGTGGTGAGGGTGAGGAAAGATATCCTCCTCTCCTTGTCCCTGCCACCTGTGGTGGGTGAGGGAGCTGACCCTCCCCCTTGCCTGCTACAGCATGTACAAGTGGACCCTGAGCAGCACACTAGAGCTGACCCTATTGATGGGGATGTGGGAGCTGGTGAACCGGCCCTGAGAACTTGAGCATGGGAAAGCTAGCCCCGCTCCTCATCTGCCTTATGGTGGTGTGGGCAGGTGAGAGATGCTCTCTACCACCCCTGGCTGCCTGCGGCAGGTGGGGGAGCAGACTCTGGGGTCCTAAGAATGGAAGAGCTGCCCCTGCTCCTCACCAGCTGCAGCCCTGGGGAGAGCGATCCCTGCTCCTGCTCCTGCCCTGGGTAACCATAGAGTTAGACCTGAAGGTGTAGGTGGGGGCAGCCAACCCTGAGGGCAGGAATGCAGGAGACCTGGCCTGCCCATTGCTCAGCCTTAGCTGGAGCAATGTTGGAGAGCTCACCTTGCTGGTGAAGACAAGGGAGAGGGGAGCTGGTGGGCTGACCAACCCTGCATCTGCCCAGGCCCCAAACCAGGGTTATGAGATGGCCCACCCAAATATCCACCCCGTCTATGCATCCGTGATCTTCGGAGCACATGAAGAAGGTGGTCCTGCAGGCCCAAAGCTTCAGCAGCTCCGTGACACAGGGTAATAACAAGATATCCAAGAGGAGTCCCAGTGAGGGCTCAGTATCCATAGTGTAGCAGAAACCTGAGGCCTTGAACCAGAACAATGACTCTTTGTAATGAACATTTGCAAGTAAAGACATGTGGACAAAAGGGTTTACTGCATGACTCACTCTGTCACACTACAGCTTCCATGACAAGATTTTTTCCCCCTGTTTTTATTTTTTCTTTCTTTCTTTTTTCCTCTTAAGTTTTATTTTATTTTGTGCAGGGTTGGGGGGTGAGGGGTTGTTGTTGTTGTTGGTTTACATGGGCAGGTGGGAAGGAAAATGAATGGGATCAAGATGCCTGATGTGAAAGACCCAAAGAATAAATAAAAAGGAAGTTCAAAAAAAGTTTCCCTCAGGATCTTTAGTTCCTAGAAAAGAATTTTGCATTTTTGCATGCAAAATGTGAGCCACACCTACAATAAAGATTTTCCCCCCAAAGGGCCAAGAACACATTGGAGTCCAATATAAAGAATGTCCTCTAAGAGCTGAATCCACAGTTAAATTCCAGGAGATCCTTTTTTTAAAATTTTATTTTAATTAAAAATTAGGTGTGTGTGTGTGTGTGTGTGTGTGTGTGTGTGTGTTGCCTGCATGTATGTAAATGTAGAACATGCATGTAGTACCCACAAGGACCAGAAGAGCGTATCAGATCACCTGAAATGAATTATGGATGTTTTCAGCCACTGTATGGGTGCTGGGCCTGTGACATGGGTCCTCTGGAAGAGCAGACGGTGCTCTTAACCACTGTGCATCTATCTCTCCAGCCCAAGGACGTTCTTAAAGAACTGTGCACTTCAAATTGCTCTCAAGTAACCAAGTCCAGATTGCTCAGAGCTCATTTTATTGTCTGCCACCTGTGACGAAGGTGTCCCTATTGTCTGAGGCCCGCAAGTGCTCCCGTTTGCTAGGGATCCCTACATGCTACCAGATGTCATACACTTAATCTAAATATGTGTTTTATGAACAGTTGCTTTGTGGTGTTTTGCTATAGAGATTTTAAACTTTCAAAACAGTTAGTAAGGATATGGTCTATATCTTCTCCCTTAGTCCCTTAGAAATGAGATTGAATTTTAAAAGTTAGAAGTTGTTATTTTAAAGTCTAAAGAACACTCACATTGAAATGCCTGTATGTACTATTAGGTTAATGATCATTAATTCCAAAAGGTTTATGGCAATTCCAAACAAAATTAACTTTTTGTATCAATGAAGGTGAACTAGTGGCTGTCCCCATCATAATGAGGAAATATGTGGCCTGAGAGATGGCTCAGCAGTTAAGAACACTGGCTGCTCTTTCCAAAGTCCTGAGTTCAATTTCCAGCAACCACATGAGGGCCCACAGGCTCACAACCATCTCATAATGAGATCTGGTGCACTCTTCCGGAAAGCAGGCATACATGTAGACAGAATACTGTATACATAATAGGTAATGGAATGGGAGGGGGCTTCGGGGGTATGGGAGGGAGGGAGGGAGGAAGAGAGAGGAAACTAGGATTGATATATAAAAAAAAGAAGAAAAAATAATAATAAATAAGTAAATAAATTTAAAAAGAAGAAATATGTATAGGTCAGTGTTAGAATTATTATTGATGAATCCATTCATTGCCTTTTCACCCCTGACTTGTGTTTTGCTAAAAAACAGCTTGAAGTATTAATGAAACTGAAACCAGAATAAAAATAGATTTAAAATAGCTTATAAACAAGGCATGGTATCACAGATCCTAGCATCATAACCCTTAGAAGACTGACAGAGTCTTGAATGCGGGAAGCTAGCTTGGGATACATAGTGAAAGTCTGTCTCAAAAAGCAGAGGTCACTGCAACAAACCCCCATAAAACCAAAAGTGGCTGTGCTTCAGTCATGAGATCATCATCATCATCATCATTTTGGAACTCATTATCCAGACCACACTGGCCTTGAACACAAGGAGATCCACCTGCCTCTGCCTCCCAAGTGTGTGTCATGACACCAGGCCTGAGATAATTATCATAACTGAGAATGAGACTTCCTACTGAGCTCTCTACAGTTAAATAAGACTATTATTTTATAATGAGAGCAACCAAAGTTCTTTTGAAGCCCATTTCCTAAGTTACTTGCTGTGGAATAATTCTTCTGTATGCTGTGAATATGTGTTACTCTCATTGTTAATAAAGAAATGACAGGCAAGCTGGGCCTTTAATCCCAGCACTCAGGAGGCACAGGCAGGTGGATCTCTGTGAGTTCAAGTCCAGCCTGGTATACAGAGTGAGTTCCGGGACAGCCAGGGCTACACACAGAGAAATGCTGTCTCAAAAAACAAAAAAACAAAACGAAACAAAAGCTGACAGGTAGGTAGCCAGGCAGGAAGTTAGGTGGTAACTAACTTCAGTTAGCCAGACTGAGAGTGATGGATAAAAGGAAGCAGGGCATGTAGAAAATGAGGTAACAAGACACGAGTTACGTGGCAAAGCATAGATATAAATATGGGTTCGGTTAAGTATCAACAGAGCATTTATAATTTATATTAAGCCTCTGAGTGTTATTTGGGAAATGGCTAAGGCAGAGGAAAACTCCATTTACAGTGACTGAAAAGAATGCTGGTTTCTCAGGCTCTGGTACCACACATAAAAGGGAATTAACAAGTTTCTCTGTAGCTACATGAAACCCCTGCTGCACCATAATTCTCAACACTGTGTTCCTTGAATTCTACATTCTTAAATGCTAATGTCTGAAATAAAAGGCAGATTAAAATGTAGAAATTATGAAAAGTAAGAGATTTCTCTGATGGAGAACCTATGCTGCTGCTTTTTCTTCTCCTTTTTCTTCTTCTCCTCCTCCTCCTCCTTTTTCTCCTCCTCCTCCTCCTCCTCCTCCTTCTCCTCCTCCTCCTCCTTCTGTCACACTCCTGGAAAGGTGGTCATGCAATTTTTTTGTTGGGGCATGGAATGCCTGGAAAAGAGATCTTTCTTTGTAATATAGGTAGGAATAAAATGAAGATGAGGGAATTTAGCTTTTTTGCCAGCAACAATACAGAAAGTTTTTGCTACTGTATTTCTTGAAATAGAATCAAGAAACTTTTGCTTAGATGGGAGCAATCATATGACCCCAAAATACCATGCTACATGCCACAGAAAATCTTTGTGTGGATTTGGATATGTGCTCACTCTAGGAAGGGGAATTTCATGGAGAAGGAGGAGCACATGTGGAAGTCAATGGGTTGAGGAAGAAATGGCCAGTCATTTATTGTCAGCGTGTATGATTATGTGCTCAAGGAATTTGTCATTTTTCAATTCATCACTGATTTCGTTTTGACAGAACAAGATCACACCACTTTTGCTTGCTCTGAAACAAAACAAGGAGAAGATGGCAGAGTTCTTAATCAACAACGGCGCAAATGCAAAAACATGCGATTTTCTGGGAAGGTAAAAAAGTTCTGGCACTAACAAAGTTGACAACTTTGGTGCTGTAACTATCACCCAAGCCATGATGTTAAGTTCATAGGATGAAGAGTTTAACTTTTACTTAGGGAGATAACATTAACCTAGACTGTCAGTTTGGTACAAATGAAATTATTCAGTGTAAACAACAAAAAGACTACATACAACAGGGTCTATATTTCCTGATAATGCAAAATGATGTTGATTAATTGTATTGCAATGCATTCATCAGGTAACTTATATACCTAAAAGGTTCTCATATTTTGCTTGTTTTTGAGATGTTCATTTTAATTTTTGAATGGCACTATGACTATGACACTTTGTCTATAGTATTGGGCACCCATTCTACATATGTACTGCTTCCTTAAAACTTAAAATCTACTGGATGGCTGTTTATATTATATTTCTTTGCAAAATATCATTTGGTTATCCCTCAATAACTATTAATTTCTACTACCACATGGCACACTACTTTCTCTTTTTTTCCCTCTGAATTTATTTTGAAATTTTATGACTTGGCATGGTCAAAAGAATGAAAAACTACTTTCATTGAGTAAGTTTGGGTGAGTAAAAATCATACTTGGGTGATAAGAAATCTCAATATTCACACAAGACTGAACTTAATTCCGACTTTATACTTCCTGAATGTACAACCTTAAAAATGTTACACAGCACTAGATTATTTCCTGATTCAAAAAGCAGGGTTGTGCCAGTACATGTTTTGTGTTACATACTATATAGTTCTAGCACATGGTCCTCTCCTACATACATTGTTACCACCATTATTATTATAATTATTTATTTTCTAATTATACTATTAGTATGTTAATCATGCAAAAGTAAGCTTTTCTCCTTTAATCTTCAGCTATTTGTATTAGAGCATATTATGTCAGTCTGGGAGAAAAGCAAACAATCTTCCACTTAAATATTCTCCTACTTTGATAAATAGCCTCAGTATTTGTGAATTAAAAGACATGGAGCTATAAATTCTACTACGTAATTCTATAGTAGGAGAATGGGCTTCCTGTTTATTTTTTCCCAATTTGTCCTGAAGATAATTTACAGGATGTAAGTAGATGGTCACTTTGATATACACAGGCAATATTTCAAGCTGGTAAAACATATTCAGTGAGTTGTTTAACAACTTTATTCAAGTACCTAACAGCTAGGCTTTAACTCTGTTCTTTTAGAAGCACCCTTATGTATGCTGTAAGGTGTGGGTCAGAACTTATCATCAAGCTGCTTCTTCAAAGAGATATTGATACTTTTAAGCAAGATGCCTTTGGATGGACAGCTAAACGTTATGCTGTTGAAAGTAAAAGCAAAGTGTAAGTGTTCACATTTACTCAATTAAATGGAGATGCAAAGTAATTACAAATGCCACAGCTTATATATTTTAGTTGTTTTGGAATGACAGTGACATAGTTCACCCCATCATTCAGAAACTAATCAAAACTGTGGATGAATTAGAAATAGCAATGGATGCAGGATTCATCTCCCAATTTTTATTTTGATGTGTAGTGTTGTGGGGGTAGATGCTGACAATTGAACCTGTGATTACATGATTTAAGCAAGAATGTTACTCAAGGACTATATTACTATCTCTTAGGTTAGGACTTTTTAAACCCTGTAGGTGGAGAAAGTTTGTAAAACCCTAATCCTGAGAATGCATATTGATATCCACCAAAAGAAACCCAGACCTGAGCCATATTGGAGCTATGGGCAACATCTTCTGAAGGAAACACACACATACATAGCAAAAGCACTTGTATTCACAGAACTCCATGGACTTAAGCTTCCAATACATGTTAATACTTTCTGCCAGAGCCATATAACCCATGTAGGTTGGATGTTTTCTAGCTGCTGCTGTTGCCTTTTAGATACATGGTGTGCCCCCACTTTTACATCTAGAGAAATAGGGCTAATGGGGCATTTGGAGGTGAAGCTGCTTTGCTTCCCTCATCTTCAGGTTAAACCCTAGTATCTGACTCTGGGTCTTTTATTAATTCATGCAACCAGATCTTGCAAGGAATACACGTTTTGCATTATTTGGGAGTCTAAAACAGTTTAGCCTTAAAAGACAAAAAATGATCTTGTTGCTTTTCTATTTGTCATCCATACTTTATATTATCTTATTTAATCATATCAGCCTTATATACAAAAGCAGTAATGCCATTATATTTTTAGAGGGAGATATTAAGCCTAGTAGAAATAACATGTTGAAGAACAAGCAAGTATTGGCTATCAATGTAAGATTTCTTCTGAGTTCAGGATACTTTCTATTATGCTGAGAAAACTTAGTTTATGTGTGGAGTTGGCTTGCTTTTGATTCAAGACCATTCTATCTCATTTTCCTTGTTTTTTTATTTGCTTAAAAAACACAGAATCAACATGTTTGTAGCATATGTTTAAAAGTTCTGATAGTACATGGATAATGCCTGAAATACTCATCTGAGTGTAATGTGCATGTCAGTATTGAAATAGTAAATTGACTTGCCATTCTTTTGGTCCCTGACAGTAGGAAACTACTGATCGACCATGATGAAGAGGAACTGAGACAAACATGTTCAGGTGAGACTTCTGATAGAGAATTATCCTTGGTTTCCCAACTAGAAGAAAGATATGGAAATCTGAAACTAAATGTAAATTGAATTGCTATTTCTATTAACTAGTTTTCTAAGGGTCTAGAGATCAGAATACTTTAAGAAAAAAGTTATGAAATTTCAATCCAAAAAAATCTTGTGTAAAATTGTTTTTACTTAATTTCTTTGGTTTGTATATCATTATATAGAAAAATACTTTAAAATTTCATGATATTAAAATTGGATTTGTTAGAAAACAGATTTTCTCTGAAATACTTGAATGAACATACTGAATTTAGTAAGTGAATAGTTTATGTGATATCATATTCGCTATCAGCATTGAGATTCATTCACTTGGTCTCACAGATAGTTCTTCTTCGTGAACATCATATATTTCTATTAACCAACTTGTTCACACTGACATATGCACACTTTCTGTATTCTTTATACTCATTGGGAACAAAACCACACTTCCTAAATCATGCACTTTATTCCTAAATCATGCACTTTATTATTTACTCTGTGTTCCCCACACATGGCATGAGGCAGGGGAGGACTTAGGGAGATGGGGAAGGGCAATGGGTAAGGAAGAGCAAGAAGATCAAGAGTGCTGTATTATGAAATTTCAAGACCGAACTTAACTACTTTGCATATTACCTTTAAAACTGACAAAATATGTATTCATATTTTCTATTAGTGTACCTCTGCCCTGTCACTGTCCTTACTTGTAGTTGGTTTCAAAGCCAAGTTCTAGCAGCCCCCAAAGAGCTCGTCTTCTTAGCCACTCATTCCCACGGGAATATTAAGATTTCCAACTAGTATGAAAATCAGAGACATATTCAGTCAACTTACAGTCAATGTACAGATTTGGAAGAGGAGCACATAAAGGAATACTAAGCTCACTTTCAGGGTCCTGTCACAGGTTTAGGTACAAATTATGCCAGAATTGAGGCAGGCTGAAGAAGTTGCATAATTTAGAAGCCATAGTCAAGGTGTGTCTGAAGGACACTGTGCCAGTTCCGCTCTGAAAATTGATCTGAAAAGAGTCATTGTTGGTTGAGGGGGCAAGCTGCTTCTCAGGGCAAGATCACACATGCTCCAGGGACAGCCTTGCCACCATGGATTGCTACCTTTCTCAGCGAATAGTTTTATCATGCAAGGCTGTCTTATCCCCAGATAGGTATGAATTTTTAGGCATCATTTGAGATCCTTGAGTGGGAGACTGTAAAAGGTGATAATAAGCTGTCTCAGTTACTCTATGTGAGATCAACCCTGAAGAGGAATGATACAGGCTAGGCATCACTATATTTTAGGAAGACAGTTGTTAATGTTTAATATGCCGGTGTGCCAAGGTTGGTACAACAATAAAGGAGAAAGATTTCCAATGGAGAGATGGTTGAGGCTTTTTCAAATATTCGGCTACATTGCAGGATCAAATGAGGTACTGTGGCTTTTTAGCACAGTTTCTAAGCACCTATTACTGCTTGATGAGCTACCAAAATTAATAAAACACTTGATTTGAACTACAGACATGAGAATTCTGTCCATTCCTTCTTTGTGAATGCTTATCCCCATTGCTGTCTACATGGATTGATTGTATCTCCTTTTGCTTTGTAGAGATTGCCAGGAAAAATGCTTGCACAATGGTAATGACCTTTATAATTTTCTTGAATTACCCAGTAGATACTGTATGAAACATTTAACACTTAACAATTACTGTGTTTCAAAGCCCTTCCTGCCTACCACAGAAGTGAAAAATTCTCTTCAAAGTGAAGGAGTGGAAAAGACAGAGGCAAAACCATCAAAGCCAGGTAAAATTTTCAGTTTAAGTTTTTTTGAAAAGAAGTGAGTGAAATATCAATGCTTCCAGGCTTCCCATTCCCAATGCTATCCACCCATGAAGAGATAATGTAAATTGTCATCAACAAAGAAATGGTCATTTCAGGCATCAATATTTCAGAGGAAGGTCTTCATTAGTGCATGTAAGAGATGCTGACAAATTGGAGTTTTGACTTAATTTTTATCCTTTCTTGTTTTAATACTTTAAATTTACCAGTTTGGAATCTCTGTCCTTCATAGACATTTAAAAAGATCAGTCATAAGACTTTTTAGGTTTCCCCAGGGTTTAAAACTGCCTGCAGTGTGGAACAAATGAGGACAAAGCCTAACACCAATTATGTGTGATTGTCCCAAAAAGAAACATTACTTTCCATGATCACCTGAAAAAAAATAGAAAAGAAAAATAAATACTGGAGGTACGGGTGCTGTAATACAGCCTGTGATCCCAAATTGTGCAAAATCAGGCAAAAGATTCCTCAAACTTAGAAGTTGTGGGTTAGCCTTCTTATATTGCAAGAAACCCTGTATGATAAATAACAACAAATCCAGTTCAATTCTACCAGGATGTTAGGTCTTCTATTTCTGATTCCACTTATTTACTGGCCAATTTAATGATCTCATCAGTTATTTATTTGATCATAGAATATAGCATTATATAACTGGTTATAATGCATAAAATCAAATTAATGCACTTTCCAATGTCTTGTTATGATTACATTTCCTTTTCTCTTTAGTCACTTTTTTATTGATTTAAAATGTCTAACCATTTAATGTGGTATATTTTGATGATGTCCACCTCATTATACTTCCATCCTTCTCTGCCTCCTCCTGCTTCTTGTCCTGCCACTGCTCTTACTTGTAACTGGTTTCAGAGCAAAACCTCCAGCAGCCCCAAAGAGCCATATGTAGCCCTTCCCAATAAGAATATTAATGTTTCAAGTAAGTATGAACATCAGAGAAATATTCATACAGTGTACACCTTGGGAAGAGGGCCATGTAAAGGAATACAGGGGTCTAGAGATCAACTTTAAGGTCCTGGGACAGATATACATACAGATAATGTCAGTATTGAGACAGGCTGAACAGGCTGTATAACTCAGGAGTCATGGTCAATGTGTGGTGGGGGATGGACACTGTGCCTTTTCTGATTCTGAAGAGAATCCTTATTGGTTGAGAGGACATGCTACTTCTCAGGAGATCATGGCTTGTGTTCCAGAGACAGCCCTGACATCATGGACAATTGCTGTGCTGCCTAGACTTTTTTTTTTTGTCAACTCAACACATGCTAGAATGTCAAGGGGAGAATGATATCAGTTGAGGAATTGTCTTCATCAGATTGCCTTTAGCTATGTCTATGGGATCATTTTCTTGATTGATGATTGACTTGAGAGGGCCCAGATCACTGTGAGTAGTACCACTCCTGGGTTGACTGTCCTGAGTTGTTTAAGAAAGCAGGCTGAGCAAATCAGAAGAAGAAAGGCAGTAGGCAGTGTTCCCCCATGACTTCTGCTTCAGCTCCTGCTGTCAGGTTCCTGCACTGGCTTCCCCTGATGGTAGGCTGTAATGGTAAAGCTAAAGTCAGCAGTAAAATGTAACTAGAACAATTGCCTTCATCCAGGAAAAGGTTTACCCTGCAAGGCTCTTTTGTTCCTGGAACAGTCCTTGCAGTCATCATTTGGGAGTCTGGACAGGAGACTGAAAGCTGACAGCAATTGTCTGGGTTGATTTTTGGGGCTTCAGCCCTGAAGAAGAACCATGTAGATTAGGCTTCAGACACTCTGAATTTAATATGCCTGTGTGTAGGAGTCAATAGAGGTCCTGTGCCCAAAGCACGGAAGATGTGTTCCAAAGGGAGGGATGCCAAAGTTTGATGCCTGTTTTTAATGGCATTGCAAGGCAAGTGAGGAGTCAATAATTTTTAGAAGAAGAAAATGTTAAGTGTCTATTATATCTTGATCATTTAAACCTAAAATATAATTTAAGAATATGAACACCAGAATTCTTCTGTTGTTGTGTCTTCCTGAATGCTGATGGCCTTTGTTTTGTATTTAAATTGATTATATTTCCTTTTGCTTTTTAGAGAACACTGAGAAAGAGGCACACTCAATGGTAACAACCATTAATGGTATTATCTTGTATTACTAACTAGATATTGGGTGAAATATATGATATTTAACCATCAGCCTTATTTCAAAACCCATCCAGCCAACCACAGAAGTGAAAGATTCTCCTCAAAGTGAAGCAATGAAAAAAGCAGAGGGAAGACCATCAAAGTTAGGTGAAAACTGCAGTTCTAGTTACTAGAAACAAAGTTGGGGGAATTTTAATGTGCATAGGCGGCCTGTTCCAATTCCACTCAACCACACAGGATGCATCCCCAGTGCAGTTATTGTCATTGATATCCACATTTCAGAAAAATGTATGAGGTGTTGACAATTGAGTTTCAACTTAGATTTTTTTTTCTCCTTTTCTCTTTCAATGCCTTAAATGTACCAGCTTAGAATCTGTTCCTCATAGGCACTCACCAAGGTTAATCAAGAGGCTTATCAGATTCTCCTAAAATTTAAAACTGCTGGGACTGGGTACAACTGAGGACATGGTAGGAGACAACTATTTATAAATGTGTCATGATGATGTATAGATATCCATTATAATCTGAAAACTATCTGTCAAAATAGGAATAAAATGACAGATATGCAAACACTATGACACAAGCCAGAGTCTCAGATCCTGGAGCCTAGGAGTTCTGGACTAGCTTTGGCACATAGCAAGAATATTTCTATCCAAAGATAAATACAGGAGAGCCCATTTTAGTCATACCCTGACACTAGGTCACTTATTAATAATTCAGTTTGTTCCAGTTAATTTAGCGGTGTCATCAGGTACATATCTCATCATAGAACATAATATTATATAATGAGATATAACGTATAAATCTAAATTCATATATCCATCAAAGTGGATTAATTGTATTTAAATTTTCTTCACTTTTACTTTTTTATTTGTTTTTAGTTAGTTTTGGTCACTTCATATGTGTATGGAAAACACTGGGATCAAAGTCACCTCAGTTAACCTCCCTTCCACTCAGTTCACCTTGGCTTTCTCAAATAATTGCTTTTGTATTATTTTCTTTTTTTCTTTTTTGAGTGGTTCAGAGTCATTTTATCTGCATCCTAAATGTAACCTCTATATAGAGCTGCTCTTCCAATCCCACTCTGATTTTACCACATGGTTCAATAGAAATGAGACACAGAACATTTGCTAGAAAACATTAGCTTGAGTCCCTTCAGCATCAACCATAGAAATGTAAATCATGCAGTATTGACCATGAGAACATAATCCGTAAAGTGCTCAGGGCTGGGATATACTCGGTTTCCCCTCTCATCAGATTTGCTAATTGTTCATGTTGATGGCAAGAGTTCTGTTCTTTAGTAATTCAGATTAGTACTTTAAAATACCTTAAATTCCTCTATTGTGGAAATTGATATTTATATTATAAATTTATGAATATGTCTGGAATCTTTACTTCAAGTCTGTCTAGTTTCGTCTTCATTTTATAACACTACTCCTCTTCCTCTGTTGGAGACCTTATTTCAAAATAAATGAAAGAAAAAAATGCATGAATGAATGAATGAATGGGGAAAAGGATATTGTATCACCCAGTCCATAAGTTGAAGTGTTAGGTATATAAATCAAAAATTTCATGTGGTAAAGATGTAAGATGAAATCTGAATAAGGCATTTTGGAAGGCTCCAGGAAAATCTAGAGAATGAGTCAAAATGCAGAAGACTCATGTAACAGAGTGTTAAACACTTGTTAGAATTGTTCATAAAAACATGTTCAGCATAAGGAACAAGTTCACAGAATATGTACACATATTTTGATGAATACATTTTTAAGTAGTTTAAAATGAATTTTTATTATCATCAATGTTAAATATCTATATGTTGATATATAATGTTCACTATATATGTAATGTCCTGTAAGTTGCTATAGAAAACGCTTATTAGTAATTTATTTTCAGCATAGACACATGATATATACACATCTACATATGCCCCTTTTATCTCCAGAACCAGGCTTACGAGTGTCCTCAGAGAAAAAGTCAAAAAAGCGGGATCACAAAGAAATTAAACGGCCATTGGTAAAGTCTCAATTTCTCATTCAATACTGTCTGCTTTTATTGAAGACTATGTATTTTATCCAGTCTTTGTGGGGACTTCAGTTAGATCCAGCCAATTTGCCTGGTTCATACCTGAGAGGGGAATTGTGGATTGAGAAATGGCATGTAAAGACGCTGAGGAAAAGACAGAGACACAGGATAGAATCAGAAAGGCAATCTACTGAATACAAAATGGTACAAGTTTATTCTTTAATATTTTTAAATATCACAACCAAAAATGGGAATGTGGAAAAAAAGACTTCCTTATCAAAATATAAGGAAGTAACAGACCTTCTTTATTAATTCTCCGAACATTTGGTAACCACACCTTTGACTAAATTTCTCATTGTCTGGACTTGAGGGTTAAGAGTAACCACAGCTCAGAGCAAGTCTCTTGTTTAGATAAGACATCAGGACCAACTCAAATCATCCTACAGTAGCCACGCCTTAGACCTTTAGGTCTTATGACTTTAACCTTGGAAGAGTAAGAGTAGTTTTGAACTCTTTGACCTTAAGCCAAGATGAAGTGAGGCCATTTTTATGGGCCCAGACAACCATTTTAAAGGCCAAGCAGAATTTTTTTTCAAACTGCCTTGAAGATGAGTCCACACTTAATTTTTAAAATGTTTCAACTAGCTGTAAGACATAGACTGGGCAGTGACATGTAACTACACTTTGTGTATGAGCAGGCAGTGTGTTTTCTTATCTGTGATTTCACTCCATTACAGAGAGGCCATCTTAAGAATCAAACCATATAGAAAAGCAGCTGAAGTTATAAACAACATAACAGTTACAGGCAATGAGTATGATTATTCCTAGGCTTAAGTTTATGGTTTCGTGTTATTGGCCAGTAATGCTTTGGTTAAACTTCTAATCCTTCTTTTGATATCTAGTTGACTTTAGTGATTTGTAAAAAAAGAGGGACTAGGAAATTTCACAGCTCTATTGCCCAATCAGTGACTGACTGGTCCTTCTGTGATGGACCATCTGGAGTGAGAGTAGAGGCAGCGTCTTGCCTTTTTGTCTTCATTTCAATGAAGGAAACCACTAAATATATTAATGTGATGCAGTGTTCTTAGTGTCCATAAGACTATTATTAGGACCAAACAATGTAGATACTTTATGTGGAAACACGACACTAACATTCTGTCAGTAAATGGCAGAATTAGACTCTAGTACATGGACACTTATATGCATAGCACACACCTTTCCATATACAGACTTGTATATGAACACGTGCACAAAGTAAACTTTTCCAAGGTAAATGAAGCAACATCCGAAATTGTCTATTCTCATTATTATATTCTATGGGTTCAGTTTTCAAGCTATCATATTTTAAAATAAAAGCAATTCATGTTGTCTAAAATATTTTAAATAACTCATATTTTATGAGTAAATGTTTAGGAATTTGTGTGTGTTGTAAAAATATTCTTTTAGTCTGAAAATCATTATTTTATTTTGTCTTTATTCTTTTTTTAAGCTGAGGACTAA
Source organism: Cricetiscus sungorus (assembly GCA_030556225.1). Taxonomy (NCBI): domain Eukaryota; kingdom Metazoa; phylum Chordata; class Mammalia; order Rodentia; family Cricetidae; genus Cricetiscus; species Cricetiscus sungorus. Next base: position 9,695,899 of record JANBXA010000372.1, read on the forward strand.
ACCCAGGGCCTTGTGCTTGCTAGGCAAGCTCTCTACCACTGAGCTAAATCCCCTACCCCTGCATTATATATTTTAAAGGAAGTTTCCTTGTTGAGGTTTGCATGAGAGCAAATTTTAGAATTTTTAAGGCTATGCTTACTGTCAGCTGTCATGTTGGATTAAAGACTGAGTAGCCATGAAAGTAAAACAGATTTGACCTAGGGAACATATGCCAGGATCTCTAGGGAAACATAATCATTCTAGCATAGTCTCTTAACTTATGTCCAATTGCTTTCAAAATAATAACTGTGACATACTTTTAGAAAATGATTGGCAAAAGGTGTGCTTCTATTTCTTGATGTGAATTTTAACAGAAACTCTTTGAGAGGGTTTTTCGGGATAGTCATTGCTCTGGGACTCGGGAAGAAAAAGGCAAAGACATCACAAAAGGAAGAGTGCTAGGTAAGAAACATTTTTTTAAAGTTTAAAAACATTAATTGAGGGCCTGGAGAGATGCCTTAGCCTCAGCAACACTTGTTGCTTTTGCAGAGGACCCAGTGCCCCCATGGTGATCCATCATGTATATGCTCAGGCTAAACATTTATGTACATAAAGTCAACTAAATAAATCTAAAACAAAATTTGGAATTTATTTGTCTGAAATGTTTGTTTCACCATTTGAATGAACTAAGGAATATTTTATGAACTCTTATTCTGGAGCTGTATATTCACTCATGTCATATTGGAAACTTATCACCCTCAAAAGTGAATTCTACATTTTAGTCAACTGATATGAAAACACTATTCTTCCTAGATCACAGGATGACTTGGAAACCCATCTAGTCAACTTTGACATTTACCTGTTGGAGCCACTTGTTCCTCTTATTGTACATCACAACCCTCTCCATCAACCAAAATGTCCCACCCCTAGGTGTGCACTCTCTTACTTTAGTTATATCCATTGGTTATATTATCACTATTTTGAAAAATTAACTACATGTTTCATTAAATATGTATTCATTTCATCAGCATATTTTATATTTCTACACTGACCATAGTAAATACAAAACCTAAAATAATCATTTTTCAAGTAAAGCATGACCATCCTATTTCTTCATGTGCTCAGAGTGGGTGTTATCACACTTCATAATTTTGACCATTTTCCCTTTTCCCTTTTAGCATGGGTTGAAAAAGATGATCTCTCAAAGGTAAGGCAAATAACTTTTTTCTTGAATTACTAAGGATACACATTGTAAATCATACATTTACTACATATCTTGCTTCAAATTCTATTCAGCCTACAACTACAGAGAAAAAGCCTTCTGCAGATGAAGTGGAAATCATCAGGCTAAAACCTTCCAAACAAGGTAAATTTTATAATTCTACAGGATCTGGGAAGAAAAAATATTAGAACTACCTACCATTTTCACAATATTAATTCTATCCCCCAATACTGATGAGAAATCTGACATAACAGACTCAGTTTTCACAGTGGCTATCAGTGTTTCAAGGAGAGTCATTTACAAACATAAACAGAAAAATATGTAGAGACTGGCTTAGAGGTTTCTAGTTTCAGTGTCAAAATTATGGGTTTAGATTCTAAACATAATAGGCATATATGAGTATTATTATTATTGGAGTTCTGAGATTTTCCAAAAGTTTAAACATGCTACCTAGAGATCTGGTTGTCATAATCCACACCTGATTTCTCAGCCACTTGGGAGGCTTATGCAGGATATTACTTGTACCCAAAAATTCTGTGTTGGTGTGGTTGCAGAGCAAGATATATTCTCTTAAAGAAGAAACAGAACCAATTTTCATTTCACAAACAGTCCACTTGTTATCTCTAAGTTGAGTACAACATTCTGTACCAGTTTAGTGCTGATAAATCATTACTGCCGGCATGTAGCAGTCATCTGACATAATACTATGCACTTTTGAATAAGCTACAATCCCAAACACTGATACTGTTTCACCTGTCATGTTTGTTGTACCATTTTCTTCCTTTTTACATTGGGGAATATGGAGAAATCGTAGGAGAATATGGGGAATCATAGAAGAAAATCCTATGATTTTTTTCACTTGATATTGCACAGTCTTACATGTGTTACTCCCCAGACCTTCTATTTATTATTATAATTATCCTTATTAATATCATTATTATTGTTGTTGTTATTTTGCTCAGCTTTGTAGCAACAAAGAGCACAATGCTTACAACAAGAGCTATGTGAATTCCCTCACAATTTACAAAGAAGAAATATTGAGCAACCAAGGACAATTACAAACATTTGAGTTTCTTTTTACATCTATTTTTTTCTTTTTGCCAGTAATTACTAGCATTACTTGAGGAATTCAGATTTGTACATTTTTTATTTAACAAAATCCACTCTCTTTTTGGCACTAATAAGGACATACCCTAGATATTTCTGAAAACACCACCTCTGTGTCTGCTTTGCATCAGGTTTATCTCTGCTTTGTTGCCTTCTGGGAGCTCATATTCATATTCCACTTACACTTTGTCCACCACTTTTAGAATACACATGTATAATGCAACATGAAGAAGTTAGCATACAACTTCTCAGTTACAAGACTTTCATAATCTACCTCTGCACAAATCTACCTCTGTAGCTCTTTTCTTCTATCATTATTGATGCTTCCATCTTCATCCATCACTATATTTTAGCCAAGCACTCTGTTGAATACTCCTCTCCCTCTTCTGTTGTTGCTGTCTTTCATGCTGTCACCATTTCCTGCCCTTCCTCTGCCTAAAGTTGCTCTTTCGATGTCAAACCAGGCATCATTTCAAGGAAATGTAGTCGCTGTACATTTCAAGAACAATTCCAAAATCGCCACGCCATCACCTAGAAGGTGCATAATAAGTAATTATTGAGAAAAACAAAGAAAGAATACACACTTAGATGACTAAAAAAGTTGCCCACTCGAGTCTGAGAGTGATCTGTATTGACACATAAAGAAGTAGTTTACAGCTCAAGGGGTAATGATAGGTTCTACCATCAGAGTGCTGTGGTAGACCTAAGCAAAGTGCTGCCTGCTTATCAGGGGAGAGGCATAATCTAGGATGAGTTTAGATATCAGATGGGATCTTAACAGATAATTCGTCAGAACATGTCAAGTGGTAAAGCTTAAGGTTACCTGAAATTCCTTGGGGAAACAAAAATGCACTTTGATATCATCGATTTTAAGCTGTTTCTACATAGTGACATAGAGACTACTATTTGATATTATCTTAAAGTTTATGTTCACAAAATATATAGATTTGTCTGTAGAGGTAGTCATAGAAGTGTCATCGGAAGAAGAACAGAAGGGAGATGATGATTATAATGGCACTGCATGTCAACAGCATTTGGTAAGGAAACAATTTCTCATTTAGTGTTTTGTTATGTTTATTAGAGTAGCACCAACCAAATGCAATCACCTCCACATCATCTTATGGAAATGATAGAAGGTTTTATTCTATAAGTTCTGACTAATTATAAAGTTCAGAATGTTCTTAGAATTGACTGTAACTAATCATTAAATTTTAATTATGCATTTATTTTGTTTATTTTTGGTCTTCCACATATATATGTATATATATATACATACATACACATACATACATATATATGTATATCCTCTTTTTTTTTTGAGACAGTGTTTCTCTGCGTAGACTTGGAACCTGTCCTAGCACTTGCTCTGTAGACTAGAGTGTTTGAACTAACAGAGATCCACCTGCCTCTAACTCCCAAGTATTGGGATTAAAGACATGTGCCATCACCACCTAACTTAACCTCTTTAAATTATAAAAAATAAAATAAAATTGTATCTTATGTCTAGACAATAGCAATTTTGAGCAATGTGGAGTTGATGGCACCTGCATTGGATTCAGGCAAAAGGGTGACCATTCCCAGTGGTTCAGAATTTATGGCTTTACATCACCAGTCAGTAACACCTAGGTTAAAGTTTGGATTCTATCTTTCTACATATCTAGTTGACTTCAGCTCTCTCTATATATACATTATATATCATTATATAGCAATTTTCGTTCTGTGTGGTGGGTTCTTCATATTTTTATTTTTATATCTTCTTCTCTTGCTTTCCACAGACAAGTTACTCACAGTTCAAAAATAGTTCTTGAGTGTCTGTTCTGTCTGTCACCATGACCAATTGAGTTAGATGCTTCTGAGCAGAAGTTGAGTGTGGTTGTCATCCACCAATCATTCCACACAAGATTCATCACAATATATGCCCCTTATTTCATGGAAAGAGCAGAATTTCTGTGATTATTTGTGTTTATTGAGTACACAAAATAGAAGCCATTTACATAGCTTTTAGTTCAAACCCACAGGTGTAGCTGTGTCTGTCCTAATGGCAAAGATGCTGGGGGGTCAGGTGAACGGGAAACAGCAGACTCATTTATTTAGCAATGGGGGGGTAGCGACCTTATACACCTTCCCAGCACCCAGGCGTTCCTATCTGTTAACATTGCATGGTGGCCCCTCATTGGCTAGACACTATCAGGACCTCTGACAGCATCAGGCAGACCCCAGGTTGGCTCATTTCTCGGCCTTTTAGGCCTTAAGTTCCTACACACATGAATAAAATAGTTATAACATATGAATTTCTGCACTGTTCACCTTGAGTTAACTTCCACAAATATAAATCATGCAAACAGAAGAAAATTATTTATTGAATTATGGTGAAAATCAACCTAGAAATGCATCATACAGAAATATAACTATAAATTTCTTAACATTTTAGTATTTTTTTTTAAATATTACCTATTAAGCCGAGTATGGTGGCACATGCCTTTAATCCCAGCACATGGTAGATAAAGGGAGGCAGATCTTTGTGAGTTTGTGGCCAGTCTGGTCTGCATAGTAAGTTCCAGGATTGCTAGAGTTATGTAATAGTGAGACCATGTCTTAAAAAAAAAAGACAAAAACAAATAAAGTACATCAAAGAAGTAAGTTTTAAAATATATGCTATTTGGGTTCAGATAATTGTTTAGCTGGGGCTGAGAAAATTGCTCAGAGGGTCAAGTGTTGCACAAGCTTGAGATACTGAGTTCAGGTTCCCAGGCTCAGTGGTGTGTTACCTCTGTGCTGAGGGTAAGGATGGACACAGGTGGATTCTTGAAGCTTGTTAGCTAGCCAGTCTAGCCAAAATAGCAAGCACATAAAATAAGGAGGAAGCTACCTGAAGTCAATCTCTGGCCTCCACACACACAACCACAGGTACATGCATACTCATAAAGTTGGGTGCACAGATGGGTAGAAGATGGAGTATGGGGAAGGAATATGATAATGTGTAAAATTCTCCAAGAATAAGCAAATGCATGTTTAAAAAGTTCATATTAAAAGTTCATACCTCTCCATATTATGAAATAAAAAAAATGTATAATGCTTTATGTTATAGTCTAATATTTGTAAAGGAAAATTGTGTCTCTCTGAAATGATCCTGATTTATCTTTTCCTAATAATATATACACGAAAGCACATGCACATATACAATCCAATGTGTGGCTGTTTTGGGGATGAAGTGCTATCAAAGACATCAAAGGATAGTATATAACCTCTAGAATTGACAGAGACATCTCACTGCCTGGTCAGTAATCCAAAGTTCCTCTGTAATGTTGGAGCAGCCATCTTCAGCCCATAGGCCACAGTGTATCTGGCAGACTTCCCAGCAGGCAATTTTAAACTATCTACCTATATTGGCAGTTTGTCAGTCATTTTTCTCCGTGTCCTACAGAATGTCTGGCAGACTTTTCCATAAGGCAGGAACCCTGCAGAACTGCCCTGTCTTGTTTTGTAAATTCAGCAGTCACTTTCCTGTGGATTCTGTGTGTCCAGCTTATGCAGCATGCAAACAGTCCAGGCAAGAGCAGTTTCTTGCCCAAATGGCTAGTGTCTCCATATTGAAAGCAACTCCATATTGAGTTTTCCTGATGTCTATCTTCCTTTCTGTCATAATTGGTGTTGCCAGAAGCAGTTGTGTCTCACTGTCATGAAAAACCCTAAACCATTTTAAACGCCATATTCTGTAGGCCTTTGAAATGTTTGAAGGAAAAATCTCAAATACATCTCTGTATATCTAAAAAACCTAATTAACATAAGTTTTGACTATTATAGGTGATTATAACCTATATTTAATTATACATTACATTTTTAAATAAGCTGTATAAACACAATATCTAAACAGGAGAATATACATTTAACAAAATTAACCTTAAATTTGTATCAATAAACCAAAATTCATACCAATATAAAGTATTCTTTCCTTTATCATATTCCCTTTTATTTTTTCCTTTAAAAAGAGATTGGCTGTGACCATTAACCAACCCCATTTAAATGAAAAAAAATTATAAACAGTATTTGGGAATTTGGGCATCATTCTTTCCCAACTGCTTCTTGCTCTTTGGGGGCATTGTGAATACCATTGGGATCCTGAGAAAACACGGAAACCTGGCCAAATCCTGGCTGTAGTAGTCTGAGGTTGCATCGTTTCATCTGTCTCGGATGTTAGATCACATGAAACACTGCTTTCAGGCAGTCTTACTTGATCAAACCATATCCGTCTAGAATGAAACCACAGCTTTTCATTTTCTGTGGAAACAAAAACAGAACCTCTCTTCCAAAGAAACATATCCTTAGACTTAAATTTTGAAGTCAAAGCATTTTCAAAATATGTAGGTGGATTAATCCAACAGCATTGATAATCAAATGTTTGACAGCAGCTGTGGCTCTTCAGCAATCAGACAATCTAAAGACAACACAATGATATATTGTATATAGACTCTCTGCGCCTTTTAACAGACCTGTGCAATATTTTTCTTTTTTTTTTTTTCACCACTAATGCTGAGTGAGGAAGACACTCTTAAAGGAACTATGAACCTCTGCTTGTCTCTAGCAAACAGAGCCCATCTGATAAAATGCAGCTATCAAGAAGTGGTACTTGTTTTTGTTCTTTTGTTTTTAGAACAAAAGATTTTGTCAAGTTTTACGTGGAAATTTATGTATTGGGTGCCATTTGTTGCTGGAGTTTCTTGTCCCACCAGGTCCTACTGCCACTACAGCCACAAATAAAAACACATGTGCTATATTAGTTAAAAAAAACTGCTGGCTAATGGTTAGGGCTTCTTATTGTCTAGCTCTGTCTTAATTATTAACTCATAACTACTAATTTGTGTATTTTTACATGGCCTTATGTTACCGGAGAATGCCTGTTGTGTCCTACCTTCCCTGTCTCTACATGACATCTCCTTGCTACACCTCTCTGCCTCTCTCCCCAGCATCTTCCTCATCTCTTGGCCCCACCTATCTTTCTGCTTTTATTGGCCAAACAGTGTTTTACTCATCAACCAATAAGAGAAACACACATCACAGCCAGACATCTGCCATCACAAAACAAAAGCTGACAGCTTTCTTTTTATTTTACCCCCTTGTTATTCTTAGAATTTTAGAGTTCTGTGTACACATTAATCATGTCCCAATATTATATTTTTATATATATTTGCCTTGAGAACAAATATGCTTGCCCTAAATAATACCATGTAATCTGTCTCCTAAAGTTAATAATGACCTATCTGTAAATCTTCTGAATGACTCAGAAGAAATTAAATTCTTCTGTCTCTGAAATTAAATTCATTGGCCTTATGTTTGCCTAACTATATAACTCTACCTTGACCTCCTTTCCCCCCTTTACTGAAAGTGCTATCAAGTGGACATGATAAACTAAAGCTGAGGAGATGCTGTACTTAAGCTCGCCTCATAGTTTCACCCTTGGTTTCCCATCTGATTACCAGGTACAAAGGTGATTACATTGACAGCCTACTTATCATCATTATTATTGCCATCCCCCTCCTACTCATTATGTGTGCATGAATTTGAATTTCAGTGCGTGTGAACATACACATTTTATTGTATGCTTGTGACTGTCAGAAGACAACTTTGGGAGTCTGTTCTCTCCATTCAACACACATTCTGACAGTTGAATTCAGCCTTGCACATCAAGCACTTTTATTAGTTGGGGCCATCTAGCTGGCCGGTCACCAACTATTTTGAAATATCTTTTCTTTTCCTTTCTCCCCACATTGTGGGCTTCTACCCTTATACAGTTGGAAATGAGACTTGTATACAATTGTTTCTTCTGAAAGAACTCACTTCTTATTGTGTGGGTTGCCTGTGCTATGAGAAGGAATTCTCACCTTCTGTCTAGAGTGAGATATTCCTCATGTGATTTGGCCTTGATCTTCATGTTTGTGCAATCCATCTCATTACCAGTAAGTGTATTCCACTTTTTCCTCATGATGCTTTGTCTACAAGGCCCTTTGTTCTCTCCCTCTCTATCTTTAAAATTATGATGAATTGATCCTTTCTTATATAATCATTGTAAATGCACTTTGGTGTTAGAAATAATAAAATACATTTCTTCTCATTTGTTGTCATGTGTCACTAGCACAACTTGAAAAAAGAAGTTAATGTCTCTTGTCTGCTTTTCACAGGATTGTGTCTATAACTTGACAAACTATAAATATGTCTGTCTTAGTGACTGATACAGTGAGTTGGTGATGGAGAGAATGGATGAAGTAATTAATTTCTGAAGTCATGTTTTCTTTGTTTTTCATGCCAGGAAGAAGAAACAAAGCAGACAGTAGGGAAAAGAAACCAAAGGAATCCTTCCAGTAAGCAAATGAATTATGAAAATCCCAGTTATTCTAATGGGAGGAATAGCAACATTTATAAATTTGCAAATGCGCATGAAAAGTGTTTTATGTGCAAGTACTAACATAATAAAAAATACAAGTGTGCATACTCTCAAATAAACATTGCTTTTAAATAGCTTTTCTTGTTCAGTTCCTACTATAACAATGACTTCCTGGAAATGCTTCAAACACCTGAAATTTTGTCTTGTTGTTTCAACAAAATATACAAACATCAAAATGTAGTGTGTAGCATGATAAATAAAAGACCCAGAGACAAATACTGAGGTTAAGCTTCAAGCTGAAGGTCAGCAAAACAAAATAGCCAGCCACTAGCTCTTACCTCTACCTCAGCTCAGACCAAAGGGGCAATTCCCAAACTGTTCTAAACTTCACTGCTCCTCAGATTCACTCATACTGCTATGCTCTCTCCAAGGTGGTTAGAGACTGAATTGCCAGAGCTGAGACCCTGTTCCTGTCTTAAACACCTCATGAATCTTGGGATTAAAGACATGAGCTCTGCTACTCTTTTAGACTGCTTCAATCTCATATATCCCTGGGTGGCCTTGAACTAGCAAAGAAAATACTTTTTTATCTATCCAATAGACTAATTTATTCCTTTTCTTGGGGCAATTTTTCTGGATTATGTGTCTCTTTTCTTCAAATGTCTCAATTGTCCAGTGGACTCTAGATTCCTTAATGGGATGCCTTTATTTTCCTGAAAAGATAAAACTGAAACCCTTTCCCTAAATTTTTGAGGTAATTCTCCTTTGACAAGTTGTATATGATCAAACGAAAAGCATTTGCTGGTTTTATAGATTAAAACTATAGGTTAGTTTTTAGATTAAACGGCCATGCTGCTTGATGATCTCTTCTAATTAATAGGTGTTTTGTTCAAATAAAATCTTTATCAATTTTTATGGTCTCCATAGCTTTCTTCACAGTGGAAACCAATGCAAAACCTCTTCCCCAATGTAACACATGCCCTGGTTTCCATTCAGAGGTCAAGGCAATTTTAAAGTATATCAGCTGATTTAATTCTATAGTTTTTTTCTATTAATGTCTCCCTGCAACTGTTGTTCCTTTCTCACTAGCATTCAGAAAATTCAAAGTAAATAAGGCACCATGGGGATTCTTTATCATCCCTTTCTGTTTATTTACCATATCCTTTAAAGTTCGATTTGATCTTTCCCTATTTTGGTGAGGACAAAGTCTTGTACCTAATTTACTTTTTATTCTAATTTGCATTGTCAAAATATCTTTTAATGTCTCTTAAACCATTTACACTTTACATACTTTTAGTGGCTTTCTTTTCTGAGTCTGGTAAACAAGGGGGACTATAACTGTACTATCTAGTCTTCAACCCCCTCAAAGACTTGAGAAGGAATTAATATTAACTGAGTAAACAGGAAATGCTAGCAAGCTACTTCCAAAAAATGTGACAAATGACAAAAGCAGCTGGTTGCCTGGACTCACCCAAGGTTCTTCTGCAAAGTTGGGGCATTCATCTTCAGCCTATAGGCCTAGCGTATCTGACAGACATTTCTGTGAAACAGGACATTCTGAAGGATGTTGTTTTGTTTTAGAAAGGTTTGCAGTCACTCTCTTTTGTGTCCTATTTGTCCGATTGTGACAGCACACCATCAGCAATCAAGGCAAGGGCACTTTCTTGCCCAGTGGCTACTTTTACCACAAAGAAAGTAAACTACATGTGGAGTTCTTCAGTGCTCATCATCTTCTATATAGTTCTTTTGATGTCAATCATCTGCTCTGAAGTAGATCAGTGCTGCCAGGAGCATACATGTCTCATTGTCATAAAAAAACAAAACAAAACAAAACAAAAAAACCCATGTTATTAAAATGTCTTAAATGCCAAATTCTGTAGAGATCTGAAGAGTCTGAAGATGACCTATCTAAAATATATCTCTGTTTGACCTTGAAGACCTTACCTAATTGACTACAAGTTCAATTATAATAGGTGATTCATTATTAACCTACATTTCTTTATTATGTTATATAGTCGGTAACAATAACTTTCCAGGATTAGTAATTTGCCTTATATTCTTAAATGAGCTTTATAGATATGATACATTAAACAATATTAGAAATATATGTACAGTAAGTTTTACCAAAATTAATCTCAAGTTTGTATCAATATTTGTTTGTAATACACAAAAGTCCAATACAATGTAAAATATTTAAAATTTGTAGTTGCTTTTTAAAAATAGATTCAATGATCTACCTTTTTATCTTATATCTATGTCTTCCATTTTTCCTTTTTAGAGTAGATTCAATAATCTACGCTTTTATCTTATCTATACTTTGTTACGGGCAGGATTTCCCCTGCAGCAGCCGCCGGTCCTGCTGCCATGGTCCTGCTGCCACATGAGCCCCAAATAACACTCAGAGACTCTGTATTTGATACAATCCTGTTGGCCAGTTACCATTATTGTTCATGGGCTAGCTCTGTCTTAATTATTAACCCATTTCTACTTATCTAAGTATTTCTACGTGGCTCATCTTATCGGTGAACCGCGGCCGGCATCTTCCTTCCTCCCCGGTCTACATCTTGACTCCTCCTTCTACTTCCTCTTTCCTCCTCCTGGTCTCGTAGCCCCACCTATCTTGTTTCCTATTGGCCACAGGCTTTATTAATTAACCAGTATGAGAAACATATTTACAGAATAACATCTCCCATCATCTCCTCTTTTCTGTCTAAAATAAAAGAAGGGGTTTAACCTTAACATAGCAAAATATATCATACAACAGTTATCAAACAAGAATCACAGTTAACAATATATAGGTCATTAACATTTTGTCAGACTTAAAGAAAATATCATCTATCCTATCTTTGTGAGTCTAAAGTCCTATATGTAATTTATCTTTAATCCTAACTAAGGAAAACTATAACCAAAACTATCTGTCTTCAACTCCTTCAAAGACCATAGAAGGATAATATATAAACTCTAGAAATGACAGAGACAACTCATTGCCTAGTCAGTCACCCGAAGTTCTTCTGTAATGTTCCATTTTCAACCCAGAGGCCACAGTGTGTGTCCAGACTCCTCAACAAGGCAGGGAACTTTAAACTGTCCACCTGTATTGGCAGTTTGTCAGTCATTTTTCTTTGTGTCCTGTAGACTGTTTGGCAGGCAGCCTCTTCCATGAAGCAGGAATCCTATAGCAATGTCCATCTTGCATCACCAGTCACCTTTTTGTGGGTCCCGCATGTCCAGTTTCTACAACATAAAGTCAAAGAGTCCAGAAGAGCAGTACCTTGCCTAAATGGCTAGTCTTGCCATATTAGAAGCAAACTCCATAACCCGTTTCTTCGATATCCATCTTCCTTTCTGACGCAGGTGGTGTTACCAGGAACAGTTGTGCCTCACTGTCAAGAAAATCCCTAAACCATTTGAAATGCCATATTCTGTAGGTCTTTGAAAGGTTTGAAGAATGCCTATCCATCTCAAATATATCTCTGTATATCTAGAAATCCTAACTAACTTAACTCCAAGTTTTGACTATCATAGGTAATTCTCTAATCTGTACTAAATTATACATTACATTTTCAAATGAGCTATATAAACACAATATCTAAACAAGAAGTTACAAAATTGACCTTAAATTGTTTCAATAAAAGAAATCCACTCCAAAGCAAAGTATTCATATCTATACCATAATTCCCTTTTTACCTTTAAAAAGATTGCTTGTGGTTATAGCCATTTATAACCAAGCCCATTTAAATGAAAACAAACATTTATAAACAACATTTGGGAATTTGCGCGTCGTTCTTTCCAAACTACTTCCTGCTGGTAGGGGGTGCTGTCATGGGGGATCCTAAGAAGATGCCGAAATCGTGGCTGTAGTGGTCTGTAAGGTTGCAATGTCCCATTGACTTTGCTTCAGGGGGTCTTGCTTGATAAAACCACATTAATCTGGAAGAAATTCATTGTTTTTCATTTTCTGTGGAAACAAAAATAGAAATCCTTTTCCCCAGTAACTTGTCCTTAGGCTTAAATTTTGGAGTCAAAGCATTTTTAAAATATATAAATTGAATTAATCCAGCAGCATTTCTTTTATCAGTAGTTATTTTCTCAGCAATCAAATAATTTAAAGACAACAGAAGCCCATATAGTATCCAAAATTTTTCTGTGTTTTTCATCTTTACATGGCTTTTTTATTACTCTATTCTACTTCTATTTTTACATATTTTGAGACAGGGTTTCTCAGTGTAACTTTTATCTGTCCTGAAATTCAGTGCATACCAGGTTTACTTTGAAATCACAGAGATCTGCTTGCCTCTGTCTCCCAAGTGCTGGGATTAATGGCATGCGCCAACCCACCCGTCGATTCTACTTCCTTTTTTCTTTTTTAAACCATTGTATCCTGTTTCTTTTTCTCTCCCAAGCCAGTGTATTTTTAAAAATACAGTGTAAACCTTCATTGCAGCTCTCATACACACCAATGAATTGTTAGCAGAGCTCTTTAAAAGCAAGGCGGTTTTTTGCCGCTCATGCTAATTTTGGAAATCTCCCTTAAAGGAGCGGCACAAATCTCTGTCTACAGCAAAACAAATCCAACTGAGAAAATGCTGCTACCAAGAGGTCTTGTTAGTCTCTGTTCTTTTGTTTCTAAAAACTATTTTTTAAGCTTTTGTTAAGTTTTAAGTGAAAGTTCTCAGTTCTACTTCTGACACCATTATGTTATGGCAGGTTTTTCCTCCCTGCTGGCCTCCCGATCCTGCCGCCATGGTCCCGCGCCACGTGAGCCCCAAATAACACTCAGAAGACTCTGTATATGATACAATCCTGTTGACCAATTACCATTATTGTTTATAGGCTAGCTCTGTCTTAATTATTAATCCATTTCTACTTATCTAATTATTTCCACGTGGCTCATCTTATCCAGGAGCTGCGGTTGGCGTCTTCCTCCCTGGTCTACATCTTGACTCCTCCTTCTACTTCCTCTTTCCTCCTCCTGGTCTCCTAGCCCCATCTATATTGTTTCCTATTGGCCACAGGCTTTATTAATTAACCAGTATGAGAAACATATTTACAGAATAACATCTCCCATCAATACTTTTTAGAAATAGATTCAATAATGTATCTTTGTTATCCTATCATATCTGTATTTTCTTTTTTTAAAACAAAAACCTTGAATCTAATCCCCTTTGTTCAACTTTCTTCCAGAGTGTAACCAACAACATTTTGTAACCAATCTCTCTAAACAATGACAAATTTCCATAACCTATTGATTCACCGAAAACCACTCACCCCACCTCTTGGAAATGTAGGCATTGTGGTTTTAAAGTTACTTCCTGCTACCTGGGCATGATGGCATCTTTATGAAATCCCAAAAAGAAAAATTTGGATTAACTATCAAACTGTATCAATTTTGTCCAGTCTCTGCATAATGGGAAAGTGCAAGACTTGTTTCAAGTCCTGGCTAGAGTAGTCAATGAGGCTGGATTATCTCAGCTGGCCTCCTCACAATTGTTCTGAGCAGTTTGTAGTCCAGAGCAGATCATTAGTTGATGTTGTTCATCTTAATGGTGTTGCCATAGTCAAGGAGAAATTGTCCTTGTGGTGTTCTTCTTCCTCTTCTTTTTCCCCACCACCCACCCCCATCGCCTCTTCTTTCTTCTTCTCCAAGACAGGGTTTCTCTGTTAACAGACCTGCTTGTCCTGAAATCACTTTGTAGATCAGGCTGGCCTCAAATTCCCTGAGATCTGTTTGCCTCTGCCTCCCAAATGGTGAGATTAAAGGCATGTATGACTTCATCCCTGCTGGGATTCAATTTTCTGTTTGCAGACTTCAGAGATCCCATTAAGTCAGATTACTTCTTTTCTTGATAATTTTTTCCAGGTAGTTCTCACTTCTTCTTTGGATGTTTATTTGTTCAAAAACTTTTAAACTTTTCAAGATGGTTGCTTTTATTTTTCTGAAAAGACAAAAATGAAAGAGTGTTCTATTTTAAGCTTAAAAAAAATGCAATGCTGAATTTGGTTCTCTATGTAATTCTTTGGTCTGGGTTTGAATATCTTTATATCTGTTTTATAAATTTTTCTAAGGCCTGAATCTTAGCAGATATTCCAACCAACCTTTTTAGAGGCAAATCAAGAATATTAAAATGACAACAAAGATTATAAAAATGATAATTAACAGTATGTCAATCTTGGTTGATTATCCCTTCATTTACTTGTTCCACTTTTAAACTGCCTAATATGTAATCATGCAATTCTCTCCATTTTAATAGTGTTTTTCATTGTTTAGTATGGGGAAAAAAACTTCCTTTTTAAATTAATCCCTTCCTTTTAGAACTTCAAATTGTCTTACCAAACACGACAATGTCAGTGAACTGTGAGGTGTAGCACATCTGAATCAGAGAATTAGCTTGTGGCCATGAGCTAAGAGTGTCAGCCTGAGGAGAGTGGCTCTAGGACAAGTCTGAAAGCCTCATAAGTTTGGGTGGTAACTGAAGACTGTTTAGAAAAGCTACAATTGAAAAATTTTACACTTGTTCAAAGATTTGAGGTAAACAAACAAACAAACACAAAAGGAAACCTAGCCGATCAGGCAGGGACTCAGGCAGGAGGGACTCAGGCAAGAGTCCTGTCTACAGCTCAGGCTTGGGCCTGGCCTGGTGACCTCAAAGTGGCTTCTTCGTGCATTTGTACTTCAATATTGGGTGTCAATTGAACACAATAAATAAAAGACCCAGAGACAGATATTAGGGTTAAAGCTTCAAGCTGAAGGTCAGAAATACAAAGCAGCCAGCCACTAGTTTTTACCTCTAACTCAGCTCAGACCACAGTGGCAATCCTCAAACTGTCCCCAACTTCACTGCTCCTCAGATTCACTCAGACTGCTATATTCTCTGCAATATGGCTAGAGACTGAATGCCAGTTCTGAGACCCTGTTCTTGTCTTAAATACCTCTCATGAGTCCTGGGATTATGAGTAAAGGTGTTACTCTTTTAGTCCTATTAAATCTTGTTTAATTCTGGGTGGTCTTGAAATAGCAAAGATCCATCTACCTCATCATCATGAGTCCTGGGATTAAAGGTGTGTGCCACAATTGCATAATTTCTATAGCTAACTAGTGTGGTTGGCTTTGCAAATTGATCGCCAGTGACACTTTATTAGATCATAAGCAATATATCACCACAGTAGAGATAAGATATTTGTAATACACACACACACATAAATCTTTAAGTATGCACATTTAATTTCACTGTAACAAATGTTCTCCTTAATGTTTCTGTGACTACATTGTATAGATAAGACATCTATATTCCAGAAAGAAGTTGAAGACTCACTTGAGGACTCTGAGGTTTGTTCAACGTTGTTTTTGTTTTTGAAAGAAATAACTTTGAATTATGTATCTTTAGTAAATTTATTTCAGTAACACATCTTATGGATTAAACTTATTTTCTCATTTGTTATCAATTTTTTCTCACTCTACTTCAATACAAAAGTTAATCTCTTTTATGCTCAGCTTCTCAGGGGTTGTGTCTATAACTTGACAGATTAGAAACTTTTAGTGACATTGAGAGAGTAATAGAGACACCGAGAAACATAATTTCTGAAGGTTTTGTTTTCTCTGTTTTTCATGACAGGGAGTAGCAACAGAGCAACCCTTAGGAAAAGGTAAACAAGGGGGTCCTTCTTGTCAGCAAAGAAATAATGAGAATTTCAGTCATAATTGCAGAGGTAACAAAAATGATAAATTTGCAAATATATGTGAAAATTTTTATGCTCAAGTAACAATATCATAATAAAATGATTACAGACATTCTAACCCCTCTTCCCAGCCAGATCTCATATATTCTTTCTCGGCATCTAACCCTGTGAGGGTACCTGATCCTCTATGTTACCTTTCCAAACCACTGGATCTAGCCAGATTTTCACATTTAGTGCCCAGATTAGTCTGGCTAACCCTTCCAAGACCCATCTAGCCAAGACCCATCATAATCTCTGGCTTCTCAAGTGACAATTACAACTAACCTCTCTACTAAACTAGGTCCTGCACTTCTTTGCCAAGTTCTAGCAAGATGAGTCTGCCTCATTCTACCCTCTTCATCCTCAACATCTATATCTAATCCCAAACTCCAGTTGGACTAGGATGCACATCTTGCATACCAGCCAAGAACCCTTTTTCCATCTGACTTCATTCTTGTTAAGCCATATTGAACTTTCAGACTCAACTGATCTGTGCTTACCTGCTGTGTTTATATATATTATAAACAAAACTCACAAGTGTACATGTCCAGAATTCACATAAAAAATACAAATAACGTGAAACCAAAACTGTATTCCCCTCACCCTATATCCACCAGTCTTTATAAATGTTCACCGCTGAGAATTAAATATATGAAACCAGGACACAGAATTTAAAATAATAATCATAAACTTTATCAAAGAATTCAAGAAGTTTAAAGAAGACACAAAGAAACAGCTCAGTGAACTTAAAGAAAGTCAATGCCTGAGTGATGTTCAGAATTTTAAAATATAATTCAATAAATAGAAACACTGAAGAAAACTCAAGATAAACTGAAGACGAATTTGAAAACTTCAACAGTCCAACCAGAAAACTCAAGGAGAAGCCTTAAAAGTCAAATGAATCAAGCATAAATCAGGCTAAAAAATTAATTGTATGATCTAGACAAAGTATACAAAAAATTAAAAATAAAAACTAACAAAAACACCCCTCCCCCAAAACCCCCAGAAAGGAACATTCAGCCAATGAAAAAATGTGGATCACCATAAAAAGAACAAACCCTTGAACTGTAGGAATAGATGAAGGAGAAAAATCCCAGGTCAGTGTAATAAACCAGATCTTCAACATGATCATCAAAGAAAACTTCCACAAACCAAGGAACCACTTATACATAAATAAGAAGTATATAAAACACCAGATAAGACCAGAAAAGAACCCCCCCCAGGACATATCATAGTTAAAACTCCAACTATACAAAGAAAGAACACTGAAAGACAAAAAAGACAACAAACAAAACAAAACAAACTAAAAAAACTCTCAAGTCACATATAAAGAGAAATCCACCAGGATCATAACAGTGATTTGTCTGTGAAAACTCTACATGTCATAAAACCTGGAACAATACATTCTTAATCTTAAAAGACCATGACTGCAAACTTAGAATACTGTATCCAGCAAAACTGTGCCATGGTTTATAAAAACAGAAAAATTTTTATGCTATGAATAGACCACATCCTGAGACAAAAAGCAAAAGTAAATATTTTTTTAATTTTTATCCCAGTTTCCTCTCTCTTCCCTCTCCTTCCCTCCTTCCCTCCCTCCCTCCCTCCTTATTTTCCTCTCTCCCACCCTCCCATCCCAAATGACTTGGCAAAAGAAAAATCTTAATTCCAAAAACTTGAATAAAACCACTATGCATATTTTACCTGACCATAATGCAATAAAACTTAAAATTAACATAAAAGAAATCTCCAGTATGTATATAAACTCATTGAGAGTAAGAAACTCATTACTGGGTTTAAGAAGAAGTCAAGGGAAAAAGCTCTTGGAATTTAATGAAAATGAAAACAAAACACAAGAAAAATTCTTGAGCAAATTGAAAGGAAGCCACATGAAGAGCTTTCATGGTCAGGAAAAATGCTCAAAAATGACTTAATGATGTAACTCAAGACTTTAGAAAAACAAGAACAAACTAAACTCTTACCCAGTAAATGTCAAGAAATAATATAAACCAGAACAGAAATTAATGAAATAGAAACAATAAAGGCAATAGAAAGAACCTGTGAATCTGAGTACAGATTCTTTGATAAGATAAAACCAACAGACCCTTGGCCCAATTACCCAAAAAGAAAAAGTGTTAGGTCCAAAGTAGGTTTCCCAAAATGGCAGTGCTGGTGACAATGTGATAATGTCCTAAAGAGGACTCTGACCAGTAAACAACAGGATTACTATTGGGTAAACAGCAGCTTAAATTCAGCATTTCTTGGGAATCAGCAGGTTTCTGTTTATCCTTAATCTGACTCTAAAGTCAACTACTTCTGGTGTCCTAGCTAGTTTCATGACACATTCTGGAGTCATATGAAAGGATGGGACATTATTAACTGAGAAAACACTTCCATAAGATCCAGTTGTAGGGCATTTTCAAATTAGTGGTTGATGAGAGAAGATCAGCCCATTGTGGGTGCTGCCACTACTGGCCTGGCAGTCCTAGGTTCTATAAGAAAGCTGGCAGAGTCTTTACTGGAAGCAAGCCAGTAAACAGCATCCATCCATGCCATCTGCATCAGTTCTTGCCTCCAGGAACCTATGTTGTTTGAGTTCCTGTCTTGACTTCCTTCAATGATGAATAGTGCTGTGGAAGTATAAGTCAAATAAACTCTTTCTTCCCTAAGTTTCTTTGGTCATAACACTAGTAACCCTAACCAAGACATCCAACAAGGATATATAGTTGGTGGTGAATCCAAACAGCCTGAATCTGCTCAAAGACACCCCCCACCCACCCATTGACTGACTTATAAAATCTGCTTGCTTTATCACCATTTTTGCTTTTCTCTGTACACTAAGAGATAGTAGTTTGATCCCCAATAAATCTGTCTGTCTACCCACAGTGGTCTAGTTTAGTGGTTTCACTGCACCCTTGCTTATAGTAGGAAGCCTAATTAACAGAATCAGCAATGAACAGGAAACATTTACAGTAGATTCTAAAGTGACTCAGAATAGCTATAAGGAAATACTTCAAAAACTACACTCAGTTGAGTTGGAAAATGTAAAAGAAATAGATTTCCAGATTCAGCCAAACCACCAAAATTAAATCAAGATGTCAACAACCTAAATAAACCCACACAAATGAGGAGATTCAAACAATATTAAAAAGCCTTACAGCTTAGAAAAAAAATTCAAATGGATTCACAGTAGAATTCTACCATACTTTCAAAGATTTACAATCTTTCTTATATTGTACAACAACAACAAAAGCAGAAAATAGAGCATTCCCTAACCCCTTCTATGAAGGCAGTATCTGTATATATCAAAACCTCATAACACAACAAGAAAAGAAAACTAAAGACTAATATCTTTGATAAACATAGGTTCAAAAATTGAAGTTTCCATAAAATATCTGCAAATAGACATTTAAAATTTTAGAACATGTTGGTTTTATTCAAGAGAGGCATGGATGTTTCAACATATATAAGACATTAAGTGCCAAAAACCATTAAGTGGACTTAATGACAAAAGTAATTTGATCATTATGGATGTAGAAAAAGACTTGGACAAAATCCAATATGCCTTTATGATAAGTTCTAGAAAGGGTATGACTAGAGGGAACACATGAAAGTATAATAAAAGGTACATATGAAAAACACACAGTGAATAGCATCACAAATGAAAAATTTGGGTCAATACCACTGAAGTCAGATAGTAGTGGGGTGCATTTTTATCCAAACCATCACCTTAAACATAAGACAAAGTGCAAGTATGCATATACCAAGACTTGTTTCTCTTAAACATTTTTTCTTGCCCATTTTCTACCATAACAATGCCTTCCTGAAAATGCATAAACTTTCTGAATTTTTTGTTTTTTTATTTTGTCAAAATGTATAAAACATGGTGGAGATAAGATAATATATATGCATATATATAACATATTATTCATGTGAAATCTTTAACTTCACTGTAACATGTGTTCTCATTATTGTTTTTGGAATTACATTGTATAGATGTCAAGACCAAATCACAGAAAGATGAAGATTCAAATGAAGTCACTGAGGTTGGTCTAATGTTTTTGTTTTTCACAAAAAGCTTTGAATGCTGTAGCTGCTCTAAACTTGCTTCAGTCTTAGAACTAATTAAACCTTTAATGTATCACTTGTTATCAAATGTCCCTGACTCTGCTTGAATATAAAAGTTGAATAATTTATAATTTGTAGGAATTTTTAATTAAAATAGAATTATTTTACTTTCTCCAGCTCCTTCCAGATTTCCTTCCTACAGCATGTGTGAGTGCTGACACACACACACACACACACACACACACACACACACACACACACACACACACACCTATAACCTGTTGAATCTTTTTGTTGTTTGGAAGTCAATACTTTATATTGGCTAACTAATAAGATAGTCCATCCCTGAGAGAATTTTTTCATTAGTTGTCAATAGTTCTTTGTGTAAGGCTGGGACACTGTGGAATATTTCCTTCTAGGTAAGCATGTCTATTAGTAGTATCAATGTCCTAATTTAGTTTATGCAGCTGTTTCTAAGATACTGTTTTATAGAAGAGTTCCTAATATTCTATCTCTTACAGTTTTACTGTTCCTATTCCTCAATGTTCCTTGAGCCATAAATTCAGGAGCTGTAACATAGATTATGCACTTTGTGTGGGCTTCCCACAACTGATCATCTCTGCACTGTGTCCCATTGTGGTTTTGTTGGCGGGTTCCATTTTTTGTGAAGAAGGCTTCTTTGACTTTATCTGTGGGTTTTAGAATAGAATTTAGAATGAAGCTAGGGATTATGCTGGTTTAGTCAAGTGGTAGATCCTTTTCTTAGATTCATGACCTGAATGTTGACTACGTTTCTATTATCAGGCATGATTTCCCACCTGTTGGGTGAGCTTTAAGACTCATTAGATAGCCATATGTTATCACCAAAATGTGAGATCCCCTTATTGCAGTCTAGCCTTCATAGTTCCAGAAAATACTATGGAAGATGGCAAGGGAGGGAAGCAACACCTGCAACACCTATGAGTCACAACTATGTCCAGAATGTCTAAAACTTAATCTATGTTAGATTCTCATTGGAGAATTTTTTTTGTGGAATATTTGTTTAACTAGGCAAAGGTGTTTTACATTTTTTATGCTACACTTGATTGACTATATAAAGATGTGTTACATTTGTGTTAATTAAATAAAATTAACCTGGGCTCAGAGGGTGTTGGTTAGTAACTAGTTGACAGGAAATAGCAGGGAGGAGCATAGCATTGGTGGTGTGGAAGGAGAGAGCTTCTGGGGATGCCTACAAGTGTTAAAGCTCTGAAGGGAAAAGGTATCATGGTAGTGGGATGCCGAAGAACACCTATAGCTCAGAAGGGAATGGTATCTTGGCAGTCAGAAACCAAAGATTACCTACAGCTCCCAAGGGAAAATAACCCTAACAGAAGTGTTACAGCTCTGTTCCAGCGAGGGACAGTTTCCCCAGCTAAGTGTTATGGTCTTTGCTCCTGGGAAGTTTTCCCTAATGCTCGTATAATAACTCTGCTCCAGCAGGTGGTGACTTCACCAGTGAGATTGTTACAGCTCTGCTTTTCTCTACTCCAGAGAAAAGTTTCAGCTCTGCTCAGTTTCCCAGAATGTGACAAATCAGCTCCAGCAAGAGAAAGTTCCCCCCACCAAGGTGTTACATTTTTTCTTTGCAGAAGGTGTGGCCAAAGCTGGAATTGGACTAATGGATGCAAACCAACAAGAAACAAGCAAAGTAATTGTTTATCTTTGGGAAATGCCCTGCCAGGCCTCCTGCAGGCCCCAACATCAAATTTGGTTCAATCATTCCCTGCCAACACTGGGGAAACCCCTCCACAAAGCAATTAAAAGATTTACTAAAACCACACTGCTCTAGATGACAAAACAGCATCAGTAGGTAAAACAAGATTTTCAGGAGAAACCATAAAGCAAGTATTTTGGCAAACTTCTACAGATGATCAAAGACCAAAGTTAAAAATGTGAATAACAACAGAGAAATTGAGGGTTTGATAGACACAGGCACAGATGCAACAATAATTACACCAAAATCTTGGCATCCCCCTTGGCCTCTTCAGGAGGTAAATGTTCAGCTTCTAGGGATTGTAACTTTATATTATGTAAAACAAAATGGCAGTGCAGGGTAGTTCAAGTATATAGAACCAGAAGAACAGATAGGTAAATTAAAACCATATATGGCTAACATAGTAATAAATTTACGGTGTTATAATTTGTTGCAGCAATGAAAAACATAGATTAATATTCCCCCTGATCTCATAAACAAACCATAAAGTAAAGAATGCTTGTGAGAGAAATATTGAAAGGTATTGTCAAGAACAATCACAGCAAGGGAGGTTAGATTTAAAGATATTTTTTTTTCTGAAGAGAAATAGAGGGATATAGGAGGGATAGGATAAAAGGGTAGATTATTGAATCTACTTTAAGCTAAAAAGCAACTATTAATCTCAAATATTTTGCATTGGTATGGATTTTTGTATATTAATGCAAATTTAATACTATTTTTGTTATAACATAGTGTATATGTGTTTCTACTTTTGTTTAAGGAATTTTTGTATATTAATATAACTTAAAGGTAATTTTCTGTTGCAACATATTGTATATAAGTTTCTACTCTTAAGGTGTTGTTCCTAAGTATTTCATTTAAAAATGTAAATGTAAACTTCTAGTCATTGAAAGCTATTATTATAAACCATTTAGAATAATTAAGAAATGCAGATTAGTAGTCATCTATAACAATCAAACTTGTAGTTATGTTAGGTATGTTTTCAAGGTCGTTCAGAGATGTATTTTGATAGTCTTTAAACACTTCAAAGAGCTACAGAATATGCCATTTAAAAATGTTTTGTTAACATAGGGCTTCTCATGACAGTAAGAGACACATATGCTCTTGGCAGCAGCAATCTACTTCATAAAAAGATAATGGGCATTGAAGTACTTTCATATGATGTTTGCTTTCAATGTGTCAAATCTAGCAAAATAGGCAAGAATTGCCTTATTTGATGACAATATGGTTTACAAAGGCAACGTGCAGGACACAAAGAAAAGAGACTGCTAAACTTTGCCAAGACAAGGTAGAACAGTCCTTTCAAATTCTTGCTTCATAGAAAAGTCTGCCAGTATTCAAGATCTGTAGGCTGAAGATGGATGCCCCAAAATTGTAGATGAAACTTGGGTGATTGTCCAGGCAGCTGGATATCTCTGTCATTTCAATAACTTTGTAAATTGCTTGATGTGACCTTTTTGTTTAGTTAGATAATATGTCTTCCTGGAGTCTTTGATGAATTTAAAGACTACTACATAGTCATAGATATAGTTTTACTTAGTTATGATAGAAGGTAAATTAGGTACAGAGCTTTGGACTCATCAAGATATGATAGAAAATAGAGTGAGGTCTCGAAATTCGCCAAATACAAAGTGACTGGATATTATAAGTGTAATTCTTTCTTGATAACTATTCTTACTGTGTACAGTTTTACTATGTTAAAGTTAAAATCTTTCTTTTTATTTAGATAAAATGGGGGAATGCTGTGGATTATTTGTTTACCTAGGCAAAGATGTGTTGTGTTATGTTATATGTGTCTATGTAGCAATTGTGTTCATTAAATAAAAACCTGGGCTCACAGAGGGTGGATTAGCAACTGGTTGACAGGAAGGAACATTGTGTGGGCTTTTTTATTTGGATCAGGAGTGAGGCTTCAACAGCTAAGAGAGAAATCTAGTCCAGTTGCAATTCTAATTCTTTTAGCTTTCAGGTTTCCACCCAAGCATTTGAATCTCAAGTTTTATTAGAATAATATCTTTAGTGGCATCAAGAGAGCCATTGACTGGGGAAATAGGATTCCTCCCACCCCAGGCTATGGTGTGAGTAGCCCAGATGCTAGTCATTTAAAGCACAGTCACTGTAAGAAGGTGAAACAGTGGGATTGTATCTATTACTTGATAGAGTCCAAATATTTTGTCTTAGTGACTGAACCATTGAGTGATATACACTTTTTGAAGTTATGTTTTTCTTGTTTTTCATGATAGGAAGAAGCAACACAGCAGCCATTAGGAAAAGGTAACCATGGGCATACTTGTAAACAAACAGATAATGATGAGTTCACTTAGGTAATAGTGGGGGTAGCAACAACAACAAAAAATGAATTCGAAAATGTGTATTAGAATTGTCTTATGCTTAAGTGCTCTTATAAAAAGTGCAAGTGTAGTTGTCTCCATATAATCTTTGTGACTTTAAATTTTTCTCTTTCTAGCTTTTAAGTACAGCAATACCATTCTAAAGATGATTAAATTGCCTGAAAACTTGTTTTACTGTTTTGTTTTAGCAAAATATATGAACATGTAAGTGTAGTGATATGATACACATGTCAATATTTATACATTTCTTTAAATATATATTAACTTTTTCTAAATAATATGCTCATTAATGTTTCTATGATTGTTGTATAGAGAAGACAGCCTTATCAGCTGTTGAAGATTCAACTGAGGACTCTGAGGTTTGTTGATTTCTTTTGTGAAGCTATGAATGATGTATCTTACTAAATTCATTTCATTCATAAATTTCAATTCATTCATAGATGCAATGAATTAATGTTTACTATCTCACTTGTTAGCAAACGTTACTATTTCAATACAGAAATTAATCTAATTTTTCTTCAGCTTCTGACATGATTGATACAGTGAGTGAGTGATGGAGAATGATGAAATACGACATATATATATATATATATACATACATATATATATACATACATACATACATACATACATACATACATACATACATATCTTGTTTTTCATTACAGGAAGGAGCAAGAAAGCAGCAAATAAGAAACCGTAACCAAGGGAGTCATTGCCAGAGAACAAATAATGGTAATTTCAGTTATGGTCATAACAATAATAAAATTATGTAGTTGCAAATGTGTATATAATGTTTTATGCTCAAGTACACTTATAACAAGTGCACATGTGCATATTCCCAACAAGCATCACTTTTTTTACAGTATTTTTTTTCTTGTCCACTTCCTACTACAATAACTTCTTCCTCAAAATGTTTGAATTATCTGAAATTTTGTCTTGCTATTTTATGTCTTCAAGACATACAAATATTAACATGTCAATATGATATATGCAAACTTACACAAGTATACATTCACTGTAAATTTAATGTTCTCATTAATGGTTCTGTTACTACATTGTTTAGATAAGAAGTTATCACAGACATTTGAAGATTCGAGTAACAACTCTGAGGTTTGTCCAATGGTTTTGCTTTGTAAAAAAAAAGCTTTGAATGATGTGTTTGTGATAAATTTATTTCAGCAGAATTAATGACTTATTTCTTTAATTTCTCCTTTGCTATCATATACCACTTACTCTACTATAATATAGAAATTAGGCCATTTAAATTTTTATACATTTTAAATTAAAATAGAATTTCACTACTTTCTCTTGTCTTTCATCCCCTCCTAGTTCTCCTCCCTCCTATACCTTCCATGCCCACACCTCTACACAAACACACACACACACACACACACACACACACACACACACACACACGAACACACGAGAGCCACTATTGCTATCTAGCTTCCTCAGCACCAGAAAATACTATATAAGCTGCCAAGAGACAGAAGAAGTTAATAATCCTAGCCATCTGTAACATGTATGAACCATAATAGTGATTAGCTTGGCAATATAACTTCATTTATCTTCAGTGCTTTCTAGGATGATGCCTATAACTTGATAGAGTGTTAATATGTTTGTTTAGTGACTGATAACAGTGGGTGAGTGATAGAGAGAATAAAAAATGATGTGTAATTTCTGAAGTTGTGGGGTTTGTTTTTGTTTTTTGTTTTTTGTTTTTTTAATGACAGGAAGAAGAAAGAAAGCATCTGATTGGAAAAAGCAACCAAGAGAACTCTTGTAAGCAAACAAATAATGACACGTTCACAGTAATCAAAGGGATAACAGTGCCAATGATGATAAATTTGCAGATAGGCATAAAAATTGTTTCATGCTGAAGCACTATTAAAGTTGTGCATGTCCCCAAACATTTCTATTAAATATTTTTCTCTTACCCACTTCTTACTATAAAAACACCTTCCTGAAATAGCTTCAATTTTGTCTTGCTGTTTTATATTATTGAAATACAGAAATACTAAAATGTAAAGGAAAAGTATATGTAAATGTTTGTAAGTATATATCTGTAACCTCACTATAATAAATATTCTCATGAAGTTTTCTGTGACTGCACCATTTAGATCAGAAGTCCATATTACAGAAATTTGAAGATTCAAGTGATGACTCTGAGGTTTGTTCAAAGCTCTTTTTGGTTTTGAGAAAATGTTTTTAATGGTGTTCCAACAGGAATGTTGCTCTGGCTTCACTCCATTGCCCATTGCTTGTTCAGTGGGAACATTTTTTCTGCTTGATATCTATATGTTTATACCTATATACCTTAATACCTATATGTGCTAGAGCCACTTCTGCTGCATTGTTTTGCTCTGATATCAGTAGCATCTAGTAAATGAAGCTATTAGAGTTTTAATCCAACTCTCTCAGGCACAGGAACCAACTTGACACATTGAAACTAAGTTTACCTGAACATTAAATAACTTCCAGGGTCATGTAGCATTGCATATGAACAGGATGTTAACATGTAGTATGTAGTCCTAAGGATATTTAGAAAGAGTCTTGCAACATAGTGTTTTGTATTATGGAACTTTAGAAAATGGTGATGGGGTTGAAACTAATTAGTATGGTTGAATTGTCAAATTCAGACAGGGAAGGAAATATTCACAAATATAAAACATATGGACATATATGTGTGTATACAGTTTTGGTTTCATATTATTTAGGTTATGCAATTAGTTTTAATAGCAAAGCAGATTACCTTACCTTTGTGCGAACAGTGAGCATCACAGTCTTTAGACCAAAAACTCATGTTCTATTCAGGCATTGTGAGAAGGGTTGTACAGATGTCCCTTCTGGGTAAAATTAACTCCAAGATAGCCATCTCAGCACACGGCTGAAGCCTCAATATGCCACAATGTGTTGGCTTTTTCACTTAGTAGCTAGATTTTTTTTATTTTTTGCTTTCTTTAAATAAGAGAGACTTTACTTACTATATTGTACAAAAGATTGCATTTTTTGCCTCTTAGCATGTATAGTATTCTTTGATTTTGTCTTTTGTTTGTATGCAGAACTCTGTACTGTGAGGTCTCTTATTGCTCCACCTCTTTTCCCTCTGAAGTAGTTTACCCATTGGAAGCATTCTAAATATTAATGATGCCCCAAAGCACTAGCACTTTTGAGCCATTTTAGGTAGAAAGGTGATTTTGTAAGTGTCCTCAGTTCATTCCTGGTTGAAATAGTCACATCTGGTAATATTTTGCTTTCCACGGTCAGTTTTTATTGTCACTGTGCATATGAAGATAAAATTCATCCAACAACATATATGAGATTCTGGATTAAAATGTTTTTTTTAAATCTTAATACAGCATATTAAAAATAATTTCCAAGTTTTTCTAGAATAAAAGTTGAGATACTTTCTTAGAAACTTGTTAACAGTTTTGATGCTTACCGTAACAGAGTATTTTTGAATGTCTTGCCAAGAAGTGTAGTGATCACTTCCATGGGGCTGCAAATCAGTCAGAAGGTGAACACATCAAAGGTAAGAACTGAGCATCACTTAAAAAGCCACTTGATGGAACATTTGCTTAAGGTAGAAAAGTTGATTAAGTGATTGAACTCAAAGCATATTATCATTGTTGCTTCATGGGCTTCAAGAGAGAGAAAGGGAGGGAGGAAGAAGGGAGAGAGGTAGGAAGAAAGAGAAGGAAGAAGGAGAAGAAGAAGAAGAAGAAGAAGAAGAAGAAGAAGAAGAAGAAGAAGAAGAAGAAGAAGAAGAAGAAGAGGAGGAGACTAGAGTTGGAGATAACAACCACTCAATTCTGTACCTCACACCTCCAGGTCATCAGAGAAGTTGGCTGACTAACCAACTTCTTTTTTTTTTTTTTTTTTTTTGATAAAGGAATTGTCTTTTACCTCTAAGGGATGGCATGATATTTAAAGGTATGCATGCAAACTATATAACAGAATACATTTATTGAATACTAAATTTTTTTCTCACAGTCAATATTGCACTGTTCTGAAATGCAGCAGGATGTCAAAATCTAACAATTGCATGAAAATTCATTTTTTTAAACGTTTATTTATTTTATGCTGGACATAATTATACATTTCTTTTTAAAAAAATGAAAACAAACATTTATAAACAATATTTGGGAATTTGGGTGTCGTTCTTTCTAAGCTGCTTCCTGCTGGTAGGGAGCGCTATCATGGGAGAATCCTAAAAAGATGCAGAAATCCTGGCTGTACTGATCTGCAAGGCTGTATTGTCCCATTGATGTTGATTCAGCAGGTCTTGCTTGATCAAACCACATTATTCTGGAAGGGATCCAGAGCTTTTCGTTTTCTGTGGAAACAAAATTAGAAATCCTTTTCTCAGTAACTTGTCCTTAGGCTTAAATTTTGAAGTCAAAGCATTTTACATATATATATATATATATATATATATATATATATATATATATATATATATATATATTCCAACAGCATTTTTTCCTTATTTTTTTTATTAATAATATAATTTAAAAATTTTACATGTGGACCCCAGTTTCTTCTTCCTCCTCCCTCCAACCCTCCCTCCCTCTCATCCTCTTTCCCCTGTGACATGCACCCTAGCCACCCTCCCCTCCTATCCCCCCATCCCCATTCCACTTGTAGGGCTATGCTATACAGGTTGGGTCATGTAAGTCTGTCAAGTCAATTGAAGTAGGGATTAGGACTTCTCTCCTGTCTCTAGGTTAAGGGGGTATCCCTCCATGGGGGATGTGTCCACAAGGTCCTTTTGTGCACCAGAAATAGATCCTGTTTCTACTGTCTGAGGTCCCCCAGACTGCTCAGTCCTTCTAGCTGAGACCCATATTCAGGGGGCCTGAGTCAGTTTCATCCTGGGTTCCTAGCCATCATTCTGGGAGGCCCAAGCTCCTCCTTGTTCAGGTCAGCTGTCTGTGAGTTTCTGCAACCTGGTCTTATCCCCTCTTTCTGCATCTGGATTCTGGTTCGACTCAGTGCTTGGTTATGGGTGTTTGCTTCTGTTTCCAACAGGTACTAGATGAGGACTCCATGATGGTGGATAATTAAGTTGATGATCTCACTATCAGGGAAGGGCATTTATGGTAGCCTTTCCATGGTTGCTCGAATTGTTAGTTGGACTCGGTCTTGTAGTTCTCTAGACCTTTCTTTAGGTTCAGTTTTCTCTTCAAATCAGTAATGGTTTCCTCTTTTATGCCCTCCCCCTTTCTCACCCTGACTCAACCTATCTAGTCACACATATTTTCCTCTTCTCCCCTTCTCTTTCTCCTAGTTCTCTCTCCATTCACTGCCCCCACATTTCCCATGTGCTCTGGGGGACTCGTCCCTTCCCCCTATTGTGAGGGACCATATATGAATCTCTTAGAATACACCTTGTATCCCAGTTCATCTGGTAGTGTGTACTGTAGGCTGGTGATCCTTTGTTCTAGGCCTAAAATCCATATATGAGCAAGTACATACCATGTTTCTCTTTTTGTGACTGGGTTACCTCATTCAGGATGGTTTCTTCAAGTTCCATCCACTTGCCTGCGAATTTCAAGATTCCATTATTTTTTTTTCTGCAGAGTAGTATTCCATTGTGTAGATGTGCCACATCTTCTTTATCCATTC
Organism: Cricetiscus sungorus; assembly: GCA_030556225.1. NCBI lineage: Eukaryota > Metazoa > Chordata > Mammalia > Rodentia > Cricetidae > Cricetiscus > Cricetiscus sungorus. Next base: position 9,726,108 of record JANBXA010000372.1, read on the forward strand.
TTCAGTTGAGGGGCATCTAGGTTGCTTCCAGGTTCTTGCTATTACAAATAATGCTGCTATGAACATAGTTGAGCACATGTCTTTGTTGCATGGATGTGGGTCATTTGGGTATATACCTAAAAGTGGAATTGCTGGGTCCTGTGGTAAGCTAATTCCCATTTTCCTGAGGAACCGCCATACTGATCTCCAAAATGATTGTACAAGTTTGCACTCCCACCAGCAGTGAAGGAGTGCTCCCCTTTCTCCACATCCTCTTCAGCATAAGTTGTCATTGGTGTTTCTAATTTTAGCTATTCTGGCAGGAGTAAGATGGTATCTCAAAGTTGTTTTCATTTGCATTTCCCTGATAGCTAAGGATGTTGAACATTTTCTTAAGTGTCTTTCAGCCTCTTTGATTTCCTCTATTGAGAATTCTTTCTTCAATTCTGTACCCCATTTTTAATAGGGCTGTTTGGTGTTTTGTTGACTAGTTTCTTGAGTTCTTTGTATATTTTGGAGATCAGCCCTTTGTCAGATGTAGGATTGGTAAAAATTTTTTCCCAATCTGTGGGCTGCCATTTGGTCTTGTCAACAGTGTCGTTTGCCTTACAGAAGCTTCTAAGTTTGAGAAAGTCCCATTTATTAATTGTTGATCTCAGCGTCTGTGCTACTGGAGTTATGTTCAGGAAGCAGTCTCCTATTCCAATTTGTTCAAGGGTACCTCCTACTTTTTCTTCTCATAGGTTCAGTGTGGCTGGATTTATGTTGAGGTTTTTGATCCATTTGGAATTGAGTTTTGTGCATGGCGATAGACATGGGTCTATCTGCAGTCTTCTACACACCATCATCCAATTGTGCCAGCACCATTTGTTGAAGATGCTTTCCTCCATCTATTGTATTATTTTAGCTGCTTTGTCAAACAATCAGGTGTGCATGGGTGTGTGGGTTAATATCGAGATTTTCTATTCAATTCCATTGGTCTACCTGTCTATTTTTGTGCCAATACCAGGATGTTTTCAGGACTATAGCTCTGTAGTAGAACTTAAAGTCAGGGATGGTGATGCCTCCTGAAGTTCTTTTATTGTACAGGGTTGTTTTGGCTATCCTGAGTCTTTTGTTTTTCCATATAAAGTTGATTATTATCCTTTCAAGGTCAGTGAAGAATTGTGCTGGGATTTTAATGGGGATTGCATTGAATCTATAGATTGCTTTTGGTAAGATTGTCATTTTTAATATATTTATCCTTCCAATCCAAGAGCATGGGAGATCTTTCCATTTTCTGGTATCTTCTTTAATTTCTTTCTTTAAAGACACAAAGTTCTTATTATATAGGTCTTTCATATGTTTGGTAAGCATTACCCCGAGATATTTTATGTTGTTTGTGGCTATTGTAAAAGGTGATCTTTCTCTGATTTCTTTCTCAGCATCTTTGTCATCTGAATAAAGTAGGGCTACTGATTTTTTTGAGTTTATCTTGTATCATTCTAGTTTGCTGAAGGTGTTTCTCAGTTGTAAAAGTTCCCTGGTAGAGTTTATTGGGTCGCTTATGTAAACTATCATATCTTCTGCAAAAAGAGACAGTTTGACTTCTTCCTTTCTAATTTGGATCCCCTTGATCTCCTTTTGTTGTCTTATAGCTTTAGCTGGAACTTCAAGTACAATATTGAAGAGATATGGAGAGAGAGGACAGCCTTGTCTTGTTCCTGATTTTAGAGGAATTGCCTTAAGCTTCTTTTCATTCAGTTTGATCTTGGCTGTTGGTTTACTGTATATTGCTTTTATTATGTTTAGGTATGTTCCTGTTATCCCTGATCTCTCCAAGACCTTTATCATGAAAGGGTGTTGAATTTTGTCGATGTTTTTCAACATCTAGGGAGATGATCATATGATTTTTCTTTTTCATTTTGTTTATATGGTGGATCACGTTGATAGATATTCATATATTAAACCATCCTTGCAACCCAGGGATGAAGCCTATGTGGTCATGGTGGATGATTTCTCTGATGTATTCTTGGATTCAGGTTGTCAGTATTTTATTGAGTATTTTTGCATCGATGTTCATCAGGGATATTGGTCTGTAGTTTTCTTTCTTAGTTGTATCTTTGTGAGGTTTGGGTACCAAGGTAGAAAGAGTTTGGTAATGTGCCTTCTGTCTCTATTGTGTAAAACAATTTGAGGAGTATTGGAATTAGCTCTTCCATGAATTTCTGGTAGAATTCTGCACTGAAGCTCTCTGGCTCTGGGCTTTCATTTTGGTTGGAAGGCTTTTGATGACTCTTTGGGTTTCATTGGGGGTTATAGGTCTATTTAAGTTGTCTGTCTGTTATTGGTTTAATTTTGGTAAGTGATAGTTGTCCAGAAATTTGTCCATTTTCTTTGAATTTTCAAATTTTGTAGAGTACAGGTTTTCAAAGTATGACCTGAAAGTTGTCTGGATTTCCTCTGTGTCCATTGTTATGTCCCCCTTTTCATTTCTGATTTTGTTAATTTGCATGATCTCTCTCTATTTTTTCATTAGTTTGAATAAAGGTTTGTCTATCTTGTTGATTTTCTCAAAAAACCAACTCTTTGTTGCATTGATTTTTTGTATTGTTTTCCTGGTTTCTATTTTATTGATTTTAGCCCTCAAATTGATTATTTCCTGGCCTCTACTCCTCCGGGGTGAGTTTGCTTCTTTTTGTTCTAAGACTTTCAGTTGTGCTGTTAATTTTCTAATGTGACTGTCCTCTGTTTTCTTCATATGGGCACTCATTGCAATGAACTTCTCTAGTAACACTGCTTTCAAGTGTCCCATAAGTTCGGATATGTTGTGTCCTCATTCTCATTGAATTTTTGGAAGTCTTTAATTTCTTTCTTTATTTCTTCTCTGACCCAGGTGTGGTGCAATTGCCCATTGTTCAGTTTCCATGAGATTGTAGGGTTTTGTGCTGTTGTTGAATTCCAATTTTAAAGCATGGGGGTCTGATAAGATACAGGGGACAATTCCAATTCTTTTGTACCTGTTGAGGTTTGTTATGCCACCTAGTATGTGGTCAATTTTAGAGAAGGTTCCATGTGGAGCAGAGAAGAAGATATATCCTTTTTTGTTTGGATGGAATGTTCTATAGATGTCTGTTAAACCCAGTTGAGGCATAACTTCTGTTAGTTCTTTTGTTTCTTTGTTGAGTTTCTGATTGGTGGTCCTGTCTAGTGGTGAGAGTGGTGTGTTCAAGTCTCCCACTATAAGTGTTTGAGATTTTATGTGAGCTTTGAGTTTATTAGCGTTTCTTTTATGAATGCAGGTGCATTTGTATTTGGGGCATAGATGTTCAGAATCGAGACTTTTTGCTGGTGTATTTATCCTGCGATGAATATGAAATGACCATCTTTATCTCTTTTGATTAATTTTGGTTTGAAGTCTAACTTGTTAGATATTAGGATAGCCACACCTGCTTGCTCTTTGGGTCCATTTGATTGGAAGATCTTTTCCCAGCCCTTTACCCTGAGGTAATGTGTATCTTTGTAGCTTAGGTGGGTTTCTTGTATGCAGCAGAAAGATGAATTCTGTCTTCGTATCCATTTTGTTAGCCTTTGTCTTTTTATAGGTGAGTTTAGACCATTAATGTTGAGGGAAGGACCATTGATTGTTAATGTTTGTTTGTTTTAGATTTGCTTTTGTCAGTGGTATTGTGAATTTATTTGTCCTTCTTTACCCTTGGTTTCTGTTGAAGTGGGATTATATGTTTCCTAAGTCTTTGTGAGCATAGTAAACTTCCTTGGGTTGGAGTTTTCCTTCCAAAGCTTTCTGTAGGGCTGGATTTGTAGATATGTATTGTGAATATCTGGCTTTGTCATTAAATATCTTGTTTTTACCACCTATAGTGATTGAGAGTTTTGCTGGGTATAGTAGCCTGGGCTGGCACCTGTGGACTCTTAGTACTTGTAGAACATCTATCCAGGACCTTCTGGCCTTGAGGGTTTCCATGGAGAAGTCAGGCGTAATTTTGATAGGTCTGCCTTTATATGTTACCTGGTTTTTTTCCTTCGCTACTCTTAATAGCCTTTCTTTATTCTGTATGTTAGGTGTTTTGATTATTATATGTTGAAGGGTCTTTGTTTTCTTTGATCTAGTCTATTTGGTGTTTGATATGCTTCTTGTACTTTCATGGGCATGTCCTTCTTCAGATTGGGAAAGTTTTCCTCGATTTTGTTGAATATGTTTTCGGTCCCTTTGAGCTGGGCTTCTTCACCTTTCTCTAAGCCTATTATTCTTAGGTTTGGTTTTTTCACAGTGTTGCACATTTCCTGGATGTTTTGTGTTTAGGATTTGTTGGATTTACGATTTTCTTTGGTCAATGAATCTATTTCCTCTAGTTTATCTTCTGTGCCTGAGATTCTCTCTTCCATCTCTTGAATTCTGTTGATTATGCTTGCCTCTGTAGTTCCAGATCCTTTGACCAGTTTTTCTATTTCCAGCATTCTTTTGGGTTGTGTTTTCTTTATTGTCTCTATTTTGGTTTTCAAGTCTTGAACCATTTTCTTCACCTGTTTAATTGTTTTTTCTTGGCTTTCTATACTTTCTTTATTTCCTCTAAGAAATTTGTTTATTTCTTCCAATTTTTTGTTTGTTTTTTCTTTCATTTTCTTCCATTTAAGGGCCTTTTCTTCCATCTTCTTTGAGGGCCTCTATCATTTTTATGTCGATAATTTTTAAGTCGTTCTCTTCTACTTCATCTGCTTTGTTGTGTTCCAGTCTAGTTGGTGTAGATAACCTAGATTCTGGTGGTGTTATGCTTGTCTTTCTGATGTTAGGTATTTTCTTGTATTGCCGTCTTCCCATAGCTTCTTCCAGTAGGTGTTGGTGGGGTTTCTCCCTTTCTCTATGGATTTAGGTGGGTCAAAGTTTCAATGTCTGTAGTTCTGGGCTTTAGGAGATCTCTCCGTAGGCAGGGGCCCAATGATGGGGGTCAAAGTTCAGGCTTCAGCAGAAGTGAGCTGAGGCCTCTTTGGCAGATGCTAGCCCGCAGGATGTTTCCTCAGAGATAGTCGGGTCTAGCTGTAGCTAAGGCCTCTAGCTAAGGCCTGTAGCTGAGGCCTGGTAACAGGGACAAAGGCTGGGCTGATACTCAGGATATTTCTGCACTGATACGTGGGTCTAGCTGGCACTCTCCAGCTGAGTAGGGCCTCTTTAGCAGAGGTCCTGTGATGGGGGTCAATGATTCAGCCCCCTGCAGGAACTCAAGGTAGACCGGCAGAGATAAGCGGATCTCTGGGAGGTGCCCAGAACTCCAGTAGAAGACCGGTCATGGGGGTCAGAGACCAGGCAGGTGGAAATTACAGGTGGTCCTACGAGGATAGGCTAGCCTATTGTGCTCAGATAGGCTCCAGGAATTTTCCCGAAGGCGGCTGGATAGAAAATTTATTTTTTATAACCACATTTTAATCATGAACGCTTGTACATTATTTCCTACATTTTGCCTTTTTAAACTTTAGTTGAAAAACTTTTTCATACACTATGTTTCGATCAGAATAATTTCCTAGTTTGGACTTAGTTTCTTTTCACAGAAAGAATCAATAAAATTTAAGGTATCTAAATTAGAGGGAAAATGCAGTTATACAAATACTACATGAATGCATGTAAAAATAAACATGCTTTATTAATTTTCTGTAACTAAATGTTTAAGCTAATCAGTTAAGAAACATTTTCATGATATTAAATAAATCTCAAACAGTTATCACCACTGTGTGATTCCTAAGTTACAGGACAAATTGGAGAATGAGGTATAATTGATTAAAAAATATTTTGTAAAGTATCTATTCTCTGTCATTCTTGGATTGGCTTTGAGAGTTCAGATGTCGTTGCAAAGTTTAGGTGTTTTCAGATGCCATATTCCTCTCAATCAACCATCATAACTATATTTGTATATCTCCTTTTAATATTTCAGTTACATTGAATGTAATCATAATCTGTCGTTGAAGATCCTACCTTCATGTTTTATTAAAGCTAAAAGTTGATTTCACTCCAGGATATTTCTTTTATGTTGTCATGTACAAAGCAAAACAAAGACAAATGCAAGACAAAACTAAACAACAAACAACCTGAGCTTCTCCCAGTCTAAATTCTTAAGTTAGCATGAAGCTTCATTTGCAGTGACATATGTTTGTTTTGATATATTCTTATAAAAATGTTATATGTCTTTTTTGGTATTTAGAATCTCCAAAGAAGTATCCTCTTTTTAAGGTAATTACTCATAATTATTCACAAAGTATTAGTAAGTGTACCATGTATGCAGTACACAGTGACCACTAAACATTTTGTTTCCAACTCATGTAGCCCACCATTGAAGAGAAAGACTTAGATCCAAAAAATGCATTAGGAATGGAAGATGTACAGACTTTAGCAGCAGGTAAATTTTGTAGTAAAAGTCACTCTGGAATAGTACCTTGAAATATTTGAAAGGGTTACAATGCTCTTTACTTTTTTCCTCTACACTTTGATGAAACTTTTTGATACTTAACTGAAATGCTGCTATTCTCATCACATTTCTTCACTGATAGTTACAAACATGAGGATTTCTCTTAAAACTGTAAGCATTATTTAAATCTTACATTTTGACTCAGAACATGTTTTCCATCATGTATTGTTCGGGGGTTCCTAATTAGGATGGTTCCAAATTATGATAGTCTTAAATAGGGTTTTCTTAATATTTCACAAATTATACAAATTCTTATCTATCATTTAAGAATGCTAAGGATGGAGTTTTCCTTAACCACAAGGTTTTGAGCCACCTTGAACAACACAAGACTTTTCATCTTAAGAGTCAAACCAAAATCCAGATGCAGAGAGGGAGGACAAGACCAGGCTACAGAAAGCCACAGAGACAGCAGACCTGAACAAGGGGGAGCTAATGGGCCCCCAGACTGATAGCTTGGAAACCAGCATTGGACCCACTCAGACCTTCTAAATATGGGTCTCAGTTAGAAGGCCTGGGCAGTCTAAGGGGCCTCTGACAGTGGAACCAGGATGTATTCCTGATGCACAAAATGACTTTGGGAGCACATTCTCCATGGAGGGATACTCCCTTAACCTAGAGGCAGGAGGGAGGACCTACTCTCTACTTCAAATGACTTGACAGATTTTATTGACCCCACCTGGAAGAAATCATCCTCCCTGTAGAGTAGGGGAGGGATGGGATGGAAGGATGGGGGGCATGAGAGGGAGGGAGAAAGGGAGGGATGAAGAGGGAACTGGGATCAATATGTAAAATAAGAAAAAATAATAATAAAAAAGAATTTCCATTATAATTCTACTGGGCTATCTAGTCTATAAAGCATATCCATAGATTTTAGTACTTAGTTTGATAAAATATGAGTTTGCTAGATATGATGTTGTATACCAATTTCTGAAGAGTTTGTAAATCAGTAAAATTTGCATGCTACTTTTTTTTTAAACATTCTTCTGGTCAAGTCATAAGAAGATCTTATATCTTTCAAAACAAGCATGCCCACTTAATTTTATGGGGACACTCATTCTTTTAATTAGCTTATCTAATCTTTTTCTAATTTACATATGTGTATTATCCTGAATCATCAGTTCAATAATCACATAGTTAACAACAAATCATGCAGTATACTACTTTCTACTTTATAAATACTATGATGTTTCCCTTCACTGATATTGTTTTCATTCAGTGGTGTGTGTGTGTGTGTGTGTGTGTGTGTGTGTGTGTGTGTGTAGTGTGTGTGTGTGTGTGTGTGTGTGTGTGTGTGTGTGTTGCATGATACTTCACTTCCCTAGTGAATGCCTTTTATATTCACTTTTTATTTATTGAGCTTTCCTATATCAATACTCATTCTCTGTGTGTCAGACAAGACATTATTTCTAGAAAAGCCATTCTGGTATTTTTTGTTGTTGTTTTCACTCCTTAGAACCCAATACCATCTCCAAATAGGAAGCCAATGATAAATTATTGGGTGAAATAAATAGAAACTCAACACAAATAATTGAAAGGATTTTGTTGCCTCCCATTCAGAATGCAATCAATTGACCAGAAAGGAAGTTACTGAAACTTCAATTAGTAAATGAAAATACTCTAGAAAAATCATAAACACCTTGAATTAGGATATACATAGTAGTAACTATTGGGGACAGATAACCAAAATTATGGAGCAATCACATACAAGTCTAAGCAGAAAGAAGACAAGATGCTCGTCCAAATATGGTAGCCTAATTAGGGTTCTGTTGCTATGAAGAAACTCCATGACTACTTAAATTTATATAGAGGAAAACATAATTTGGTGGCTCACTTAGAATTGGAGCTCCATTTCACTATCAACATTGTGGAACATGGCAGCATGCAGGCATATGTGGTGCTGGAGAAGTAGCCTGGAGTTCTACATCTTGCATGTAACAGGAAATAGTCTTAAGTCACACTGAGCAAAGCTTGAGCAGAAGAAAGCTCAAAGCCTGCATAGAGACCCACTTCCTCCAACAAGGCTTCATCTCCTAATAGTTCCACTCCCCATGAGCTTATGGGGGACACTTATATTCAAGTGACCACATATAGAACAATTTCATGTTGTATATGAAGGAGTAGGATATTAACAGTTATAAGGAAGGCAATAAACAACAGTTTTCACAAGGTAATAATTACCAGATAGTTTAAGAGATACTGATATGAGAGAGAAAAGAGAACAAGGTAAATTCATTCATTTCTCTGTTGTTTTTAAGTTAATTGATCTCTTATGCAGTGTTATGGGATTAGTGGATGAATATATGAGTACAGTATTAGAGATCCTGGTTTCTAATGTTTATTTAAGCATCATATGCAACTTTTGCATAATTAGAACAATGTTCTACAAAGGAAACCATTCAGCTAAAATTTTTGCTAATTAAATTCTTAATTTGAATTAAAATTAATTTAAAGCAAAATTACAATTTCATTATTAACTTAAAATTGTCTATTAATATAAACACTTTCATTCTATTAGTTCATTATGATTTATTTCCTCTAAATTTATACATTTCAGAAAATTTAGATTCAGAAGTGACATCAACAGAAAGTCAAAAAGCCCACAGTGATAGTACAGCAAATTCATCACTGGTATGTATTTATTTAAATTTTGAGTTGTACATTTAATGCTGAGGTTTAAGTGTGTATATGTAGATATGTTCATATGTTTGTGTGTCTGTATTGACCTGTGAGTGCACTTGCTAATGAAGGATTGAGGTCAACTTTATATGTCCTCCTTCATCATTCCTCACACTGTTAAGACGAATTCCTTTACTGAACCTGGATTGGCTGGCCCAAAGCCCACATTACTCTCTCCTTCCCCATTGCTGTGCAACATGGCTCCTGACTTTTTAAGTTGATCCTTGGGACCACAGCTCAAGTTCTTATCTTTACAAAAGCAATCCACTGGGTTCTCCCCACCTGAGCACTGCCTTCTTAAAAAATTAATGATAAAGCAAGGCATGTGAAATTATATCTCAGGATTTCTTATAGAATAATTTACCATAACTTAGTATTTAATTATAAAATATTTTTACCTTCTGTAGTTCTCACAGGACAAATATATTTGACTTCAGAGCTAAATATCACCCCTCATTTTTTTTAAAAGAATTAAAAACCATACTTTATGTGTAGCAGTACAGTTTCCATGTTAAATAACACTGTAGTAGAATGATTTGAGGCAGGTTAAAAAATAGAAAACATATTCAGGTTATAATGAAAAAAAGAGACCAGTTTTCACCATCACATGGCAAAGTAGTAACATAAATTAGGTTCTTTCGTAATACCCAAAATGGTGTTTTATACTTGAGTATACCATGAGGCAAACTCAAATAACTACCACTGAGAAAACAAAACCCAACTAAAACAACAATAACAAAAGACCATTCCAAAACAAATACACACCATGACAGAGTTAATAGCCTCACTGAAGCTGACAGTCTTCTCTCAGGCATCTTGTGTCCTTTTGCCTACAGCATGCCTTTTGTCATCACTCAACATCCTTTCTAGGTCTTGTCTCTAAATGTTTTGTCTTTTCCACATGTACACCTTTGTATATATCTGCATGTATGCATTATAGGCTAGGATATGCATGTGGAGAACATGTATGTCTTACCCTTTCCCCTTTGGGCCACCTCACTTAATATTACAGTCTCCAGAGCCATCCATTATCCTGCCAATTTACTGGTTCTGCTTTTCACCAAGTAGATGACTGTTAATAGTTCATCATCTAGTGGTGCAAAATTTGTGTTTTCAGATGTAAAGTTTTAAGTCTTCCATGTGATCTCTAGTGTACTACTCTGTCTATCGAGGGAGAAAAACTTGAGCTCATAAAATCAATAGCAGTTAGAAAATTAATAGCCAACAAGAGAATGGTTGCTTTCAAAGAAGGTGTTTTGGTGTTAGGATGGAGATATATATATATATATATATATATATATATATATATATATAGCTTTCAAACTTACTTTATTTTTAACAGAATAAATCAGAAATATTGTCAGTGGTATCATGTATTGTTTTTATTGACTATTCTAGTAGTACATGTTGGAAGGTAACACTATGCAAATTTCTTGCTTGTAGACAATTTTATGCAGACATATGCTGTAGTTCTAATGCATTAAGTGTCTGTGTTTTGAATGTTTCTGATGTTGAATATGTACTATATGATAGACAGCTAAACACTGAGTATACCAGAGAAGGGAATGTGGCACACTGACAAGGCAGAAAACAAGTAAGCTAGGCTTGAAGTCAGGGTTCATTATTCACATTAAAAAAAAGGTTTGTATAAAGAATGTAGACAACATTTGTAGCTACAATAAATCACAAGTGGGGGTGGAATTCTCTTGTCTGAGTAAATTGCTGTCTGAGATATTGACCCTGTACCAGTTTTCAAAACATCCTCCTTTTATTTTCTTCCTTTAAAATAAGTTCACATATTTTATACATATAGTTTTGTATTAATTTTATCAAATTATACTTAAATATTTTCCACAGGTTGAGGAGATTGATTACTTGCCTGGAAGTACACATCTACAAGGACAAAATATACCAACTGGACAAATGAAAGGTTGAGTATTTTCTTAAAAGCCGTTTAAAAGGATACTTAAATCACGTGGATGAATATACACTACTGTCCAAAGATATGTGACTATTAACGGAATGAAAAAGAAGAGTTAGGTGTAAGAATGGTATCTCTCCATAGTCTACAAGTGTTGCAAAGGAGAACGTCACTGATTCTGATAAGTTAGTAAATACAATTTTAGGTGTTCTAGGACTGAAGAATATTAACCCATAGTGAAGAGGAAAGAATGGGGGAAAGAATGATAAGAAAGCAGTGAGAAATGTGTGAGAGGAAACAAATCCTGGAGGACACATTGGAACACACAAATAATAGTTTTCTGTTTTTAAAAAGGGAAGTTTGTATTGTGTTGAGAGAAGACTATAAAGTGATGTTGTAATGCTTAAACCTGACTAGAAAGTAGAGCCAAGTATTTTTTCTTCTTTCCTGTCTTGAGGCTTCCTATGCATTGAATATTAACGTACCCACCATGTAGGATTTTTTTTACATTAGGTAATCACAAATAAATGTAATAAGTCATGCATAAAAATGCTCTAATGCTATATTACTCATTGCGTCACAAGATAGAATCATACAGATAAGGAGAAGAAAATCATGGAATGAATTGTGGAAATAAATAAAAACCTGAATAATCTGCTTAATTTTTGATAACGAAATGTCAGTGTTGCACTTCTATGGTCTTTTGTGACAAACATTCTCATGCAAGTTGGTAAGGATTATTCAACCTGTCTAACCTGGAGGGAAAATACCATCACACCACAAACAAGCATACATTTGGAAGAACAAAAACATTTCATGAACTAGTCTCCTAGTGTATCTCTAAACTGACAAGTTAAAAAAAATGTTTCTTGATAACAATATAGTATATTTTTCTGGTATTCTTATGACAACATGGGCTTGGTAGGTTGTAAAAGCTGGATGTCTGTAACAAAACACCTATAGTCACCATCTTTGTTGGAAAATGTTAAGTGAATTTAAAATTGCAAAGTGGATTCAATAATGACATTATCCCATGTCACATAATTTCTTAAAGCAATGATCAGGCTTACAGTTTTGCTCCTTCAGTAAGAATTGTGTAGTGCATGGACACTGACAGTTTTAAATCTTAAATATTCAGGAATCAGGAAGGGAAGGCTTAGTGGCAGGAATAAGAGGCTGGATGGTCACATTCTATCTGCACTCTGGGTGGCATTTGGGCTAAAAAGTCCCACTGCCCACCCCCAATGATGCACTTTGTAGTGGGATATTCACTGTGTCTGCTTCTGTGGCACTGACCACACCCATTGATGGGTGGAGCCAGGGGCGGAAGTGACCTGTGGGGCTTGATCTTGGAAGGAGGCAGAGAACACTCTCTTTCTGGTGGGACTCGGAGAGAGGAGCATCCAGTTTTAACTGCTGTGTTCATCTGTCTGTGTTGTGAGTTGTTTATCCTTTAATAAACATCTATTCGGCCTATTTGTTTATCCTGACCCTTATTAAACCACAATAGCACTTCATACAGCAAGGCTCTACCTTCTAAAGCATCTACAGCCTCCTCAGCCACTGTCAGGAGCACAGGACCAAGTATCCAAACACTGGAAGACATTTTACATTTCAATCACAGCACATGAATTTTTTTTTTTCTTTAGAATACGTAGTCATGATGAATGAGGACTTGCCGCAGTAGCCTGTTCTCAAAAGTAGAAAATATTTCAGAAAGTTCAGATGTCTCTTTATGTGTAAGGAAAAAGAAATAGTAGTTTATGTAAAAGGTAACTCAGGACATTTTAATGTCTTCTGTCTTTAATATGTTTTTAACTGAGACAGAATTACATCATGTTGCCCACTCCTTTCTCTCTCTCTTTCATGTCCTTCCCAGATACCTTTTCCAAGTACGACCCCAACTTGATAGGCTCTTTTTCTTTAATTGCTAAGGTTGCATATGTGTTTGTGCATATGTTCAATATACAAATTGCAGAATACCTTGTTACCAGTATGTTAGCAGTAAGGTTTTTCCCTGCTGCCCTGGTCCCACGGTCATGTCAGCCCCAAATAACACATGGAGACTCTACTCTGTATTTGATATAATGCTGTTGGCCAGTCACTAATTCCTTAGTAACTATCTTAATGTAGCCCATTAAGCTAGCTCTGTCTTAATGATTAACCCATTTCTATTAATCTAAGTATTTCCACGTGGTCTTATCTTACTGGAGAGTGGGCCGGCATTCTGGTCTTTCCAGTCTCTCCATGTTGACTCCTCCTTACTACTTCCTCTCTCCTCCTTGTCTCCTAGTCCTGCCTATCTTGCTTTCCTATTGGCCAACAGTGCTTTATTCATTACCCAATAAGAAAAACGTATTTACAGAATGACATCTCCTATCAATCCCTTTTTATTGTTTGTGTGTATATGGTTTCAGGGCTGTCGTTGTTTGTTTGTTTTTTAGAGGTAAATCATAAAGCACACTATGAACCAAAAATTTACAATATATATATTTTATATATCTCTATATTTTTCATATATATTCAGTAAATGAATTTGTAAGTGAATCTTTGGAATTACAGTCCTTGAACCTATTAACATCAAATGTCATTCCAAGTGAAATATTGACATTTTGTGTAATTACATAACTAAAAATACACTGAGTAAATATTCAACAAATATTAATGTTAAACTTTTAATTAAGACAATAAGTTAAAACAATAAAAATGTAAGTTTTATTATTAACCCTTTGAAACCTTTCTGTTTATTATAACTTTAACATTATCTGCCATTTCATTAAAGTAGAGTTAACATATGTATTCATCAGCAGAACCAGTGATTAAGGTGGCATCAAGAGTGCAGGAAGAAAGTGATGATGGCAGTAATAGCACCCAGACATTTGTAAGTGAATCTTTGAATTTATGGTTATAATTTGGTATGTTTTAGTACTTAACAATGTAGCATAGGTAACTGAAATGGAATTTCAGATTGTTATATAGAATGGCTGATCACAACTTACTATTTAGTTTTAAAATATTTACTTTGTAACAGTTCTTAGGATGACCTCAAGAGTCTGAATTAGCTTAGAGCTGAGCATGATGTTTTAATTTGCTACCACATATCCCTCTGCTGATTATCTGCACCCCCCTTCAGCATGGTAAAACATGAAGATGAAAATCGTATCTGATGAGAAACCATTTGGAGATGTGGCTAGACAATGTTGTAGCTTGTGAACTGAACTCACGTACAACATGATCATTTCAGTGACTTAAATTTGACTTTTCATGTGACTTCTTTAGTCTGTATAATTCAGAAGATAAATGAGAGTATCTATTAAGATAATGTCCACTGGCAGAATAAAAAGACTTTTCTGAATTATCTACATTTCAATGAATCAGATTAGGAAATGTCAAAAGTATTATGGTTGTTCTTAGTGCAAATTATAATGGACTTAATATAATTAATATTGTTTCCTAGCACTATGAAGACTACACATTTCCAAAAAACCTTTTAATAATCATATGCTATGAAAATATTCTCACTGATGCTTGAGATGATCAGAGAGGTGATTTATAAATTTGAATTTCTATACATTTCTCCCATTTTATTCTCTGTGTTAAGATAGGCAAGCATAGAGGAAGCCATATAAAATCCCCTATGAGGTAGTTACAGGAGACTAAAACAAGTGAACAAAAATGTTTGCAAATAATACATGCTTGAGTGTGGAAAATAAAACAATACTGTCAGTATATTTGGAATTATCTAGTCAGAGTAAATGACTCTGAGTCTGAAATTAAAGATCAAACTTACAATGACAGCATGTCAATCAAATTAATCACTGGAGAATGCCACATAGAACATAGAGTATAATGGATAACATCTCTTCATCATTTGTATTTTTTAATTCTTAAGATGTATCATTTCAGTCATCTTTGTAATACATAGACTTAAAAATGGGAAAATGAATGGCTGTTATATTTCATACATACTCCTGTTCATACTTAACTTTCTTTACACTTTTGAACTCCTTCTGTTGGCATACAATATCATTTCATACTGATATTTGCATATCATATAGCAAGTCTAACATCAATTCTTTTTATTACTTTCTAATTTTCAATCTTATATTTTTCTTATTACTTAAACATTTACAATTAATATGTTGGTTTTCTATCCTGTTTTCCTAGAAGAAACTGGTAGTACAACTGTCTCTACATATGTAACATGACATACAGCCACAGCTCTTACTAGCCACATATCCCTCTCTTCCTTCAATGATATCTGTCATTGAAATTATTCCTAGTTATTAATATTCTGTTATAGAATTAATATTCTAATACTATTTTATCCATATGCAAATCTTCTTTAATACATGCTTAAAATCATCTTAGATATCTAGGAAATACAATGCAGATTCATTTGATAATCAAATGGATTTTCCTCATTGTTGATATATTTTTGATAGCTACTGTTAAGTCCGTGAAAATGTTTGTGATGGCCTCCCATGGTTTAGTTTATGTAGTCAATGGTCATAAGGAAACAACAGAGAAACTTGTTATGTGTTACCTATATGAGATTCTCTACTGAAATGCGATTTCAAATGCATTCTTAGTTTCCCATTGCATTCTTTTTCAATAAGAAATTCGAATATACCCTATAAGTGATTAGGAGATTTAGTACAAATCAATTTTGATATGCTTTCTAACAGAATATCCCTGACACTTATGGACTAAAGAAGATGTGGGATTATTTCCAGAGGATACCAGACCAACTAACACAAAATATGGCAACTGGAGAAATGAATGGTACAGACTATATTAATTTAAAACCCACTATAGGGACTGAAGAAGTATCTCAGTAGTGGAGATCTGAGTCCCAATTCCAAGTCCACCAAAAGAAACCTATTGATTGGAATATTCCTTCTAAATCAGGACAATTAATACATTCTAGTAGCCAAAGAAATTTACTAATTCATGTATACTAGTATACTAAGTTAGAAGAAAAGTTGAGTGACATTAAGAATGATATAAATGGGACATATATATATATGTCTATCAACCCCACCCCTGTAAGACCCTCAGAATGAGGAGTCTCCCAGTTTCGGTTGGTACCCCCAAGAAATCAAAGCCCAGCCCAGTCCAGTTGATGCAACACGCAAGAGGCTTTAATAAACAGGATACATTTGCACAAATGAACTTCCTCAATATGCAGACTAGAGAGAAGCAACATTTTTCTGGGTTCAGGTACTTTTGAAGGAAAAAAACCATAAGCTTGGGGTGGGGCTGTGACTCCCTGTCCATTGAGCATGTGACCAGTCATGGGTTTTCTCCTTGAGGCTGGATGGTCTCACTGTTTCAATCAGCAGGACCTTAGGGCCTCAGGGTGTGCTAATTAATCTTGTCTGGGAAAACTGGAGTTGGAGCTATCACTGATGGGATGGGCAGTGTGAATTCTTGGTATCCTGCTAACTTAGGGCCCTGTGAGGGAAATTGCCGGTGCTTTTCTAGGTCAGGCTGTCCTTCATTTTAAGAGAGGGGTTTCCTTAACTTTGCTTTTGGTCTTTCACCCCCAGGCTCAAGGAATGTCACTGAAGAGGGGAAAGAAAGATTGTGAGAGCCAGAGGTCAGGGAGAACAGCAAAGCTGTGTTTTCTGAACATGACAGAGCAACTGTGTGCAAAAGTTACAATATCTGTGGTTGTCTGCATAAGATCTACATATCATTCAGTTAACATCTCCACATAGATTGGGGATGATTATATGAGGCCACATTTCTAGCTGAGGAGTTAATTGGAAGTTGAACACTACTGTGAGAGAAAGAATAATTTTGTTCAGAGGTGTGGCTCTTGGTAGGTTGTCCATGTTCCAGTGGATAGTTTGGCATGTATGTGCATATAGGCCACAAAAATTTGACTCTACAAGTTATAAAAATGAAGAAAATGACATGAACTTGGGAGGGAGTATGTTTATGGAGCATTTGCAAGAGTTAGGGAGGGAGTCAACAGAAGATACATAAAAGTACATTGTATATATGAAAGAAAATCTTAAAAATCATCTTTCAAATAAAAATAATCAAAAGTAAAATATAGCATTCACTTCTGCACAATTGGAATTTGATTTGTGTTAATCAGCTGAACTATTGAATAAATTTCCAGGCATCTTAATATTGGAGGAGCAGCAAGGCAAAATGAAATCCAGAGTAGACAGGTCATGAGTAATAAGTTTTTGAGCACAGGAAATAAATAATAACTAAGGCAAGACAGTAGAGGGAAGTATGTGAAAATAATGAGATTTTTAGAAAATGAAAGATGAGGTACTTTGTAAGGCAGAATATAAATGGATCTGGTACCTAACTGTGTCACGGAAGTAGAAGCAATTTTTCCATTGCTTTCCTTCTGCATTGATGGGAAGGCATTAAAGAATATTACCATTGTTCTATAAACCTGTATTTTATTTTCCTTGTGTAGATATGGATGCTAAGTTGTAATGAGGAGATCCTGTGTCATCTTCCTGCCTTCTCTTAAATGAACACTTTGCATAGTAGAATGAGTGTTCAAGGAATTGGAAACAAACTTTAGAAATATTTCTATCGTTACTTATAATGACAAAAACAGTAATTTTGATTTCCTGTACCTAAGGTTCAGGGATCATTGTGGAAAAATGGGTAGAAAACTTGAAAGAGCCAGAGGATCAAGGACTTTGCTATGGTACTATGTCTCATATAAGTGTCAGAGGTTATACCCATGAAGTCTCATAAAGATGGCTGCCTAAACCTATGCTGAAAAAGGTCACCACCAATAGATATGCTGATGTGGCCTAAGGAAAGCTCATAAGGCTTCAGTCTTATGCAAAGGCCCATATACAACTAAGGGATGTTGGGAGTGGGAAAAACAGGTGTCTTCATGGGAAGGATTCAACAGTAGGTTATCTAACACCATGTGATCAGCCCTATAAACACATCTCTAGGCAGGCTGTATTTATCTGGATAAGAATACATACACACACCAAAAGAGAATACATACACAAATGTGCACACATATATATGCACACATACACAATCACATATATGTGCATGTAATAATAATTAAGGAAGAGGTGTCTTTATATTTGAGAGACAGCAAGGGAAGTGGGTACTTGGGAGGACTTAAAGGAATGCAAGGGAAGGGAGAAACAATGTAACTCTTTAGAAAAAAAATAGTTGTGGTAATAGCAATGCAGGTTGTCAAGATGTTCCTATTGTGATATTGAGAGCAGTGAGCATTGTGACTGTGAATTTATCAGTGGTATTACACAGTATTAGGGTTTGTTCATTGATTTGGAGTTGACAAATTACAGATGAGTGTTTTAGAACATTGTATTCATTTAGCATTGAACAAACTTGGGTTTGCCCAAGTGATATCTGTCTGTCTGTTTGTCTGCCTGTCTATCTATCTGTCTATCTATCAATTTATCTATCTGTTTTGCAAAATTACAACTATCTCATAAAAATTACTCCTTCAACCAAAGATTAAGGGTAACTAATCTATTGATTGAGAAAAATAAAAGTTCAGTTTTTAAATTTAAATTAGTGTCAGCATAACTCTTTATTTTAATAGAGCCTTCATTTTACCTTTCCTTTCATTGTAGTTTATTTTAATTAAATATATGCATTTGACAGCAGAAGTTAAAGAAGTTGCATCAAGAGAAGACCAAAGAAAACATGAAAGCAGTGCAAGCGATCACTCATGGGTATGAAAATATTTATTACTTTTCCTTTTATTTATGGTTTTTTCCTCCCATAATACAACCTGATTACAGTTTCCCTCCATAATGCCTCTCATTTTCTCAACAATCCCCCTCACATCTAAATAATACTCCTTTTCTGTCTCTCATTAGCAAAAAAGGGACAATGATAAAATAAGATAAAACAAAAAACTAACACTTTGGAATAGGAGAAAACAGCAAACAGAAGGAAAAGAACCCAAGAGAAGGCACAAGAAACAATGTTCACTTGTTTGCATACTCAGGAATCCCACAAAACACTAAACTGAAAGCCATTATATATACCCAAAGAACCTGGGCAGGCCCTTTACATGTTGTCTCTGCCTCTGTGAGTTCATATATGCATTGATTATGTTGATTTAGAAGCCTTGTCTTCTTGGTGACATCCATTCCAACTGCTCTTACATTCTTTCTTTCTCCTGTTCTCCAGGATTCCCTGAGCCTTCGGAGAGGGATTTAATGGAGGCATCCCTTTTATGGTTGAATGTTCCAAAATCTCTCACTCTCTGAGTGTCTGGCTGTGTGTCTCTGTATTTGCTCCTATAATGTTACAGGAGGAAGCTTCTCTGATGAAGGCAGAGGGAGGGTGATCTATGAGTATAACAGAATGTCATTAGGAGTCCAGGTTTCTGTGCTATCTCGTCCCAAATTCTTGGCCACCCTAGCAGTGCTGGGTATGGGTTCTATCTCCTGGAATGAGCCTTAAATCAAATCAGATGTTGGTTGATTACTTCCACAAAATTTGTGCCACCATTACACTGGCATATCTTGCAAGGAAGACATCATTGTTGATCAAAAGGTTTGTAGCTGGGTTGGTATTTGTTTTCTCTTTTGATAGTTTGCAGAGTACCTTCCAGAACCAAAGACACTAGAATGTAGTGATAAAGGCTTTATGTGGACATGAACTTGACATCTCCATGATCAATAGGTTGCATATGTTTTGTCTTCAGCAATGGAGTCTTGGGTACAAAAATAAGTAAACTGAAGGTTCTAATTAACACCTTGGTTTAGAATGATAACATAGAAAAATAAAATAACATGTTAGAATATTCTGTGAAATATTTGACCACAAAATAGTTAATCTCCTTATAATTCTTAGAATATTCTGAAATTCTTCTTATGTTTAAAAGTAAACATCATCTTTTTTGTTTCAAAACATATTTCTGTAAATTGCCTAAACCCACATATATACAAATTCTACAACATACTGAAGAGTTAAGATCTAAATATAGTCTCATGGAGAAGCAGATAATTAAATCACTTCTTGGCTCACATCCTCTTCTCTTTTCAAAGTACCATATCATTGAAATTATTAACTGGTTAATTCTGTTCAGTGTATCCATTCATTGCACTCAGATTGGTTAGTTTCAGTTTGTTACTCTTACAAATACCCACTTATTCTTCCAGGAGTTCGATGTTGTGTTTGCTATTCAAAGGTATTTTCTTTGTTCACACTTCTGTTCTGTTTCTTAATCATTATCAATAATAAATGACCTTTAGATGACATGTAAGAAAGTCTAAATATTAAACACAGACATCTTCTAAACACAAAAGTTCTGTAGCATTTTTACACAATATATAGTAAATATCTGTTCAATTAATAGGACAGATTTTAAATTTTGATTAAAAAAAGTAGATGGCCATGACAGAGTGTTCATTTTACATGGGCATGTTAGCACCAATAACTCCTCCATCAATGAAATTAGGGATATGACTTAATTTAGAGGTTTGGCATTAGAATTAGTATGATAGTATGCATTTTAATTTCTGTTACCATTTTCATTTTAATTCTAAGATGACCATGCTATTTTGCCAACAGGTTATAAAAGGAAACACAATTTCATTTTACTATTTTTATGCAATGGTAGTGGATTCTCATAAATTTTATTTTTGGTTTCATACTGCTCCTAACTACACATTCATGAGGTGTTATCAATGGGAGTTTAATACATTTGTGGTGGTAACTTTAATTTTGAAATTGTACAAGTTAATTTTGGCATTAATTTTTGTAAGGGATGGTTCCTATATGTGGGCATATGCAATATAATCAATCATTTTCACAAT
Source organism: Cricetiscus sungorus (assembly GCA_030556225.1). Lineage (NCBI taxonomy): Eukaryota > Metazoa > Chordata > Mammalia > Rodentia > Cricetidae > Cricetiscus > Cricetiscus sungorus. Next base: position 9,746,942 of record JANBXA010000372.1, read on the forward strand.
TGCCAGCAAATTCTTACTTACTGACATACACTCAACAACCACTCTTGTTTCTATGACAATGTCTTTGCTGGGCTTCCATGTTTGGCTTTCATTGTTAGCGACCATGACCATGTGAAAACAAAAATGATTTGGTTTAGATAATGTATATACTCCCTGTTCAAATGACATGAAGCCCAGCACATAGTTCCTTCATTTTGCAGATTCAGAGGTTTTGAAATAAGATATTCAGATCTCCTTAGAAGTGCCAAGTGTATGTTGTATCACTCATTTTTAACATTACTTTTAACAGACCTCCTCAGATTCTTTGCCACAGAAAGTAGATGTGAGTCATTCAGCTAGAAGCAGAGATCAGAAAGGAGAAAGTATGATCAGGGAAGAAATGAAAGGTAAATTCCGTATTATAACATTTAAAGAACTGTTTATATAAACCAGGAAGATGAATTAATGCTGGCACTCAAATATGTTTACCTATTTTTTATATAATAACAAAATGGTAATTAGAATGGTTTCTAACATACTCTCTTGAATGTGACACTAAAGCAGCTGAATTGTTAAACAGAGTACAAAACAATATAATATCTTAGAAGGAAATGGAAAGAATATATGGTGATGAATGGCAGGAAATTTATTTAGTGTAGGGAGTAACAAACTGAGAATGGTGTGTACAAAATTACTGAGCCCCTTTGGGAAGTAAATGCTAAGATACCAGGGGAAAATGCATGCATGCACGCATGTATGTATGTATGTATGTATGTATGTATGTATGTATGTATGTATATTTGTGTTAGCTCACTGTGTTGAGGCAGCAGAAGCACACATTTCTGCTACTCTTCTCCTTCCTCTTGGAACAGAATTAGGCATTGTAGTTTCCCATCTTACAAACCCACATGCAATGCTCCTTAGGTAAATGAAAACGTAGGTGGCCACTTAAACAGGGTTAAAAATTTATGTCCTACACTGAGCTACCAGGCAACATAGTGTCACATGAATGACACATAAGAACTGGAGAAAACATCAAAGATGAGTGGTGAGGTGGTCAGATCCACCAAGGTTTGCTTAAATATCTATGCAAAATATATGAAATCTTCAAATTTAATCTTCTACATGAGAATAAATGACAGTGGAAAAGATTTTCAAAAGGTAAACTGGGTAATTGCATATAGATCATGGATCCTCAAATTTGTTGAATGGCTGTGATAAAATTGACACTGGAAGTCAGCAGCTCTGGAATTCAGTGTTTGTTGCTGGTTAATCAAGAGACCTCTGGCTAAAAAAATAGTTTCAGAGGCACAGTCACCAAAGTTCCGTGTAAAGGACCATTAGGTGATGGTCCTTTCAGAGTGAAAGGAAGGGTATTGATTGATGAATCTGGTCATGACTCCAGGTAAGAGGAAATTTCCAACGTGAGAAAGAAGAAAACATTTTATTATTCTACTGGAATCAGCCTATTGATTCTCTGTGATTCTCTCTTGCATGCCAATCTGTGTGCACACGTATGCCACGTTCCTGTGTGGTGGTCAGATGATGACTTGCAGAGGTCAATATTCTCCTTCCCAGGGATTGAAGTCAGGTGATAAGGCTGGGTGGTAAGCACCTTTACTTGAGTCACTTTACCACACCCAATTGAATTTTTTTAATAATGATGAGAACAGCATACATTGAGTTTAAATACTTTTTCTTAGTATCTGTACATTTAAATTGGTTTAGTAAATTTCTGGATGCATCTTTGAAATTATTATATTCCTCATATGTGGAGCAAACTCTTTTTTACTAATTATATGTACACACATATATGCATATCACATATATATGAAAATATTCTGTAATTCTGTCTTTCACAAAGAATTACATATTCAACTACAGATAAAGGGTAACTAAAACAATTCCTTGAGGGAATAAAATTCAACTTTTAGATAAGTTGAAACAGTATTTATTTTTGTACATGTTCATGTTATGTGTCATTGTGTTATATTTTATTGTATTTGAACATGTGTCCTTATCATTATTATCAGGCAGTGAAGTGGCAATAATTGAAAAGCAAAGAAGGCACGATAGCAGGGAAAGCATAGAGTCACTGGTAAGTAAATGTCATTAGACATTATTTAACACTTCATTCTTCTGTTTAGCTAATTGTCATACATACATAAAATTACATTCCTGGTTATTCTATAGAATAATTCATTTGTTTAATTAAAAATTTATCTCATTGTGATTGTTCAAATCAATCTGAAGTAAAGACATATACTTTATCTTATTGTCTACTGCCAAATATCATTATGGAAATTACCTGTGTTTCCACATGTATGAATTCTGTATCATGCTAAAGGAATACATACGTGCATGCGCACACACACACACACACACATACACACACACACACACACACACAACACACACACACACACACACACACATATAGGCTTATGAGTAAACATTTGGAATTTTGAACAAGATATTGGGGTGGTTTCACAACTGGATAAGTATTAAACTATGATCATTACAGTGGTTCAAAATTTGTGTTTTTATATCAGCATTCAGTAATTCCAACATTAGAGTTGCGATCTCTTAGTGTTTTCTAGAGGACTCCATCTATCAACGGAGAACATAGGGTCACACAACTTACTGCAGTGTCCACTAAGAGTATATACATTTTCAGTTAGATGCATATTTGTGCTAGCACATAAGAGTACCTTGCTGATTTAGCTCTACCTAAAGTCCATAAACTGGCAAATTTTATGAAGTTTTTATGCCCTGCCATGGGCAGACTTAATGACAGCTTTAGCACAGATGGTTTATATTGATTCACAAATCCATGAAGATTCATTTTCAAAAATCTGTTAACTTCCATGTACCATTTTAACTTTCCCACTAGGCTTGGGTTACTCAATATTATGTTTTAAGTGTTTTGACTTTGAATATATTGTTATTACTTATTTACTGCATGGTAGACATTAAACATGCAATCGCCTATGAACACACTTAGAAGAGTAAACATGTAAAAACTTAATTTAAATATATGCTTCATGTGAATAAAGCACAAGATGTTTGAATATGAAGAGAGTCTGTAGTTACACTCAGGTTTGGGGTGGAATCCTGCAGTTAGAGTCAGCTGTTGTGTGATATTTAAGCTAGACCCTAATCATTGAGGACATATCAGCCATTCCAATGAGTAGGGGTCCCTCTTACCAGAATGTAGTGGATCACATCAGTTCCTCATTTGGCTCTTCTATCTGGTGAGTGGCCAAGGAGCAGGGATGAGACAAGTATCCTCAATCATCTTCATACTCAGAATGTACAGATAAGAAAAACATTCAAATAGGCTCCTGGCACTTTTCAGACTCTAGAGGAATTCTTGTGCTTCTTCTTACTAGTAGCTTGTCACTCATTACTAGAAGGTCTCACTTTGTTGTGTTTACAATGGATATTGTTTCTAAGGTTTGCAGAAAATTATCTAAGCATGGTTCAAAATAAAATTTCTTATGGTCTGTAATTTATAATCCAGATAGTTTTATAATTCAACCTATTTTCTTAATGTTAAAAATTTTATCACCAGATATTAAGATTTTTACGAATTTCTACAGATATTTATCTTTGCCAGTGGCATGTTCTTCTAACTATAATCATTTATTAGTTATTTTGTTAAAGATTAGAGTATCATCATTTGCTCTACATATTTTAATTTGAAAAAAATAACATGTTCTTTGGAATATTTTCATAGTTGGAAGGAATTATTTGTGTACATGTGTGAGTTCAATTTTTATTTTTAAATATTAGTATAAATATATTTAATGATTATTTACATACTGCCATATATCTGACATTTAATATTATTTCTATGAAAATGCCCTTCATAGCTTTTTACATTTTTGTTTTATATTGTCCAAAGGAAGCCTAAGCCAGAATTGATAGATAATATATATTAACATTTCTGTACAAATGGCTTGCAGAAGAATAAAATCTTTCCTTAATTTCTGGTCTTTGCTTTTAAAAGGAGAAGCTATGGTTTTTTGGAATGTAAGAACTCATTTTTTATGTTGGTATTCTCAGTCTATGTCTGAGTCACCTCTCCAGAAGCAAGATGTGGGCCATTTACCAGAGACTGAAGACTCAAGAAGAGAAAATTCTGGAAATGGTGAAATGAAAGGTATGAATTATATTTTACTAGCAGTCTGTTGATGGAATCTGTATCTAAATCATGACAACCAATGTTTTGCAACAGACAAATTTTTACTTACTAATCACATATTAAGTTAAAAGAAAAGCTAGGTGGTAATACGACTGATATCTATTCCTGGTTTAGCCAACCCTTTAATTGATGGTGCCAGTAATGTAGAAGAAGTTTTTAATAAAATGGTACTGTCAGAGGGGTACTTAGATAAAATGGATGCAAAGAAGATAGGGAAGTGTTAGAAGGGGGGAGTTTGGGATACAGTAAAACAGAGCCAGGAAGGGGTGTAATGTAGTTAGAGGTGCATCCCCTGGGCTCACAGTTTCCACACTTGGTCCCCTTCTGGTGGCACTGTCTTGAAATGCTATCACCCTCCACGGGGTAAGACTCTATAGGAGAAAGTAGAGCACTGAAGACAGGCTGTGATTTTCTTTGCTCATCAAATACCTGCTCTCATGCCTTGTCTGATCTCTAGCCTCCTGCTCCAGGTGCCATTCCTTTTCTGCCATGGTGAAAGAAAGAGCCACAATCCAGATTAATCTTCCTTTTGTCAAATTTTTCCTTGTCATGTATCTTTGTCCTGCCGTGAGAAAAGTCGCTGCTATAGTATGTGCAGAGAAATGTATGAAATTCTTTAACATTAATGATGGCACATTGAAGATGTTTGATGAGAAATATTATTCTAAGATGAAAATGAGTATTGAAAGTATGAAAGAGAATTCCATCATTTCTCTACTATGGCGACTGCATTATATATCATAATACTCCATCATAAAGACATATGTTTTATTTACCTAATGTAAACAGAGACAAAGTTTTAGGTCATATATGAAAGGAAATCAGGAAATACAATAGGTTGCTCTCAGGATACCTATAATAAATAACTCAGAAGGAGAGAGATGTAGAGAAGGAAACCCCAGGTTCACCTGTGCAGTGTTAATAGAAGGATGACCAGTTCACAGACCACTCTGAAATGTATGGTTTCTTCTGTAGTTTTGAAGTGGTTTTTGCAAGCATGACAATGGGAATAAACGACTAGGTTACAGAAATGAAGAGGAAATTACAGATTCAGGACATTGAATATTGACAATTGGTTTGTCAATTTGATGACTAATCCCTGGTATACCATGATAGACTTAACATTGTAATTCATTGGCTCTAAGATTATGGCTTTATCCTTGGTAAGAGATGTCTGATCTACCAAGCCTACTTCAAGGAGCAGTTATGGTGCACAATGGCCCACTGCTTTCTAGATACACAGCCAAAACAAAAATGATGGCTCACTTCTGTTTCCAATGAGCAAGTAATTTGCAGAGAGATGAAGAATAAAAGTTTTCATTTCTTTTGGAGTCATCATAAAATACTCCATGTAAGAAAATGGACCCATATTTCTAATTTTATACTACAGAGATATTCCTGCTAAATATAAAATAAGAATGTGACATATGTAACAAAAAATAGCAGAATGAAGTCTGCAATTCTAGGGATTATTTGAGTTTTAGATGAGGTATTGCCCTGCAGGGAACACAAACATCTTATTTAATAGCATTGGAATTTGTGTTGAGGAGATTTTGAATACTTACTTCAGGTAAGTTCATTACTTATGCATCCAACCCAGAAATTTAGTATCAATAGCAACATAGTTTGATAGAAGCAGAATTAAGTCCTAGCATTACAGTGAGCTCATCATTTCAACTCTGTCAATAACTCTCAGCTACTAAATTTTTTTGTTCAGTAACAAAGGCCCTTATTGTGCAGGTGAAGTCACCACTAATAGAAAGCAGTGACTAATTGCACATTAATGGAACAGACATAAACAAAATGTAACAAAGACCAAAGTGAAACAAAATTATGTATGCACTGATTATTATGTATATATGTGATGAAAAAGAAAGTACAATAAGCGATTTATTTTCTAAATCACACAGTTGTAGGCTGTACTTAATATTCCAGTGATTTGGCCTGTAAAAGTGTATAAATTCCCACTCAATTTTGATCTGTCTCAATGATGAAACCAAAGACAGACAAATTCTGATGCTTGGTTTATATACTTATTTAAATGAGTTAATCTAGAAATATAAAGGAACACAATCTAGGGTGAAAATGTAAATATATTAGAGACTTTCTTGTATTTTGAATAAAAAGAAGAATAATACAGGTGTATAATTAAGCACTCCCAAATTCATGAAAAATTTCACAAATGTAGCAGTATTATATATTTCTTGGATCCAATTCTCATCATCTCCTTATTTCTTCCTGAATTAAAAAAACAAGGCGATGAAAATTTGTTATATCCTGAAAGAATGAAGGCTTGTGATATATTCTAATGAGCATATCTTTTGGGGGAGTTTATGTCATTTTGTACATCAGCAGCACATTCTCGCTGTCCTGTGTTTGTTCTCTGAGTAGAAACCCTGTTCCTCTTTACTTCTCAGCATGTTCAAATAATTATACCATCTGATAGGGGATGTCCTTCTGAATGTTGTATTAGTTGATGAATAAAGCTGTTTTGACCAAAGGACAGACAGAATATAGCCAGGCAGGAAGTATAGGCACAGCTAACAGACTAGGAGAATACTGGGAAGATGAATGCAGAGAATGAGTCAAAGGAAGAAACACCATATAGCCTATGGGAAGATAGGATGCTTGGGCATTGTCTGTAAGCCAAGACCACATGGAGATACACAGATTAATTGAAATGGATAATAATTAAGAGAGATAGCCAATAAGAAGCCTTAGCCATCGACCAAACAGTTTATAGTTAATATAAGTCTATGCGTATTTATTGGGTACTAAATGGCTGTGGGACTGGGCAGTACAGAAACTTCCATCTGTACCATCTAACTCTGAAAATCATACTTTTAAACACGCTAAGACTTTATTATTATTTCTGTCAGATTACTTCCTCACCCTCAACTAGGAAAAGAAACAAGCAATTATCCCCAGGGAGCAAATTCTAGGCAACATCAATGCCCTGTGTTAATTACTAGAGTTCAGATCTTTACACGGTTTTTATCATTGACAGTTTCCTTTGCTTACTTTTTACATAACTGACTGTATACTTTTTAGTATTTTCAGACTTCTCCAAGGAATATTTTTCTCAGCTCAAGGTAATAAATGTTATATTGTTCCATACATAATTGACAGCGTGTTTTATGCTAGAATACTCATCAAAATAATTTTCTCAATGCCTACACAGCCTACTATTAAGAAGAAAAGTTCGTTCCTCAACAGAGCAGTGGCGAAGAGGCATGAGAGGTCATGGGAGTCAGGTAATTTGGTGTATTAATTATTGTGGTGAGAAGCAGTTTAAAATACACGAAATATTTACCGTGTTCTTATTGCTCTGTCTTTGGCCCCTTAATCTGTGGGAAGAATTTGATCCATCCTTGTTGGCATTGACATTTGAATAAATGGTTATAGAAACACCTGAGGAGACAAAAGGTTTTGAAATGTAAGCTTGTGCAGATATTTTGTTGTACATGATTCCCCACCCTTTAGTTCAGAGTTTGAAATCCTGTACTAGTTGAGAGATTCTCTTTGGTTGGTGACTAGGTGTGTATTTGTTTTCAAAGTTTACAACTGATTATTGGAGAAGTGGCCACCACTGTACATGTGTTTTCTGATATTAAGGAGATTTGAGTCAAATTCACTTGGCCTTTGGAGTTCAGGCCTCTCCTGAGGAATGGAACTATTGCTCAGTGTTTGTGTGTGTGTGTGTGGGGGGGGGTGAAGACACATTTTCTTCCTTCCTGGGTTTCACCATGATTTGGGAGTATGCATTCAGTCTTTCTGCTGTTTTCTTTGCCATGGTAACCAGTGTCTGTGCTGATTATCACTTATGCTACAGGCCATGTAATTTAATTATTATAAGGTCATGTGCTGTAATGTAACATAGTCTGGTATGTGTGAATAGTAAGTGATCATTTTGTGCACAATTAAGGATTACAGCTGGTTTGTTGTGGGTGACAGATGAGCTGCAGACCCAGTGCGTACCCGGGAGTTGGGTCCTCAGCTTTTTCCCCTTGCTCTCTGTCTGCCTCCACCTGCTTTCCTTTGAGAAAGATATTTCTGTGTTTTAAATAGATGGGTGTTAGGTCCCTAATTTGCCTGGTAATTGCTTGGGTGTCCCTTGTACCTGAAAAGGAAGACATGGAATGAGACAATTAAATATGTCACATCACTCCAGAACACTATGGAACACAGGACCAAGCAGGCAATAAAGTTTAATAAATAATTGAAGTTCAGCTCTCACATTTCACACAGTTCTTCAAGTACCGAGTGTTCTTTCATTCTTTTTCTGTGTTTTTATTCACTTAGTAACAATTATCATATACTCAAAATTATCCTCTGACACATGCACATGCGTCTGCTACTCCTTTGTCCTCCATTTGAACATGGAAACAAGACTAAAATTAATATAGAAATCCAAAACAAATAAAACAAGAATGAGCTGGTGTATAACTCAAACTTTATCTACTCAAATCCTAATGCAGGCATGGCCTCGGGACACTTATAAAATGTCAGTCTAGGTATCCTAATATCTATAATGCTTTAACAACCACAAGTCAAGTCTGTGACTTTGAATTTTTAATCTACTTTCCCTTTTCCCTCACATTCCCAAGCAAGCATTTCCTATTCCTCACAAACTCATATATTTTAGCCTTCACCTATTTCTATTACATTTTTTTGTTCCCACAACTTCTTCCCTCCTAAATATTTCAGTCCACATGAAAGATTTTCATTATAACTATCCTTTAAAGAATTTTATCTTCAACTTAACGGTAGAGGCAAATGAACACATTAGGTGGAATGTTTTCAATTCCAAAGAATTTAACACTATTTTATTGATACCTGTGGAGTTTCACTTGCCTACCATTTCATTATATGTACTTACTTAAATGTGTTCATTTATCAGCAGAACCAGACAAAGAAAGTACATCAATGGAAGAGCAAAGAAGTCACGTGATTGGTGAAAGGGTTGAGTCACTGGTATGTAAATACTGACCTGAAGGTTCTCACTTAACACTGTGACTTTTACAGGGTAGCACAGGCAAATAAAGCCATTTGGCATATTGACCTACATAATAATTGCTTGCTATTTAGTTAAATATTTTTATTTTTATAAGATACTATTGGAATTAGCAAGTATTCAGCGATAAATTTCATTTTTCCTCAGTGTAAAATGTCTTTCTGAAAATGATGTATACCTCTATGCACAGAAAGCCAAAAAGGGCTGATATCACAAAGAAGTCTGACGAATAATTTGAATGAAATGAAAATGAATAATGAAATACTTAAAAAAATAAAATTATTACACAAAAATCAAAATAACCCAGAGACTGATACTGGGGTTCAAGCTTCAAGCTGAATATCAGAAAAGCAAAGCAGCCAGGCACTAGCTCTTATTACTCTACTTCAGACTGAAAGCAGTTTCTGGTTCTACCAAACCTCAGACTGCTGCCTTTACTCAGCATGGCTAGAGAATCCTGAGACCTCATGTCTTCCTGTCCTCAATGTGGCTGGAGTATGAATGCTTGATACTAAGACCTTGCTCATGTCTTATATCCCTCCTGCATGCTGAGATAAAAGGTGTGTGATCCCAGGAATGAACTGTTATTCTTCACTCTTGTGTAGGCCATGTTGGCCTTGAAATAACAGAGATCCATCTACCTCTTAATCCTGAGTCTTGGAATTAAAAGTGTGTACTACCACTGTCTTATCTCTATAGTTTGAGGCTGACTTTGCTTTCTGAATCCTCAGGCAAGCTTTAATACATCATAAATAATATATCACTACATAAAATGAGAGCACTTTGACTTCTTGTGAGTTATTGGAAATTAAGTATAAATAGAGTTTTAACCTAACTTTAGCAGCCCACCACTGACTGTACTCGGCAGAAGGGAGATGTGAGCCATTCATCTGGGGCTAGAAATGAAAGAAGAGAAAGTTTGGCAAGATACACAATGAGAGGTATGAACTTCATTTTCTGTACAGTCCTCAGAGGGAATATCTATTTAAATGAGCTGTAACAACACATGCTAGTAGACAAAGCTCACTTACTTGTATATAAACAGGAATGAGAAATGTTGAATGGTAGCAATCTTAAGGTGTAATCCAGTGTAAGAATTGTACCAGTTGATATAGTAGATGAACTACAGGTAATGTAACATGTGAGGGTTCTAATGGACAATAAACTTAAGGAAGACAGGAAATGGAATGATGTACATGGTCATGAATATGTACATGGTGTCCATGAGGCTGAGAACAGTGTATACTGTGAATCTGAATACAATAATATTCTAAAATATTATGTATATGGGTTTGTTCATTAATGTTAGCTTGAACAATTTGCAGGTGAACTTTTGAAGTCATTCGACAACTTTGTACAATCTACTGTCACTACATAGATACACATAAATCTTGAGTGATCACAAGTATCTCATAAAGTCTATCAAACATAAAGGATCCTTGAAACTACAAAATTGGAATGAGTGTAGTCAGAGTATAATGTACAGAATTCTCAGAGAATAAATTAAAGAATTATTACAATATGAATACTTATAAGTAATTATTAAATATTGCATTTTATTTTTGTATATATTTTCTTTATTCTATCTACTATTATACTATAGTTAATGTTAAATATTTGCCTTCACCAGTAGCTGTATGCAGAGAGGTTACAATAACAGAAGAACAAAACAGGCAAGACCGCAAGAAAAATGTTCAGTCATTGGTAAGTAAATATTTAAATTGTTTTGTATAACAACACACACAGGCCAAGGAAATTGCTTGTCATATTACCCTGTAGAATAATTGTTCACATCTGTATTTAATTAAAAAGTTACTTTCTTATAATTCTTAGGTTATTCTTTTTTCTTCTTTAAATTTTTTATACATTTTATCTACCAACCACAGTTCCCCTTCCATCCCCTCCTTCCACTCCCTCCCACTTCCCCCACATGAACTGGCTTTTTGGAGCCCATTCTCTGTGGTAGAATACCTTGCTCATCCCTAATACATCTGGGAGGGACTTGGTCCTGCCTCAACTCAATGTGCCAGGTTATTCTTATGCGGCCCCATGTACTACAAACTAAACATCACCTTTATTGTGTAAATAAATGCCTTTCAGAAAATAACCTAGGCCATCTCATGCATAAATTCTGTAATGTGCTAGTTAATTTTACGATACCATCTGCTGAGTAACCAGAAAAAACACACCTGCTACATCACTTTTGTCTTCCCTTTCCTTCAAAGCGATAAATTCTTTCAACATTTGATACTCTCGTGTCAATTATTATAATACAAGTTCGCTTTGAATATTAACTTTTAAACTATTTCTTCATTTTTCTGAGAATAGAATATTGTGTAGTATTTCATAAAGTATTTTCCTTGTCAGCAAGTTCTATTTGTTTTGTCTAGTGTGATCTATTTATTTATTGTTATCATTACCAAATGACATTTATTGAGCAGATATGAGAAGCAAATGACAGCTACCCTAAAGATGCAATGTCCGTTGGGTTTTGCACAGTGCATAATACATGTTTGTTGAATAGATTAAATATCCATTGAATTCTGATTAAAGAAAGACTGTGCTGTAATGTGGTATATAGCAAGGGCATGTTGAGGAGTTCATTCTATGTTATTCAAGTTAGCCTCAGTTTATCCATCTATAAAATAAAATTAACACTTAATTTAGACCTTTTCCATAGAAACTTAATATGACATATTGTTGTCATCATCTTTATGATAACACTAAGATAGTTATTCTATTTTAAGTATATCCTTTAACATGAGTACAGGTCTTAACATATACATTGTTTTTAAATTTTTAATGGCAATAATATTAGATTCCAATGATTCTTCAGTTTTGGTTAATAGAATGTCCCCTAGCGGTAAGTATTCACTTGTGAGTTGCCTTGTAATGGATGAGAATTTAACACACATGTGACCTGATGTTACTTTGAAACAACAATAATAAATAAACTATGATATTTATTTTCATATTGGAAGACTTTGTGTGTGTGTGTATGTATGTAGTATAATTTTATATTAAAATTAACAAATGCCATTGCTTGTATATTTACTGGTGATGTTCCCTGGACAGCAACTTTCTTTTCTGTGGCAAAGTTTCTGATGCCCCTCCAGATCTGGCTGTCCTTGTGTGTGGTGCATGAAAGCAAAAGTTTGACTTGACTTAGATAACATATATGGTATTCTCTGTAACAGTGATGTGAAGTGAACTATAGCCTTCTCCTACTTCCCAGTCTCACGGCTTCTGATTTGAGATGTTCAGACCATTTTAGAAGTAGTATGGTTTTCCTCTGAGAGTCATTTCTATCATTTTAACAGGTTTTCTCTGAGCCTCATCCACTGAAGGAGGATATTGTTCATTTTTCTGGGACTCCAGGTCAAGAGAGAGGAAATATAGCAAGAATGGAAATGAAAAGTAAGGCCACTATTTTATGCATAGATTGTTGAAGAATCACTTATGTGAATCTGAAGACACCATGCACACCTTATAACATTAACCTAGTTACATGGTTACAGGAATTATACATAATCCAGTCTCCACACATGTTAAAGTTGTGTGTGCCACTGAAGTGGCTGAATTCTCAGATTTCTTGAAACCCATTTTGGGGATCACGATTGAACTGACATTGCAGTTTAGTAGCTCTGGTATTCTGCATCTGTCCTTGGGTTATCAAGAGCACCTTGGTTAAACAAACATTCTTTGGGAATAGCCTTCATTTATATTTGAAAAATATAATTAAATAATAAGCTATGGATTTGATAATGAGTTTAAGGGATGTGGGAGAAATTGTAGGGAGGAGAAGGGCATGATAGAATATTATAGATATTATACTAGCATATGAAAATATAAAAAATAAATTTTAAAAGATTTGGGCAAATATCTTTTGCCCGATAATTTGAGATATAAAAAAAAATTAAGTGAAAGTAACTATTGATTTGAGTTCTGAGCATGTTTCTAAGCAGTAGAAAAAAATCCAAAAAGACAAATGGTGAAATTTGATTTTTATTGGTATCAGCATATTAATTTTTGTGATACTAATTCATTCTGGCTTTCTGACTGTGTAATTCTAGATGCTAAATATGGAAGAGTAATGCTCAGTAGGGTTTATAAAACAGGTATCAGAGGGAAAGAGGAAATCATATATAGGAAATGTTTTATATATTTATGTAAAATACTTCAATACATATAATTTATGAATATGTATTTCTAGTTTGATTTTTATCATTTCTTTGTGTTTATATATACATGCGTATGTGTGTGTGTATCTTTTATGAGAGTCAGATCTTTTGATTGAAATTTAAAAATGCAATGAAATTTTAATTATTTATTGGGCAGTGGTGGCTCACACTTTTAATCCCAGCACTCAGGAGGCAGAGACAGGTAGATCTCTGAGAATTTCAGGCCATCCTGGTCTACTGAGTGAGTTCCAGGATAGCCTACAAAGCTACAGAGAAACCCTCCCTCAAAAAAACAGAGAGAGAAAGAAAGAGTGAGAGAGATATTAATTTTTTTCTCTTGAAAACTTTTTACTTGTGTTCAATTGATGAATTTGTGGAGGAGGTTTTCAAATCATTATGTTTGTTTAACATATAGCAAACTAATGTCTGTAAAAGTTACTTGTACAGAATGTGTGTGTATTTTACATGCTTATAAGTATTTCCAAAAGTATTATATCTTCTTTGCTAGAGACGTGGCTCAGTCATTAACAATCTTTTATGTTTTTTCAGTGGACCAGAAATTAAGTGCTAGTGATTCCTAGCACTTAAGACAGCTGGCTCATAATCCATTTCAAGTCTAGATCTAGGAGATCTGTTGCCATCTTTTTGGCCTTTGCAGGCATTCACATTCTGGAACATATATATATATGAATATAAATAAACACGTAAATAAATAGTGAAATAAACATCTTTAGATAGAGTTACATCTTCAACTAAAAGTGAAGAGTAAGTAGAAACATTCATTGGGTGAATAAAAGTTCAATTTTTATTTAACTAAATTTAAATATTTTTACTTATTTTATGTATATTTCATTCCATCTTACTGTACTTAAATGCATGCCTTTATCAGCAGTATCAAGCCTAGAAGTGACGTCCACTGAAGTGCACAAAATGGATAACAGCTTTGACAGTACAGAGTCTATGGTATGTAAATATTTAGATCTAAGGTCCTTATTTCACACAGCTTTGTTTTGTTTAACAATTGTTTTAAAATTTACTTGGTCAGATCAGACTACCTCAAAAACAATTTATCAGAATTTAGGTTTTTTTTTTTTCTTCACAGATTTATACAGCACACCTTGGTCATATCCATTCCTCCTTCTTCCCCCCCCCCCATCCCCTTCTCTAGCTCCCTCCCTGGCCTTAGCATTGTTTCCCATCTTTCTCCCAAATGCATGTCTTTTACTTTTTAATATGCCATTAAGTCCAAATAGTTCTGGCTATATGCCTATGTAAGGAGTCCCCCAATGGGCCATAGGCTGTTCCCCTCCACAAAGGAAATTGACCCTTCTCCCTCAAGAACCATCATTATCTCCTCAGCAAAGGGTAGAGCACTGGTAGTCCCTTCGTCATCCACTCCAGAATCTTAAACTGTCTTGATCTCGTGGAGGCATTTGTGTATGTGGCCACAGCTTCTGTGTTCTCATTTGTCCAAAAGCCAGCCTTTCTGAACAACTCCTCGCTACAGATATTTAAGCTCATCATTATTTGAAAATTATTCACATCTTCGTGATTTCAGAGACAAACTCCTCTCATATTGTTGCTATATATCTTTCTGAAGTTACCTGTGCCACCATATGTGTAAATCCTATAACACGCTAAGGGGTTTTAATGACATAAATTCTATGATTAAGCGTTTGAAATTTTGGGCAAGATCTTTCTGATGACAGACATATTAGGTTGATGTTAAAGGGATATAATTTACAGTGGGTCAAGATATATGTTTTCTGATCAACAGTAATTCCAATTTTAATGTTGCATCTATTTTAGCTTTCTGGCATACTTCCATTAGTATTAGATGTCTTCCATAATTCTTCCACTAGATATAGAAAGTAGAGTAAAAAACTTACTGCGGTGTCTGTTAAGATTGTCTTTTATGCATGTTCGGTGTGAGGGCATTTTTCTTCACATATGAAGGTAACTTATGGTTTTCATTCATGTAAAGGAAATAGTTTTGCATTTGTCATGAAAGTCATTATGCATTGCACTCATTGTATCTGATAGTGGTCTTAACAAGATGCCTCACATTGATCTACATATCTGTATAGATTACATTTGCAGAGAATTTTTAATAGTTACTTGCTTGGGTGCTTTCCAACTAGGCTTGATGTTCTCTATAAGATGCTTTAAATGTTTTCACTGTGAATATTGGTATTATTACTTACCAATACTGTATGATACACTTTGAAAATTTTATATTTCAGATAAGGCTTTTCTCTAGAGCTATTGAAAGTTTTCTGCAAATGCAATCTGTGCAGACATGTCAATTAATACTAGGTATTTTTGTTGGTTTTTATTGCCCCAACATCTCCCTTCCATGATCATGAGTCCATCTAAAGCACAGATTTATTTTTACTCTGTGTATTTGAGTGTCTCCCCCACACTGCTTGTGTGGCTAGTGCTGGCAGAGGAAAGAACTTTGTATGGAACTGGAGGTAAGGACAACTGTAAATCATTATGAGGGTGCTGGGATTCAAACCAAAGTCTGTAAAAACAGCAATTGCTCATAATTACTGATCCATCTCTCCCTTTTTTGTTTATTACGAAGCACACCCTAAAATGATGATACTATTTTATTATCACAGTAAGAAATGAGACCTACATACTTTTTTGTTTTTTGCTGTGACAATACTGAAAGGAGTCTTGTGTCTTGATCCTTGGTAATGGAATACTCACCACATTGTACTCATATGTGACTCGCTTTATTAAAGCCTGGGAGGTGGTAATAAGTGTGCTCTGGTGATTTTATTGGGGAAATACAAATGTATCTTAGGATTATTTTAATAGTTGAGATATATTATTTATATGTGTTTATGTAGTGCAATATTGTTTATGGTTTGAAATCTCAGCATAAAATCTTAGTTGTATCTTTTCTAGCTATCATATATTTGACACGTACTATTCTTTTTATGAAAATGGTTATGATGACCTCTAGGCCTTCCTCCTTGTTTTATTCCATGCCTATGAAATAATGATTTAAAAATTATTTAGATAATGTACACTCTGTTTGTTTCAGTGACATGCAATCATATAAAATCTTAGTTTCTATATTTTTCTTTTAAAACAAGAAACTCTGACTTCTTATAAGTTTATAGATCATCTGTGCAAATCACTTTTATGTTAAATTTAATAATTCATGTTGGAATGTCTTCCACAGAAGAGAGATGTGAGTCATTTACCTGGGACTGCAGATCAAAGAAGAATAAATGATACAAGCAGAGAAATGAAAGGTGTGAGCTATGTTTATGAGATTCCCACTGATAGAATTGTATGTAAATCAGGAGAACCAATATTTGAAAGTAGACACATAATTATTTTTTATATACTGAGTTAAAGAAGTTAAATGGTAATGAGACAGATTTCCAATGCAGTTTCAGCAGATACTTTATCTGAATGTGTAGGTGGAACAGCTGAATTGTTCAATAAATTACAATGTATAGTAGGGTCTGAGGGGTATTGAATCACAATGCAATACAGAGAAGGCATGGCATAAATGGGGATAGAATTATTGAGTTGAGGAAGTACCAGAGCCAGAGAGAGAGCATACTGTACATAAAAAGTGACACGTGGCCACATGCCCCAGATTATTTGGGTTGTACAATGTGGTCTTGAGCTTTAAAGGACACCAAGTTGAGTAGCATGTGAAGAGAGGTAGATATGAAAAGAGTTGGGAGAAGAGAAATCATCATTATCAAAACACAATGTATGAGATTTTCTAAGAAATAATTTTGTTTTTTATAAAGACGGTAAATCATATCCTTGAACTCATAGGGTTTTACACATTTCCCCCACCTCTTGGCACTCTCTTCATGAGTTATTATTCTTTAAAAAATTGAGCTGTGGTGGACAAAGTGGGTCAAGGGAGATAGATTTTAAAGGATTTGGGCCTAACTTTACTTCCTGTTTTCCTCTTGGGGACCATGAGAGTGCTGGCTGTGTGATGTATTGACTTTGGGATTACAGGTTTATCCTTGTGTGAAAGAAGGGACCAGTCTACCAGCCATACTCTCAGGAGTAGTTATCAAAGATTTTCTCTGCTTACTACTTTAAGACACAGCTGAACCAAAGAAAGGATAAATATTGATTTGGTTCTAGGCTAGTTTGAAAGAAGCATGAAAGCTGCAAAGAGATAAACAATAATAAATAATGAAAGTTTGGGGACCTATTGGAACCAGCATTCTAAGATTCTATGTCATCAATAGAGATACATTTCTAGTTGTATAATACACTTGCATTGCTAAATAAGGAAGAGTACTGTGATCAGAATGTGTGTGTATATGTGTGTAAATAAATGAATAAAATATGACTTCAATTGCAGTGATCATTTGCTTAAAGTGAATTACTCTCTGTATAAAAGAAAGCAGAAGATGTAGGTTAAATTTGGAATTCTTGTTGAGGAATCTCAAGCAAATTTCCTTCAGATCAATTCAATGAAATTATATTCACCCTTAAAACCCAGCTATTGCAGATGCATAGTTTTGCTAGAATTATGGTGAGCTGAATCATTTCATTCTCTCCATAGTTATTAGACATCTCCTTTATCACATAATCGAGAGGAACCTTTACATTCAGATGATACTTTCATATTCTTTTCCACTGAGTTGCTAAGGAAATACTAGGATCCTTAATCTAATGAGAAAATGAAAATACACCATTATGTCTCGGCTGCTTTGCAAAAGACAACAAAACCCCAGAATATTTCATAGTACTGTGTGTCTCCAATCATTACAGCCGGTGAAAAGGGTGTTGATACCATGCAGAACACATTTCTTAAAATGCAGTTTTCCTCATCTTTTTGTTCTTGCTGAGTCATGAAACAAATAAAAACACAATAAATTACTATAGTATGACAGCATGAATATTCCTGATATGTTCCAGTAAATATATGGGTCCTGACGATTAACACCTGTGTACCCAGGAATAGTAACTCCTCAGGGTCCTGGGGTTGATATCTGACCAGAGATCATACATACCCCTCCTCATCACTCAGCTCATTCAAAGTGGTGTGTTTGCATCTTCTAAGTGATGGTCACTAGACTCATGTAGCCCCCCCCCCAAAGACCAAAATCTAAATAGTTCATAATTTCCCAAATTAGCCTCTTGGAGTGATTCACTTCCCTGTTAGTACAGTGCTGTTAATTGGTTACTCTGCCCAATTTTTGAATGGCTGACATTGTCCCTCTTCATGTTTATAGAACCTCCAAAGGAATATCTTCCTCAATTCAAGGTAATACATGTTACAGTATATTTAAATTAATATTTTTATGAAATAAGAAAATAAATTAAATTTCTTCTCTCACCATCCACACAGCGTACAACTCCAAGGGAAAGTCTGTTTGAATACACAGCAGTAGTAAGCATGCATGAAAGTACAAGTGAATCAGGTAATTTGCAATATTGATACTGTGAGAAGAGGCTGTATGAAAGATGTGAAATGTTTGCCATGTTCTTACTCTTTCATTTTTACAACACCAAATCTGGGGAAAGAATTTATCTGTAAGTCAGGTGTCCTTCTTGGCACCAGCATAGGGATTACAAAATGAGCTCAAATGTTAGGGACAAACATTTTAAAACATGAGTCCACCTGTGTAGCTCCCCAAGTGCAATTCACAAGGAAGATCCTTGACCAGTTATGCAGCTCCCGCTGTTTAATGGATGACGAGCACACCTCTCCCCAATCTTACCAACAATTACTGTAAGAGTGGACATCACTGAGCAGAGCTCTGTTTTGTAATTCACCGGACCTGTGGAATTCAGGCCCATCCTAAGACCACAGTAATTCCCTGAAGTGAAAAGGGTAAAGATACATTTTCCTTCCTACTGGAAAACCAAGGCAATTGGAAATCCACCTATACTGGTTTTTTTTACAGCTAGTTCGCCATGGTATTCAGTGCCCATGCTGAGTTGAAGAATAAGGTCCATTTTCACAGACCATGTGACTTAATATAAATATTACAAGACAGTTTAATGTCATAAACATTTTTGAAAGCATTTCCTTGGCCAGGGCAAAGTCTGCTTATCTTGATCTCTAGTGAAGGCAACCCTATGATAAGTGTGTTTGTTTAGAAGGTGTACTTACTTCCTCCGCATGCACTCATCTATGTCGAGCGTATGACAATAGGACATTTCAAATATATTACTCTCCAAGCATCTAAAATTTATTATCAATTCTTTAACAATCAGAATTTGGCCTAACTTCCAACTTTGTGTTCTCACCTGTATTCATTTTTCACACACATTGCCATCTGGTAATGTATGTTTCTCACCAATTTATGTATATCAGAGTAATATAACCTCCATTTATTTCTTCTGTTGTGTTTTCACAATTTTCGGCCTTCTATGCACCTAACCACACTGTTTCGCCTCAATCTAGGCTTACCAATAGGAGATCTATTGCTGACTTTTCCATTGGCAGGATAAAATTACCAACACCTACATCACATTCAGCAGTATTTCAACTAATAATTACTTAATAAGAAGAATAAGGACTTATTACACGAATATGATAGAAAATTTTTCCCCCAGTCCCTTACCAAATGATATTCACATATAGAATGATTTAATTATCAAAACACAATAAGAAACACATAAGGGAATCTCATTTGAGAGTAGCTAGTCTTTAGAAAAACCAAACAGCTACTACTTCCTACAACTGATAGAATTTAAAAACTGAAAACAAGAATGTTAGGAAAGCAGACAAAACTTTTTGGATATGTTTATTTCTAAATACAATACATAAAAACCACAGCAGTGTATCTTATTTTTAATTAAAATATCAGCATAATTATTGACTTCTTGGGAATTTCACAGCATGCACCCCAATTCTGCTCAACCTCCAGTCCCCCCATATCCTCCTCTTACCTCTGAATCACCACCTCAAAAGAAAATTTGAAAAAAATAAAAACAAAACAAAACTTAGCGAGCAAGCAAACAAACAAAAAAAAAAAAAAACAACAAGAAAACCCAAACAAACAAACAAAATCCCCAAACCACCTTTCTTCTCTACCTTTCCCATCTCTCCACAAACTCTTCTTTCGTCCTGGTGGCATTGTGAGCGGTGTTTCCCTCTAACCTTTTGTCCAGTCAGCGTTAGTATCAAATGTTCATTGCAATGAGTCACTGGCCTGGTTATAGGCCTCTGGCTTCTGGCACACCATCCTCACTGGATCCCCTAGGTTATCCTGCGGCCTTCCCAAGTTACGGAGGGCCATCGCGTATCATTCCAGAGGACCAGTACTTTCACAGGCTCCCCCACGACCTACAGGGGCAGATGTTAGGGTGGGCTAACCCAAGGCCTGGCTGTGGGCCCGGGTGGTAGCTGAGCTGGTCATTCCAGATCACCAGTGCCACTCACGTCAGGTGAGGGGGCAGAACCACTTCCCCTCCTCCCATGCTGCCAGAGTCAGTTGTCCTTCAGCAGTGGTGAGGGGTGGAGCCATCTCTCTAGACCAGGGGTCAGCTCTCCTGCCACAGTGTCCAGTGAGGCAGGGCCAGCAAAGGGTGTAGTGGTTATGCATGGCCCTCTCGTTTCATCACTTATGGGTCCTATGGTCCACTGAGGTGACACAAGAAACAGTCATCAACACAGACAGAAGCTACGGCTGGACCACTCACCCCTCTGCAGCAGCTTAGCCTGGAAGACACCCCTGGCTCTGGGTGGACAAACTGGCCACTCAGATCAGGATGGCCCCTGATAGCATGGCCCCTGAACACCAACAAGCTCACCCAAACAACCCCAAACCCTGGCTCCCTTGTGACCTTTGGTAGCAGCCTGAACCCTGGACTTCAACACAGATCCAGGTAGGACTATAGCAGGACCACAGAACCAGACATGGCCCTTGGAAGCAGCTGTGTCTAGATATCACCATTGCTCCACATGGCAGTGCTGGCCACTCAGATCTACATGGCCCTCACTGCAGCCTTGCCCTTGTACACAACATGGACTCGGGTGCTTTACCTGACCCTGGGCATCCATACAGCCCTCACTGGCAACAGGAACCACTGACATCAACCCAGACCCTGACACTATAGGGCCATGAACCTAGATGTGGTCCTTGACAGCAGCCCAGGCCCAGATGACACCATGGCCCTGGGTGGCAGAACAGGCCACTCAGATCTGTATGGCTCTAGCTGCAGTGTGGTCCCAGACTTCCACATGGCCATAGGTTGCAGCCAAGACTCTGGGCCTCCTCATGGGCCTGTGTGGCAACATGGGCTATGGACTTCAACACAGACCCTGGCTACTGTACAGCCAGCAGACACTCAGGCCTAGACAACATGTTGGCTCTGGGTGGCTACACAGGCCACCCAGATCAGCATGGCACTGGTGGAAGCCCTTGGATACCTACATTGCCAAAGGTGGCAGCCCTGACACTAAGTATCCTTGTGGCCTTTGGTGGCAACATGAGCCATTAATGTTCACACAGCCACTGACTATGGTAGGACCATGGGTCCATACATGACCCTTGGTAGCAGACTAGACCATGACATTACCATAGCCCTGGGTGGCAAACGGGCTTCTCACGTCAGCCTACTTCTCGCCATACTCATTTCATCTGTTCTGCCTCTTCCACAGGATATGAACCATTCTTCTTATCTTTTTCTCCCATCCCTACCCCCCACATTTTTACCCATGATAATGGGAGGCACCTGCATGGTTCCGTAAGGTGCCTGGTGGACTGTGGATGGGTGTCTTCTCACCAGCCCACACCGTACATTGTAGTCTATGAATCTGAATATTTCAATGGTATTTTCCAGTTTTGTGTTGAGTTTGTTCATTCATGTTGAGTGGTTCATTTATGGGTAAATATTTAAAATCATTGAGTTCTCTTTATCTCAACTATATGATATCTGTCCAAGTGATGTATTTAAGTTTGCATGAGCACAAGTATCTCACAATACATTAAATAACTAATGTAAGAGGCCTTAACCATGTTTAAACACTCAGTTTATTTCTATATAATACTTTCATTTGATCTATTACCATATCATAGTTAATGTTGGTTAAATATATTCATTTGTCAGAAGAACCAGGCAATGAAAGAGCATCAACAGGAGAATTAAAAAGGCATGAGGACCATCAAAGTGCACAGTCATGGGTATGTAAACGTTACATTGATGGGTCTCATTCAATACTGCTTTGTTTTATCATGCCTAATATAGGAGAGGCAAATACAATTACATATCAGACTATCATACACAATAGTTGGTCACATTATATTCTTTTATTTAAAATATATTTTATCATCTTATTATTCTTAACATATTTGGGGGATCCTTATGTATAGTCAAAGATAAACATGGTCTTATTTTCATTGCTCAACATCTTTGTGAAAATTATTTGAAGCTCCATGTATTTTTGCTCTATAACATACTAATTTGTTAAAAAAAAATCAAAACACATCCTCATGAGTCAGCAGTAAATAGATCTCTTTTTCACCACATATCCAGCTATTTATTCATAACAGAATCAATTATTGAATTGGCAAGTACTTACTGTCTTAGTTCTTCTTATAAGAGATCATTTTATTCTAACTTTTAGAAATGCCTTTCTTTTCTAATGCTATGTTTGATATTCCAAGGTATTTTCTTTGTTGATAATTTATATTTTTTTGTTTGGTTTGATCTGTTTGCTTATTGTTAGTATTGGTGCATATATTTATTGATTACATGTAAGAAAGCACCAGTACATGTCTCTAAACATATAGGGATTGCTGGATTTTGCATACTCACAGACTTATACTTATTAAGAAAAGACTACACTTTGAAATCATGCCGCATTGAGGTTGCTGTTGTGTGTATCAATGTTTTCATCAGTCCCTCAGTCTTTGACAGGTGAATAAGATTGCAATCAGAATTTTAACAGGGAGCTTTCTAGGGTGTTATGTTTTAATTATTATTATCATCATTTAAAGATAGAAATGGTACTTTACCTTGAGCAAATAAGTGAAACATACATTTTTTTTTTACCTGTTTTCATGGTGAAAACATTTGATGCCTTTAAGTTCTTATACTGGTTTGTGGAATTCTTGTGTAACTAAAGTATTTGTGAGTTGCTTGGTTGCAGATGGAAGTTTTACACATTGTGGCAGTGATTTTAATTTGAAAAGGAACACAAAACATGACATTTATGTTTATATGTTAAAGGTATCAT
This sequence comes from Cricetiscus sungorus, assembly GCA_030556225.1. Classification (NCBI taxonomy): domain Eukaryota; kingdom Metazoa; phylum Chordata; class Mammalia; order Rodentia; family Cricetidae; genus Cricetiscus; species Cricetiscus sungorus. The sequence continues at coordinate 9,770,515 of JANBXA010000372.1, forward strand.
TTATGCATTTGATATAAACTCTCATATTAAAATGTTGACCAATCATCCTGACTCATCTTTACATGTTGACACATACTTGCCAGTTGACCTGATTCCTAGAACATGTTTCAGATTTTCTTCCTTGTGTGGTGTTCATCGTGACAGGGATATGAGCTCAGCAGTTAGGCTGGGGCTAGATAACACTTGAGAGTTTCAGCTGACTGACTCTGGTTTCCAATACATGCTGCCTTAATTTTCAGTCTAATGCTTTTGGAATAAGGCATTCAGAAACTCTTATAAGAAATGAAGGTATTTTTCAGCTTATTTTCATGTTAATTTTAACAGACTATCTCGGAGACCTTTTCACAGGAGAACGATGTGGTTCCCTTAGCTAGTACTACATATGGGAGAGCAGAAGACATCACAAATGCAGAAATGCAAGGTACAGTCTTGATTTTATGCGTAGCCCTTAGGGCAAGTATTTATGGGAATCAGAAGGGTTGGTGTATTCTCCTGGTCAGACACACTCACCTATTTCTCCATAGCAAGTTAAAGCTTAAAACAGGCCATATACAGTTTCTGCAGACACTGTAATTGAATGAACTGCTAAAGAAACTGAGATACAAATATATCATAAAGTATCACAACATCTGAGGAGCACTAAGGAAAAGGAGTAGAGAAAGGAGTGGCAGGAAAGCCATCAAAGGACAAAAAGAAGTGAAGACAGGTGTCCAGTGTGTGGAGGGTGGGCAAGAAAATTCCTTTATTTAGTGCCTTATGCTTACTTTATTTTTTAAATATTTATTTATTTTATATCCTGACTACAGTTTCCCCTTCATCCCCTCTTTCCAGACCCTCTCCCTCACCTCCTCTCTTCCCTTCCCCATCCACTTCTCCTCCATTCCTACTCAGAAAATAGCAGGCCTCCCCTGAATATTGTGGCAGTTTGGATGTAATTGCCACCATAATTTCATAGGGAGTAACATTATTAGGAGGTGTGGCTTTGTTGGAGTGGGTATGGCCTTGTTGGAGGAAGTGTGTCACTGCGGAGTGGGCTTTGAGGTTTCCTATGCTCAGGATAGTGCCCAGTGAGTTAGTTGACTTCTTGCTGCCTTCTGGTCAAGATGTAGCCAACACCATGGCAGCTTGCAGGCCACTATGCTCCCTGCCATGATGATAATGGATTGAAACTCTGAAACTGTAAGTGAGCCATTTTAATTAAATGTTTTCGTTATCAGAGTTGCCGTGGTCATGGTGTCTTGTCATAGCAATAGTAACCCTAAGACAGATGTCAACAAAACATGGCATATTAAGTTGCAGCAAAACTAAACACCTCACCTTGTATTAGGCTGGGCAAGGAAACTGAGTATGGGGAGTAGTATTCCAAAAGCCAGCAGAAGGGTCAGAGACAGCCCCTGTTCCCACTGTTAAGAAGACCGAACTTCACAACTGTCACATATATGTAAAAGGCCTAGGTCAGTCCCATGCAGGCTCCTTGGTTGTTGGTTCTGTCTCCTAGGGGCCCAGATTAGTTGATTCTGTGGATTGTTTTATGATGTACTTGAACCCTCTGGCTCCTGTAAGTCCTTCCTCTCTCTCTTCAGCAGGATTCCCTGAGCTCAGCCTAATGTTTGATTGTGGGTCTATTTTCACCAGTTGTTGGGTGAAGCCTCTCTGATGACTGTTGGGCAAGGCATCAATCTATGAGTATAGCAGAATATTGTTAGGTATCATTACATTGATATATCTTTCTCCAGTAATGTTGGTTCTCTACTACTCCTAGATCTCTAGACCATCCAGTGTGGGTCCTGAAGCTCCAGGCAGTGACAGGATGAGTTACTCTCATGGCACGGGTCACAGGTTAAACCAGTAATTGGTTGGCCACTCCCACAATCCCAGCACCACCTTAGGCAGGTCTCATAGGCAGGACAGACTGTATGTTGAAGATTATGTGGCTGGGTGAGTATCCTAGTCCTTACACTGCGAGGCTTTTCTGATCATAGGCTATGGCCAGTTCAGGCTACATATCCCTTATTGATAGAAGTATTAATTGGAAGTCATCCTTGTAGATTCCTGGAAATTTTTCTTGCACCAGGTTCCTATCTGACCCAGAAATGGCACTCTTTCCATTTATGTCTTTCATTCCTCTCCCCTTCACTCCACCAGATTCCTCATGATCTCATCCCTACCCACCCCAGGTTCACCCACAAAATCTCTTATATTTTCCCTTTATGAGGACTATCAACTGTCCCCTTGTTACCTAGACTGTCTGTGTCTGTGGGTTATATCATGGTTATCCTTTACTTTACAGCTTATATCTACTTATGAGAGAGTACGGACCATGTTTGTTTTTCAGAGTCTGGGTTACCTCACTCAGGATGATTCTTTTTTAGTTCTATCCATTTGCCTTCAAATTTCATGATGTCATTGTTTTTAACAGCTGAGTATTGCTCCATTGTGTAAATGTACCATTTTTAATCCATTATTTGGTTGATGGATATCTAGTTTGGTTCCAAATTCTGGCTATTACAAATAAAGCTTCTAAGAACATAGTTGATCAACTGCCCTTGAAATGTGATTGAGCATCCTTCAGGTATATGCCCAAGAGTGCTATAGTGGAAATTCTTTAAAATATGAATCACAGGATGATAGCTATGTCAGAAAAATAAAATGATCTCTAGTGTATTATTATCTATGTATCATGACATCAGACATGAATTTGTAGCCCTCTTCCCTTTTGGGAGGACAATGGACATATTAGTGCACCATCCTACACACCAATGTTTGATTTTCTTAGGACAAGTAGAAACCTAGGTGTTGTGTCATTCAAGAATAGGAATTAACGTCCAACAGTAGTTACTGCTTAATTAGTATTATATACACCCAAATGAGAAAACCAGAGAAGAAAAACAGTGGGTGTGCTTTGTGCTTTGAGATGGTAAAGTACACCATGGCAGTTGAAAAATCGGTTTGGAAATGTTTAATTTCTCCTGTGGTTTTAATGTTGTGAATGTAAGGATGAGAAACAGTCTTAATCTGAAACAGAAAATTGAGCCAATAAGACCTCCATCAGTCACCATCTTATGATTTCTCTTGCTGTGATAAACACCATGAACAGAAACAACGTGACCAGTGACCTCCAGGGTCCTGGCTTTTCCTCTGATCAGAGATAACTTTCATCTTTTCTATTCAAAATGTTCATAATGGCATATTGCTCTTTCTTCTTTGTGTTCCTTGGATTCAACATCTGACTTTGAAAAATCATCCATTAAAGTATTTTTAAAATCCTTAGCATTTTAAAATTTCTTTTCTTTCATTTCACTTCCACAAAACACATAAGAAGTACAGCAAAGTCCTCAAAAAATAAAAATCACAAATCTAAATAGTTTGCAGTTTCCTAAGTTAGAAACTATAATTTGTTTTCCAATCAATTTTGTTGGAGTTTTGTTCTATGTTGTCTTTATATATAGCAAATTATATACATCAATAGCACACATGTTCTTGATGGCATAAGCACTAGAAGAAATTGAATGTGCAATGTATGAAAAAGTTTTTAACATTTAATCTTTGTTTAATTACTTCTTTTATTTCTGAGATTATAATTATATCATTTCCCCCTTCCCTTTCCTCCCTCCAATCCCTCTCATTTACCATTGTTCTTTTTCAAATTCATGGCTCCTTTTTCATTTATTGTTGCTACATGCATATATTAGAAATATATACTCATATATTCCAATACAACCTCCTCAGCCTTATGATGTTGGTATTCCTATATGTATGGTTCCACATCCCATAGTTCAGTTTCAAAATCCTACACCAGTTAATGACTCCCATTTTGATTAATGTGTATGTCTTTCCAATGCTGACAAATAATTATTGAAGAGGTGGACAGCATTGAGCTCCTTGCATTTTCCAATATGACAGAGGTTGAGACCAAGACATTCCTGTCCTTGGTAAATCAGGACCATTCTGAACAACAAAACAATTTTACAAGGTTTAAAAAGGAGAATCTGGTTTTGATTTCTCCTGAAACACACAACATGCTAGATATGACCACTCAGTCTTTCTTCTATTCTTTTTATTACTTCACTTTATTTATAATTAAGTTTATAGGTTTCTAATTATTTTGATATAATTCTTTTATTTTTTTTCTACCACCAAATTATAACTAATGCTATACAAATTTGTGCATTCATTAGCAGTTCCAGACAAAGGAATGGTACCAACAAACCAGCAAAAACATGATGGCCATGGAAATATTTGTGCATTGGTATGTAAACACTGTGTTGTTTTGTTTAACAAGATAGCATAAGCTATACAGTTATATAGTACTCTACCATGTGGAATAATCATAATTTTGTATTTATTTTTCAAAACATTTTACCATCTTATAGTACTTAGACTATTCTTAGAGAATTTCATTCAAAATTAAACAGCATCTTAGTTTTGTTGCCTAGTGTCTTCCTGAAAACTACTAGACCTCCGAGTGCATCAACTCCACAACATTCCAATTCGTTAATCAGACTGCAGTCCCTTGAATGAGCAGATAAGCAAAGGTTTACTTTTCGCACAGCCTCCTCTTCCTTCACAGCAATGTCTGGGACATTTCTAATCAGTGATAGATACACTATGACATCAACTGTTCTAGTAAGAGCTACTTTTAAGTTGTAATTTTTTAGCCCTTGTGATTGGAACATACAGTTCTATTTTACATAGTATTTTTCTTGTTGAAAACTTACATTTTTAAATTTTGTTTTATGGGATCCATTCAATTACATTGTCCTCATTAAAGACATTTATCATCTATATATAAGAAAGAACCAACAGCTGGATTATTGAATTTTGCAAACTAAATAGTAAATATTGTTTGAATACACAGAACAGACTTGCTATTGTTTAAGAAGGCTCAATTTCATGAAACAATTCTATGTGATGCTTAGTAACCAGTTAATCCATTCACTGAGTGAAATTAAGATAAATTAAGAGGTTTAACTTACAGATTTAGTGTAATGATGTATAATTAATTTTTATCATTTATAGTTTTAAAATGACCTTAGTCATATAAAGTGATATTTGCTAGTTTTATGCTAATACTAGATTCCTATTAATCATCAAACAGTCTTACTGGAATGCTACCCTCACTGTAACTATCCATTTATTAGTCTCTTAAAGATGGGATTTTAATATAGTTCAGTGGTGGTTGTAATTTAACAAAAAGTGAACTTGGCATTTATTTTATAGATGGAGGTTTAATGTATGTGTGACTTGAATTTCATTTATTTATTTTTTTTTCTGAGGCAGAGTTTCTCTGCATAGCTCTGGCTATCCTGGAACTTGCTATGTAAACCAGGCTGGCCTCAAACTCAGAGGTCTGCCTGCTTCTGCCTCCCACATATTAAGTTTCATTTAGAAAGTATTACTAAATAATCATCATTTATATTTACTTCTGGCATTTTGATGTCAGTCTTATTTTCCTTAAAATAATGTAGAGGGTCTTATGTGTATTGTCTGTTTTCTGTATGTAAAAGGCAAAAGAAACTAGATTTGATTTAGGTACCATACAAGGTCCTTAGTTCAAAAGACATGGGTTACAATACTTAGTACCTTCATTTTTGTGGCTGCATTTGGAATGTGGTATTTAAATGTCCTTTTTATATTAATTTTAACAGACAACCTATGAGACTGCTATGTATATGGAAGACGTGGTTCCTTTTTCTGTGACTCCAGACAAAATACTAGAAAATATGGCAAATGCAGAAACTGAAGGTAAGATATAGCATTGATGTGCACCCCTTGAAAAAAATATTTGTGGGAGTAATATTTACTTGAGTCAGGTGGAACAAGTTATTCTAATAGACAAAGATATTGACCTATTTCTCATGTTGGAAGTTGCATGGTAATAAGAATGCAAATGTTGAAGTTTAATGTGCCACTACAGCCAGCAGTTGAATTTCTAAATAGATTACAAAGTACTGAGTTATCTGAGGCACATAATAATAAAATGCCAAGAAGGCAGGAGAAGGAATGCTGTGATGAATATTGAGTACATAAGTAAACATAAGCCAACAAAGGTGTGCAGACAGGAGTGTGCAAAAACACAGAAATTCCCTAGGAAATGAAATATAGAATAGTGTATATGTTGGAACCACAATGTGACCTTCTAATATGTAACCAAGTGTCACCATCAAAGATATGTATTTCACTTCATTATTTCTGGGATACCACTAAGCATGATAAAGCAATCATGTGGACTGGTTCTTGAGTTTCACCAGATACAGACACTTTTGCCAAATAACATATAGATAGAAGTCAATATCCAATAGTGGGTCACTTCTCAGAAGTATCACAGAAGCCCAAGTAATAGGACAGAGAGAACCAGGGTACTGAGAAGGCTGCACAAGCTTTCTGAGTGTATTCTGGCCATTTCAAAGCCCTGCTGGCAATATTTGTTTCTTCTGTGCTTTCAATTTTGTGAACATTTGGATGAGGAATGAAGCCAGGCTCGACAAAGAACTGGGGTAATATAATTTAGAAGGAGCTCTCCTATCAGGTATAAATTCTCAATTTTGATGGATCACCTGTTGGGTCTCATGACAGATTTGACATTGAGATTAGACCGCTCTGGGACTCTGGCTTTCCCTTAGTTTATTGAGAGAATTCTGGTTAACTGCACGCCATGCTGAGGTCCAGCTATCACAAGTTCTATGCAAAAGTACATTTGATCATGGTTTGGAACATAACAGAACCAAAGAAAGTCTAAATACTGTTTTGGTGCTGGGCATGTTTCCAGACATTCAGACAGTTCCAAAAAGATGGATGAGAGCAATTGTTAGCTTCCTTGTGGAATTTGCACATTAACCCTCTGTGCTATCACTTGATTTGCTTATTCTAGTTGTATAATTCTTAACACAGTGGCTAAGTCAGGGATAAAGAAAGTGAAATGTATTATAAATATAACATTAAATGGACAGAAAGGAGGGCATATCTAGAAAATGGAAGGAATGAAGAATGTGTCGAGAGATGATTTAACATTCTCTGGTTTGTCTCAGGGATGGAAAGTAGAGGCTTACTTCGGTCTTCTTACTACCAGCTCACTATGCATCCAGACAAGTGTGTCTCATATGTTTTCATTATATTATCATTGAAACAAAAGTCCTATGGTTAGTGGAGAAGCTCAGTCTGTAAGTGCTTAATGCAAGCATGTAGACTGGAGTTTGATCAAATGAACCCCTGCAAGAAAGAAGCATGGCTTAGCACCGTTGAAATTCCAACTTTAAGTCAGGAGAGGATGTTGGGTTTGGAGCTCACTGCCCAGAGGGTTTTGCCTATGCTGTGAGCTCCACACTAACAGAAGATCTTGTCTCAAATTGGATGACTCCTTTGATACATCAATTGGACACATAGACATGTATGCATGCTGTCATAACAAGCACACATATGCAGGCTGGAGACATGGTTCAGCCGTTAAAGGCTAGGATCACAACCAAAAATACAAGCACACACACACACCACATATGCACATGTACATACACACATAACACACACACACACACACACACACACACACACACACACACACACACACACACGTTGCTGCATTACAGGTTATCGGAAGCAGAAGGAAGAGCTAGAATTGTAGTGAACCATGGTATCATCCTTGTTCTGTTGTCCTCAAGCATCAAAGACAGAAGCTATAGGGATCCTTGTTACTAGTCTTGCTCTGTTCCACCAGCCAACTCCCAAATAATGTCACAGAGACTTATTATGATAGATCAGCATTAGCTTAGGCTTGTCCCATTAGCACTTATAACTTAAATTAATCCATTTATTTTAATCTGCATTCTGTTGCTTGACTTGTTACCTCATTTCTTCATACTGCCTGTGCTGCTTCCTCTGCATTGGTCTGTTGACCCTGCCTTCTTCTTCCCACAGTTCTCACTCTGCCTGAGGGTACCATCTATACTTCTTACCTACATATTAGCTATTCAGCTTCTTATTACACCAATCACAGCAACATATTTCCACACAGTATGCAAGTATCCACAACAGACCCTATGCTCACACGTAAATACTAAGGGTAAAGAAAACTATTTGTTAGTAAAATAAGCATTGAGATTTTATTTTAAATAATTTTAAACATATAAATATATATATACTTTTATTTTATCTACCACATCATTATGTTTTATTTCCTTAAATCTGTGCATTTTTCAGCAAAACCAGACAAAGAAGTGATATCAACAGAAGGACAAACAGGACATTACAACAGTGAAAGAGTTAACTCACTGGTATGTAAATATTTACATTGACAATTGTAATTCAATACTCTTGTTTAGCAAGGCAGATTAGGTAAACAAATTACACTTTAGATTATCCTACAAAGCAAATGGTCATAGTTTAATGTTTATTTTAAAACATTAGTTCATTACATTTGTTACATTATTTTAAGGTCTGCATAAATATCAGAGATAACCATCTTTCATTCAGGTACTAGTATCTTTACAAAAGCTATGAGACTTATAAATCTGAAAAAGATGTATGTGACAGCCTCCAATTGTATTGATGCTAAAGGGTGGTTCAAGATACATGATTTGGATTACTAGTCAATGAGTCCAACCTTAAGGCTGAGTCCTTCTTTGTGGTTTCTAGATGATGTCTATTGCTCACTGAAAATTAATTCTAAGAATATGTACTCTCAGTCTGGATCACATCATATATGTTAACATATAACATCTTCTTAGCTTTTCTGTATTTAAAGGGTGTAAACTAGCAAATATTACTCAAATGACCATGCACCTTCCTATGTAGAGGTATAGTTGTCTTTTCTTAGCTCAAATTAATTTATACTTCTATATGGGTTTCATATATATATATACATATACATATGTATATATATATATATATATATAAATTTTAGTAGTCATTTTAAAGTAACATCATAGCTGTTTGCTATACTTTTGGTGGTTTAAAATATTTTAATTTTGAATAAATTACTATTTATCATATGAACTCTCTTTATATATTAAACACAGAAAAAACCCCAATAAGGGCTTATGACACAGTGACAGAATAGTAGAGCTAAGGAAGATGCAAACATCTATGGCCATAGGACATGGTTTATATGAATAAAGCAAAGAAGCTAATATGAAGAATAAAAATCTTGTTTGTAGATATTGTCTTGGGGTGTATACAGGATTCTATATTTAAACTGTGTGTGTGATATTTAATTGCACTGTAAGCATTGAGAACAAGTCAGTCAAGGCAGGCAGTAAATAGATGGCAGACTAAACAGAGTATTGTAGAACACATCTATTCATCATGAGGGGCTTCCCATTGCAGAATGACCAGAAGCAATGGCACAAATGCCCTCATAGTCACATTTAAACATACAATGTACAGACAAGGAGATGTTCAGTGAGTGCCTGGCACACATATATCAGACTTCCAATAAATCTTCTTATGCTTTCTTCATTCCTAAGCCCTGCTCAACACTTTCAAAGTTCTCCCTGTTGGGATTCAAATGTGTATCATCTTCTTGCTCTAAGATATTATAAAAATATACTCTTACAGAAAATGTCCATGATTTTTATGCACTCATTCAAACTATCTTCTTGCCAAAATTGTTACCACTAAATATCAAAAGCTTTAAAAAGTTCTTTACCTAAAATAAGCTATTAGCATACTGTTCTCTACATAGGAAATACAAGAGGAAATTAAACCTTCTCCTTTCCCCATATCCTTCACTGCCTTCAAAATAGCACCAAGCACAGAAAGCTTAAAGGGTTTATACTTTCATAGCAAGTGCACTGTAAGAATTTGTCCCCATGTGTAACATTTACTTGTTCCTCTGGGGAACCAAGTGGATTTCCAATGAATGTTTCTTGTTAACATTCTTGTTTTATTTTATTTTATTTTATTTTATTTTATAGGATCTATTTATTTTCCATTATCATAACCTGAAAATCTAAGTGATGAAAAAGTAGATGCAAGAAAGCTCTACAGATGATTAATAAACACTAGCAGATTGTTGGGTTTTTCATAGTATTGAATTAATTCATTAAACGTGCAGAACAGATTATGAATACTGTTTTAAAGGTGTCTGGTTAATAAGGAACTGGATTATAGATCAGTAGCTAATATGGTTGCCAGAGAAGTGTGAAGACCACTGTTCAGGTCCTCAGTACCCACATACATGCTAAGTGGGTATGGAAGCTCACATGTAATTCAGCAACTAAGAAGCAAAAGACAGGACCAGAGAGCTAGCTAGCTAGTCAGACTGTAGCTGTTGGTAAACTTCAGGTTCAATTTGGAGATCTTGCTGTATAAATAAAGTGGAGAACACTCAGGGAAGGCTCACAAAGTCAGCCTGGGCATCCACAAGCAGGAGCATATTTGTGCAAATATTCCCATTCACACAAGTACATAGTTACACACACACGCACACATACACACACACACACACACACACAGAGAGAGAGAGAGAAAGAGAGGGAGGGAGGAGGGAGGAAGAGAGAGAGAGAGAGAGAGAGAGAGAGAGAGAGAGAGAGAGAGAGAGAGAGAGAGAGAGAGAGAGAGAAGATTTTTTGTGTGCATGCTGGGTTTTCTTTATTTTTATTAATAATATAATTTAAAATTTTTACATGTCAATCCCAGTTTCCAGTCCCTCCCTTCTTCCCTTCCTCCTTCCCTCCCTCTTATTCTCTTTCCCCTGTGACATGCACCCTGACCACCCTCCACTCACATCCCCCCACCACCATTCCACTTGTAGGGCTATGCTATCCAGGTTGGGTCATATAAATTTGTCAAGTCATTTGAAGTAGGGACTATGACTTCTCTCCTGTCTCTAGGTTAAGGGAGTATCCCTCCATGGGGGATGTGTCTGCAAGGTCCTTTTGTGCACCAGGAATAGATCCTGTTTCTACTGTCTGAGGTCCCCCAGACTGCTCAGTCCTTCTAGCTGAGACCCATATTCAGGGGGTCTAAGTCAGTCCCATGCTGGATTCCCAGCTATCAGTCTGTGGGGGCCCATTAGCTCCTCCTTGTTCAGGTCAGCTGTCTTTGTGTGTTTCTGCAACCTGGTCTTTTCCCCTCTCTCTGCATCTGGATTCTAGTTCTACTCAGTGTTTAGGTATGGGTCTTTGCTCTCTGTTTCCAACAGGTACTAGATGAGGGCTCCATGATGGTGGATAATTAAGTTGATGATCTCACTATCAGGGAAGGGCATTTATGGTAGCCTTTCCACGGCTGCTTGAATTGTTAGTTGGAGTCAGTCTTGTAGGTCTCTAGACCTTTCTTTAGGTTCAGTTTTCTCTTCAAACCAATAATGGCTCCCTCTTTTATATTCTCTCTCTCTCTCTCTCTCTCTCTCTCTCTCTCTCTCTCTCTCTCTCTCCTGTCTTTTATTCTTACCCTGACTCAATCTATGTGCTTTCCTCTCCTTACCTCCTCTTTCTCCTAGTTCTCTCTCCATTCACTGACGCCTCCATTTCCCATGTGCTCTGGTGGGACTTGTTCCTTCCCCTTTTTGTGAGGGACCATATATGACTCTCTTAGAATACACCTTGTATCCAGTTCGTCTGGTGGTGTGTATTATAGGCTGGTGATCCTTTGCTCTAGGTCTAAAATCCATATATAAGCGAGTACATACCCTGTTCCTCATTTTGTGACTGGATTACCTCATTCAAGATGGTTTCTTCAAGTTCCATCCACTTGCCTGTGAATTTTAAGATTCCGTTATTTTTTTCTGCAAAGTAGTATTCCATTGTGTAGTTGTGCCACATATTATTTATCCATTCTTCAGTTGAGGGGCATCTAGGTTGCTTCTAGGTTCTTGTTATTACAAATAATGCTGCTATGAACATAGTTGAGCACATGTCTTTGTTGCATGGATGTTGGTCATTTGGGTATATACCTAAGAGTGGAATTGCTGGGTCCTGTGGTAAACTAATTCCCATTTTCCTGAGGAACCACCATACTGATCTCCAAAATGGCTGTATGAGTTTGCACTCCCACCAGCAGTGGAGGAGTGTTCCCCTTTCTCCACATCCTCTCCATCATAAGTTATCACTGGTGTTTCTAATTTTAGCCATTCTGGCAGGAGTAAGATGGTATCTTAAAGTTGTTTTGATTGCTAAGGATGTTGAGCACTTTCTTAAGTGTCTTTTAAACTCTTTGATTTCCTTTATTGAGAATTCTTCAATTCTGCACCCCATTTTTTAATAGGGTTGGTTATTTGGTGTTTGGTTGACTAGCTTCTTGAGTTCTTGTATATTTTGGAGATCAGCCTTTGTCAGATGTAGGATTGGTAAAATTTTTTCTCAATCTGTGGGCTGCCGTTTGGTCTTGTCTTCTGTGTCCTTTGCTTTACAGAAGCTTCTAAGTTTGAGGAGATCCCACTTATTAATTGTTGATCTCAATGTCTGTGCTACTGGAGTTATGTTCAGGAAGCAGTCTCATATACCAATTTGTTCAAGGGTACCTCCTACTCTCTCTTCTAAGAGGTTCAGTGTGGCTGGATTTATGTTGAGGTCTTTGATCCATTTGGACTTGAGTTTTGTGCATGGCAATAGACATGGGTCTATCTGCAGTCTTCTACACACCATCATCCAATTGTGCCAGCACCGTTTGTTGAAGATGCTTTCATCCATCTATTGTATTATTTTAGCTGTTTTGTCAAAAAATCAGGTGTTCATAGGTGTGTGGGTTAATATCGGGATTTTTGATTCAATTCCATTGGTCTACCCGTCTATTTTTGCGCCAATACCAGGCTGTTTTCAGAAGATACCAGAAGATCTTCCATGCTCTTTGATAGGAAGGATAAATATAGTAAAAATTGCAATCTTGCCAAAAGCAGTCTACATATTCAATGCAATTCCCATTAAAATCCCAGCACAATTCTTCACTGACATTGAAACGATAATAATCAACTTTGTGTGGAAAAACAAAAGACCCAAGATAGCCAAAACAACCCTGTACAATAAAAGAACTTCAGGAGGCATCACCATCCCTGACTTTAAGCCCTACTACATGGTTTTCTTTATTTTTAAAACATTAACTTAATCCTAAATGTACCTTTTCATGTTGACATATCAATTATGCCTACTATTCTTTCATTAATAATACTACTGAAGTGCTTCTACATTTGGTTTTCCTGGTCAGTGGTAATATGAAGACACAAAATTAGGATTTGTACTCAGATAGCATGGAATCTTGTAAATGCTCTGCTGCTTTCTAATCTTGATGCTTAAAAATGAGAAAATATGAACTCTTCAATTTAATAGCTGATTTTGTGCAACTCCAATTTCATCTTCATTCCAGAAGCTAGGAAAGGAAGATGCATGTCATTTAGCCATGTCTATGGAACAAAGAAGTGAATATATGACAAACAGTGAAATAGAAGGTATGAGCAATCTGTCCTGAATAGCCTTAAGACACATATCTATTCAAATCAAAGTGAATATGTCTGCAAGTAGACAAAAGATACTGACCCAACTCTTACATAGTAAATTAAAAGAGAAAAATGATGAGTTTCACATTTGATACAGTTTCAACATTGAATGCAGCTGTGTTATAAAATGTACTCAAGGTGTTACAGTATCTTCATGTCAGTTAGATGTGAACACACATGCAGTTAAAGGCTTGAATGTGAGATGTCTCCCATAGGCTCATGTGCTCCTTCAAGATCTCCAGTGATTCTCTTCATTCAACATTTGTTCTATTTAGTTTTTTATTGACTTTCATGGCCATTGATTCACAGAATTGGGTCCATTGATACAGTTCATATGACTTTACATATGACTTTACATATTTAATGTGAAATAGATAACAAAATTATTTTAAACACATAATACTTTCTTGCTAAAAGTCACCCTTTCTCTGCATAATTAATAATCACAAAATATTTACTGTAGATGAGACTCAAATCCAAATTCCTTGCCTATAGACTCTTTTATGAACTTCCCCTCCACTTGAGACTCCCCATTATGCTGCCTATATGCTTCCTCTTTTCCTGAATTTTCCTCTTACTCTTGCCCTTCCTCTTCTTCCTCCATTTGCTATTCTTCAGGTTTGAGCATTATTAACAAGGCCATTCTATACAATATTTGTGGTTTATAAGTGAACCATATTCTTAGCCTTCATGACCTTCCTAAATTCCTAGTACTTTAAGAGGTAGGCATTGGAATTATACTCCTGAGTTAATTGTGTCAATACAGAGCATGTGAAATGTACCACCAAGCTCAGTGAGCTTTATTATATCAGTGAGTTTAATTTGTTTCCAGCCACATTTTGACACTCTTTTTATATAATGATCAGAGTGTAGTTACCAACATTCTAGATTTATATATTCATTTATTAACAGTTCACTTCGTGCTGAATGAACACTGACACTCTAGAGTTATGAGTATCCTGGAAACATTCCCTGTGTCCAACATGCATCATTCATTTTGAACTTTCATCTCAATAAACTATCCTGTTATTTATGGGTATTTTACTAACAGTCTTTCTTGAAACACATTATATCCATCTACATTTAGTGCATATGTGACTATAATACATATAAAAATTTGGTAACTAAGTAACTAAAAAACCATTTGTCATGTGTTAACAATCAAAACTCTACTGAACTATTTAACTTTTCACTGTCTCTCTTTTCTCTAATATTCCCAAGCTGGTCGTGACTCTCACGAACTCATGTAGAGTAATTATTGTCTCCATCTGTTTCTGCTACCTTTCTGGATTTCACACTTGCCAATAATAATGGCAGTAGGAAACAGTAGGAAAACCAAATGTTACAAAGGATCTCCAAAATAGAAATCTCTATTTTTCTAGAAATGCATAGCTAATCATTGAAGACATCCCATTTACTCATCAATGAAGACATCCCATAGCCGAATTGTCTTCAAAGACACAAACAAGGGTGTCAGGAATGCAGCAATGTGCCCAGTAACTTTCCGGGTTTATTTACGTTTGCAAAAGAAGAATAAATATAAGTTTCTATTAATATTTTACCCTCTGAGCACACTATGAATATATCCTGTGATTTAGAAAATGTGCATTATTCATATGCTTTTATGATGTGCACTATGAGTTTGAATAATTCAGTGATATTTTAAAACTTTGTATCCAGGCTTATTCATTTATGTAGAGTTTGTAAATTTGTGGATGAATCTTTAAAAATAATTAAATTTTCTGAAACTCACAGAACTAGTGTCTATCCAAGGGATATATTAAAAATTTATTTGGTTACAAGTGTCTCATAAAATATTAAATCTTCTAAAGGTTAAGTGCCCTTGAAAGCATTACTTGTGTAAATTAAAATCTCACATTTCTTATTACTGTTTAAACATTTCCATTTGTTTCTACATAAGCTTTGAACTGACATTGTTTCATAGTTAATGTTACATAAACATATGAATTTACCAACAGTTCTATGCAAAGAGGTAACATTAACAGAAGAAAAAAGAAGACATGATATCCACGGGGGTGATCAGTCATTGGTATGTACATATTTAAATTGATACTAGTCACTTGATAGTGTATTGTTTTGTTTAACATGTGAACATAAGCCAACAAAATTACATGTTGGGCTATCATATATAATTGCTGGTAATCATTTTATATTTAATTTTAGTTTTCCATCTCATATTTTTTAGAATACTCTGACTGTTTCTATGTATTCAAAACTGAATATCATTTTCATCTTGTTTCCAAATATTTTCTGATAACTACCAAGTAGAAAGACACTAATGTACTAGCTAATCAAAATGCAGTTTTATGGGTAAGCACTTAAGCCAGCCTCTTACTTTCTACATATCTTCTTCCTTAAGAGAATTATATGCCATTGAAATAACTCTACCTGATACTCTCATTATTTGTTTTAGTCAAAGTTAGTTTCAGTTTGTGAGCTGTAGAATCTTTCTCATTTTGAGATAGTTTTTTAAGTAGCATACTTACCTGTTAACAACTTACATTTGTTTTGTTGAATAAGATCAGTTTACTCATCCACACTAAGTGGATGACATTTGCTGATGAGATGTATGAAGGCACTGTCAGACCATTATAAACATAAAGGGCTCTTTGGGTTTTGCCCACATGCATCAAATATTTGTTAAATGTGTAGAACAGACTTTGTACTTTGGCTCAGGAAAGTCTGTGTTGTCAACAGAGACCATGTTGAAATGTCCATTCCATATTATCCATGTTAAAATCAGATTATACAACTATGAAATTGGGATACTACTGATTTGTATTTAGTTTAGATGTTTTATATGACATTACACATTGTACTGATCATTTTTGTTACAGTACTAAGATAATAAAATTATCTTACCATAAGTATATAAAGTGAGACACTCCTTTTTTTTTAATATGGCCATTATAATAGTACATCACTCCAAATCTCCACAAATAGTAGAATGCTTCCCCAACTGCATCATTTTATATCTGCTTAATTATAGATAATAATTTCATATATGGAATGGTGATTATAATTTGAAAACAAATAAACTTTGGCATTCATTTTAATAAGTTAAAAGTATTATTTCTGTATGTATATTACAAATTTTATGTAAAACTTGTAGCAAATAATGTTAAGCATACCTTTATTTATCATTTTCTTAACTATTCTGATTTCTCTTAAAATGTTTCAGAGGTATGTTTTTTATTTTCAGTTGCCATATCAATTCAAAAGTTAGGCTGTATTTAGAAAACACACCTGGGCATCTCAGCTCAAAGGGCATGCATTCTATGCATTCTGTTTTCCAGTCTCAGTACTTTTGAATGAGATATTCAGATGCTAGAAAAAAAAAAAGAAGCATATTTTGCTCAACTCCTTTTTGTACTAACTTAACAGATTGTGCCTGGGCATTTTCCACAGAAGGCTGCAATTCACTTAGCTGTGACTACAGATCACAGAATAGAAAACAGGGCAACCCCAGAAATGAAAGGTAAGACCTAAAATTGATATGTAGCCCTTGGAAGAAATAGTCAAGTAAAGAGGACACAAGTTTATTACACTAATGAAAGATTTTACAGGTTTCTCGTGTAGGAAGTTGAATGCTAACAGAGTTTGTATTTAACCCAGTTTCTGCGAAAGCTGAAATTGAGTGTGCATTAAAGTAGCTGAATTACTCAAAAGATTATAGGGTATTGTGATAGCTGAGAAGTAAGGGGCATAATAAAGTACAGAAAGATGGGGAAATAAGTGATTAGAATGTTGATGAGGACAAGGAATATAAAAAAATCAGAAAAGGGTTGTATAGAAGAAAATGATGGACCTCTTTAGAAAATGAAATACAATCACCTACTGGAAATGTAGGAGAGAGAAAATGATTGCATATTTAATCATGCCAAGTCAGCAGAAGCACTGATTGACATTCCTCTTTTCCTCTCCACTGTTGGAAAGACATTGAACGCGGTAGTACTTCAATGCACAATCCTGTGCAATTTTTACAAGGTAACTAGAATACTAATTGGCGACTTTTACATGAATAAATATTAGTGTATAATGCTGATTGTTTTCTCAAGATAGTATTTTACAGGTCAGGATAAAATAACCTGAACCAAACTCGTATCTCTCTGAGTGATACAAAAAGACATATATTTATTATATGACTACGTAATTAAAACCATCCTTTATGGAATCAAATCTTCATCTAAAAACTTAGGGCAATTTATTCCATTAATTAGTACTATAAAAACTCAATTTTGATCTCTCTGCAGTTTCTCTGAAAAGGCAGGTCCCTGGCTCTCTCTTTCCTTTCTCTCTTTCTCTCTTCTCTCTCCCCTCCCCCTCTTCCTTTCCTTTACTCCCTTCTCCTCTCCCAATAAGCTTCCTACATAAAAATTCAATTTTTATTTTAATAGATTTAAAGATCAGAATTAATATTTTTCACTTAATCTACAATGTAGTAACATTTTACTTTAATTAAATATGTGCATTTATCAGTAACACCAGACAGAGTCATGGCGTCAACAGAAGAGCAAGTAAGACATGAGAACAGAGAAACACTGGAGACACTGGTATGTAAACATCAAATTTCAGTTTGTTATTTAATGCTGTGAACAGTTGTTGCTTGACAATGCAGTCAAGGGAAATAAGAATACATGTCATATGACACTATTATAGATGATTATAATTAGTCATAACTTTGGTATTTAATTTTAAAATATTTTAGCTCATTATGATTTTAAAACTATTCTGAAAGCTTGAACAAATTCAGAGAAAAACTGAATCTTTCCTTCCATTGCAAATAACTTCCTGAAGATTGCCCATGTCTTCCCAGTGCATAAACGCTATATTTTAAGTGTTGTAACTTTAGATTGCTGATTGTACATACTATGTGTGTATGTGTGTGTGTGTGTGTGTGTGTGTGTGTGTGTGTGTGTGTGTGTGTGTATTAAGCCCAGAATAACCAAGATGGATGTCCATGCCACTGCAACAAGAAGGCAAAGCTGGTAAGATGCAAACGTGTATGAGTCATAAACACAGTACACGTTTTTCAGAACATCGAAGGAGTTTGTGGTTCCAATCAGTGACTGTACAGGTGTAATTCTGTAAGTGGAGTTGATACTGTGTGTGATATTCAGCTGTGCTCCAGGGACTGATGCCATGATAATGAAACAGAGGGTAGACACATTGGGTATAAAATACAATAGATCATATCTGTTCATTCTTTTGCTCTTTTGTTGTCGAATAACCTAGCAGCAGGGCATGGATAAATGTTGTCATAGTCAATGTCATACTTGTAAGATAGACAAGAATGTAAAAGAGAAAGCCTGGCACATTTCAAACACTGTATACATATTCTTACCCTCACCTCTTGTTTTTAAGTAAATCCCATTTCTTTTTTATTTGCCTCCATGTTATTTGTTCTCCTGGCAAATATTTGATTAGTCCTTTGAGAACTTGGTACAATGTACTTTCACCATATTCCTCCCACTCCCAATCCCTCTGAGAACAAAGCCCCTCACTACCCACCAACTCTGTAGCCTCTTTTTTTTTTTTAACTCAGCTATTAAATTTGGTGCTGCCTATATACTGTTGAATGTAAATTCTCCCCGCTCCTCCTGCCCCCGCCAGAGCATGATTGACCTAACAGGGATCAGACCCTTAAAACCAGCTTATTCTCTCTCTTCTAGAAGCTATCAATTGCCAATTAGCTAGGAGTGGGACTTTGCGTCAGCCATCTGTCCTACTCCATGTTGGGATTTTACTACCTTGTGGTTGTTCAGGTCTTGGGAAGGATATCTCAACTACTGGGAACTCATACGTGTGAATGCCTTCATTTGTCCAGAAAATACAGCTTCCTTGTAGTCATTCATGCTTATGGATTTTACAATCTTTCCATCCCCTTTTCCATAGTAGTCTCTGATCCTGTTGCTAAGACCCATTATACATTGTGGAATATTCTTCAAGTTGGGAGTTAGTTTCATAACCTTTGTAATATTTGCAGGTGATTGTATAATCACCATTTAATATACAGTTTTCTTATTCCCTATGGCTTTACTCAAATAGTTTATCTTTTAAGATTTTATTTGTATGTGTATGTGTGTTTTTCCTGTATATGTCACCATATCCATGCAGTGCCCACAGAAGTCAGCAGAGGGCATCATATTCCATCTGGAACTGGAGTTACAGAGGCTGTGATCCACCATGTTCATGCTGGGACCCTAACCTGGATCTTCTACAAAAGCTTCCAGGGCTGAGCTATTTCTCTAGCCCCTCAAACATGTCTTTTTTATCATGACAATTGTTACAACGAAAGTCATTAAAATGTTCATTACATGAAATAAGCTAATAGTATGATGCTGTCTATATAGAAAATACGAGAGCCAATTAAACATCAAAGCCTTCTCTGGCCGCACATCCCCTCTTTCTTCAAAGCAATAATACATCAACAAAATTCTCCTAAGTGAATACTCTCATACAACAATTTTCAAATAAGAAATTGTGTAAATCTGTGTCTTTTAAAAATACCCATTTTCCTCTAGAGAATGTGATATAAAATGTGCTTTTCCAAATTATGTTCCTTGTTGCCAGTTTCTTTGATCTGTTTACTTAATATTACCCTTAGTAATGAGTTGCTAAGTAAGTACCTACATGTGATTACGAACACCAAAGATTGTTGGTTTCTGTACAATGTTTAGCTAAGATCACCAACACAGCAAAAATATTATATTGTGGTTTAAAGGATCGTATGCTATGAAACAGACATGTTGACATCTCCATTCCATTTCAGCTTCACTGACACCAGTTTTTTTTCTTTACACATAAGGGAATAGATTTACTTCAAAGGTTTATCATGGAGATTTCATAATATTATACCATATTTTAATTTTTAATATTTTTATTCTAAGATAGAGATGCCAGTTTAACATTAGTTTAGGAAGTAAGATACACCCATATATCTATTTTTGTTTGCTTGCTTTCATGGTAATAATACCAGACTCTAATGAGCCTTCACAATTGGTACTAGAAAGTCCCTTCACTATTTATTGTTTTTTAACTTTCTCATTATATATATATATATGTACATATATATATAATACATATACATACACATACATATTTAATTTAAATTAGAAACAAGCTTATTTTACATATAAATACCAGTTTCCTCTCCCTCCCATCCTCTCATGCTCCCCAGAGTCCCCCCATCCCACCCTCATCCATTCCCCAAGGAGGGTGAGGCCTTCCACGGGGGGCATCATCAAAGTCTGTTACATCATTTGGGAGAAGGCCTATGTCCTCCCCTGTATACCTAGGCTGAGAGAGTTTCCCTCCTAG
This sequence comes from Cricetiscus sungorus, assembly GCA_030556225.1. NCBI lineage: Eukaryota > Metazoa > Chordata > Mammalia > Rodentia > Cricetidae > Cricetiscus > Cricetiscus sungorus. The sequence goes on from JANBXA010000372.1 coordinate 9,791,282, forward strand.
GGGAATGGGCTCCCAAAGTCCATTTGTGCACTAGGGATAAAATACTGGTTCCCCTGTCAGAGATCCCACAGGCTGCCCATAGCCTCATTACTTTTAAGATGGGAATTTCTGACTTCTTAGAAGTAATAGAAGATCTTGTGCAATTTATTTTTTTATTTTTTTTCCAGGATATTTCTGAATCTCTGCTGCAGAGGAACAATGTGGGTCATTTAGCTCCAAGTGAGCAACAAAGAAAGGAAAATGTGACAAATGATGAAAAGGAAGGTATGACCTAAAATTTAACAGTAGCATTTGATAGAGTGTTTATTTAAAGCAAGGGAGCAGTGTATTCTAATAGAAAAAGCTATTGTAACTTAAAGGCAAAGTATGCCGATAAGAATGATTTCTAATTTAGGTGCCTAACAAATTGAATGCTCCACTGAAGTGGCTGAATTGGTAAATAAACCATTCAGTTCTGTAATATCTGCAGGGTAGGAGACAGAGTGAGGTGCTGCAAATACACAGAAGTGAATGTTAAGAGTGTTGTTGGATACAGGGGATATTGGACACCAAGGAAATAGTGTGTTGTGGTTTGAGCATGTAATAGCCTACACAAGTGTAAGTATGTGATCTGACCAACATTGGGCAGAGACACTGTCTTGAATGCAACCTGAGCAGTCATGCTTCCTTTGTCAAGATGGGATATACCCTCTTAAACTGCAAGCCAGAACAAATATTCCTTCCTTTAATTACTCTTTATCAGATAGTTTTTATTACAGCAATGAGAAAATTAACTCATACACAAAATCAGCACAGAGAAGTGGGGCATTTGCTGTCATCAATCTTTCCATGCAGTTATTTGGCATTTGAAATTGATTTGCAAGAGGAATGTTAGAAAACCTTAAAACTTTGGACTAGCCATGCTCCTGAAAGTTGTACCCAATCCTTCATATTGAATAATGGATAATCATAATGTCTAGAGAAATGTAGATCTTGTGTGCCCCAGCTCATGATATTTCAAGAATGAGAAATGATTCCATAGAGACCTGGGCTACTGGCTGTTGGGGTTATATTCCAGCAAAGGCACAGACTGATCTCTGCCCTTGTTCTGTGAAATTCAATGATTCTGAATTTAACAGCAATGGATTCACTAGTGTGCTTGGCAGGTGAGATTGTAAATCAGGCTGATATTCTTCTTATGATATCATTATTACCAGTCTTATCAAAGCCTGTGGTGAAAAAGATCAGCAAATTGGAGAGGAAGATGTTTAAATGTGCATTTATTTTAAAGGAAAAGCATTCTAACAAGGTCAATGTTCCAGCCAAGTTACATACTAGACTCAGCCCTATAGTTGTTAAAGAAATGTCTCATCTATAGTGACAACAGGACTGGAACCCTAAGGCCAACTTATCAAAGCTCCAATTTGTGAAAATACAAATTGTTTTTGAAAGAGAGCCTTAACTTGGGCTGCTACAGATTTAAATTCCTTGTCTACCTAGGGATAGGACACAGAGGCTTGTCCTCTGGTGCTAAGGGACCAAGTTCTATCTTGAACTGGGAGGAGAACTTGGTGGCAGAGTTTATTAGTTTACATTTTAACTTCGCAGTTATGAAATATGCAATATGGGCCGAGTGGGCAACAGAAGATTTTTCACCGTGGTTCCGTAAATCCACTGACAAACTGAGGACAAGCCATTTGTAAAAAGCAAGGAGTCCATGCAAGGCGACCAGGAGTAGCCATTGTGTGAAATAAGAGGGTGAAACCTACGTTTCATTTGAAACTTCATAATGTTGGAGATGCCAGAACTGTGAGACACCTGCTGAGGAAAACTGACCACCTGGAGTTCAGCCAGGCAGAGAGACATAGGTGCAGGCTCCAGATCTTATCTAAGCCCTGAGGAGTCCAGAAGAATCTATCCTGAGCCCTACAAACCCATCACAGAGCTGCATGGTTTAATGCTTTTTTTCCTCTGAATTTTATTTATGCTTTGATTTGAGCATTTCTTGGGATGCTCTGGCCTCACCCCCTTGAGAAAGGGCATATTCATTCTTATGTGTTGCAAATATACCAGTTGTGGTTCTGAATGTACAGTGGATCACTTTAGTGATTGCACTGAATCTCAGAAAAGGCTTTGCACTTTCAAGCAGTGTTGGGACTCATAATGACACTGAGGAGTTCAGGAGTTAGAACAAATGCATTTTGACATCCTAGGGAGGCTAGAGGATAATGTTCTGGTTTGAGGATGAAGTGTGCTCTGTAGGCTTCTATGAACTGTCACTCCGGATTGGCTGTTTGGGAAAGCTGTCTGCCCATAACTGGGATGCTCATTAGCAGTGGCAGATCATGATGTTTGTACATCCTAGCCACGCTTGCTGTTTGTGCTCCACCTCTTGCCTGAGGATCCGATGTAGCCAGTCAACACCTGGCTCCTTCTTCAATCCATCTGAAGCATGACAGAATGTATGCCGTATGCCTTCAAACTAACTCAAAAGAAACCCTTTCTTCATCAAATTGTTTCCTGCCAGAGACTTTCTCACATCAATAAAATCATAACTAGCTGAGAGTATAATACACTACAGACTGCAAAATAATTCTTTAGCAAGACAGGCAAAGAACTGTAAGGAAAGGAAAAACATCTAGTGTTTAACCACCTAAAGAAAATATAAACATCATAGCATACTGGTGAATGTCTTTAGTCCTAGGGCACAGAAGGCAGAAATGTGAATTTACTCATGATCAACCTGAGCTATATAATGAGTGCCAGGCCAGCTATGATCAAATAGTGAGACCCTATATTTTTTTTAAATGTCTACAAATAAGTGTCTGTTCCTTTCCTCTTTTTTACTTTTGGGTAGACACTAAGCATTGTGTTATTTTATCATGCAGAGCTATGTTTAATATACGTAAAGTGAATAGAAATGTAGGTGTTAAATAATACATGAATAGAAATTAATGTGTCAAAATGGGCCACTTCTGAGGATAAAGTCATATAGGTCAAAAAAAAAAATTAAATAAGACAACCGCAGTGAAGAAAAGCAAAGGTGAGTTGGTGACTTTGTAGCATCATCTTGTAAGAATGTACAATTCAAATGATTTCTTCTGACATTTAGATGCTGTGAACCTGAGACTTTGGGCATGGCTGGAAGGGAACAGGGTAATGACATATTCTCACTTTGATGAGTTTCCCTTCGGGAACAATAACAGCATCCAGGCTGTAGATCAGCAATTCTGGGGTTCTATGTTTGTCTTTTGGGTGAAATATGTTTTTGCTTAACCAGCAGTACTCTGAGAAGTTGTATCAAACTACGCACACTAGATCAATTTGTTAACAATTTGTGATATTTCAGAACCAAATGAAGGATAGATATTGGCTTCTGGACATAAGGACCAAGAATGTTTCAAGGGGCTGAATTTTTTAAAGTGATTTCCTATTTGAATCAAGATACAAATGTTCTGCTTTTCCACTTTTTCACTTGTATATACTTAGATAATAGTCATAGAGAGGAATATTGTATTCAACATATTAATAAAATACTATCAAATGAAAAGAACGGAGACTCATTTAAAGTGAGTCATAGACAGCAGCATATAGTCAGCATATAATTTCAATTTATGTTGAAAAATTTTGAGTGATTTTTTTGTATTCAAGCCAGTTGGTCATTGCGGTTCTATAGACTTTGGGAATCAGGAGGCTGTACTAGAATTGTGACAACCAATTTCACCCCATTTATCTCCATAATTCTCAGCATCAAATTTATATAATTATAATGCTGTGCTTTCAGGAACTGTTAGCATCTTTAAAAAAAAAACAATGTTTATTTTAAAATATCTGAATTTAGATGTTATTCCAGAAAATTCCAACATGAATTAAGATGTCATTGGAAACCCATGTGTTATATCAGAGAAAGACATTACAGTACTTATTTTGTAATAATGTGATGAATGGAAACATAACAGTTGCCCATGAGAATTTGGAAACACTGAATGTTTCATATAGTGTGCTCTTACTGTGTGTGTGGCTTTCCCATTCAGTAGTCATCCTTGGTGACAGAGCATTGCTTATCCCCTGTGATTCCATTCTCATCACATCCTTGTGCTTAGTGAAGTGCAGGGCGAGGACAATAACATGAAAACATTTTTCTGTATAATGGGATGGACTCCCTGGAGGGTTTGAATAAATAAATATATGTCTTCAGACTGTTTCCATCAGCTTGCACAGAAGCAGTAAACTGGCAGACTCCCGGTTTTGTTCTCTGTCAAGGGACACATTTCTCCGCACCACACAGCACATCCAAGTGGTGCTGGTGCCTTTGCTCACCATATTTTGTGTAGTAGACTCATCATCTGCTTCTGAAAACCATGCCTAAAAGTTAGTTAAGACTTTGCCCTGAGCTGGACAGTGGTGGGGGCATATCTTTGATCATCACTCAGGAGGCAGAGGCAGGCAGAACTCTATGAGTTCAAGGCCAGCCTGGTCTACATAGAGAGTTCCCAGACAGCCAGAATGATTACACAGAGAAACCATGTTTCAGGGGAACAAAAAGGAAAAAGAAGATTTTGTCCTGAATTTTCTTACTAGGATTTCTGTCATTTTGATTTTCTAGCCTGAGAATACTGAAGGTGCCAAGCCCACATGACTGATGACCCAAATCTAAGTAGTTTATAATTTCCCATGTTAACCACTAGAGATCCATTTCCTAGTAAATATTCAATTCTCTGAACCTGTTGTAGTCTCATGTCTGTCCCAAGGGATAATATTTAAGTCTTTCATGATCACAAGTATCTCACGAAATGCTAAAGCTTAAACTAGAGATTTAGAGTGCTTGAAAGCATTTTTGTGGAAAATAAATCTTAAATTTTTAATTTAACTGTATCTAAACTTTTCTATTTCTCTCCATGTGATGATACTTTGTCAATATGATTCATTGCATTGTAGTTAAAATTGGTTAAGTATCTTTATTTCTCATCAGCTACAAATAAAAAAGTGCCATCAACAGAGGAGTCTTTGAGGAGTAATAAGGATGAAATAGTTCTGTCTTTGGTAAGTAAAATTTTAATTGAAGATCTTCATCTAATACTGCTTTATTTTCTAACTAGAAACCACAAGGCAAATTACACATACAATTTTCTTATAAAATAATTGGTCACAACTATTTAATTTTGAAAATATAGTTGTATCAATTGTATCAATATGAATTATTTTACAATTGGTGATTTAATACCACCCTATATATTTTAATTAGCATTTCTATGACAATAATAAGGTATTGTTGGTGTCTCACCATGAGCACTCAAAGTGAGAAACATATTTTTACTAATTTTTGTGACAGTGATACTAGGCTCCTATGAGTCTTTCTACATGGTTAATGAAATGACCCTTTAATGCTTCATTAAATTGTAAGTTCTTTGGCTGTAGATGAGAGTTTAGCACATATGGTGTGGTGCTTTTAATTTGACAAACTGCAAAGGTATTTTGTCATACATTTGTGTGCTGTGTGTGTACAGTATATATTTCCTTTCTTTCTGTTTTTTTTTTGGGGGGGGTTGTTTGTTTTTCAAGGCCTGTGCTGGAACTAGCTGTGTGGACTTGGTTGGCCTCAAACTCACAGAGATTCATTCGCCTGCCTCTTATATTTTCATTTTTTTGCTGGCATTAAATGTATCTTTTTTTACCATATTTTTGACAACTATTCATATCTATGGTGACCTTCATGTTGACTTACACTGTCAAAGACCCTGTAGAGAAAGTATACATAGCATGCCTAAAGTTTTCTGCACAAAATATGGATTCTCATGAAGTGCCTCCCTTCTTTGGCCATCTTGATGCTTTGCAATGGGGAACTATGATCTTCCTAGAATAGAGAAGGATATTTGACTCACTTTTAATATTAATTTTTCAGATTGCCTCTGCATCTCCTTCAACAAAAGAGGATCAGGTTCACTTAGCAGAAACTGTGGATCAAATAGAAGATAATACTAGTCTAGAAATGCATGGTAAAAAATCTTTATTTTATATGTAGCTCTATGAAAGAATAGTTTCATGAATCAAAACAATACAAGTACATAAAAGTATTTGTGTATATCTGTCATACAGTAGATTAAATGGCTAGAAGAATGATTTCTAATCCATGCTCTTCAAAAGAGGAGTGGCATGTACCACTGAAGCAGTCAAACTGCCCAATACATTGCAAGGTTGTGATGTTGGAAGAGTAGTAAAGCCTCATAGAGCATAGGGAAGACAGGCAAATGAAGAATGAGAAAATTACCAAGTACCAGAAAAAAAGAAAGGGAACAAGGAAGAAGTGTGTATTCAATTCTATTAAAATAATGAAATTTTTATAAAATAAAGATAGGCTACTATAAAATTCAGAGAAGTTAATTGATCTTCCAGTGTGTAGTGTTGTCAGGAAAGTAGATGCACTTGTTTCCCATTGTCTTCTCATCTTTGCTTTGGGGAAGAAATTAAGATTATATTATCTCATCCTGTTGAGCAATGTGATCAGTCATATGTAAACATTAATTAGTGTCTAACAGGGCTTATTTCTAAGTAGAGTAACATATAGGTCAAGATAAGGAAACTGAAAAATGAAAGACACAGGGCAAGAAGTCAAGTACACCATGGCCACATTAAAAAAAATACTACTTAGAAATTTATTATTTTTCCTGCCACTTAATTTTACAAATATGATGAAGAGGACTAGATTTGAAAGGGAAAAAAATAAATAAAATAGAGAACATGAGCTTTAAGGAGAAAGACTAGGTTCAAAGAAAGTTAAATTGTGATAGCATTATTTGTGAGATCACATATTGACCAAAGAGACTCAAATCTGATTACCATATAGAGAGGATCAGGATAGAATTGTCATTATGATTTACCAGCTCCTGGTCTCTGGATTTTTCCTGGAGTGGTTAAGAGGTTCTATTCAACCAACCATATACAATGAAGGGCAGTTATCAGAGATCTATATAAAAGATCATTTTATAACTTGAAGCACAACAGAATCAAAGCAATAACTATTGATTTAGATTCAGGGTTATTTCTAGGAGTGTCTTAGAGTTTCTATTGCCATAAAAAAGACACTATGACCATAGCCATTCTTGAAAAGGAAAAACATTTAATGGAGTGGCTTACATTTTCAGAGGTTTAGTCCATTATCATCATTGTGCAACATAGCAGCATGCAGGCAGACACGGTGGTAGAGAGGGAGCTTAAAGTCCTACATCTTGACCTGTAGGCAGCAGGATCTGGGATACTCACTGGGCATGACTTGGGCATCTATGAGACCTTAAAGCCTACCCCCTCGGTGATACACTTCCTCCAACAAGGCCCTACCTATTGCAACAAAGCCAAACCTTTTAATAGTGTCATTCCCTTTGAGCTTATGAGGGTCAATTACATTCGAACTACCATAAGGTGGAAGAAAACCTGCAATGAAATGAAGAACAAAAGAATTTTTTTAATTTGCCTGTGAATGCATGGGAAGATGTGAGCAATCAATATAATATGCCCAGATGAAGTCCAATCATCTTGTCTATTTATTTAACATTGCATGCACACACAATGCCCATGCTTTACCAATGTGCTTTTCATCCCTGGCCCTCCTTGATCCTTCATCTTTATCTCCTGACACACAAGAAGGGGAGATTTGAGATAAATTTTCTAATACTATTACAATCATATGTAATGATGTGCCATAAGAAACTAAGCTTCACACTTTGGTGAAGTTGAACACATTACTTATTTTATTTCTCAACTCATTTCATACATCTCTGTGAGTAATGGTTGGAGACTAGTCTTCCTGGGACCCACATGTTATACATTTAGTACCAATTCAATCTGTGCTAATGGGGAATTGACAGTTTTCAACCCTGATTATTTCTGGAAGCCAGAATCTTTTTTTTTTTTAACTTTTGTCACAAATGAACCCATTCATTGATTAGTGTGCATATCCTGCTACTATTCCTTTTTCCACCACACATTATCTCTATGTATGTATAACCACTGGCAACTTTTAACACATTAGTCTCTAGGGAACTATTTTATTCTTTTTCTGAGAAGCAAAGTGTTTTGACAATATCCATCCTCTTTGCCCTACTCTTCCCAGATCCACCCCGTTCCCCACCCATGCAGTTTTGTGTGTTTTTTAAACCCATCAAGACCAATTTATACTGTCTAGTCACTCTTGGTATGTAACTTTCCACTGGAGCATGGTCAGCTCATCACTGTATTTAAGTTCAATTTACTTAAGTGCATCCATTTATCAGCAGAAGCAGGGGAAGAAGTGACATGGAGTGAGGAACAGAGAAAGCAAGCCAGACATGAAAAAGTTCAGTCACTGGTATGTTAACTACTTTAATTCAAGGTTCTTGTTCTTCTTTATCTTGTTTTGTGAGGCTCAGGAAAGTCTATTTTGATTTGAATTCTTTATGACACTATGAAGTTTGTATATACTGAGCTTTAGGTAACTTTCAGAAAGATATTTGGCAACAGAATGAAGAGATGCTACTTAAATATATGAAGACTCTAGGAATATCCTAAGAATCATATGGAGCTAAACTACTCTCATTTAAATACTATATTGTGACTATTTGTTAGTGTTTTATATGCAGCACTTTAAAACGTAAATAATTTTCATTGCTTCTTTATTAGTTGGCATGTGTTGGCAATCACATGTTCTATTAAAATGTTTCTTATGGCTTTACATATGTGTTTGTGTGTTCAATAAGTAACCATATGAAGTTAAACACAAGGCATGGGAACTAGTGGTTCCCTTAAGAAAAGGCTAGTGACTGGGTGGTGGTGGCACACACCTTTAATCCCAGCAATCGGGAGGCAGAGGCAGGTGGATCTCTGTGAGTTTGAGGCCATCCTGGTCTACACAGCTACACAGAGAATCCCTATCTCAAAAAACAAACAAATAAGAACAAGGCCAGCTGCTGTAGAAATGAAGAACTAAACTATTCTTAGAACTTGTAAGGATATTTCTTACAACTTATTTTGTATTAATTTTAACAGATTGTCTCTGAGTATCTTTCACAGCAGCAGGATGTGATTAATTTAGCTGTGACTACAGAACAAAGAAGACAAAATAAGACAATCACAGTAATTAATGGTAAGATCTGCATTTTATAAATACCCATTGAAGCAATATCAAGCAAATCATGAGAACCAATAAATGTCAGTACATAGTAAGACTCACAGTGGATCCATGTCTTTATCTCAATAGGCACCCATACAGGTTTACTCTTAGACAGAGCCACACATGCAGACATAAATAAAAATAAAATCTTACAGTTCACATATATGAAATAAAATAAATTTTTTTAAATTTTGAAAAGAAATAGAATAAATATTATCACACCATAACCAAATTTTATTGTTTCTCTACCTATCCATGAAGTTATCTCCCATTACCTCCTTATAGCTTGTATTATTTTAACTACTTCAGCCCTAGTGAATTGTCATTCCAGTCAAATACTTTTGAAAACTAATGGCAAATAAAAACATCCTGTAAAAAATTAAATATTCAACTAAACATTAAGTATAATTGAACCTATAATTTATAAAAATTTGGTGCATATAGCCAGTTTTAATTATTTCTATTTCAATAAAATGAATTAATCTTATGTGCCATTTTGTTATAATATGTGCATTTGTCAACAGGTCCATCTGAAGAAACTTCAACAGAAAATGAAGGAAAGTGTGATAGCCGTGAAAGTGTTCAATCATTGGTAGGTAATAATTTAAACTGAGGGTTTTAATGCAGTTTTAACAAGATAGTATTTGCAAATAAAATTATTTATTAGGTTATATTGTAGGACAATTGATCATATTTTAGATTTTAGTATTAAAATATTTTGACCCATTAGTATTCTTAAATATTCTTAGAGTCTGCGTGAGTTTGGAGTGAAACATCATCTTTCCATTTTTTTTTTTTTGCCGAATTCCTTCCTGAAAATTACCTGAACACCTGATTGTATGAATTCAGAAACATGACCAATAATTACGATATAAATAAATATTTTAAATTTTAGTGTTTTATCTTGTGGTGGGTGGTTGCAGAGTGGGGGAGAGAGAGAGAGAAGTGGTAAAATGAGAGAATAGAGATGTGTGCCAAGTGCACATACACATGTCTGTAGAGGTTAGAGGTCAATGTCTGAGTCCATATTCTATTGCTCTACACTGCATTTATTGAGGCAAGGTCTCCAACTGAACGTGATCTCATCAGTTGCTTAGAATGTTCCCAGGACTCAAAAGTAGAAACATGCTGCCATGCTGGACTTATTTTTGTGGATGCTGACTCACATCCTCATTATTCTTCTATAGACACTTGCCAACAAAAATATCATCATTCTAGCCATAGCATTTGAAACTGTAAAGAAGACTTAGGTGATGCCCTTACAATTGTGTTAGCATTAAAGGATGATCATTCCCAGTCAGTTAAAAGTATTTCTATTTCAGATTGCCAGTCAGTATTTCCAAACTTAAAAGTTGAATCCTGTCTTTAAGATCTCTATATGACTTTTATGTGTCCATTGATGAAGAAAGTTGACTCATATGGGGTGCTGATTAACATACAGGAAAATTGGTTTATCTGGTATTTTGGGATAGCTTTCTGTTTTACCTTGATTTTAATGATGTAAATTGTCAAATACAAAAGTATTGTGCATTGCATTTCATGGACAGTCTATGGGTTTGGCATAGATGGCATATATTGATGTATTTATGATACAGAGTTCTTGTTTTTAAGAACCATTTAGTAGATGTTTGCTTTAGAAACATATTCTAACTCTGGTTAGAATGCTCCTGAAGATGATTAAATATTTTGATAATAAATAACCTTTTATTGCATATTCACTCTATGACAGAAATTGCACACTGAGTATTGTAGGTAAGGGTCTTTGACATGGTGACAAGTTAGAGGAATCAGTCAGGTGCAAACAGTTGTAAGTCACATTACATGCTTGCTATGAAGAAGACGCAGGTACAAAAAGCATTAATGAAATTTATAGTTCCTCTTATTTTGAAATGGAAATAAAATTCTGTGACCAGAGGGCAGATGAATGTACAATATTTAAGCTGTGTATTAGTGGATTAGGACCTAATCACCCACACCAATATCTAGGAGATAACACATTGAGCAGAGGGAAACAGAGGCTCACAATATTTCATTTGGGTCTTTGCATTCTGGAGAGACTTGGAAACAAGAGCGAGTGAGAAAATCTTGTTCCAGTCATCTTTACACTTGTAAAAACTACATAAGGAAACAACAAATTAAGGCATATATCATTATAACACTTGACAAAAAATAAACATACATATGCTTTCATTCTTATTATGGTTTGGTATTCTTTTTCTGAAGGTCATCCTAACAGATCAGTACTATATCTAATGTTTTCATGCTGTTGTTTTAACATAACCTAATACACGCATATTTTAACATTTGTTCATTTTATTAAAATATTGTTCTCATTATTCTAATATTTATCAATAGGATTTTATGTATGGGAGTATATGTAAGAGAGATGTATGTGTGTTGTTGAATATGTTCATATGTGTGTGCCACTGCACACACACAGGGAACAAATAGGAGGCAGAGGAGGACCTCAGGAGTCCTGGGCTGTCAAGTCTGCTACCCATCTTGACAAAATGTCTCCTGCTGAATGTGGATATCCATGGGGAATCAGCAAACCCCAGCAGTCCTCATATGTCTGTTGCACATAGCATGCATGACCACCCAGATTTTTTTTATAAGTTACTGATATTTTAATATCAGGAGTTTATGTTTGCACAGAAATTAGTCCTCTCCACCAAGGCATCTTCTCAGACTTCACATTTATCCCTGCATCTTCCTAGGAGCCTCAAGAATTTGTTCCTGTTTTTATCCACCAGAAAGAACTAATACAATGTTTTCTTTATTCTTGATCTAACATATTATTTTTATGATACATATCTTATTTCAGCTTCATTCATTGAAATTCCTCTAAAATTTTATTACTATATCATACAACATTACATTTAAGAACATATTTAATAAGATACTTTTAAAATGTATTTTTTTTGGTGCATTTCCTTCTTCCTACAATGTTCTGCAATGTTCCCTGACCATGAAAGGTGGACCATTTAGGAGCCATCAATGAAACTTTGATTGTCATTGGTTTCTGTATAAACTTTGTCCAGTGAAGTAAGAACATTTTTCAGTGAAAACTCAGTGCAACACCACTGTATGGGTATACGCATGAGTATTTAGAAGACAGTTTAAAAATATGACCACTTAGCAAATCAGTGATAGTAGTTTTCCCCCTAAGACAAATTATCTCTCTAGCTATAAGCTCTTGACCAAGCTTATAGATCAGACATTAGTACATTTCTATGGAGTGAGCCAAAATCCAACCAGAAAGTTGTTGGTTACCTCCAAGACAGTCATGACATTATTGGCAGGTAACACTTGTTAAGGAAAGGGTGCCATTTGCTTCAGTAGTGTAGCTTAGGATATATGTATTTATATATCCTCAGCACTTGCTTCAGTAAGTAGCTGCCTACATACACTCAGGCAAGTAACTCTAATTACACTCAGTGGGTCACAAAATAGAAGAAAGAAGCCTGGAAGTGTGTTAGGAATAAGGGTTACAGTAGAACAGGGAAGGAGGAGAAAGGAAGTGAGGGAGGAGAATGAGGGGTAAAAAAATACATTCCTTCATTAATATATGAAACTGTCAAACAATTTTAAAAATTTAAAGATTTTATCATATGTTTTATAATTTATTGAGGAAAACAACATATAATTTTATATTCAAAACTGTCTGTTGTTGACATATGCTGCCATTGAGTATGTTTTCTCCAGCCTTACATGCTTGGTTTATGTAATACTCTACAACTACATGAAAGTAAATGTCAGTACTACATAAATTATAGTCAACCTTGTGAGGCTCTCTACTCAGTATTGGAGTTTCAATATAGCCAGCCCTTATTTTCCACTGTTACCACTTTGAAATAAGAAACTAAGAAACTAAGCTGTCTTTCCCAGTAACACAGGAGAGATCTTTGTTAAAATCTTTCTTGCCTCTGATTTCAACAGATCCTCTCTGAGCCTCTTGCACAGAAGAAGGACGTTGTCCCTTTCCCCAGGGTTGCAGATTGGAGAGGAGAAAAGGTGGCAAATGGACAAATGAAAGGTCAGAAGTCTATTTAGCTGGAAGCAATTTGGTGGAGTAATTATCTGCCAGGTCCTCTGGCAGGTAGGGCTGGGGAAGGGCCAGTCCAAGCCTTCTCCTCCCAGGGCTGAGCACAGGATGGTGAGTGTCAATGAGTCAGACCCCCCTGCTCCTAGTTATTGGGGAGAAACACACACTGAACTTGGAGCCTGTTGAAGCAGGAGCTCCTTTTATTGCATCAAGCATGCACTTATATATAGTTGAGAAAGAGGGTGAGGACCTCAAGTTGGGGTGAGGTGTAAGGGCCAATTATGATTCACCATGTCAAGAGTAGCTAGGCAGAGGCAGTTTTGCTGAGTCACTCCTATGTGAAAGTGATAGGCCAAAGACAGGTCGCCAAATTCTAGCCAGGCTCAGGTAGTTCCACTAGGCCTTGAATCCTGGCCCTTTTAGACCCAACAATTACCCAGACAAAGAGCACTGGTATATGCCACAAGCCATTGAAAACCATTTATTGCACAAAACAATGAGTTCAGATAGAACTCAAATACTAATACGTTTGATATCAGATTTAGCATAGGCTGCAAATGGGAATGCCAGCTTAAATCAATTTCAAAATATTCAGGCTTCTGAGAAATGTTGAGCTATAATGAAAAGCAGTGCAAACAGGAAAATTAGTAAGAAATGTATGAAGTGTGAGGATATACTAGGCAAATGAAACAGAATTTCGTGATCCTGTGTGTTTGAAAATAGTGCTAAAAGTTCGCCCCCTCCCAGTTCAAGAGTAGAAAAAGTAGGCATGCAACACTATTTTAAATTGCAAGCACCATAGTAACAATTAAAAAAATGATAAAGTTATAAAGAACTCAAAAGAGATGCTTGTTCTAATAGAATAAAATTGCCATAATCAGTGACAACTTCCCACCATGGATGAGTCTTAAAGGAAGGAAAGCTTGTTAGAAATTAGACCAAGTATTTTCAGATGGAAGGGACATCATAGTCATAGATAAAGGAGGAAAAAGATAATTTTTGACATCTAGAAAAAAGATTGTTTACATATCAGTGCTGAGATAGGAAATGATGTTTCTGTGGTGTTCAAAATGTTACTGTGGCATTTAAAATGTTGTCTCCATCCAGTCATTGGTGATGCATGCCTTTAATCCTAGCAGGCAAAGGCAGGTGGATCTCTGTGAGACTGAGACCAATATACAGAGTGAATTCCAGGTCAGCTGAGGATAGTTAAGGCTACATAGAGAAACCCCGTCTTAAAAAACAAAAAGCTATCTCTGAGGGTTTGTTCACTGATAACTTTCTACTTCTGAATGTAATATAGTATAGTGTCTGCCCAAGTAGAGTGCTGATATGTTTAGTAATTTCTGTTGAAAGTGTATACCCAAGAAAGGAAAGTAACAGTAAAGACTGGGCTTAATCGATTTCTTTTACAAATAAAACTTGGATTTTTAATTTTTTACATGTGTTTATTTGTTCATTCATTTATTATATGTGTGTTTTGTGGGTGACAGAGGCACATTATTGCAACCTGAAGGAGTCTGTTCTCTCTTTCCACTATGTTGACCCTGGACATCAAGCTTAGGTCATTAGTATTGTCAGCAAGTATCTTTCTTTACCTACCAAGTCATCTTGAAACTCTATGTTATAAAAGTTGTCATATGATTGAATTTTTCTATATACTTTGTTTTAAATGTTTGGGTTTTCAGCAGAACCAAGCTTGTATTTGACATCCAGAGAAGAACAGTACCAGGATGACAGCAGCAATAACAGTCAGCCGTTGGTGTGTAACTTTTCAATTTAAAATTCTCATTTAATGTGCTTTGTTTAATACTGTAGCATAGATCAAATGAAATAACGTTTTATGTTTCACTGCCGAATTTATAGATAATATTTAATACTTAATTTGAAAAATGCTGAAATATATATAAAATTACAATAGTCATAAAAAATTTTAAGAAGTGTTTCCTTTGAAGTAAAGGAAATTTTTAAATTTTTGCATTCTATGTATAGGCCTCCTATCATGATAAAGTAATATCATATTTGGATATTACTTACTAATTGACACTGTGAATAGTGTAACAGATAGCACCTGAGTTGTGTTTATGGTTTGGGTAATCATTCGTATCAGGTCAAATTGTGCTGATTCTTATTAACATTTAGTATCTGCAATGTCAAAAATGCAATTTTTCCTTCTTGTCAGTAACTGACTTCAGCATTTATACTATAAGAGAGTATAAGATCAGTTCAGTTATCTAGGATAAGAAAATGACACCTTCCAAAAAGGGACAGTTGATATTTCAATGTAAAGAATGGTATCCTAATTTGTTTCATTTCAATGTATAAATTTGGAATTTTTATCCAAATGTTGTAATCTGCTAATTGGAGTAAATACAATAATATATTAGGTTGAACTCATACAGATAAGTTCATATTGGTACAAAAACTGTCATAACATACAATTTAAATTACAGTGTAGAAATATGATTTCTTTTGAGGCTGAATTGACTTTGGTCCCTAACTAGTTTAAAATGTACCTATTCTGTAGCTATAGGACTTTGGATAAATGGCTTAAATTCACTGTAAATGCTCACAACTTAAAGATATTGTATAGTAAATCTTTTATGGGAGAAGCCTTTATAGTTTTTCTGCCATTTAACTTGATTTTGGTAAATTTCACCCAATCAATTAAGTTCATTCCAAAACTGTAAAGAGTTAAGATTGTTGTTCATATTTTAATCCTGACTTAGGCTAAGGTAAATTTCTCTTTATTTCAGAAGTTTGTTAGCATTTAGAGAGCAGATAAAAGATATAGTATAAAGCTTAAAAGATAAGCTTTATAAGGTAAAGCTTAAGATAAAGATAAGATTTCATTTAGTTTCCTAGTTTGTCTTTTTACATGGCCATGATTACTTGTGGCTAAATTTATTTTATTTTAAGTGAATTGTGAATTTAGTTTTTTAAGTCTTACCCTAACAGTATACTTAATAGTCAAATCAAACTAATGTTTATACTCCATCTTCGAAAAGAAAATTTCTCAGAAATCAGAACTAACTAAGGTTTGTGACAGAGGTGATACTGTTCCTCTAGCCATCCCTCAAGTCTAAAAGCTTGAGGAACTGTTCATCCAAGAAGGACAATTAAAATGAAATATATTATACAACCAATCACACATCAGCTAGAGGAGAATGAAAACCCACATAACTTGATTCCTGGAACATCTTTAGCCTTTGTATTTATCTTCCAAGAAGCATATTAAATGGGATATTAATTTATGTTAAAGCAATCATTTGTTACTGGAGCCACACAATATTGAATTCTCCAAATGGACTCTTAATAACAGGAAAATCTTGCCAGGAAAACCAAAAAGGTGTCTTTTTTTTTTTTTTTTTTTTTTTTTTTACATCCTGACCAATTTCCCTTCCCTTCTCTCATTTCCTTCCCTCACCTTCTCTCTATGCCCCCCATCCACTCCTCCTCTGTTTCTATCCAGAAAGAGACTGGTCTCTCATAGGTAGCAACAAAACAAGGCATATCAAGTTGTGGTATGACTAAGCTCCTCCCCTTGTATTAAAACTGGGCAAAGTGACTCAGTATGAGGAATAGGTCCCCAAGAGCCAGCCAAAGCATTAGGGCAGGTCCTGCTCCTGTTGTTACAGTTTCACAAATAGACTAAGCCACACAACTGTCACAGATACATGTCACATTCCTTTTTACACAGCCGTGTCTTACAGACAGTGAACATTTTACACAGAAAACCGTGATTCAAAAGAAAACTATGAGGTGAAATATTCTTTAATGACACTACTGAACTACACACAAAACAGGTCTTGTTAATTAAAATGATGAAAATGGAACTGGGTTAAGTGACAGAAGTTGATAAAAAAAAAACAGTTATTTTTATTAAAATTAACTAATTCTAATTAAGTTTTAGACTTAATTCTAATTAAGAATTAGAATTCTTAGTAGCAAACTTCTGTTGCAGCTTCAACAAAAGAAGACAGGATTCAGCAACAGGATGGACACAGTGGAAAATCCATCATATGGCAACACTGCTAGTGTCTCTACTGCCACCACCAATGATGACAACAACGACGACGACGACGATGACGACGACGACGACGATGACGATGATAATGATGATGATGATACAGCAGTTGATGCAGCTGCTGGTGGTGCTGCTGCAGCAGCTGCTACTGATGTGGCTGATGCTAATGCAGCTGCTACTGATGCTGCTGATGCTGCTTCCCCCAATGATGATGAAGATGATGATGCAGCGGCTGCTGCCCCTTCTGGTAATGGTATTAGAGACGAATTCATCCTACAAAGGCATTGTGGGAAGGCTGGTAACCACCAATTTCCTGTAACAGCAAAAAAGAATGTTGTGTAAGTATGTTAATATTTATTAGAGCATCATTGCTATTGTCCTAAGAAACTAATTCTAATTTGGCCTAGTGTTCACGTTTAACAGATCCCATGCTTTTACTAGGGATGTTCAGTCTGGCACTGACATCAAAAAATATAATGGGATAACATTGTTCCCCACTATACTGATGCCTGTTTTATTTAAAAGATAATGGCAGGGCTGGAAAAGGTGAGGAAGATGGTTTTCTATGACAGTGTTGTTAAATGAAGTGGACAAATACTTTTGTTTTTTTTCGAGACAGGGTTTCTTTGTGTTGCTTTGGAGCCTGTCCTGGAATTCACTCTGTAGATCAGGCAGCCCTCGAACTCACAGAGATCCATCTACTTCTGTCTCTGCCTCCTGGGTGCTGGGATTAAAGTCATGTGCCACCACTACCTGGCTCAACAAATACTTATTGAAGTATAAATTTGTAACAGATATCCATGTCTCTTTTACAATATCTTTTATACCCACAGCTTCACTTCCACAATCAAGTCTTTTGTGGGTACATAACTAAGATTCTAATTTAACAGTCATATGTTTGGGTGTCCAGTTGTCAAGGGATGAGGTAGTCATAGTTATGTTTTCATTTTGACAGAATGTACAGTAGCAGACAAACCCCTACCGGCATGTTTGTGAACATTTATGTAGATTAGGTTACCAGAAACCTGCCATTATTGTAGGCAACACTGTCCAATGGGCTGGAGGGGAGAAAGGGAGTTGCTATGAGTCCTTGATCAACTATAAACCTTTTTTCTCCTAATTCTTTAAGTCTCTGTCATAGCAATAAGGGAAGAAACTTACATAATGCTCTAAACTACCAGGGAATGTTTTTTTTGTTAACAAGCAGATAGTAAACATTAGCATTTGCGAGCATTACATTGTCTGTTGCTGTAGTCCATAACTTGGCTAGAGGTAACAACTGAATAATGTAAATAATATTTTTAATTACAGTATTTTCAAGTGTCAGAATATAGTTTAGTGGTACAGTGCTTGAGTCACATGGTACTACCCTTGGTTCAAATTCCCAGAGCAACAAGGAATGCTTGACAGAAAAGAATGTCAGGCAAATAAATAGTTAAATGCAGCACATGGGAACTAATTCAGTGACATTCGGCTAAGTACAAGATACTGGTAATACATTATATTCTCCTATATGAACATATTTTATTATGTTTTGTTACATTTCTATGGTGCTTTCATATATATATATATATTTAAAATAAGCGCGGTTTGTAAACTAGTCTGTTATAAGTTTTTATTCTTATCATAGAATTAATATTTTAATATAAATAATTACTTTGTAACTTATAGTTGCTTAGTGGAAAGTGCTCTTGAATTTTTTTTATTTTATTTTACATATTGATCCCAGTTCCCTTTCCCTCCCTTCCTCTTTCCTTCTCTCCCACCCTCTCATGCCCCCCGAACACCCACCCCTCCCATACCCCCTCTCCACAAGTAGGGTGATGCCCTCCAGGAGGGGTCATCTAATTCTGTCAAGTCATTTGGAGTAGGGACTAGGACTTCTCTCCTGTCTCTAGGTTAAGGGAGTATCCCTCCATGGGGGATATGCCCCCAAAGTCCTTTTGTGCACATGGAATACATCCTGGTTCCACTGTCTGAGGTCCCTTAGACTGCTCAGGACTTCTAGCTAAAACCCATGTTCAGAGAGTCTGAGTCAGTCTCATGCTGGATTCCCAGCTATCAGTCTAGGGGCCCATTAACTCCTCTTTATTCAGGTCAGCTGTCTCTCTGTGTTTCTGCAGCCTGGTCTTGTCCTCCCTCTCTGCATCTGGATTCCAGTTCAGCTCAGTGATTAGTTGTGGGTGTTTGCTTCTGTTTCTATCAGCTAATAGATGAGGGCTCCATGATGGTAGATAAGTTAGTCATCGATCTCATATCAGGGAAGGGCATTTATGGTAGCCTTTCCACTGTTACTCAAATTGTTAGTTGAGGTCATTCTTGTAGGTCTCTGGACATTTCTCTAGGTTCAGTTTTCTCTTCAAACCTATAATGGTCCCTCTTTTATGGTCTCCCTCTCTCTCTCTCTCTTCTCTCATCTATTCCTCCCCTGACTCAATCTTCCTAGACCCATGTGCTTTCCTTTCCTCCCCTTCTGTTTATTATAGTTCCCTCTCCACTCACTGCCCCCCCAGCACTCCTCATATGCTATGGAGATCTTGTCCCTTTCTGCTTCCGTGAGGAACCTTATATGAACCTCTTAGAATCTTCCTTATATCCCAGTTTCTCTGGCAGTGTGAATTATAGGCTGGTGATCCTCTGCTCTATGTCCAAAATCCATGTTCCTCTTTTTGTGACTAGGTTACCTCAATCAGGAAGGTTTCCTCAAGTTCCATCCACTTGCCTGTGAATTTCAAGATTCTATTTTTTTTTCCCGCAGAGTAGTATTCCATTGTGGAAATGTGCCACATCTTCTGTATCCATTCTTCAGTTGAGGGGCATCTAGGTTGCTTCCAGGTTCTTACTATTACAAATAATGCTGCCATGAACATAGTTGAGCACATGTCTTTGTTGTATGGATGTGGATCATTTGGGTATATGCCTAAAAGGGAGACTGCCAGGTCCTGTGGTAGACTGATTCCCATTTTCCTGAAGAACTGCCATACTGACCTCCAAAATGGCTATACAAGTTTGCACTCCCACCAGCAGTAAAGCATAAGTTGTCATTGGTGTTTCTAATTTTAGCCATTCTGGCAGGAGTAAGATGGTTTTGATTTGCATTTCCCTGATAGCTAAGGATGTTGAGCACTTTCTTAAGTGTCTTTCAGATATTTTGATTTTCTCTATTGAGAGTTCTCTACTCAGTTCTGTACCCCGTTTTTAAATAGGGTTATTTGATGTTTTGTTGACTAGTTTCTTGAGTTATTTTTATATTTTGGAGATCAGCTCTATATCAGATGTAGGATTGGTGAAGATCTTTTATCAATGTGTGGGGTGCAGTTTGGTCTTATCAACTGTGTCCTTTGCCTTACAGAAGCTTCTAAGTTTGAGGAGATCCCATTTATTAATTTTCTATCTCAGTGTCTGTTCTACTGGAATTATGATCAGGAAGCAGCCTCCTGTACCAATTTGTTCAAGGGTGCCTCCCACTTTCTCTTCTAAGAGAGCCAGTGTGACTGGATTTATATTGAGGTCTCTGATCCATCTGGACTTGAG
Source organism: Cricetiscus sungorus (assembly GCA_030556225.1). Classification (NCBI taxonomy): domain Eukaryota; kingdom Metazoa; phylum Chordata; class Mammalia; order Rodentia; family Cricetidae; genus Cricetiscus; species Cricetiscus sungorus. The sequence continues at coordinate 9,812,009 of JANBXA010000372.1, forward strand.
TTTTGTGCATGGCGATAGACATGGGTCTATCTGCAGTCTTCAACACACCATTATCCAGTTGTTCCAGCACCATTTGTTGAAGATGCTTTCCTGCTCCCATTGTATACTTTTAGCTGTTTGTCAAAAATCAGGTGTTCATAGGTGTGTGGGTTAATATCAGGATTTTTGATTCGATTCCATTGGTCTACTTGTCTGTTTTTGTGCCAATACTATGCTGTTTTCAGGACTATAGTTCTGTAGTAGAGCTTAAAGTCAGGGATGGTGATGCCTCCTGAAGTTCCTTTATTTTACAGGGTTGTTTTGGCTATCCTGGATCTTTTGTTTTTTCATATAATGTTGATTATTATCCTTTCAATGTCAGTGAAGAATTGTGTTGGGATTTTAATGGGGATTGGATTGGATCTATAGATTGCTTTTGGCAAGATTGCCATTTTTACTATGTTTTTCCTACCTACCCAAGATCATGGGAGATCATTCAATTTTCTGGTATCTTTTTTAGTTTCTTTCTTTAAAGACACAAAGTTCTTATTATATAGGTCTTTCACATGTAAGCATTACCCCAAGATACTTTATGTTGTTTGTGGCTATTGTAAAGGGTTATCTTTCTCTGATTTCTTTCTCAGCCTCTTTGTCATCTGAATAAAGTAGGGCTACTGATTTTTTTGAGCTTATCTTGTATCCTGTTGGTGTGCTGGAGGTGATTTTCAGCTGTAGTTCCCTGGTAGAGTTTTTTGGGTCTCTTATGTAAACTATCATATCATCTGCAAATAGATAAAGTTTGACTTCTTCCTTTCCAATTTGTATCCCATTGATCTCCTTTTGTTGTCTTACTGCTTTAGCTAGAACTTCAAGAACAATATTGAAGAGATAGGGAGAGAGAGAAGGCGCCTTGTCTTATTTCCTACATTAGAGGAATTGCCTTAAGCTTCTCTCCATTCAGTTTCATGTTGGCTGTTGGATTACTGTATATTGCTTTTATTATGTTTATGTATTTTCCTGTTATCCCTGATTTCTCCAAGACCTTTATCATAAAAGGGTGTTGAATTTTGTCAAAAGCTTTTTCAGCATCTAGGGAGATGATCATGTGGTTTTTCTTTTTCAGTTTGTTTATATGTGAAACCATCCCTGCAACCCAGGGAAAAAGCCTACTTGGTCGTGGTGGATGATTTCTCTGATGTATTATTGAATTTGGTTTCCCAGCATTTTATTGAGTGTTTTTACATCAATGTTCATGAGGGATATTGGTTTGTAGTTTTCTTTCTTAGTTGTGTCTTTGTGTGGCTTGGGTACCAAGGTGATTGTGGCCTCATAAAAAGAGTTTGGTAATGAACCTTCTGTTTCTATTTTGTGGAACAATTTCAGGAGTATTGGTATTAGCTCTTCCTTGAATTCCTGGTAGAATTTTGCACTGAAGCCATTTAGACCTGGACTTTTTTGGTTGGGAGGCTTTTGATGACTGCTTCTGTTTTATTAGGGGTTATAGGTCTATTTAAGTTGTTTGTTCTTGATTTAATTTTGATAAGTGATAGTTATCCAGAAATTTGTCCATTTCCTTTGAAATTTCAAATTTTGTGGAGTACAGGATTTCAAAGTATGACCTGAAAATTGTCTGGATTTCCTCAGTTTCCATTGTTATGTCCCCCTTTTCATTTCTGATTGTGTTAATTTGCATATTCTCTCTCTGCTTTTTGGTTAGTTTGGATAAGGATTTCTCTATCTTGTTGATTTTTCGAAAAACCAACTCTTTGTTGCATTGAGTTTTTTTTTTTTTTGTATTGTTTTCCTGGTTTTTACTTTATTTATTTCAGCCCTCAAATTGATTATTTCCTGGCATCTTCTCCTCTGGGGTGAGTTTGCTTCTTTTTGTTCTAAGGCTTTTAGTTGTGCTGTTAATTCTCTAATGTGATTATGCTCCATTTTCTAAATATTGACACTTGTGCAATGAACTTCTTCATAGTACTGCTTTCAAGGTGTCCCATAAGTTCTGGTATGTTGTGTTCTCATTCTCATTGAATTTTAAGAAGTCCTTAATTTCTTTCTTTATTTCTTCTTTGACCCAGTTATGGTGCAAGTGTGCATTGTTCAGTTTCCATGAGTTTGTAGGGTTTCTGTGATTTGTGTTGTTGTTGAATTAGAACTTTAAAACATGGTGGTCTGATAAGATACAGGGGACTATTTTTTAATCTGTTGATTAAAGTATTGGTCAATTTTAGAGAAGGTTCCATGTGGAGCAGAGAAGAAGGTATATTCTTTTGTGTTTGGATGGAATGTTCTATAGATGTCTGTTAAACCCAGTTGAGACATAACTTCTGTTAGTTCTTTTGTTTCTTTATTGAGTTTCTGATTGGTGGTCCTGTCTGGCAGTGAGAGTGGAGTGTTGAAGTCTCCCACTGTGAGTGTGTGAGGTTTTATGTGAGCTTTGAGTTTTAGTAGTGTTTCTTTTACAAATGTGGATGCCTTTGTATTTGGGGCATAGAAGTTCAGATTCAAGAATTTCTGGTGATAGATTTCTCCTGTGATGAATATGAAATGACCATCTTCATCTCTTTTGATTGATTTTAGTTTGACGTCTAACTTGTTAGATATTAGGATAGCCACGCCTGCTTGCTTCTTGGGTACATTTGATTGGAAGGTCTTTTCCCAGCCCTTTACCCTGAGGTAATGTCTGTCTTTGAAGCTTTGATGTGTTTCTTGTATGCAGCAGAAGGATGGATTCTGTCTTCATATCCATTCTGTCAGCCTGTGTCTTTTTATAGGCGAGTTAAGACCATTAATGTTGAGGGAAAGTAAGGACCATTGATTGTTAATGCTTGTTTGTTTTAGATTTGTTGTTGGCAATGGTATTGTGAATGTATTTGCCCTGCTTTACCCTTGGATTCTGGTGAAGTGGGATTATCTATTGTCTATGTCTTTGTGAGCGTTAATGTAAACTTTTTACTGTTTTTAAGATTTCCATCCACTAGTACTATATTTACACCCCTCCTTCGCCCTGCTCCAACTCCTCCAATGTTTCTCAACTCCTTCTCAAATTCATAATTTCTTCATAATTATTATTTAGTATTACTCACAGTACATGTGTTTACAGGTGACCACTTGGGATTGGATAGCCTGTCAGCGAGACTACCCTTGGAAAAAACTGATCCTACCTCACAGCAGCCATTTATTAGCTGTAGGTCTTCAGCTCTCTGCACTTAGTGAAGGGCCTTAGTCTTATTTTCTCATAGTCCTTTCATTTATAAAATACTGTCATTTGCCACATATAATTGTTATAAGAATTAAACTAAATTTAGATGGCAGTAGATGCCCTGAACAAGCTAACTGCTATCTCCACTACAAGAGAATTGACCTTCTTTGGGGTTTTACATGATATTTTTCAACTGAGGTTAACATCCATAAAGATTTATTTTTATGGAAAATGATAACAAAAGTTGACATATTACTTTCCATGAAATAATATCATATTTTTTGTTGCATTCACTGTCAGAAAGTTTGCTCAGAATTTAATTATCTACATGATTTTAGTGTTTGTTTTTCTTTAATGTTACTTCCTGCTTTAACAGGACCTCCCTTGTAGAAACCTATCATATTTGAAATAATTTATGAACTTTTTAGTAGGATAAATTACAAATGTATGGGTTTTCTACAACAATAGTTCTTAAAATTATCTGTGCTTTTCATATTTAAATATTGAACAGACATTTCTGCCTTCTTTGTAGGCTGAATAAGAAAAGATGTGATGAGAAGAATAAGGTACTGTAAAAGTAAATTTAAAACATTATTTTGCTCAAATAATTTAAAATGGAGTTAATAAATTATAAAATGTGTGTGAAATACATCATAAAGACTAAAGTAAAAAAGATCTAGAATATTTTGTTATCTGAAATTTATATTAAAGTAGTGATAATCTTTTGAAAAATCAGTTCCCTTCATATCTTCAGAAGATTCTAATCACAATTATGTATAGCTAATATATTGATACATTTGCCATATAGTATAAGAATTTGAGGATGTTCCCAATAGTAATATTGTTTATTTTGCAGGCTGTAGAACACATGGATGCCATGGATGATCATCAGTTATCTAAACCAGTCTCTGAGGATGATGATTTGTCTGATTATGACAATATATTGATGATAGTTAACCAATTCCAAATGAACTATAAAGGTAAAGCTACTGCATAAATGTAAGACTTTTACTATTAATTCTGAGGCAACCTTCAAATTCAGAATTTGGGGTTGTCCATAGAGTACTTTTATATATCTAAAATTTTTGGTTTAGTTTGAGACTTAAGCATTCATGTTAACATACTATTTTTTTCAGCACATGTATGAAAAGGCTGGCTTTTCACTAAGTCTTACTTTTGGAAACTGTATTATAAGTAAGGAGTCTATATAAGGTTGGGTCCATTTCTGGAACCCTTTTCTTTTCTTTCTATTGTGCCAGTGCCATTCAGTTTGTGTTACTGTGGTCCTGTAGCATAACTATAAGTCAGCATTGATACTGATCCTCAGAATTACTTTGGCTATTTAAATTCATTTTGAATTCTAACTTTTTTATCATTCCATTAAATATTTCATTGGGGTTTAGGAAGAGATTGTACTACTTTACAAGTCATTTTCAGAAATATATCTGTTTTATAAAATAAGTAATAATATTCTGTGGGTCTGAGCATTCTTATCTTCTGCCTTCTTCAACTTTTATTATTTCAGTGAGAAAATTAGTTGTTTTTAATAATTGCAACATTTTGTTTGTAGCTGATTTCTCTGTTGCCACAATGTATGCAACTTTAAATCAGTTAACACATTTTCAACATGATTCTGCCCCCTCTTTTTGCCCACCCTTACTATATAATTCTGTCCAAAACACTAAGGGTTGAGAAATACATTAATCTATGAGTATAACAATAAGTTCTTGGGAGTAGATTTAATACTATGTCCAGTTAGCAGTGTAGTGGATTCTCCACTAAGGTCCATGACCTTTCCAGCCACAGCTTCTTGGCACAAAAAAAGTACCAGATGTGGGTTTCATTTTGTGGAGTAAAGCTTAGAACCAATCAGAGAGTGGCTGATCACTCCCAGAATATTCATATTCTATTGTACCACTCAGAATCTTACTAGGCCAGGCACTGTTTGTAGCTCTTGGGATTCACAGCTGGATAAGATGGGTGATTTTTCTCCTCTGGGACCATGCACATACTGGACCTCCAGTACTATGACAGCTAGAAAACAGGAATTAATTTTCCAGATCAGTAATAGCCTAATGTGTCTAAATGCTATGACTAAGCTTCATGGTGTCTTCAGAAATAGAGTATGACTGTCAAATTCTGCAGGGCAATCACAACGTTGGCAATAACTTGTAATGTTTTGTGGTCTTTGGTACTTCACTGTCCAACAGTTCCAAAAGAGTTAATCATTTCTGGCACTGGGCTTCTTATTTGTAAACCTGTAGCGTTTAGTAGGGGCACTGTTGTTCTGTTAAAGGATGACTCCATTTCCATTTTAGCACATTCTCTCTCTCTCTCTCTCTCTCCATATATATATATATGTACACATAGTCCTATATTCCATATCCCAGCTCTCACATTCTTTGTAGTGTTTTATTTGTTTGTATAACACAATCAGAGTCTATTTCTCCTTCTTTCTTAGAAGGATATTGCAACAAAGTCCAAGCCCACTATCTACATTAGCTAGGGTCTTCTTCACCTTCTGAACAGATGTCTACTATTCATCCTTAATTCCTAGTGTAGCAACCTCTTTTCTGTGGAAAATCTCCTGGCCATAGCAAAAAAGATACTCTATGGGACCCCAGGACTCTGCTTTGACATAGCATCCATGTAAATTTATAATGGTCATTTTATCTGTCTTCTCCATCAGATTTAAGCTAAGTAAAGCAGTTAATTAGTCTGCCTTATATGAAAAATCTTAGTATAATGTGCTCCAAATTATAGTCATTCAGTTTGCATTTGTTTTCCATGAGTGACAGAATATGAAAATGTACAAACCTTTGTATGCAGAAAGTGCTCATGCATTTAATTTCTACCTACCTTTTTTCTGATATAGATTCTGGAAGACTGTTGGAAATCCAGGATGCCATTCATTCATATAAAATGATGATAGAACGTAACCAAAGTCACTCAGAGTTACTTTCCATTAAGAGAATGGAAAACCAAGCTAGTGAAGTGCTAAAGAAACCACAAGAAACAGAAAAGGAGAAATCACAGCTCAGACATAAAACTACAGAGCAGCAACTAGAGCTCGTTGGTGTGGGGTATGATAATTTAAGTTTATTTAAGTTAAAGAAGTGTGAACAGTTAGGGCAGACTACTGATTTTTATGAGAAAAGTTTTAAGTGCTGCATTGCCTTGTGGCATTCTTCCATATTTCTCAATTAGAAAAAAGTCTATGAAGTTCATTAGCCCATTTGTTGGTTGAATGACTTCAGGGTTGGTACTTAATTTTAGAATTACATAGGAATATACAACTGTGTCCTTTGCAAATGGGTATTTTGACATCTTCCTTTCCTATGTTCTACCCTTTAAATTAGTTCTCTTGTCTTACTACTCTATCTAAAATTCTCTCTCTCTCTCTCTCTCTCTTTCTCTCACTCTCTCTGTGTGTGTGTGTGTGTATGTATGTTGTGTAGTTTAAAATAATATATATATATAATTTTACTTTGATATATATTGATAATTTTAATCTATATAGCACATAGTACCTTTGAAGAAGCAATTGGGTTGTTTGTCCATACTGTTTCCCCTGTTTTCCTCCTAAGCAGCAATGAGAAACTTCATTTTTCTGTTAATTCAGAAAGGCTCATTATTAGTATTTAAGAAAGACAATGCTTTAGCAGCAGCAACAAAATACATATGTAATTTTCAACTTTTCACTCTACTGAAAAATTTCAAAGATCCTTTTCTGTAGTCACAGAGTTGCTAGTGACAGAACCTGATCAATTGCCTGAATAGTTCTTGATTATAATCTTTGTATTCCACATATCCTTTGGAAAGACTGACTGACTTATGAAAGTAGGGATGACATAGTAAAGGAAAGTGCTTGACAACATAAAATACTGTACAATAATAAAATATGCTTACTTTCTACCAAAATGAATTTTAATGCCAGCCTGTTCAATTTGCAGATTGGCTGGAAAACAAGAAGCACAACCAAGAAATGTTCATTATCTCTATGAAAAAATTAAGAAACAATTAACTGAAAAAGAAGAGCAACATAAAAAAGATAAACAGCAACTTGAAATGTGCCTTATAGCACAAGACATGGAACTGAGGCATCTCAGAAATGACATGAGGAAGGTAAATTTACTGTGGAAAATTCATACTTCTAATTTTTCTCAATTATATGACATAATCTTTACTTGTTTAGTAAGGGAGTCCAGTTTGTTTAAGGTAAAGAACATGATCAAGGAATGGGTAGCTTATAATATTTAGCACTGTGTGAACACTGTAAGTATGTGCTTGTATGAAGTTGAGATGTCTACTGCACCGTTATAGTGGACTATCTCATGTGGGCTCTGCTGTGCATACAGACTGCTTTTAAGCAGAACATTGATGTGTGCCATGAAAGTGTATACTACATTTACGTCACCTGAAAATCAAATTAAAAGATTTTAATTTGTAAATTATTCATTGTAAATCTTGGCCTTCAAGTCCTGCCAAGTGAAAGAATGGAAAGTAAGTTGGGTTTAATCCACACAAACGTTACTTTAAGTATTTTTATTGAAATATGACCTGTCTAGATTTTAAGTTTTCTGAAAAAGTCACAAAGCATGTTTGCCTACACCTAAGAACGGAGAACTTCTTTTTGTTTTTATTATGTTTTACTTAGTGTTAGATAATTTCATAAGTGTATGCAACATATTTGATCATATCCCTCCTCACACCCCTCTGCAAATCCCCCTAGATATATGTCCCTCCATGTATCATAAGCTTTTACAGTTAAAGATTTTTTTATCTATCCCCACTTCTGTGTGTGTGTGTGTGTGTGTGTGTGTGTAGTCAAATCCCTGAAGCTTAGTTATAGAGTGTTGTAAACTACTTGATTTGGGTTCTAGAAAGCAACACAGGTCCTCTAGAAGTAAACAAGTGCTTTTAACTGCTGAGCCATCTCTATATTTGTCATTCCTTTTATCATCATCATCATTATTATCATTAACATTTATAATATCATCCCTAACCCAATTGCTGCTGCTCACATGCACAGGGGAGTGAGGCCATTTGCTGAAGCATGCACAATCCACTACAGAGTACTACTGAAAGATAGTGTGCATTATTGTGAGTGGAAGGGGAGTTTTGGCTAAAGGAACTGCTGAGTATTTGATGAAGTTCTGGGACTTAAACAAAGTCACACATTCTCATTCCCGTCCCTCTCAATAGTGTGCAGCATGTACACAACCTCTTTCCTTCTCTAACATTCTGCCTAAAATATCAAATTCTGTTAGTACATCTAATGTAATCCTGATTCTAAAGCCAATAGCAAAGATAGACAGTTCCTAATGTATCCACAGCCCTTTAAATTCTTTATGTAGTTTCCTAGTTCAATCTTCTCTGGAGTCTATTGAGTACTACATTACTATTTCTATTTTATAGATAAGTAAGTTGAGGAATGTCAAATAAACTTCTTCTAAATGCATGGCAAGTGATTACGGAACCATACATTCAGGCATTTCATTTGTGCAGACACTGCCTCTTACATGTTCCTATGAAGCATTTAGTTACCCAATGGAAAATTGATATATTCCATTTTGCAAGTTACAGTTAATGCAGAGGTGTTTTGAAAATAAAAATAGAAATACTTACCATGATGACATCTTCCAACTTTGCCCATGATGCCAACTTTGTCAATTAGAATTTCTGAAAATTATTTCAAATGTTGAATGTGATGATTGATAGCTTGACTGCAGCACATGAGAAATGGACACCAGGAGAATTGTGAGTTTCAGGTCAGCTTAGACTACATGGTGAGACACTATCTCAAGAAAAAAATGATTTCAAATTGAAAACCAAGGATAATGTGTTTCAGTCCATGACCAGGGTCAACAAGCTTTCACTTGAGAGACTGGTTTTATGAGCAATGAGGTCCCTGTTGCAACAATTCACTCAACTCTGAGGAATAGCATAAAGGTAGTATAGGATTTCAGCACATGAACAGTTAGTGAGCAGATTTGTGCCTGAGTAGTAATGTATCCTGTCTTTTTTCTTTCTGTTAGTTGCAAGAAGCATGGGGTCAAGAGGCACAGGCTGAAGAGAATGACAGGGCGATGAAGGAACACCTGCAAAAGTACGGCTTAAAGTAATATACCAAAGTGCTTGAATATTTTAATACCAATAAGCTATGTGATACTGGAAATACAACCCATGTATAATACATGTATCAGTTTGGAGTCTATAAAAGTCTTCCATGCATTATTTGCAGTGAGATTTAGAGGATGTGAAATGAATAAGCTTACCAGCCTTGGGTTTAATCCACAGCACAAAACAAAACAAAACAAAATTTTGAGCTAATTTCTAATTAGTCACACCATAACTTCATTCTTCATGGTAGCCCAGATGAAAATTAGATGCATTTAACAAAACCTTTCAAACATTTCATCAGAAATACATACAATCAGGTCCTGATTCAAATGCTTCTTACATTTTTGCTGATTTGATAATTAACCTCAGAGTAATTAATGGAAATATGCCTTTTAGGGTTGAACAAGAAATTTTCAAGTTAGAAGAAACTGTCAAGAAGCAATCAGAGACAATAGAACAACTTGAGAAAAAACTATTAAGTAAAGAAAAAAGTTTGGTAAGATCTCACAATCTAGTAATTAATTTTCGCCACTCTGAATTGGAAATTTTATTTCTGTCATTGTTGGATGTAGGAATATTGTTGACAACAGTAGAATTCCAATGGATAAAAATATTTGTTGTGTCCATATTGTTACCACTAGTGCAAGTCCTGTCAACTATAAACAAGTTGACCAAATCTATATAATTAACTATGTTGATAGTAATACGTTAATAGAAAAATATTGCTGTTATTTTAAACCAGTTTTAAATATGTAATATTTTACTATGTTCATTCAATGATAAACTCTCAGATTTTATGTTTACATTTGGTCCATTCTGACAAACAATTGTTCTGGAAATTGGTGTATAGATATCTGTTTGAGTGTTGTTACAGTTTACAAAACTTTGAATCTTTCTGAGTTTATCTTGGAATCTGAACATGTCAATGGGTTTGTGGAATTAATTATAATGATTTTGAAGACTTACTAATAGTAATCACTGTTTATAATTGCTTCCCAAGAAGTGTTTTTCTCATTGGAATCTCAAAAAAGGAATTAATAAGCTGCTAGGGCAAAGGGCTGTAGTAGAAAATGGACTCCCTTAGTGTTAAGGTTTGGATAATGTTTTTCAATTTACTTTTGTTCATTAACTTTTCCAGGACTTTAGAGTCCATCCAGCCTTGGCATGCATTGGTCTATATAGTTCTTGAATGCTGACTTATAAGTGTCTAATTAAAGATATATAACTGTTTATCAAAAAGGGCAGATTCTGATGCAATGGACAATGTACAGTACTCCACTGGGAAAACATCAGTGCAGTGGGGTCATTGCATCCATGAGTTGGTTTCCTTACATGATGATAGCCAGGTTCCTGAAGTTCTGTTTAACAGTCTTCTGGTACCTAAGGAATGACCTTTGCTGACTAAGCTTTCTTTTGGGTGTAGAAGTGCTATTGGTTATTGGGATTTGAAAGTCTTGCAGGCAACTTGTGGGGTATGTAAAGCATTGTGGTTGGGCCTGCTGCTCTTCCCATGTGATCAAATGTAATACAAAGAAATAAGAGCTGGGTTCAAGTTCCTCACCCTTGTGATTTAATCCTGATATCATCTCATCATTTCCTTCATCAAAATCATTTCAACAACCCTTTATTACTTAGTTACCAAGGAAAGGAAAATATGGAAAAATATACTGATTAATAAGTGTTCAAATCTCCTTCAGACTTAGGCAACTGAAATCAGATATGCACACACACACACACACACACACACACACACACACAATAATGAATCAATATTTTGTAATTTTGATAAAATGCCATAAACAAGAAAAACTTTACAGCCCACCATTTTTCAACACATTTATAGTTCCAGCAAAATTATTGACTAGAGCTACAGAAATGTAATGCACTGTTATTTATATTACAGTTATTTAAATGTATAACTTCTCAATCGTTTTAATTCTTTTCAGACACAAGCAAGTCAAGAATTTGTTAATAACATCAGAGAAATGCATGCCACTTCAGTAATGAGATATCTGGAACTCAGAATTCAAAGTCTGGAAAGCAAAATCTCTGAAGTGATTCAATCTCGTGATGACTTCTTGGCTCTGGAAGACTATAACAAACTTCATCCATCACATAAACTAAGGGAGTAAGTCAAGTCAAAGAATCATGTAGGATAGTAATTTAGTGTATTTTAACAATATAGTATTATAGACATAAAGACTCACCAGAAAGTATAATCTTGGAAAATTATGATGACAAATGTAGGAAGCTAATCAGGATAACATTTCTCCTTTTCTGGTGCATATACTGGCGTGTTCTCTTAGTATTCTCATATTTATCCTTGTTTCAATAAATTTGTTGATTTTTTAATCAATATACTTACACTGCTATAAATTTTCTTGTCAGCATTTACAGAAATATTAATGTTAAACACTTGAGTATTTTCTATACTGTTGTAACATGAATTCTCCTTGTCAAGAATGACTGACAGCCCCTTCACGATATTGTCTACCACTGGGAAACCAGCCTTGACCCTAAAACCTAGACACAAACCATTCTTTTGATCATCTGTCCTCTCCATAAATGCACACTCATGGCACAGGCAAATATGAACACAGCATGACTTAGGGAGTATCTCACATGGTGTTCCAGATACATCCTTCTTCACTGTGTAGTGCTATGTGGGGGACAGAAACCAATGAGTTAATGAGATACTACTTGCTTCCCATTCTTCACAGGACTGAAGCTCAGCTGAAGGTGGTCACAGCCCAGTTTCACTTGGTGACTCAGCACAACATGACATTACTGAACATACTTGCCTCGGAGTGTCCCTGTGTTGCAAATTTTCACAAGCGTTTGGGAAGCCTCTTTACCCAAGAGAACGTGGTGACTCCCACTTCAAGCCCACAGTCTTTAAAACAGTACAGAACAGCCAACCTGGGTGTGGTTAGTATTATTAATATTTTTCCCTCTGAGTAATATGATTTGAGTTTTCCATGTGCAAACTACTGAACTGTTTAGTTTTTAAAATATTTTAAAAATTCATTCTTATTTAATTAATGTTTTTCAGGGGATAAACAAGAGTCATATTGAGACCAGAGTACAACTTGGGGGAAGTTCATGGTCTCTTCCAAACATGTGTTCTCTAAGGCTTTAGAACTGAGTTGGTCAGGTTTGACCGAAGACACTTTGAGCTGCAGAACCCTAACCCTTGTCCTGTTCAGCATTTCTAGAGTATTGGTTGATAGAAAAGGCAAAACCCTGTGTGAATGCATGATGTTAGTAATGATGTTTTCATTTAGAGTCCGTTGCACATTAAATACGTAATCAGAAGCAGGCATTTCCCAAAAGTGAAATGTTTGTGGGGAACCCTCAGTCTGAGTCACCACCAGAAACCAAATGCAGCAACAACCAGAAAAATAACTATAAACAGGCATAAGTAAAAATGTTCTGCTTTGTTATATAGATTTCAGCAATATAAAAGGGAGAAAATGTCCATCAGTTTGAGTTGCTATAGGGAAAGCCCTCTGCTTTCGCGTGTGAGTCTGTGAGCATGCAATTTGCAACACTTGGAGAATCTCCCTAAATTGGTGACCCTGTGGGAAGCAACAGGTCCGAGAAGAACATCTTCTGTTTTTTAAAAAAATACTATCTTTCCACTTTTTAAAAGTCTGCAGACAACAATGAAGATTTCAATAAAGAACCCATCAAGTTAGTTCTGTGTCCACAACCTGAGCTGGATCACACAAAGAAGAAATACCTGGAATCAGCTAAAGAGAAAACTCTGTAAGATTTTAGTATTTCATATATATCTCAGCATTCCTCCTTTGTTTTCACTGTACTTGTACAAAACTCAAAGTAATAATTCATTTTGCACTTACATATTCTGACCTAAATTATAGCAGTTTAAAATTTATCTCAGAAATGCAAAATGAAATCTCAAACTAGTGTACAAGCCCACATTCTTCTATAATGGTGTTGAAAATGTTACCAGTCAAGTCTTTGATGTTCAGCTAACTCTTCATTTTTGTCCAGAATATGTCTTGTTCTTTCATTCTTTTAATATTGTCCTTCTATTCAATGCTCCAGCCAATACTTTAATATAAAATACCCCATCTGTATTCTCTTTCAACAACATCGACAAGTATCTTGAGTCTACTTATACGTCTTTGCTCTGTTTTTCAGTCACAGTATAAAACAGATACATTTCATTATCTAGATGTTTTCCATATACTTCTAAGATGCACATGTTTGTCTGTCTGTCTTTTTGTCTGATGGTCTATATATGGTTATATTTATTCATTTGATTGGGTGTTTGAGCTAAGGTGTGTGTGTGTGTGTGTGTGTGTGTGTGTGTGTGTGTGTGTATCTTTAACCTTTCTCTTAAATGAAGCAAAATAGGATTGTTACTAAAGAAGTTGTAGTTGCTGCTTCTTTTTCCTTGTTTGAACAAAACATGGGACCATGGTGAATTCAGAAAATCATTTTGTGTGTAGCAGTCCCTGGCGAATAATACAGTATTTAGCTATCCTTGAAGAAAAGGTAGGCAACTGCTCAGAGCTCTTCAAGGGGGAATGAAAGCAGCTTGAAGGTCTTCCTCCATGGGCTCAGGTGGGCAGGGTACAAAGGAAGCTTGCAGCTCCTGTGAGACACCCAAGAGACCTCCACCTTCCTAATTTCAGGGAGGCTATGGTTGTTCGATGCCACATTCATTTGGGGAAATAAATGCAGATCACATTGTCACTGTCTCTGGCTTGAAGTAGTGACTGAATTCAAGTTCCAAAGGCCTCACAACTCTGCTTGGTTTACAAATACTAAATGTTCTGTTATTCTCACATGGTTGTAAAGGCATTCCTGGCCCAGAAGAAAACAACGGTGATAGGTATGGATTGGTTTTCATATACCATCTTACCTGGCCCTTGGCATCCAGAATGGATTGACTTGAGGAAACCTGGCAGAAACACAAAATTCATGTAGTTTACTTTTTGCCATGTCTCCAATCAAATGCCTGATAAAAAAAATGACTTAAGGGAGGAAGATTTAATCTACAACATAATCTGAAACAATAGTGCCCATCTTGCCAGACAAGCCATGGTGGAGGGTAGTGCCTTCTGTGGTAACATTAGCTTGCTTGCCCACTTTATTCACAACCCCATTGACCAGGAAGCAAAGAGACCCGGAAGTGGCATCAGAGTATGACCCTATAGCACTTCCCCCATGGGCCTACATGTCAAGCTGGGCCCCATGTTCTCAGGAACCACAGTCTCTCCAATCAGCAGCACCAGAAGATACAAATCAAGCCTTCACTCTCAGGAGTCTGTAGGCATATACTACCTTTCAAATCACAACACTTTGCATCTTCAAGTACCTTATACAAAATGACATGCGATTTATCCATAACATAGTCATGCCTTCCAATAATTCTATCATCTGTAGGTTACTTTTTTTCCCTCACAGAGTTTCATTCTTTTGAAATTTTTGGTTTTCTCCCTTTTGTTGAAAATAGATATTTTCTCATACAATATATGAGAGGTTTCCCCTCCCTCTACTCCTCCCAGTTTCTCCCCCACATCCCCTGCCATCTAAATCTATTCTCTTTCTGTCTCTCATGAGAAAATAACAGGCTTCTAAGAAATAAAAAGCAAACATAACAACAAAACACATTAAGATAAAATAAAATCCATTATATCAAAGTTGGACAAAGCAAGCAAACAGAAGGAAAACAGACCCAAGAGCAGGCACAAGAATCAGAGACCTGCTCATTCATACACTCAGGAGTTCCAAAGAACTGAAATGAAAAACATTCACAGAAGACCTGGTACAGACCTGTGTAGGCACTGTGCTTGCTGCTTTCTGTGAGGTCCTATGAGTCTTGCTGAGTTGGCTCAGAAGGCCTTGTTCTCCTGGAATCCTCCACTCCTTCTATTTCTTACACTTTTTCTGCTTCCTCTTCAACAGGGTTCCCTAAGCTCTGATGGGAGGGATTTGATGGAGACATCCCATTTAGAGCTGTACGTTCCAAGTTCTCTCTGTGTAGTGAGATATCCACCCCATCTGCACCTGTTGCACTGACGGCACACACTGGGGTGTGGGAAAAGGTGCTGGTGTGACCAAGGGGGACTAGATCTGGGGTCCCAGACCCCAGCTCTCTCTCTCTCTCTCTCTCTCTCTCTCTCTCTCTCTCTCTCTCTCTCTCTCTCTCTCTCTTGCTTCCTGATCAGATACAGAGAGCTTCTGGACCCATCCTCCTCTATTACCCCCAACAAATCCAAGCCCATCCCTTTTCTGCTCTCCAGGGAGGGAGTCTTCCAAGTCTGCCATATCATTTGGGCCAGGGCCTATGCCCTCCCCCATGTGTCTAGGCTGAGAAAGTATCCATCTATGTGGGATGGACTCCAAAAGTCCATTCTTATACTAGAGATGAATATTGATCCACTGCCAGAGGCCCCATAGATTTCCCAATCCTCCTAACGAACACTCACATTCAGAGGGTCTGGGTCATTCCTATGCTGGTTTCCCAGCTATCAGGCTAGGGTGTATGAGCTCCCCCAGCTGATTCTTTGGGTTTCTCCAGCCTGGTTTTGACTCCTTTGCTCATCACCTCTCCCTCTCTTATTTATTCCCACGATACTCTCTGTGTGTAATATCTGGTCGTGGATCTCTGTATTTGTTCCCATATATTGCAGTAGGAAGTTTCTCTGGTGATGGCTGAATAAAGTACTGATTTGAGAGTATAGCAGACTACTATTAGGCATCATTTTATCATTTAAAAAAAAAGACCAATAGTTTTTGGTTTCTGGGCTATCTAGTATCTGGGTCTTGGTCACCCAATAGTGTCAGGTATGTGTTCGATTTTGTGGAGTGGGCCAAATCAGATATAGGTTAGTTACCCCCGCAGGCTTTGTGCCATCATTGTCCTAGCATATTCTGCAGGTAAGACAGCAATGTAAATCAAAGCTATTATGACTGGGTTGGTGTTTGTTTTAAGTTTTTCTTTGGTAGCCTCAAAAGTACCTTCCCATTTAAAAGACACTATAATGTAAGGGTAAAGTTCTATACAGGCACCAGTTCAACCTTTCCATGTTCAATGAGCTGTGTGAGTGTTTTCTCCAGCAATGAGGTTTTGCTGTCAGTTTGTGGATTGCAACATGGTTTAATACCGTATATAATTCAAGTTTATACTAAATTCAGTAACTAAAGAATAGAAATAAGATCTGCCTCAGTGCATATTCAGTATTTTCCAATATTCCCATTGAGACCTGTTTGATTCCTTGGTTATAAACCCATAAATAAGGAAGCCTAACAGTACACACACAGAGAAAGAAAGAGTATTATAGATAGCACGCACACACATACACACGCACACACACACACACACAAGTTTATACTACATATCATACAAAAGTATTTTTATTATTCGTGCTCACGTGTGTGTGTGTGTGTGTGTGTGTGTGTGTGTGTGTGTGTGTGTATGTGTGTGTGTGTGTGTGTGTGGGTCAGAGAACAATGTCAGAATGACAGTTCTCATCTTTTCTTTTTTGTGGATTATGGGGACTGAATTCAGGTCATGAGACTTTACAGAAAGTCCTATATCTGCTCATTTATCATTTGGGCTCAATGTGAGCTATTTCTATAATGTGTGTGTCTTAACTTCCTTCATATTTACTTGTGGTTATAATTTTTAAATGATTTAAGAAAAATTAGTTTGAAACAAGTGAGAAATATAATTTATATATGTTAGCAAATGTTTACTCTTTAGAAGTCACTAACTCAGTCTTTATGTTCTTGTAGAATTAAAAAATGTTTTAAATGGACAAAAACAACAACTGAGCATGAAAATGGAGAGCATAGTTCCTCTAAAGTTCCCAACGCCAGACAATTTGAAATAGAGAGTATACCAAGACATGAGGTACTTTTCCAGGAGCTAAGTTTGTAAAATAAACCTCTCAATGTTTCAACTGTGAGATGTTTTAAAAATATTACTAACTTGTTATCAATGAAAGAGTTGTAAGTTTTCTATTTAAATAACAAGCAATTTATTCTCTCTTGTCTCAAAGCAAAGTTCATGTCTTAAAACCAAGTAACAGGCATTATATGACTGCCTCCATGCCACAGGGATGCACTTAATTTCGGGGGATGATTAAGCAATAATTAGGAAATGGAAAATGAAATTCAGTCACTTGTAGAATTCCAACATCTGTTGTTTTGCCAGTAGTACCAAATAAAATTCAGTGATTACACACTCTAGTCACATTTTACACTGACAATTAATAATAAAACAAGTCCGCCCTAAATAGAACATTTCCATTGCAGCCCTTCCTCCAAAGACTCAGGAATCGTTGCTAGAAGCTGCACAGAACAAGGTTGAGATCAGGCGCGGTGGATGAGTGACTGCAAGCACAGTCATCTGCCAACTACACTTGAAATTGTACTTATCCCCATTTCCCATCATTCTGAACTCCCAATTTTCTTTTTAAAAAAGCAAAAGCACTTACAGAGTCATAAAACTTTGAATTGAAAGGACATGACATAAAACTCCTGTCCTCACTAGAATGGCCTTCTTTCACAGAGACTAATTCTCTAATTACAGATTGGATAATTACATAATTATCATTTGACTATTTCTCAATTATCCAAAACTGAGTGAATTAAACAAAATTATTTTGTTCAAAAATCTACAAATTGGGAAAATCTTCTCCCATGACATTCTTTTGTGACAGATTGAAAGGGTGGGGGTCTGGGGTCCTGAGGAGTGTTATTCCCTGATGTGTCTGCTTGCTTTGGGTATTGGTACTATGTGGCAGGATCTTCTTTTGCAGTAGGGAGATGGAACACTCATGTAGACTGATGTCCTCACAACACGGTGATGGGGTTGATATAAAGCACTTTCTAAACTACACAGAAAGTCACGAGGCATGAATTTATTACATTCCGTTCATTAGAACAAATTTAGGTTTTCCTATATCCCATCATTTGTGGAATGAGAACTTAAAAATGATATTATGATATATGTCCTTAAAAGTTATATAATCCAACTATTGAAAATTAGCCTCATTTTTGCACACAACCCCTATCAGATAATATTATGGATGGAGCCAACTGTAGCTTACAAGTTTAAAACCACTTCCTGCTCACCGTGAGGATGGTGTGGAAGACAGACAAGGCAGGTCAGTTTGCTGACCTGAAGTAGTTAGGATGGAAGGGGCTCACTCCCTAAGGAAATGCTTCAATTCCGTTTGATCCCAGCTCAGTTATCAGTTCCTCTCAGAGGTGATTCTTCTCAGTTTTCTGCCGACATTCTTGTAGCTGCTGTGTAACGACAGCTCCATATCTCAAGGCTTTTTTTGTCAGTTTTTCACAGTTTGATGTGCTTATGTTAGTGTTTTAACTGCCACCAGACATCTGGCAGGAGATTTTCTGAAGCTCTTGTGATTTCATAGTCTAGGTCCAGAGCATGACACACTCTGAAAGTAACTTTAATATACATCACTTATTATTAATACTTTCAATTGATTTCTGTGAGTTTCCCAAAGCATGGAATTCCAAACATGAGAATGATCTAGAGCTGAGGAGGCGTGTCAGTACCACAGGTCTAACCTTCAGTGTAACAGACTTACTGTCACACCCAATTCTACACACAAAAACAAATGGGCACACATAAACCTGTATCAGTTTTGTAGGATTCAGGTCACATGTAGACAATATTGACTGTAAATGTTTTAATAAATAGCTTAAGGTAAAATATTGTTTAATATTTAATATTTGAATATCCTATGTTTTTCACATATTTAACTGTTCAGAGTTACTGGCCCAGAATTAACAGAAACAAATGCACAGTATTTATTGCTATCACAGTTAAAGGAAAAGATGTCCTTTAAATTTCTTTCAGCGAATAGCAGAAGATCAAGAAACTGTTGATAACACATTAGAAAACCAAAATGCCTTGTTCATAAGTCCACGGGAATCCAGATTTATAAATCAGCGACCTGAACACTCAGAAGACACAACTCATCAAGGATCATACAAAGCTGAATCAAAAGAGTGTAAGGACACCTATCTAGAAAGGGTAAAAATGACAAAGAGATCATCTCATAAACAGCTAAGGTCAGTAATTTGTCTTTAAAAAATAATTATTAGGGGAAGACATTGATGAGATTTTGTGATGTGAAATCAAGCTAGATAATATAATTTTGGAACGCAATCTTAGTAAGTGAATGTTCAAAGTATTTGCTCAAAGATAATATCTTTTACCTTCTAAATTTGGGTTTCGTGGTGCTTAACCCCACAGTATCTTCATATTGTACACTTTATTTACATATTATGTTTTACATTTAGTTACATTTGTTGTTGTTTGATTTTTACTCTTTGGTTCTTTGAAGGGCCTCCACCCAACTCCCAAATACATACATGGAGACTTATCATTACTTATGAATGCCCAACCTCAGTTTGGCTTGTATCTTGCCATCTTTTCTTAACTTAAATTATCCTGTCTATCTCTATTTCTGCATAACTTTCTTTCTTATTCTGTGACTTGCTATGTAGCTGGGTGTCTGGCCCATGAGGTCCTAGCCTACTCCTTTTCTTTTGAACCTTGATCCCTCTTCCCAGATTTCTCTTCCTCTTTATTCTCTCTGCCTGCCAGCCCTGTCTATCCCTCCCTTGCCTATCTATTGGCCATTCAGCTCATTATTAGACCAACCAGGCAATCAGGCAAAATAACACAGCTGCACAGAGTTAAACAAAAATGCAACGTAAAATAAAGCAACACCTCTTTGCATCCTTAAAAAAATGTTCCACAGCTTAAACAAATGTAACACATCTTTAACTACTATTCTACAACATACATTCTTTTTAAAGTTGCACAACAGAATAAGCATGTATTTATAAATTAAAAGTTTAACTATTCTCTGAATGTGATAACATAAGCACTGAGATATGTAGTACTAATACTACTACATTGGTGGCCACAATCTAACACTTTGTAAATTGACTTTCAACTGTGTTACTTGGTGTTACCAATATGGGATTTGGAGGAATGGTCCTCCTAAGTTTTCCTGTGCTGTGTGAAGCCATGACTGCAACTTATGGTTGTAGAAGGTTAACAAGAAAGTGAAGAAAAGCATAATTTAAAAGTAGTTACAACAGTTCCTTGTTTGTTGGGTGGGATTGACATGGGATGAGCTGTCTCAGAAGACACTTTCCTTCTTTTTAGCTCCTGTTACAATCAAGGAAGTTACCACAGACATCATCTCACACTGACCTTGGCAGATACAAATGTTTCTAGTTACACCATCAAAAATCGTCCAGGAGAGCCGTTCCAGTAGGTAGCAGTTTAACCTGCTAAACCATGGACCAGTGACAGCTATTCCCCTGCCTCTTAAATTGTTTGATCTTCTTTTTAGTTTAGAATGCAGAAATATAATTATCTCCAGCCCAATTCTAAATTATAACTGTACACATTACTTACCTGACACATTTACCGTGTTCAGACATTGCCTAGTAGGAAAATTCACTTATTCTTTTGCCATTTTAAGGTGTTCTTCATGGGGAAAAAAAGAAATGCTAATGTTTTCTTTGTGATCGCCACAGGTCTAAGGACAGAGAAGCTGAGGCAATGAGGAAGATCTCTGACGAAACGGAGCCTAATAGTTCTGCACCAAACATGTGCACCACCAGCCCTGCTCAAAGGTTTGCAGCTGAGAGACTCGACAATGCTTGGGAACACAGCGGAAGTTTCCCGGGAAGAGAACCCTTGATCCCAAGCTCAAGGCCACAGGCCTTTACTGAGAGTTTGGCAAGCTTCCTAAACAGGGTGAGCCTATGCTGTACATTTGTGTTTGGTTTCAAATAAATCTGATGTAATTATGTTCTTAACTTGGTGGCACACTGAGTTAATTAACTTAATCACCTTAAAGTAATCTCACAATGTTATGTTAATAAAGAAATAAAACCAATTTTATACATTTAAAAAAATCCTTGGAGGTGGCATTTTTTTAACAAATAGCCATGTCTTAATTTGAGTTATCAGATATGTTTATTATGACCCATATCTTTACAGGCATTTGGAAATTAAATCTTACAAAACTTGCATTGTTTCCTGTCATTCCAGGTAACCTCTGAAAGGGATTGGCTCAGATTTTAAGTCGTTTTGTTAGGTCTCTCATTCATAGTAAACTTAGTCTTCAGCCAGTATCCTAAGATTCATATCTAAAGGTATAATCTCATTTGGACATTTAGAATTTAAATGAATTAGATGAATACTTTTTGTGAAGTATTTGCTACACCAAAAACAATAGAAAAATGATCTTCATTGATGTCTAATTTAGTGTATATTTATATCAATTTTGTTCACTGCCATTATTGCTACAAAATTGTATAATAACAGTAATTTCCTTAATCAAATATCTCAATTGTCAAAATGAAGTAATATCGTTCCTCTTCCTGGTTTTTACGTGGACTGGTGGCTCAGGTCAGAGTGATATAAAAAATCTTCAAATCACAACCAATGTGGAAATGTGAATGCTGTTTCTCCTGTATACAATCTTATGGACATACTTTCTCACATCCTCTGGAATTCTGAGACGAATCTTGCCACCTAAGCATATGATTAAAGTATCTCTTTTAGGAATACAATTCATTTTTATTAATAGTTACTTATATTGTTT
This sequence comes from Cricetiscus sungorus, assembly GCA_030556225.1. Taxonomy (NCBI): domain Eukaryota; kingdom Metazoa; phylum Chordata; class Mammalia; order Rodentia; family Cricetidae; genus Cricetiscus; species Cricetiscus sungorus. The sequence goes on from JANBXA010000372.1 coordinate 9,833,963, forward strand.
TCTGATATTCACTGTGACAAACAATGATGATGTATCTATTAATAGGAATTTAACATTTGCAAGAATTTATTGATTAAAGGCTTTTTAAATTAAATGTAATTTATTTCTTAAAAAGCAACCTTTATTTTTATTTTACATACCAATCTTCTTCCTCGGGGTTCTGGTGACTGGTGGCTTTCTGTCGCTTCTCATTAGCATTGTCGTTAGTAAGTTACTCTAATTTATTATGGGCTTCTTCAAAAAGAAACTAAATTCTGTGAAGTTCTACTCTGAATATTTTCAAATCCATCATTTGACTATTTTAATTATGAAAAATTTAGCAGATAAAACAATAAACACTTTGTTTTACAATATCAAGTTTGAGAAAATCTTGACAAGGATAGGTAGGTCCTCTTTTCTCAGATGATGTCTGGTTGGGACAGGTTGGAAGGATGGGAGGCTGGAGTCCTCTGGAGTATTATCCAATGGTGCTGGGTTCTGACAGGAGCTTCATTTGCAGCAGGATTGTGGGGCATGCTCATCTGGGAACACCTAGACTCTCCTCATAGACTGATGTCCTCACAGCATGGAGATGAGACTAATGTAAAAACACTTTATAAACTACTGTAAGTCACAGGCATCACTTTTGCCACATTCTGTTCATTAAAAGCAAGCTCAAGATTTTCCTAGATTCCATAATTTGTGGAAGGAACATTTAAAATGACAGGTTCTACAACTAATAATCCTTCCACTCCAAATTAAGTTCATTTGCACTCAACCCTACCAAACAATCAGTCTTAAAACCACTTCCTGCTCACCGTGAGGGTGGTGTGGAAGACAGACAGGGCAGGTCACAGTGTGCTGACCTGAAGTGGTTAGGATGGAAGGGGCTCACTCCCTAAGGAAATGCTTCAGTTCGGTTTGACCCCAGCTCAGTTATCAGTTCCTCCCAGAGGTGATTCTTCTCTGCCTTTCCTCTGCCAGTGTTCTTGTAGCGGCTGTGTAAGAGCAGTTTTCTTTCCTATGGCTTGTGCATCATTTTCACCAATGGCCTTTATGACCTTCAATTCAGTCTTCCTGAAGCCCTTGTGATTTTTATTCTAGGTCCAGAGAATAACATACTCTGAAAATGATTGTAATTTAAACTTTCTGTCTCTATGTTCTTTTCTGTAATTTTTCAAAAAAAAATATCTAATTCATTGACAATAACATGCGAGTGATTCATTAATATAGACTTTACCACCAATGACTCAGAGCTTAACACCACACACACACACACACACACACACACACACACACACACACACACACACACACAAATATATACATATCAGCCTAGATCTTATTTTTTATGTCTTTAATTCAGATTAAATGTAGACAATATTGTTGACAAATTTTTTTTCATTTTGTCTTTTGAGACAGGGTTTCTCTGTATTGTTTTGGAACCTGCCCTGGAACTAGCTCTATAGACTAGGCTGGCCTTGAACTCACAGAGATCCACCTGCCTCTGCTTCCTGAGTGTTGGGACTAAAGGTGTGTGCCACCTATGCCCGACTGTTGATAAATATTTTAAGGCTATCTTTTTCACATATTTAAACATTTAGAATCATTGACTTGGAACTACAGGAATCAAGCACATACATTTATTGTTATTACAACATGTGTTTTAAATCTCTGTCAGGAAAGAGAAGAAAATAAACAAACTTTTGATGACAGAAGAGGAAACCATAAAGCTACATGCATGAGGCCACAGGAACCCAAAATTCCAAACCTTCAGCCCAAACACCCAGAAGAATTAATTCATCAAACCTCATACAAAGCTGAACCAATCCAATATGAGGAACTCAATCAGGAAATGGTAGAAATGACAAAGTCATTATTTCATGAACAATTAAAGTAAGTAAAAACAAGTAAAGTAAGTATAGATCCTGTATATGTGATATAGCATATAAAACTATATATTACATTTCTATGTTACATAAGATTATATATTATAATTGTATTGCATACAAATGATCTAAATATGAACATGTATATTTATATATAATATATTTTATACATATATATAGGGAAAAGAAAGCTAATGTTAATTTGTATATAAAGAATAATTATCAGTGAAGGACATTTACAAGTCTTTAATGACATAAAATCAAGCTAGAGATCATGATTATGGGAAATAATATTTACAAAAGGGCTGTTTTTTAAAACATTTGCCCAAAGCAGTTACTATTACTTTCCAAGTTTGGGTTGCATGGCATTTTCGTCCACAGTATCCTTATACTGTATCTTTTATATAGTAATACTGTTGTAAAATTGTAGATCAGGATACCCATGAACTGTTAAATGAGTAGTTTAACTACTGTTTGAGTATGGTACCCAAGCTCAGGGTCAAGTAGCGCTAGAGTTATACTCTTGGGCCTCATTGCCACACTGTGTAAATTCACTTTCAACTCTTTTACTTGGTGTTGCCACTGCAGGGTTTGGAGAGTTGGCTGTCCTAAGATTTTCGGTGCTGTGTGAACTCATGATTGCAATGTAGGAGAAGGTTAACAGGACGGTGAAGAAAATGTAATTTAAAAGTGGTTAAAACAGTAAAATCTTAAACAGGAGAGACATTCCAGTAGGTAGCAGTTTAACGTGCTAAACCACAGAGCAATGACAGCCATTCCCCTGCCTCTTACATTGTTTGATTTTCTTCTTAGTTTGGAATGTAGAAATGCAATTATTTCCAGTTCAATTTTAAATGATAACTGTACATGTTACTTACCTGACACATTTATAGTGTTCAGACGTTGTTTAGTGGTGAAATCCATTTACTCTTTTGCTATTTTTCTGGAGTCCTTCCCAGAAACATGAGATGTTAAAGTTTTCCTTTGTGATCTTCACAGGTCTAAGAACAGGCAAGATGAGGCCTTGAAGAAAAACTTTGAGAAAACAGAGCTTCATAATTCTGCATGGAACACGTACTTGAAAAGCCCTGCTCAGGGATTTGCTACTGGCCATCCCCACAGAAGCCCAGAACACAGCGGACGCTTCATTCAAGAAAAACCCTTGATCCCAGGCTCGAGGCCATGGCACTTTGTGGAAAGTCTAGATAACTACCTGTGCAGGGTCAGTTGCGCTATACTTTTTGATTATGATTTAAGACATCTGTTATAATTCTTGTTTTTAATTTGGTAATACAATTTATTCATAATAAATTAATCTCACAATTTTTGTTAATATAGAAAGAAAACCAATTTTATACACTTTTAAATCCTCAGAGCTTTCACTTTCAACAAATAACCTTTTCTTAATTTTGGTCAATAGATATAACTACTAAAACACACTGAGCTTCTTTAAAGGCTACCTTGAAATTAGTTTCAGAAACTAGTATTTTTTTTCCTGTGGTTATAGGCTGACTTTGAAAAGGACTGGCTCAATTCCTAAGTAACTTTAGTTAAGCTCAGGTTCATAGTAGCCTTACAATTATTTCTTCATTCCTCTGGCATCCCAAGTTTGACATCCAAACACTTAATCCTGGGTGGATATTTCAAATTTAAAGGAACCCGATAGAAATACTTCTTTATAAAGGGCCCATACCTACAAAATCAAAGAAAATTAGGATTATAACCTTAATTACTGTTTTAATTACCTCATGTTGATTTCAGTTTGCCTCACCCTCTTTACTATCATTAAGGCTAAATCCTTAAGCCTGATATGAGGTTTCAAAGTGTATTTCATTAAGCTTTTGTAACTTATACTCAATGAGGGAATGGGACCCAAGATTGCAGTTATGTAAAGCCTTTCCATTCTTCCTTAAAAATGTGAATTCTCTCTCCTTTATCCACAACCCCATGTACTATCCCATGCCATCTCCATATCCTTTGCAGTTGTGATAGAAAATTTTTCATCTGAACGCATGGAAAGCTTTAAGATTACAACTTATTTTTATGTTTTTTCCAGTTATTCATTGATGCAATCTTTGAAATAGTTATTTTAAGGGAACATAACACTTGTTAAAATTTCTTTGATAAAGTTTCCATAACCATCCATATTTATTAAAAGTGGTTGCAACCATCACATAGCATGTCACTTGGATAGTATGTAAGAAAACGGGCTTGACCCAGTTAGAGATGGAAAATTTTTGATCTAGGGTGATTGTAAGAGAAAAATATTGATTTGTATGAAATATATAAAATAGATTTTTACTATGTATATACTGTTATTAAAACACCCATTTCAGTTAGTAAAAGTGATCCCTATTTTTTAGGATCTTCTCAATGTCAAAACTATTATAGACTAATATACTAGGGCCTCAATTCTCTTACCCAGCTGACACCTTTAAAATGATAGAGGAGAAAAAAGTTTAAAATTTCCTAATAAATTTTGCAACCAACTGTATTAGGAGGGAAACAATAAACAAATATAGCAACACTTTGATTGGATCCCAAATGAATGATTTTTTTTCATTGTTTTGGTACCAGCACCAGGAAATGAAAATTGATGACAATGACCACTGGGCAGCATGGGGGGTGCCAATTTAGTGTCCAGGGGTTGCTGCTCACCACCTGACCAATTCTTAACCAGAGAAGAATTTCACGGTTAGTCAGAAGGCCAGACTAAAAGGAATGATTGCAATTGTAATTAAGCAGAAAGGTTAACACACCAAGGAGAGGAGAGCCAAACTTAAAAGAGAACTCACCCAAATGCCTTGACCATAATCGCGATTGGAACCTTGAGGCTACTGAACTGGCCTCTGGGTTCAGATATTAGGGAGAGTGTGTGCTGTCAGACCCCCTTTTGTTACTCATCTCTATAAAGCACGCTCTAAATCACTCTGTCACATTTCACAACTAAATGAGTAAATGTGACCAATCTAGTGGGAAGGTATCAAAGTTCCCAGTAAAGCGCTGATTGTTTTCCATTTGAGAAAGTTGTGAAGCAATAAAATTCAAGTTTCACTTGTGACTCTAACCTATATTTCTTCTACTATTCAAAGTAAAATTATACAGATGGCATAGTGTTTTAAATGATTTTCCAGCAGTATAGTTCATATGCCATTATGACAATAGTAGTTTCTTCTTTTGCATATTTAGTGTTTTGAAAATTGATCACACAGAACATATTAAATTAATAATTTCCTGAAGGTAGAAAGCTGAGTGTTTCTCAAAATTAAAGACCATTAAAGTAAATGAAACAGACTATAGTTTCTTTAAGGGCATGCTTTTGCTAAGAATCACAATGTAATTAATTTGGAATAAAGTAAGAGGTAAGTGGATTAATCTTTGTACTGAAATAATGAAGCCACATCCCCAAAATGGTATGCAAAGATAGGTAAATGTTAATTAATTGCAGTTTTTACTCAAAGTGACTGCAGCAACATTCCACTCCTCTAAGTGTAATCTACTCCTCTAAGTTTGAAAGTCATCACTCCAAGAACAGGAGGTCCCTAAAAGGATTATTCAAAGGTCACATTTTCCCTTTCCAATTTTATATATTTTTAATTAGTATGCAAAGTATTAGGTCTCCATATGGCATTTTCAAGCGTAACTTATTTCTGGTGACAACTCCCCCAACCCTTCCACCCACCTCTTGTACCTAACCACTTGCAAAAGTAAAGACCACATTTTTTAAAATATCATTCCTATAATATTTCTTGTTTAACAGAAATCTTATAAATATTATTTGAATTTTTGCAGGCATGGCAGCAATTGTATTATGATCACTGTTACCAAAATGAACAGATCAAGTTTAATCAGTTCTGAAGTAAATGATCATAAGTGATAAATGGCTTCAATTTCCTTTGCTCAGCCAGAAACTACATTCAACATTTTTGTTGTATGCATAAAATTAAAGGTGTGAAAATGTGAGTTTATAATTACTCCTCATTTCTTAATTTGTCTTCCTTTCTGCTCTTCTTGGTTAATTGTGAGGGAGTGTGTCAACACAGGAAGAGAAAGGAAAGGCTAAACAGTCCTGGATTGCCCTGCCCAACCCCGCTCCACACTGTCCTGCCCTTGAATCCCTAGGAGAATGCCCATTCCATGCTCTTCTCCACTCCACTCTTCCCCCTTATCTCTGGGCTCCTGGGAAAGTAAAAGAATGCTAAGGTGAGGAAGGCCAGCTCCTCAAGGAGGTGACCAGCATGTGACTGGTGACAAACACAATGCCATTCCTGGTTCCTGCAGATGCCAGGGAACTGCTGGGTAGAGTCTGCAGAATTGAGAGTCCCAGAGGGAGAGGCAAGTGCTTCCCCCACTTCAGCCAGCCTGGTCTCTTCTGTCCAGAAACCCAAAGTGCAGGGCACTGGGCAAGTGGATTGGATGGCCAGTGCTCCCTGTGCCTATGGTAGGTACTTGAGACTGCAATAGGTTGGTGAAGAAATGAGTATGAGTTGGGAAGTCTGTGGCCTCGGCCTTCTTCTGGACAATTACAGCTCTTCTGCTAACTGTAGAACTTACTCATTCAAGGAGTAAAAGGCAGACATTCTATAAATGAAATAAGAAGAGATAATTACACCCCACCCAAGGCCCAACCCAAACTTCATGATGTAGTCATTCAGTGTCACTTGGAAATAGTGAGTCTACGGCCTGAATGTCCTGAATAAATAAATATGATTGTAGAAATTGTATATGAATTACAGACATTTAATTGAAGGATTTAAGGACTGGACTAACAGATGTTTTGTATAGCCATGTAAAGAAAACTGAAATAGAATATATATATATATATATATGTATATATATATCTGCTGTTTGAATTTGAATAATGGACAATATAAAATTAATTACTTTTATTACAAGTTGCTCTAAGATTGCTTCTATACCCCAGGGAAAAGCTACTGTTCATTCAGAGCTAAGAAGGCTGTTTTCTTGCATGGTTGCATGGATTCCCATTTTTCCCCTGCTTTCTCAGCGAACAACAAGCAATAAACTTGCATTTTTAGATTCACACTCTAATATTTAGTTATAAAACAGTACAGATCTCTATGATGACTTTATATTTAAGAGACCGTATTAAGAGAATAGTGACATAAACATCTATTAAATAGTCTCTTTTGGAAATGAGGGGTTAATACGGAGGTGATGTGTATTCAGAATGAAGATGATAAAGGACTGTAGTCTGTGTGTTAAGATCTGCTAAAAAAACAGCATAAGACAATCAAGAAAATAATGACAAAATAATTAAACTGTTAAGTTAACAGTAGGTGGGAAGCTAGATTTATAAGTCTGGCTGTGAGTTATCATGTTATTAAGGGTAAAACAGATGGCAGTAATCAGCCTAGGCTTATGGCTCAGTGATGGATTCCTTTGCAAACTGAGTAGGCAGAGTGATGGTGAAGTCAAGCTGTGTGCTATCATGAAGGCTGTCATTCTCATGTAGCTGCTTCATGATGGCTGAACTAAAACTGCTAAAAGGCAATGTGCTTTATAACCACTTAGTGAATATGTAATTAGTGGTCTTAATATACCCCATGATAACTATGCCTCCTAGAGACAAAGAAAATGATGAGCTTTGTTTCTGTTAATTTAATAAGGTATCAGTCCAGAATTTCCTAACTTCAGCAAGATGGCTACTAAAACTAGTGAGTCCCCAGTAGGAGCATTTACACATGCCTTAGGTAGTTGCAGAAGAAGATCATGTATAGTAATTTAACAATGACGGCTACGATGCTTGTGGATTATAACAAGTTTGACCACAAATTAATTAAAGGTAATCATTGATGTGTTATGATTAGAAAATTAGCAGTTCCTGAACTGTTATCACAGTATAATTTGTTGCTACAGATAGGGGAGGGGGAAAATCCAATAAAATAATACAATATAAAATACACCCACATGTTTAGTTGTTTAGTTGCTTCATCAAGTAATAATAAAACAGAATTGAATGGTGTTTACTAAGACATAATACTGATAAGTTACTGAAAAAAAGACAGTTCTGAGATCTGCTGTTTCTCATAAAGTTTCTTTACATAGATAATGTTGGCTTGCTGTAAGTAAAAATGAAAAGTTGGGGCTATTTTCACTATATTTCTCAAGGACAGAGTGGATTGTAATGCTAATTATTAAAATCTGGACAATCAAATCTATTTGAACCATAGAGATTTTTCAGTAGCATCTTAAATCAATATAGAAATGGCTAACATGACTTTAGTATGTGATTAATTTTTTAAACATAATGTATTCCATAAAAATGAGATACTGTTACAGGTAGTGTTAATCCTACAGATGCATGGCAGGCCACTCAAACTAGAGCCATGGGAACTATATTAATAATGTATGATGGTAAGTTAAGATAGGTATGGCTCCTCCAATAATAGACACAATATTATGTCCTCTAAGCATACGATAGTAAGGATAAAGAGAGTTCAGTACATTAGGATACATGAAAGGAATGTATAATATGTTAAGGGAAGTTGAAGGCCTTTTTAGTAACTAAAAATTTATGATTTAAGAGTAAAATTACATTTTAAAAAAATACTTTTTAATTCAACTTGTTGTAATCTTTTAAAATTCACTTATCAAGAAAAACATGAGACTCTAAAATTGGGATTGTTACTAAAGTCATAATTAGTTTGTGAAGTTTGGGAAAGGGGGTGTTAGGAAGCAACTTAACTTCTAGGATTTTCCAGTTTTTCACTAATAACCATTTTTCCTTTTTTTGCTTTATTGATAATTTCATATATTCATACAATGTTTTGATCAAATCCTCCCCCACGCCCTCACACCCAACTCCTCCCATAACCCAGCACACTTCCCCTCCTTATATTTGTAAACCCCCTGAATTCACTTAGTTTTCTAAATATATATATGTGAGTGTAAGGGCATCCACTGATTCATGGACAGCCTGCTAGAAGTTTCATCCCTAAGAAAAACTGATATTTTATCTCTCCCAGCAGCAGCTATCAGTTAGTTGCCAATAGCTCCTCAGCTGGGAATGGGTCTTTGTGAGCCCCCACAACCTTTATTGAAATTTGGTTGATATTTTTAATTAAAATTGAAATTTTCATATATGCATATAATATGTTTGGATCCAACCCAAACACTATCCTTTCCCTATCACCGCCGCCCCCAACACACACACACACACACACACACAAAAATTCTTTATAATTTAATGTGGCCTTTCTCTCTTTTTTAAAAAAATATTTAGTCCCACTCAGTTCATTTAGTGTTGCCTGTATGTGCATGTGTGTGGAACCATGCTGGAGCATTGGTAGTTGTTCAGGAACTACATCCCTAAAGAAAACTTACTCTGCCTAGCCCAGTAGCCATGAACTATCAGTACCTCCTCAGATAGGGGTCAGACTTCATGAGCATCACCACCCATGCTAGGATTTTGGCTGGCTTGATCTTTTGGAGATCTTGTGAATGTGGTCACGGCCACTGTCAGGTCATTTATTGCAATTGCATGTTTGCATCTTCAAATACGGTTTCACTACATCTGGCTTTTACCATCTTTCCTGCTTCTGTTCATGAGGATTCCTGAGCCTCAGTGATATTGTGGGTGTGATATAGGTGCCCTATTTAGAGCCAAGCACTCCACAATCCCTTATTCTCTCATGTTACCAGTCACTATGTTAATCACTGTCTAACACAGGAAGAACCTTCTCTGATAAGAATTAAGAGATGCATTCATTTAAGGGTAAAAAGGTAAGTAGTTAGAGGGGCAGTTTATTACTATGCCCATTTATCAGAATGGCAATAGTAATTTCTTCCATGAAGCTTGGAACCTAACCAGTTAATAGTACCAGGCATGGGATCCATTATTGCAGTTTAATAAGGGTCAGGATAAACAAATAGGCCGAATAGATGCTTATTAAGGGAGAAACAACTCACAACACAGACAGATGAACACAGCAGTTAGAACTGGATGCTCCTCTCTCCATGTCCTGCCAGAAAGAGTGTTCTCCGCCTCCTCCCGAGACCAAGTACCACAGGTCACTTCCGCCCCTGGCTCCACCCCTCAATGGGTGTGGTCAGTGCCACAGAAGCAGACACAGTGAATATCCCACTACAATTCCCCTTTTAGTCTAAAGAAAAGATTTAAGCTTGATACAAAACTATATACAAAATAGTGAATAACAAGTGTGCTCTAAGAAAAGAAAAATCGAGAACAAAACCACAAACATATCTAGTCCTAGGGTGAAGGCATAAGGGAGTTTACAATAGAGTTATCCTAAGCTGGAAAGCTTAAGTCTAGAACCTAATATATCTAACTAGGAAGAGAGAATAATACTTATGATAGTTTAATCTGCAACCTCATCAAGACCTGAGAAGGAAAATAAAGATACCAGGGTAGACAGGACGTGCAGATGGGCAACTTCCAAAAGGTGCAGTGAGGACAGAAACAGCAAGCTACCTGGACAGTCACCCAAGGTCTCACAGCAACGTTGGTACAGCCAGTTTTGGCTAAGGCCAGGAGTATTTGACAGACCACAACAAAAGCAGGGAGGTAGAAAGGCTGTCTTACCCTAACTTGGCAAGGTTCAGCAGTCTTCTATGTTTGTCTCCTGCAAGCACATAGGACCGCATGTCCAAATAAGTGGTCAAGGTTGAGGCAATTCCTTGCTTAAGAGGCCATTAGACGAAGTGAGGATGAACTCCAGAAGGAGCAACAAGTGTCCAACATGCTTTCAGGAAAGTGCACGGTGTTCTCAGGAGCAACAGTGTCTCATGTCAACAGAGTACTAATATAAAAACATTTAAATGTCATGTTCTGCAGTTCTGAAGTGATTGAAGATTAAGCATCTATGTCTGACTAATCTCATAGGCAAAGGAAACATGGGTGAGGATAATCTGTAATACTCAGGAACTTGGCTAAAAAACCTGAATAAAACTTCCTTGAGTAAAGCAAGGATACCTAAACAATATGTGTGTGTGTGTGTGTGTGTGTGTGTGTGTGTAAATTCCTAAAGTAGAGGTAGAGTAAAAATGTTTAAACAAGAGGTAGAGCTCTAAAGGGCAGCAAGACAAATATCCTAAATTGTATCAAAAAATAAAATGTCTTGAACACAAGCAAAAGTATACATACATAGAATATGGCAAGTATAATGTGCATAAAACATCATAAATGGAAAGACTTCACACAATAACAAATATAATATACAATTCTTCCAGGAAGGAAATAAACTTAATTTTACATAGGTTACCACAAATAAGAATATTTAACAATGTAAGCTGTAATACTAATGTCTCACTCTTACTAAATAATTCACAAGAAAATAGGATAATCTACCTATCTCCATTCTGAACCATACCTTTACCAACCATACCCTATTCCTGTCTAAAAGAGATAACCAAGTCTAAGTATCACCTTCCATACCCAACCCCAAGTAACTAAGACCAACCCTATGAAGATGAATATTATCCCTAAATTCCAAGAATGGGGGAAGGGGGCGTCATTCTCTTAAGATTACTTCCTGCTGAAATGGGATGATGATTTCTCCATGGGATCCTGTTGGAAGAAAATTTTAAGCAACCAAATTTCTCAACAGAACTGGCTGTAACATATGTAGGTAGTCATTGTGTGGCAGAAAATGCATGACTGGAATTCTACTTGAAACTCTGGCCAGGTTGTAATAAGAAGGTGCACAAATACAGCTAGCTAGTCATGAGTTGTCTCAAGAAAAGCAGTCTCAAACCAGTTTAGGGTGAAGTTTGTAGTCCAGATGCATCAGGTTGAGTCAAGTGGAAATGTCCAATTGGGGCCCCATCTTCTTTCCAGAATGTTCAAAGATTGCTGTTGAGAACTGTTATATTCCTTGTGAAAAACTTAAATATCAATATCAAAGTAAAATTTTTAATTTTTACGGTATGCATTAGAGAAAGGCAACAATAAGCATTAAAATGTAAATGAAAAAATTAGGATTTCAGAGAGAAAATTGCGAATACGTGAATGAGTCCTTAGATTTTGTTTTCTTCTGCCTTACACCAATTGGCTTCTTGATATAATGCAGAAACTGTGAATTTAATCTTAACAACATGCTTGAATTTAGAGAAGGAAAGCCAAATCCAACTCCAAAGCCAGCATTGGTTTACATGAATTGGGACTACAGAAATATTAGATAGTAAAGAGAAATAGATTTCAGTATAGAAACAGTTTACTAGACTTAAATATTTTTACCATAAATCAGATTCCTCTTCATTAAGTGATTCTTTCTGGAGAGCTGTCTTCTCTTCTGTAAGTACCTACATGTTCGTTGTCTCTTGAGTGTTTGAAGATAGGTGTTCTCTGTTTTCCTGTAAGGACAAGAACAGAACACTTCCCCTACCTTTGAGAAGTCTCCACATATCTCATGGGACCTTATTTATTGGATGACTTGTCATTTCTCTTCATTAAGATGTTTCTCTTGTTCAACTAAGATCTTGATTAACTTAGATGGTATCCATAGCTTTTCTTCTCCTGTAGATACAAATGCAAAACCCCTACTCCAACATAACACATATCCTGGTTTCCATTCTGAGATCAATACATCCTTGAAGTACACCGGCTGATTTAGTTCAGAAGTTTTTTCTATTGTCCAGTGTCTTTCTGCAGCTGTTTTTCCTTTTTCATCAGCATTAAGAAAGTTTAATGTTGATAAAGCATTATGTAATCTGTGTGTGGGTGTCTTGGTTCCTCCTGCCTGTTTATGGAGCATTTCCTTTAAAGTATGATTAAATCTCTCAACTACTGCTTGTCCTGTAGGATTGTGTGGTATACCAGTTATGTGTTTTATGTTATAATACTCAAAAAATGGTTTCAATTTGCTGGAAATATATGCTGGAGCATTGTCAGTTTTTATTTGTGCAGGTATGCCCATAATGGCCATTACTTCTAAAAGGTGTGTAATAACAGAATCAGCCTTTTCAGAGCTCAGAGCAGTAGCCCATTGAAACTCTGACAATGTATCTATAGTGTGATATATGTATTTTAATTTTCCAAATTCTACGAAATGAAACACATCCATTTGCCATATTTAATTTCTATTTATACCTTTAGGGTTACTGCGTGGTGGTAAAGGAGTTTGGTTATAGAATGAGCAAGTAGGACATTTCCTTACTATTTCCTTGGCTTGTTGCAAAGTGATAGAAAAATCCTTTTTCAATCCTTTGCTGTTCACATGATGTTTCTTATGAAACTCTGAGGCTTCTAGCACACTTCCTATCAATAACTGATCAATTTCATCATTGCCTTGTGCTAGAGGACCTGGCAGACCCGTATGGGATCTGATGTGTTTTATATATATAGGATGAATCCTCTTTCTGATAGTATCTTGTAACTGTATAAACAATGAAGTTAATTCTGTATCATCAGGAATAAATTCTGCAGTCTCGATGTGTAAGACTACTCTCTCTGCATATTGAGAGTAACTATATTGAGGAGTTCTGTAAAATCCATAAGTACCATGAGAATAGCATACAATTCTGCCTTTTGTGCAGAATTGTATGGGCTTTGAACTACTTTGCTTATTTCTCCTGATTTATATCCTGCCTTACCAGATTTGTTTGCATCAGTGTAGAATGTAGGAACTCCAGAGATATGCGTTTGTCTTACAATGCGTGGAAGGATCCAAATTGTCTTCTTTATGAATTTGATTCTTTCATTTTGGGGATAATTGTTGCTAATTATTCCCAAAAAATTACTGCATGCTCTCTGCCAATATTCATTATCTTTCCATAAGGAGGAAATTTCCTCATTAGTTAAAGGTACTATAATTTCTGCTGGATCCCTTCCTGTTAGTTGACGAAGTCCTAATTTACCTTTTAAAATCAAGTCAGAGATCTTTACTATATATGTTTTTAGTTTCTTATTCTGTTCATGTGGTAAGAATATCCATTCTAATATGATGTCTTCTCTCTGCATCAAAATCCCTGAAGGATATTCTCTAGATGGTAATATAACCAGAATACAGTCTAGATTTGGATCTACACGGTCCACATGTGCTTCTAATATCATCTTTTCTACCCATTCTAATTCCTTTTCCGCTTCAGCTGATAGTATTTGTGGACTATTCAAATCCTTGTCCCCTTTTAGGGCTATTTTCAAGTTTTTCAAATCATGCCCTTCAACTCCAATAATGGTTTGCAGTTGAGAAATCTCTCCTAGTAATTTTTGAAGATCATTAAGAGTCTGGTAGCAATCTCTCCTGATCTGTACTTTTTCTGGTCTAATTTTCTGTAGACCTATTTTATATCCTAAGTAGTTGATAGACTCTCCTTTTTGTATTTTTTTCAGGTGCAATTTGTAATCCCCAGTGAGGTAAAACTTCCTTCACTTTCTCATTTTTTCTAATATTTCTGCTTTAGAGTCAGCTAACAATATATCATCCATGTAATGATAGATTATAGATTGTGGAAACTGTTTATGAATTATTTCCAGTGGTTTTTGCACAAAATATTGGCACAGGGTGGGGCTATTTAGCATTCCCTGTGGCAAAACCTTCCATTGATATCTCTTCACTGGTTGAGAATTATTAAAATTAGGTACCGTGAAGGCAAATTTCTCTTTATCTTGTTCTTGTAAAGGTATAGTGAAGAAGCAATCCTTTAAATCAATAACTATAATAGGCTATTCTTTAGGTATCAAAGAAGGCAATGGCATTCCAGGCTGTAAGGAGCCCATTGGCTGGATAACTTTATTAATGGCTCTCAGGTCTGTAAGCATTCTCCATTTACCAGATTTTTTTTTTATATAACAAATACAGGACAATTCCAAGGGCTGGTTGATTCCTCAATATGTCCAGCATTTAGCTGTTCCTGAACCAGGTTTTCTAAAGCTTCTAACTTCTCAGAGGTCATAGGCCATTGCCCTACCCAGACAGGTTCCTCTGTTAACCATTTTAAGGGTAGGGCTTTTGGTTCCTGTTTGTTCAGCACTTGCATTCTTTGTACAGCCTGGATATTTGGTGTCTGTCTTGTATAGTACTTTATAGCATTTTTCCACAATCATGAGGTCGCTTGTGGTTCCTATCTAATACTGGAAGAATGTTAATCTGTGTTCCATTGCTGTAATAGATCACGACCCCATAAATATATCACTACATCAGCCACATATGTTCTCAACCTTCCTCGCTGTCCTTCTGGTCCTACACATTCAATCCATCTCGTGCTTTGTTTTACCTGAGACAGGGTTCCAATCCCTAAGAACTGAACATTAACCTCTCGCAGGGGTCAATTTCAAGGCCAGGATTTATTAGTTATGATAGTTATGTCTGCCCCTGTGTCCAGTAACCCTTCAGTCTGTTATTCATTATTACTATCAATCTATGCCTTTGACTGTTTATAGAGGTTTGCCAAAATATACGTTTTTCATTTCCTTCTGTCATGTCTGATTCAACTTCTGTCACTAGTTTGTCATTCAGAGCTGTATGAGTTTTTACAATAGGTAAAGGATTTTCTAATTGTCCTGTGGGAGATTGTCCTCCACTGTGACTGGGAATGTTAGGACCACCTTTGACATGGGGGCCTTCGAGAGCCCCCCCCCAAGGAATTTCCCAGTATTAAAGGGTTTTCTTGCTTGTCTCTAGTCGATCTACACTCATTTGTCCAGTGTCTGCCTTTGCCACACCTTCTACATAACCCAGGAGGCTGAGGCCTTCTGTTGGATTCATTCCTGGGAATATTATTTCTAGAGACGCTTTGCCTACAATTTCTTTTTAGATGTCCTATCTTACCACAGTTATAACATCTGACATGTTGATATCTCTTCAAACCTTTAAATATAGCTTCTCCTACCCATGCTTCAGTGTTATTGCCATTATACTCAGTGTTGGCTGAATATAGGACCCATTCATCCAAAGGTGCTGATCAAATTTTTAAAGGCCAAAGCACTTGTTTGCATTGAGGATTTGCATTCTCATAAGCTAACAATTCTATGAGTACTTGCCTAGAATCTATGTCAGCTATCTCTAATTGTACTGCTCTAGACAACCTTTCTAGAAACACACTGAAGTGTTCTCTTGGTCCTTGCATTATTTTGGTATAAGATTCTATCCTCTCCCCTAGTACATGAACCTTATCCCAAGCATTCAGAGCTGCTGTACTGCATAGAGACAAGATATATTCAGCATAGGCAGCTTGGGTTTCTGGGTCAGCATAAATACCCTCACCCAGAATTTTATCTTGGGGAGCTTCTTAATCTTTTTTTAAGCTCTGAAGTTCAAGAGCCTTTGCTTCCTCTCTCCATAAAGCCCTCCATTCTAATTGAGAGGAGTTTTCAAGGACAGCTGATATTAATTGATCCCAATCCTTAGGGGTTACCTTGTTATTCCTTGCTCATGATTCTATTAATTGCTTCACATATGGTGAGTACATGCCATAAGAGACTACTGTTTCCTTTATACTTTTTAAATCTTTCATACATATTGGTTCCCACTGATAAGCAACACCACCTTTTGGGTGTTTTTTCGTTGCTGAATTTTCATTAATAGATACAGGGAAAGCTCCTCTGACCCTATGTGGTGTAGAAAATTTTAAGTTTTTTTCATGCCCCGTTACCTGGAGCTCCTCTTCTGATGTATCAGATTGAAGGTCTTCTAAGGCCTGAAGTCTGTTAACCATTGCTTATTTGAGTGTCTGAACTTCTTGAAGCATATCCCTTTCTAGAGCCTACATTGCATCAGTCAGTTTCTTACTTTCTCCAACTACAAATGATTCCATGTTTTTGATATTCTAGATATAATCTGAATAGCATGTAAACTG
This sequence comes from Cricetiscus sungorus, assembly GCA_030556225.1. Lineage (NCBI taxonomy): Eukaryota > Metazoa > Chordata > Mammalia > Rodentia > Cricetidae > Cricetiscus > Cricetiscus sungorus. The sequence continues at coordinate 9,850,609 of JANBXA010000372.1, forward strand.
CCTTCCAGAAACAATGTTCTATCCACTAGCTTTCCATTATCCTCAGACATGGAAGAGATTCTATCTACTACTCTTTCCATCTGATGTTCCAGTTTTTTAACCTTATTAGTAGTTTCATCCAACCAGGAACGAGCGTGTTAATGCATTGCATTGTTTCTGTTTTGGTTGTTGAGGCAACATCAGACATGGAACAAATTTTGTTTTCTATTTGGTCATTTTTATGTTCCATGTTTTGTATTCTACCTGTCAGCTCCCTGTTGCTATCTTCAATATTCTGAACCTTTTTTCCTAAGCATTCTATGTTTTGCGTTCTTTCATTTTCAATGTTTTGAATCCTTGTTACTAAGTCTTCTATGGTTTGTACAAGTTCTTTATTGTTCACGCTAGTCTCAAACCATTTCTTTAAGAATATCATATTAATGATAAAACCCATTACTATTATGAAAATAGTGTATATATTGATCCAGTCATGATTTTCTTCTGCTAAGATTCCTTCTATATACAAAGTAAAAAAAAAAAAAAATCCTAAAGTCCTGCATTGTAAAATTATCTGCCATAGCTATGGAACAATTTATTTCAGATATTATATCAGCTTAAATTTCAAAAGATGTTACAATTACCCTAGGTGTAATCCCGCTGTCCTGGAGCTTTGATGCTTTTAGTTGTAGATCTCAACTTGTTGTAGTTACACTTGGAGGTGTACCAGCAAATAGCGTCCCGCGGCAGAGGATCCTTCCCATTCCGGTTCTACCTGGAATTGCACCACCAAATAGTGTCTGGAAATGTACTGCCAAATAGCTTCCGGCAGCAGATGATCCTTCTGATCTCAGTCCCTGTAGATTAGCTTTTAACAAACGAAGGCAAGCAACATTGTGTTAAATGAAGTAGTGAAACGAGCCTTGTACAAATTGTTGAGACCACAGGGATTAACAGGAGCCACCTGCAACTGAAGCGTGTATATTTTCTGCCAGGCCGCCTGAGCCAGCAAGCACACAAACAGGGCAGGCCGAGTCCGGGCCTAGTGCAGCAACACAAAAGGCAGGGCTGGTGCCACAGGGCTCTGTGTGAATGCAGTGTGAGGGAATGGGCAGAAGATGAGCACTGGTCTCAGGGCTGTGATGGAGATAAAAGGAATTCTAGGGCAGGGAGTGCCCGCCTGGTTAGGCAAGGGACTCTGCCCGTTCAGGGAAGGTGGGGGAAGGGCCGCCAGGGTGAAACCCAGGTGCTGTGAAAATCCTGATCCCGCTTCTGACACCAGATACTGCGGTTTAATAAGGGTCAGGATAAACAAATAGGCCGAATAGATGTTTATTAAGGAAGAAACAACTCACAACACAGACAGATGAATGCAGCAGTTGGAACTGGATGCTCCTCTCTCTGCATCCCGCCAGAAAGAGAGCATTCCTCGCCTCCACTCAAATCTATTTCCAAAGGTCACTTCCGCCCCTGGCTCCACCCCTCAATGGGTGTGGTCAGTGCCACAGAAGCAGACAAAGTGAATATCCCACTACACTGGTGCATAAAAGGATTTTGGGAGCCCATTCCCCATGGAGGGATACTCCCTTATCAAGCAGGAGGGAGAGCCTAGACCCTACTCCAAATGACTTGACAGATTTTGATGATCCCTTTTGGAATGCCTAACCCTCCCTGTGGAGTGGGTGGGGAATGGGATGTGGCGGAGGGGGGGTTGGGATTCATGGAAGCATGGGAGTGAGAGGGAATTGGGGTCGATATGTAAAATAAGAAAATAATAATAATAATAATAAATTTTACAAAGATCCAGTAATTCCATTCTTAGACATATACCCAAAAGGTGCACATTCATAAAACAAGCACATCTGTTCAACTATGTTCATACCAGCACTATTTGTAATAGCCAGAACCTGGAAGCAACCTAAGTGACCCTCAACTGAAGAATGGATTGAGAAAATATGGTACATTTAAACAATGGAGCACTACTCAGCAGAAAAAAAAAATGGAATCTTGAAATTCCCAAGCAAATGGATGGAACTTGAAGAAACTATCCTGAATGAGGTAACCCAGTCACAAAAAGACAAACATGGTATGTTAGGTACTCACTCGTATATGGATTTTAGACATAAAGCAAAGGATTACCAGCCTACAATCCACACTGACAGAGAAGCTAGGAAACAAGGAGTACATCAAGAAGGACACACATGATCCCCCTCAGAAAGGGAAAGGAGAAAGATCTCCCAAGCAAATTGGGAGTGGGGAAGGGAGTGAGGGGAGAGGGATTAGGAGGAAGAGGAGGGAGGGAGAGGAGGGCATGAGTGAGCAGGAAGATTGAGTCAGGGAAAGAATAGAGGAGAGCAAGAAAAGAGATACCATAATAGAGGGAGCCATTATAGGTTTTAAGACAAATGTGGGTTCTGTCCTCTTTAACCAGTTTCAGGCATATCATTCTGGACGATTGTCTTTGTGGGGGGATATCAGAGAAAGTTTGTCCCTCGGATAACTGATTTATATGTGGTTCCCCAGTTATAAAAGCAAGGTTGTTTCGGGCAGTGGTGGTATATGCCTTTAATCCCAGTACTTGGGAGGCAAAGGCAGACACAGCTCCAAGTTCAAGGCCAGCCTGGTCTACAGAGTGAGTTCCAGGACAGCCATGACTATATAGAGAAACCCTGTCTCGAAAAAACAGCAGGGAAAAATCAGGGTAGCAAACTTTCCCTCAAAGGCATGTTTTCCTAACTTTGGGGGGAAAATGTACTGGGTCTTTGGCACAGGCTCATGATGACCTTACTAGGGAAACCAAAGTATCATAATTTCTAGATTTGCCTGACTTACAGACTGTATTCAAAAACCAACATTAACAATTCCGTAAGACCCTTCCTCAAAGTAAAAAGAAAGAAATGGCTGGGGATACAACTCAGTGGCAATTGGTTAACATGACCAAGACATTAAGTTTAATGCCAGTATCATACATACAAAAACATTATTAAAATATGTAAAAAAAATTTCTATATGTTAAACAAAATGAACTTGAGAAGTCTTCCAATCTGTGACTTTCCTACAGATTTCTATTCTCCAGTTTTCAAATGTTGTTAGAGTAAAGGAAACTTCCATTAAAATGGGCCAGGGCAGGATATGACCTTACAGTGCTGTCTTGTGTCTAATTGTAAATGGACTCGGGGCACAGCAAAACTAAAGGTCTGCCCATCTACTTATTTGTTGAAAAGAAATCTAAGTTTGGAAAAAATATTCGACATTCTTGATTGCTTTTAATGTAAAATGCCTAGAGCCTAATTACAGGTTGCAGTAAAGCAAACTGTTGTACCAGTAAAGAGTTAAACCATTTCCTACAGTCTCAGGAAACAGCATGTTATTTTGGTGATGTGAACTCCTAATCCTGAGGGCAAAGGAGTGTCTGTATGTAAGCCTACCTGCAGTGATTGTGAATATGTCTGTGAGTGGGATCTATGGATAATCTTTTTGGTGTACCCTGTGCAATATAAGGGACAATTTTCTAGAAAATAGAAACAAATTTTTAAAAAAATCTACTACCAGTTTCATGTAAATTAGTTTCTTCAACACTCACTTCAGCCTAGTATGTTCACTTTTTAGACAGACAAAGGTAGAAATGAATGAGCATTCTCTAGATTAAAAAAAATTATGGCCATTGTGATGGCTATTCTTGGTTGTCAGCCTGACTGTATCTGGGATAAATCACTACAATCCAGAAAGGGAGGGTACAGCTGTGAAAGAGTTTCTGCTTGTTTTGAAGTGGGTAAATCCACTTCTAGTCTGGAACTTTGAGGTAGGAAGTCATATCTCTGATCTAGATCTTGAGGCAGGATGACACACCTTTAATCTGGACCACACCTTCTGCTCAAAGCCTATATAAGGACTATGGAAAAATGAAGGGTTTGCACAGAGACAGCTGACTGGAACAAGGGGAGTTTATGAACCCCCAAACTGATGGCTGGGAAACCAGCATTGGACTGACCCAGACCTGATGAATGTGGGTCTCAGTTAGAAGGCCTGGGCAGTCTACCGGACCTCTGACAGTGGAACCAGGATGTATTCCTGGTGCATGAAAAAACTTTAGGAGCACATTCTCCATGGAGGGATACTCCCTTAGCCTAGAGGCAGGAGGGAGGGCCTAGACCCTACTCCAAATGACTTGAAAGATTTTGATGATCCCTCCTGGAAGTCATCACCCTCCCTATGGAGTAGGGGGAGTAATGGGATGGGAGAGGAGCTGGGGGGGCAGGCATGGGAGGGAGGGAGGGACAGGGAACTGGGATTGATATGTAAAATAAAAGATATATATCTTTTCATTCTGCATTTATTTACCCTTGCCTTGTCAGCACATTCATTCCTTCACTGGCAATGGAGTCTACTTCTTCTGAGTTCCAGCATATACAGAAGATCAGCTGAGTCACCCAACCTCAAGGGACTGAGCACCTACTAGATTCTTGAACTTTCCATTCACAGCTCGCTAATGTAGGATTAGTTGGACAGCAGCCTGTAAGCCATTCCAATAAATGCCATATATATATATGCATATATATGTATGTATATATATATATGGAGAGAGAGAGAGACAGAGAAAGAGACAGAGAGACAGAGAGAGAGAGAGAGAGATTTATTCCATAAGATCTGTGACTCTAGAGAACCTTGATTAATACAGCCATTCATTGTAACCTCTACAAAATGACTCTGTCATTTAAAGTAGTATGAGATTGTGTGCATAAAGTAGATGTGTCAATATGTATATGCGTACAATTTGATTATGCATGTGTCTGGGGGCAAGTTTTGGTGTATTTATATTTCAGTAGATATATATGCTCCTAATTGCCAGTGTCAGTGTTTTCAGTCAGTCCCCAATCTCTGACCTTCCCCTCACAGTGAGAGGGTGATGCTGACTGGTCACTGCAAGGGCAGAGCCTGTGTCCTCTTCATTATTTATTTGAGATGATCCCTAATTGGCTCATCTTTGCTCTTAGTTCGCATACCTATCTGATGAATATCTCCTAGGTTAGAATTGCATTCAGGCAAGAAAGGGTTCCATTCTGAAGCTGTGCAGACTTTTGATCTCAATACTAGCCCAAGCATAAGTGCAGGTTCTGGTCCAAGATCTGGAGATCTGGAAGACGAAAGTGGGGTGGAGAAGGCACTGTGTAGCCTCCCATTTGTCTTTGCTGTTCTCACAGATTCTGAATAGGGTTTCTCTGAACCCTGCTAGGATTCATGTGGTCCACAGTTTTGACCTAACTCATTTATTGTCTCCAGGAACTCAGTGTTTGGTCCTTGTGCATATGCTCAGAGATTGTTCCAGAGTTATGCTATCCAGTTAGTGAACACCACAAAAGAACAAGGGACAGATGGTATGTCATTTTAGGACTCAACACCTTTTTGATCCTGTGTCTAAGTCACTGTATTTAAATTATTTCAGAGAATAAAGTAATATACTCAGAAGCTTGTCTTCCTAAGCCACATTTCAAGTATCCAGTAGTGATGCATTTATAATGCAGAGAACATGCCCACCTTCTTATGAGATGCTTTTTGAAAACTGACCCAAGATCTGTTCAGAGTTTACATGGCTCGATGTACATGCATGCATCAAAGTTGAAATTCAGATGCATATATTAGAAGTGCTATGATGGGTTCGTGGGTGTGACATCTAAACATGTGACTCTGTGAGCTCTCTCATTTGAAATTATCAATTTTTTTCCTTTTTATTTAAATTTGAAACAAGGTTGTTTTACATGTCAATCCCAGTTCCCTCATCCTCCCATCCTCCCCTATCAGCTGTCATGATCCCACCCTCAACCATGCAGCACCCTATGATGCCAGGCCCATGAAAAATGTCCCTTCTAATTTAGTAAATGGTCCATTAGTTTCTCAGATTAGAAAGAGTCTTTTAAAAAAATGTTTCTTCCAGGCTCTTTTGTGTAGTGATATGATATTTATGATTTATTAAAGCTTGTCTGAGGGTTCAGAATGCAAAGCTAGCCACAAGACATAGAGTCAGGCAGTGATGATACAGACCTTTAATACCAGCAATTGAGGTATATAATATAGGAGCAGATAGGCAGACTGAAGCATTTTTGGTCCTCAGCCACATTGAGGGCAGGATTGCTTCAGCTTGGGTAGAGGTAAGAGCTACTGGCTTGGCTGTAGTGCTTATGTGATCATAAGCTTGAACCCCAATATCTATCTCTGTGTTTTGAGACAGCATGGTGTTATGAGCAGGTTTTTCCCTGCTGGTCTTGTCCCACCGCAAGCCCCCAATAACACACAGAGACTCTGTATTTGATATAGTGCTGTTGGCCAGTTACTAATTTCCTATCGGCTAGCTCTGTCTTAATGATTAACCCATTTCTATTAATCTAAGTATTTCCACGTGGTCTCATTTTATCAGAGAGAGGGTGGCATTCTGCTTTCTCCAGTCTCTCTATGTTGACCCCTCCCTACTACTTCCTCTTTCCTCCTTGTCTTCTAGCCCTTCCTATCTTCCTTTCCTATTGGCCAACAGTGCTTTATTCATTAACCAATAAGAGAAACATATTTACAAAATGACATCTCCCATCATCTCCTAAAATAAAAAGTGTTTTAACCTTAGCAGAGCAAAATATATCACACAACAGTTATCAAATAAGAATCACAGTTAACAATGTTTAGTCAATTAACATTTAGTAAGATTTAAAGAAATATTCTACATCCTATTTTTGTGAGTCTAAAGCCTATATGTAATTTGTTTTTAGTCCTAATTAAAGAAAACCTATAACCATAACTATCTGTCTTCAACTCCATCAAAGACCACAGAAGGATAATATATAAACTCTAGAAATGACAGAGATGACTCACCTGGTCAGTCACCCAAAGTTCTTCTGTAAAGTTCCATCTTCAGCCCATAGACCATAGTGCATCTGGCAGACTCCTCAGCAAAGGAGGAAACTAAACTGTCCATCTGTAGTGGCAGTTTGTCAGTCATTTTTCTCTGTGTCCTGCAGATTGTCTGGCAGCCTCTTTCATGAAGCAGGAACCCTGTCCATCTTGTATCAGCAGACACTTTTCTGTGGGTCCTGCATGTCCAGTTTATGCAGCATCAAGTCAAACAGTCCAGGCAAGAGTAGGTATCTTGCCCAAATGGCTAGTCTTGCCATATTGAAAGCAAACTTCGTAACGAGTTTCTTCAGTGTCCATCTTCCTTTCTGGCACAGGTGGTGTTGCCAGGAGCAGTTGTGCATCACTGTCAAGAAAAACCCTAAACCATTTTAAATGCCATATTCTGTAGGTCTTTGAAAGGTTTGAAGAATGCCTATTCATATCAAATACATCTCTGCATATCTAGAAATCCTAACTAACTTAACTCCAAGTTTTGACTATCATAGGTAACTCTATATAATCTGTATAATACATTACATTTTTCAATGAGCTATATAAACACAATACTTAAACAAGAGGAGAAATATACATATCACAAAATTGACCTTAAATTGTATCAATAAATAAAAATCCATTCCCAAAACAAAGTATTCATATCTATACCATAATTCCCTTTGTACCTTTAAAAAGATTGGTTGTGGTCATTAACCATTTATAACCACCCCATTTAAATGAAAACAAACATTTATAGACAATATTTGGGAATTTGGGTGTCATTCTTTCCAAACTACTTCCTGCTGGTAGGGGGAGCTGTCATGGGGATCCTAAGAAGACACAGTAATCATGGCTGTAGTCTGCAAGGCTGCTTTGTCCAAGCTGCTTTGAATGTTGGATCACCTGGAATTCTGTTTCAGGGGGTCTGGCTTAATCAAACCATGTGAGTCTGGAAGGAATCCACAGCTCTTTATTTTCTGTAGAAAGAAAAATAGAAATCCTTTTCCCCAGTAACTTGTCCTTAGACTTCAATTTTGTAGTCAAAGCAATTTTAAAATATACAAATTGAATTAATCCAGCAGTATTTCTTTTAACAGTTGTTGTTATTTTCTCAGTAGTCAAATAATTTAAAGATAACAGAACTGCATTTAATATCCAAAGTTCCTCTGTGCTTTCTATCTTTGCATGGCTTTTTTATTACTCTATTTCTTCTACTTTTATTTTTTCATATTTTGAGACACGGTTTTTCTGTGTAACTGGAATTCACTCTGCATACCAGGTTTACTTTGAAATCACAGAGATCTGTTTGCCTCTGTCTCCTGAGTGCTGGAATTAAAGGTGTGTGCCACCACACCCAGCTACTCTCTATCTTTTTAAAACCGTTTTATTCTTTTTCTCTCCCAAGTCTATATATATTTTAAAACACAATTTAAACCTTTAGAGGTTTTTATTAACCTGAATATGTCTTTACTGTAAATATTTATCTATTTCTGGCCATGAGTCTTTTATCTGTTAAACAATAACATTGCTAAAAGGAAAGCCACAGTTGTTTCAGCTGCAGTCTATCCAAGATGGTGGCAGGTACTTTTACCGCCAGCACTGAGAGCTGTGCTCACTGCCTTGGTCTAAGCTGCCATCCAGCAGCATGCTGCCGGCTTGGAGATGTGGTCACTGCCATTGCCAACTCTCATACACACCATTCAGTTGTTAGCAAAGCTCTTTAAAAACCTTGAGGGGTTTTTTGCCGCTTATTCTGAGTCAGGAAACCTCCCTTAAAGGAGCTGCACAAATCTCTGCTTGTCTCTAGCAAAGCAGAGTCCAACACAGAAAAATGCTGCTACCAAGAAGCTTTGCTTGTCTCTGTTATTTTGTTTCTAAAAGCTATTTTTTTAAGCTTTTGTTAAGTTTTAAGTGAAAGTTCTCAGTTCCACTTCTGACACCATTTGTTACGAGCAGATTTTTCCCTGCCAGTCTTGTCCCACCGCCACGCCAGCCCCCAATAAATACAAAGAGACTCTGTATTTGATATAATGCTGTTGGCCAGTTACTAATTTCTTATCGGCTAGCTCTGTCTTAATGATTTCTATTAATCTAAGTATTTCCACGTGGTCTCATCTTACCAAAGAGAGGGTGGCATTCTGCTCTCTCCAGTCTCTCCATGTTGGCCCCTCCCTACTACTTCCTCTTCCTCATTGTCTCCTAGTCCCTCCTATCTTCCTTTCCTATTGGCCAACAGTGCTTTATTCATTAACCAATAAGAGAAACATATTTACAGAATGACATCTCCCATCAGCATGGAGAAATGAGATGGGCATTATTAATGATGCTGGACCCTAATTCTGGGGTCCTGATGGGCCGGTGTGAGAGCTCCACAACACAAACACCAAAACCAGGGGAAGCAACAAGCAAGAGGTGTTTATTGAACAAGTGCACTCGGGTGACAGCAATCTCTGGGAAAGCTGCACACACACATCCCCAAAGTGTACATGCTCCTTTTTATAGAGACAAACTGCAAATCAGCATACATGCATGGGCACAAGAAGATTGAATACAAAGTATGATCTCATGTTTGAGAGATCACCCAGGTATGACCTGTTCTTATTCAAAGGAAAAACCATAGAATGACTTGGAAAGTCCCCAGACTGTCCGTTGGCCAGGAGTGACCCGAACAGTGCTGTTCATCTGGGACCATTTGTTCCAGTGTTGGGGGCCTATTTCCTTGTTGTGGGCCAAGACCTGGGAGAGACTTCAGTTATTTCACAAAAGATTGATGATTCAGTTACTTGCCCTATTTAACAGAATCAGCCTAGCATAACCATTAGCCCCATCACTATAGTAACTATCTTGTTGTTCTTTCCTCCCATGTCAATGTCCACTCTATGATTTTCTATATTCCACTTGCTAGAACTATTTTTCTTATCCTTTCCTACATTCTTGCTCTGCAAACTAAAATCTTTCAATGAGAAATAAACTGCAAAATTGAGAGTCAGAGAGGGAAGGCAGCCAGAATCAGCTGGGGACATTCTGGAGACGGTGGTGGCTGTTGCAGGAAGTGGCATAGACATCCATTTGTGGCCTCACTTATGGGATTCAAGGGCAGGGAAATTATGATGCTGGTGAACATGTTTTCCTAACACTTGTATAAATTCTAGATTAGGAGAGAAGCTGAGATAATTTTCTACTAGTGATTCCAGCTGTCACATGTGATGGAAACTGCTTTATTGTCAATCTTCTAATTGTTTGAACCAGGAGATCCAGCTGATTGGTGGTAAGTGGGTCTCTCTTCATTGATGTGGCCCAATGTGTTTGAATTGCTGCAAAGATTCTTCCGTGTGTGTGTGTGTGTGTGTGTGTGTGTGTGTGTGTGTGTGTGTGTGTGAACAATGATGAATGTCTGATTTTCTCAGCCCTTTTCTGAATTTCAGGAAATAGAAATAGAATTAATTGTCACAATGAAAGTCAGATGTTAAATGTGGCTTGTTTCACTTTGTGTCATAGCATTTGGCTCAGTGAGAGACAAGCATAGATCTGTCTTTAGTGTCCACACTGTGATGCCAAGGTGCTTTCACTGTCTTCTCTGAACATGCCATATGCCAGCCTCAGGTAAGATCAGGGGTTCATTGTTGTGCCTTTGCTTAATACTGGTCATGATAGTAGTAAAGTTGTGATGTGCTAAGGCTTAGCAATGTTTTGTTTTATATACATGAATGTTTTAGCATTTACATATAAAAGTATTCATCCACAGGGCCCCTAGCCACCGCTGCCCTGGATGACTTGTTCCTTTATCTATGTCTAACTGGGACAGCTCTGTCCTTCTGTCATAAGAGGCCTTTTGGATGCCCCTCACGCCTTGATTTGATTTAAACTGGGTTGACATATAGATCAGAGTGAGAAAGTTGTTTTTATAAAAGCATCACATTGAAATACAGGGGCCAAAGTTGCCAGTTTCTTTATTGCATTCTATAAATGAGCACAGAAGTTTCATTTTTCAAAGTGGATCTAATTTTACATATTGAAAAAGGTCCACTCCCCCCAGACAACTCCTCCCTGAGGCAGTTGCCACACCCTGGTTCAGGCTTGAGAGACCACATGGGGCCATTGGACCTGGTAGCAAACACAATGGAGTTTTTGCAGACATTATGGTTCAGCCTAGCACTTGTGCTGGGGCTCAGGCAGGTCCAGGTTCACCCACACCCACACCTGTCGTCATTGTTGCCCTGACCCCTACATATCTTAACACCTAGGCTACTGCACAACCTGAGCCAGAAGGTGGTGGTCACTGTGGCCCCTTTAGTCCCTGGCGCCCCTGTCCTGAGCATGCTAGGAAGAGAGGCTCGTGCCCTTTTGGCACCCAGGTACTTGTGGAGCCGTGGAACTATAGGAGCCCCTGGGAGAGACGTGGGGAGGAGAACTTCTGCACAGAAACTCGGGAATGCATCAATAGTGCTTTTAGACTCGAGTCATAGGGCATAGGAATGAGGTTCCTGGGAGCTGGGATGGATGCTCATTTGCCCATCTATCCTGGACCTCCAGGCCCACATTCAGAGAGTTGCAGAGGTAAAGGCTAGCCTGGCCTCTTTCAGGCCTCTAAGGACCAAACAGTCTCACTGCTTCCCAGAGAAAGACCCCTCCCAGTTGTAGCAAGCTGGGACTCAGCTGGGAACTGGGATTTTGTGGCGGGGAGAAACATGGAGGATACAGGCACCCCCTCTGGCTTCCTCATTTCAACCCAACCATGAGGTCCTTCCAAGAAGACTCTGAGACAAGAGGACTTCAGTGACTCGGGCCCTGTAGTCTGTTCTCCTATAGAAGGTGGGAGATGCAGAACCAAATTCGTGCCTGTGCTGCCCTCTGCTGCTCTGTCTGAAACCTGCTACTGTGTAATTTGCTGTTGCCCGTGGTTGGCCAGTCCGGCCTTCAATGACACAGGACTGACTTTCCAAGACAGAGCTATGTCCTCAGTCTGTCCCTCAGCATTCAGTGCTCTGTTCACTTAGATGTCTGGTAAAGACGTCTGGTCTTCAATGCACAGAGATCAAATCCTTGAGAACTCTATGTGTGCTGGGCACCAAGGCTGCTGGGTGGAATGAGGTCAGGACTGAGTGAAAGAGGGACCCTATGTTCGAGGAGTTTAGAAGAGAGACAAAGTTATTTCTGCAGTGAAATATGCATAGAGGGGGCAACGGAGTGGATTTTGGAAGAGGCTGGCATAGAGAGAGGACATTTCAGCTGGGGAATGACATGCAGAAGGCCAAAGTGAGCCACTGCCAGGGCAGCAGGAGCAGAGCGAGAAGACTGTGGACATCGGGTTAAAGAAGTTGAGCTTCGTGGTGATGGCAATGATTTAGATCAGGGGTGACCCAGAATATGGAAGAATGAAGACCAGCTTTCCATGTGAAATCTACTTACTGACCATCCTAATGGGGCAGGGGATGCCATAGATGTGAATGTCACCAGCTCTGACCTAAGCCAGCCTTCCCAGATCCCTGTATACTCCCTTGGAGATATTGCTAGGCTTATTGGTGTCTGTCTGTTCCAAGACTTTGCCAATAGACATTTTCAAATATTTCAAACTCAATTTATTATTGGTACAGGAGACCACTTCCTTAACAAAACACCAGTAGCACAGGCACTGAGATTGACAATTAATAAATGGGACTGCCTGAAACTGAGGAGCTTCTGTAAGGCAAAGGACACAGTCAACAAGACAAAACCTCAGCCCACAGACTGGGAAAAGATCTTCACCAATCCTACATCTGACAAAGGGCTGATCTCCAAAATATACAAAGAACTCAAGAAACTAGTCAACAAAACACCAAATAACCCTATTAAAAAATGGGGTACAGAACTGAGTAGAGAACTCTCAATAGAGGAAATCAAAAAGGCTGAAAGACACATAAGAAAGTGCTCAACTTCCTTAGTTATCAGGGAAATGCAAATCAAAACAACTCTGGGATACCATCTTACTCCGGTCAGAATGGCTAAAATCAGAAACACCAATGACAACTTATGCTGGGGAGGATGTGGAGAAAGGAGAACACTCCTCCACTACTGGTGGGAGTGCAAACTCATACAGCCACTTTGGAAATCAGTGTGGTGGTTCCTTAGGAAAATGGGAATCAGTCTACCACAGGACCCAGCAATTCCACTCTTACACATGTATGTGCTATAACTGACAGTGGCAGGTGATGACATGCCTGGTGTCTATTGACACTGAGTTTCTGAAGGGCACGTGGATGGAGCACCTGATTGCTAACATCTGTGCTCCACATATGAGAACATGCAGCATTTACCTCACTTAGTATAAGTGTTTCTAAGGGAGAGAGAGAGAGAGAGAGAGAGAGAGAGAGAGAGAGAGAGAGAGAGAGAGAGAGAGAGAGAGAGAGAGAGAGAGAGAGAGAGAACATGACTACTCCTGGGTGTGATGGAGGCGAAGGTTTATTATAGATATGAGGGAGAGCGCAGGCATCTGGGAGAGACCAGAGTGGATATGACCAACAGACTGAGCCTGGCCATGTGGAGAGAAAGGGGAGGGGAAAGAGAGGGGGGGAACTAGGAGCAGCAGCCAGGAGCTCAAGAGACCAAAAGTCAAAATAAAGGGGGTGCATAACCAAAATGTCTGGAGTATATAGGGAAAAACAGCTGGGGAAGAGTGACTGGAAAAGTTTAGAGTCAGGGGCACAAGCCATCCAGAAGGACCTAGGAACCATGAGAAATTGAGGGAGAATGACTGGCTAGAGTCTGCTTTGATATGTTAATCAGCACCTAGGTTAGCTCTTGGCACTAGGTTTGAGACCTGTTTCCAGTTTCATCCATTTAACCTTCAATTTTCATTATTTCCTTTCACATTTCTTCCTTTATCTCTGTTTGTTTTTCTTATTTGTTTGTTGTGATTTTTTATTTTGCTTTGTTTTTGAGACAAGGTTTCTCTGTGTAGCCCTGGCTGCCCTGAAATTCGTTCTGTAGACCAGGCTGGCCTCGAATTCAGAGATCCATCTGTCTCTGCCTCCTGAGTGCTGGGATGGAAGGCATGTGTATGCACAGTACAGATGAATGAAATTCCATCCTTTCTATGTTCATGTTGTTCTTATCCATTCATCAGTCTGTCTATGAACATCTAACTTAATTCCATTTTCTAGCTTTTGTGAGTAGAGTGGCAACTGACAGGCATACATAGGTATCTCTGTAGAAGATTATAAAGTCCTTGGGGTATATGTCCAGGAGTGGTATAGTCGGGTCATGTGGTAGTTTTATTTCTAGAAGGGGGCTTTTTTTGTTTAAAATGTCTAGACTGCTTTCCAAATGGCTGCACTAGTTTGCATTCCCACCAACAGTGTGTAAGAGCTCCCACCTCCCCACACACATGCCAGTATTTGTTGCCCTTTGTATTCCTGACGATGGTAATTCTCACTGGGGTGAGATAGAACCTTCAAGTATAGTTAAATCTTCACTTCCTTGAACACTACTAGTGTTTGCTCTCCTTTTGAGAGTGTGATTCCACTGCCACCATTTTAATTTGGTTATTTGCTTTCTTGATGTTATTTTGTGTGTCTGTGCTCCTTATACATTCTAGACACTGACCCTCTGTTGCTCTGTGTAGATGGCAAAGATTTTCTCCATTCTGTTTACTACCTCTTTACTAGGTTGACAATTTGTTCGCTATATAGATCCTCTACCTTTTTTGTGAAATCCCATTCACTACAGAAGTCTTATGCAGAATACCCCCCCCATTGCGCCTATAATTTAAGTTTACTCTTGAGCCTCTGCCCTTTGAGAACTTCAGGACTCCATCCTTGGTAAGATCACTCTTGTGCAGGGTGAGACCTAAGCCTTAAGTCTCATTCTTGTACATGTTGAAATAAAGATTTCCAAGCACTAAATTGTTGAAGACTTTTTTTCTCCAGTATGTATTTGTCAAAAATCAGTAAGATGTATGGACTTACACTACAGTCTTCTTTTCTGTTCTATTGATCTGCGACTCTGATTCATGTCAGTTGCATGTTGTTTTCATTACTTATGGCTCCATAGTGTAATTTGATATTTGGATATGAAACCTCCCATGTTTCAGAATTGATTAGACTACTCCTCTTGATCTTTTATGCTCTTGTATAAATTCTGAGACTGTGTTTTCTATGACTGTGAAAAATGTCCCTGACATTTTTGTTGGGTTTAAGCAAAGAAAGAGGTGCAGTGTTTCAGAAAATGAGGGGCAGGGAAGGGTTAGACAAAATAAAGGACAGAGGTAAAAGCAGTAAAGAAATCTACTATCCTTGCAATTAAAAATTGAAAACTGAAAAATACACAATTAAAAAAAGTAATTGAAGGAAGTGGTAGATCTCATGTGGTATGAAATAAGATGTGTAGAATGCTAGTAATTAAAGTTTAAGCCTATGCTACATAATGTGCAGAAATGGGTATGGGGATAGGGATGAGTTAATCAAAACTAATAATGTGTAAAACAGCTTTGTGGAAACCTACTTGTTTGTGAGCTAATTACACATACATTTTTTAAAGGAGATCAACTGGAGGTACCCTGCATGGATAGTTCTATGCAAATATGTGGTATTAAATGAAAATCTCAGTGCCAGGTATAGGATGAGTTATTGGTCAAGGTAAACCCAGAGATCCCCCAAACAACATGGGTATACCATTGTGCATGGTCACATATCATAACTAGATAGGAAGCCATATTGCTCACACTTTGCTTGCATAATGTAGAGAAGCAGAGTTGTAACTAAAAATGTTCCTCCCTGCTGGCTAGCTTTCATGGTGTCAGAAAGAAGGTGCCATGTAAGCCAGTGGGGAAAAATATATCAGTAGTCTTATCCAGCAAAGGACCTTGTATTCTATAATACTGACTTGTCAGGCAAGATAAACACATGAAGGTAACCAAACAAGCTTCTGATTTGATTAAAGACAAACTCACAAGAGGGAACTCATGCTTAGTAAACCTGAACTCATGATTCAGGAGGTCATAGGCCCTGGTGGGAACATACCCACAGCTAAGGAGCTATTGGCAATTGATGGTTACTGTGAAAGAGAGTCAGTGTTTTCAGAATACAACCCCTGAGAACCTATAGTTGATTGTCCTACATCCATACACAGACAGGAAACACTAAACAGCACATGATGTGTCACCTTTAATGTTGCTGAAGGAACAGAGATAAATCGTTTGCCTAGATCTATTCTCTTGCTATACCTCAGGTTCCTGGAACAACAGGGATTTCCAGAACAGACTGCCAGAGGCTAATCATTCACCAAGATTTTTCCTGGAACAGTGACTACCTTGTGGGAAACAGACTGATTCCCTGCAAATAGTGATCAAGGAGCCCACGCCTCCACTAAGACTTCTGAACCCTGCATATATCTGTTCTAACCCAGCTCTTCCACTATTTGGAACTAAAGCTCGTGTCAACACCTTGAAATTAGCTTGGGTTCAGTGCTCCCTTTATCTCTTCTACTCTTTGCTTTTCACCACTTTGATCTCTTTGACTGGAATACTGGGGATGAGTGGCTGAGCCAAATCTGTTGGGACTTAGACCTGTCCCAGGCTTTAGACCTAAAAATTCTGACTTTGCACAATTTCTTGTCATTGCTTTCCCTAATGAATAGAGACATGCTCTTGATGAAATTCCTCTATCCACCAATGGCTGAATCTTACAGAAAACTCACAGGAAGGAGGACGGGAGTTTGTACCACACTTAGAGCCTGGGTGAACTTGTGTACAAGCCATCATCTCTGTTCATGGTTGATTGACTTCTGCAGAAACCGTTAACTAGTTTTATAAGTTCGCCGCCATAGCCTCACCTTGCCACTAAATTATGAGTAAGGTTTTTAAGGTTTAACATACGGCCCTTCTTTGCATTTCACAGATAGTGATTTCATTGTGTTACTGTATTAGTCTGCCTTTATGCTGTTGATGTTTCTACTATCAGCTTGCTTTTGTAGACTCAAGTTATTGAACACTTGGAGGGTAGAAAGTTCCTTATTCCTACATAACTATCAGAGTTTCCTCTTAGAGACAATAGAGTTTAGTTTGGTGTCAACACTGTACTGTCACCCATGGTAAATGCCATGAACACTTCATACTTGGATTTGATAAGATTCTACCCAGGAAGAATGCTTTCCATCAATAGCAGGAAACTTCACATAACTTTGGGATGTCATTGAACAAGAATCCTAAGTTCACACGAATACAAAAATAGAAATAGATACAGTGAATAACAAATAAATAGACATTGGGAAATATTCCAAACATTTGTATATAACTAAGACCTTTTTCTAGATGCTAGAAATGATGGAGCCTTCAGAATTTTCTAGAAGGATAGGAATAACTACTGACAGATTTGGTCAAATATGCAAATACTCTCCTCAGGAGCTCCTTGGGAAAAGGACTTAAGACATTTTCTTAGTCAAGACTGAGACCTCATCCCCACCCCCACCCTCAAGGGTGCTGAGTTTTGAATTTGATTTAGAGAAAACAACTTCCTTTTGTACATCAAAGAAAAAGCAGCATAATGTTAGATATGATTGTTTTTTCATTGAGCCTATATTGCTGAAAATGGCACACGAAGAAAATAAACATGTTTTCCCTGTCACTGCATGCAGCTTGTAAATTTGCAGCAACACTATAAACTCGTTCCCAGAACAGAACTCAAAAGACAAATGTGTCTTTCAGGACGAGCATTCTTCTTTTAGTGTTAGATACTGGAATTCTATGCAGTGACGGATGGGGGACGTTTTTCTCTTATAGCCTAAAGGGTAAAACTCTCCAGAGTCCTCCTAATCTCTCCCTCACTCTTTTCCCCAAAGAAATTCATTGCAAGCAAGTACATTTATTATTCTCTTGAATACACTTGGTCACCAATTACATGAAAATGTATTATAAAAATGATTGCTTTCGTTCTCATTAACCAACTATTAGGAGGAAAATGATAGTAATCACTCATCATTTTATTAATTCTATAGGAGCATTTCTAATGAATCCCCTCATCGAGTTACAGATAGGAAAGCATTTTCCTCCCTATCGTCTAGTGGGTTAGGCAGCCCTTGAACACAAAGGCATCTCCCACTACAGCCCAGCACAGTATTTCTACTGAAAAAGGAGCTGCTTCCGCACCTGGGAGGAAAATTAAACCTATCCTTCGCATGGTCCCTTCTCATAAGCTTTGTAGAAGATTTAATTGAACCCAGCACTCCCTCCTGGCTTTCTGACACAAAGCTCATTGTTTATTCCTCTTTTTTTTTTTTTTTTTTTTTTTTTTTTTTTTTGAGTAATTGCAAAGAAGCAATCAGATTAGGAAGCACCCTTCAGGTTATGTGTCTGAAGTTTGAGAGCAAAGGAAAATGCTCTGAGACATCTGCCTAAAACTGTAAGGCTGGACAGGGCCCATGAGGAGACTGGCACCTGGTCCTAGGCCCCTAATGAGTACAGATGGAATCTGTCTCCCCCACTCCTATTCATCATCTATTGCTATAGCTCAGTCTCAGTATTCACTATTACATATACCTATGTGTCATATGTATGTGTACATGTGTACGGTGTTTACCTGGGAGCTTAACTGACAGTCACTCCTCCTCAGATTACTGACTGACCCTTGCTTCAGGGCTCACACATCATGGCTGAGTTTCTGACTACAGTGTGTTTTCATTCTCATTGATAACTTGGGAGTGAGCTAACAACATAGTGCTTTAACCGTTCTGGAGGGAATAGGGATATATTTTGCTAAATTTCTCAGTTGCCCTTTAAATGCAGTAGTGGTGAGCCAGTATAATCTAGTCACTGCCTGCTATGTGAGCGCAAAGGACATGTGCTGTACAGATGAGCTGCTCTGCCAACTCCGACCCACACTAGGAGAACAACTGCTAACCTGACTGGAAAGGGGTGATGTGAAGAATGTTGCAACCCGGATGAAGTTTGGAGGCTGCTTGGGATATGAGTTGGTTAAAAGTGAGGTTAATTGTGGACAAGTCAGGCTGTCAGGGTAAATTCAGTGGGCAACATCAGACACAACCTGAGAGGATTGTCACAAGTAACTTGTGGGTCTCAGAAGTTCAGAATCACCTTGAGGGCTGAGGTCACCCACCTGCCTGCACTACCAAGATTTCCCACAGAAAGTGCTTCAAGATGGTGGAAAAAGTGCATCTCTAATACATTCTCAGCTAACATTGATGCTGGCGGTCCAGGGGCCATACTCTGAGATGACCTAAGAATATGAGTGTATTATTAGGATACAAGGTCTGATGGGACAGCGGAGATGGTGCAGCAATTGCTGCTCTTGCAGAGGTACCCAGTTTGGTTCTCAACACCCACGTGGTGGCTCCCAGTCACCTGTAACCCCAATTCCAGGGACACAACACTCTCTCCTGTACTCCACAGGCAATAGACATGCATATGGGGCACACATATACATGCCATACATGAAAGCAAAATATTCATATACCTAAAATAAAAATCATGAAAAGATGAATGAAGCCTGATTGTATATGGCTTTGAAAGGAATTTCTGGCTTATTCTTTAGGTTCTGAAAATTTCTGAAATTTTTTTCAATGAAACTTGGGTAGAAACTATGCTAAAATTACCCTGAAAAAGAAGGGCCTATTTTAATAGTATGAAAGTCAAGCTTGTGGTTCCTTTAAAGAGTTGCAAGAGCAACATTGATGAAGTGTGATGATGCTACTGCTCCATTAGTCTGACTTAAAATACAATTTAAAGTACCTGTGGTATACAACTCCTTGATGTACACCCAAAGAAAGTACATCCTGCTACACGGATGCTTGCTCAGTTAGAAAATGGAAACAGCCTAAATGCCCTTCAACTGCTGGATGGATATGGTGCATATACACAATAGAATTCTATTCAACCCTAAGGAAAGAGCGAGATTGTGAAAGTTGCAGGTAAATGGGTGGAACTAGAAAACTATACCAAGGCTGGGTGATGCTGGTCCACACCTTTAGTTCCAGCCCTCAAGAGGCAGAGTTGGAGGTCAGCCTGGTCTACAGAGTGAGTTCCAGGACAGCCAAGGCTGCACGGAGAAACCCTGTCTTGGAACACAAATGAAAAAGAAAACTCCACTGAGTGATGTAACCCAGACCCAGAAAGACAAGCATTGAATGTCTTCCCTTCTTTGTGGATCCTATCTCTAAACCTTTAGATGTGAGTGCGCAACCTGGAGTAATCACAGAAACCAGGCAAGTTAAAGCAGCTCATATGCAGCAGGAAGAAACAGCTCAGGAGAGGAGGCTCTTGGGACACAGGTGTTATGAAGAAGGAAAGGAAAGGTAGGGCTCTTTAAATGGGAAAGGGAGTAGGAGGGTAATACTGAGGGAGAAGATAGGGAGGGGTAAAGAGCACAAAAGATTATTGAAAACCCATGGGAAAATATTAGTTCATATTTTTTATTTAAAATTACATATAAAGTATATGTGTATACATATATAAATGACCCAAGTGAAGTTAAACCATTGTGCTAATAACACTTCCTCCAAGATCCATAGTCTACCTAACAAATCTTGCCCCCCCCCATGGAAAACCTTTCAAGTCATTGGTCAAGGGAGTCCAAAAGACTCCCAAAATTGCCTTTGTCATTGGTTGCCTCCCAGGACTTGAAGTTAAGACCCTAATGCTGAAAAGTCCACACACTCTGAAATTGAAGATTTGCAAGAATCTAGGTGGGACTAACCTGGGAGCCTCTGCCCCAAATACTAGCTCTTATGTTATGGGAAGACAGTGCTGAAGAAGATAATTAAAAAATGACCCGTGTGACAAAATACTCCAAAGGGTGATTGGTGATACTTTTATCTTGCTGTGTAACCAGCAGCTACCTAATTGGATCTAAGGCCAATTCAATCAGAGGGAATTTGAAGACTGAGTGGTGGAGATGGACACACACACACACACACACACACACACACACACACACTCACACACACACACACACACACTCACACACACACACACACACTCACACACACACACAGAGAGAGAGAGAGAGAGAGAGAGAGAGAGAGAGAGAGAGAGAGAGAGAGAGAGAGAGAGAGAGAGAGAACATGGGGTGGGGTAGAGGTGGGGGATATGAGCTACCTGGCTCTTGGCAGTATAGGAAGTTCTAGTGCCATTATAGTGAACAAATGGTACAGGAGGGAGAGAGAGGCAGAGAGGTTACTGTCCCATGGAAAGCAATGAATCTCAAGAGGTGAAGGCAGTGAGACTGTCTGATGTGAGAAACCAGCTGGCTGCCTGGGCCATGCTGCCAATGGTCAAGTCTGGATCTGTGGAGCTGCTGCAGCTGTGGTCTGTATTTATGCCCAGGGTTCCTGTTACCTCTAAAGGCCATGAGGATGCCAGCAGTCTGGGCTGCCACATGTGACCACGTTGGTACTCAAGGGCCATGCCACTGCAGGGCCCATCATGATCTGAGTGGCCTGGAGCCGTGGAGATGTCTGGGCTTGAGCTGGGACCAAGAGCCCTGCCTGGAGTGTGTGGTCCTACCACAGCGAGGGTCTGTGTTGATATCCATGGCTCCTATTATTATCAAGAATTGTGTGTGTGCCTGGGTCTGGGCCCCCACCTGGAGCTGTGTTGGTGCTCGAGGGCCACCCTGCAGCTAGGTGATGCTGGTCTGAGTGGCCTGTGTTAAAACCCGGGGCCATGGTGGCATCCAGACTGGGGCTGCTGCTGAGGACCATGTCTGGATCCATGGTCCCACCACAGCTGGATTTGTGTTAAGTCCATGGCCCATGTCTCCACCAAAAGCCACACAGATATCTAGGATCTGGGCTACAACTTCTGGCTATGTTGGGGACCAAGGGACAAGCTGTGACCAGAGCCCTGTGATTCTGAGTGGCCTGAACTGCCACCACTGGCCAGAGTGTCAACTGGACCTGAGCTGTGGTGAGGGACTGTGTCTGGGTCCTTGACTCTGCCACAGCCAGTATTTGTGTGGAGGTCCATGGCTTTCTGTTGCC
The DNA here is from genome assembly GCA_030556225.1 of Cricetiscus sungorus. NCBI lineage: Eukaryota > Metazoa > Chordata > Mammalia > Rodentia > Cricetidae > Cricetiscus > Cricetiscus sungorus. The sequence continues at coordinate 9,872,425 of JANBXA010000372.1, forward strand.
ATTTGTTGCCATTGTTGGCCATGTGACTGCTCAGGGTCTTGACTGACACCTAGAGCCATGTTGGTGTCTGGGAACCACATTTCTGATGGGCCCATGCCTATTTGAGAAGTCTGTGCTGCCAGTGAGGCCATGGTGACATCTGGGCCCAAGCTGCAGCTGGTGACCATGCCTGGTCTGTGGTCCTGCCACAGCGGCAGACTGTTGATTTCCATTGTCTACATTACCACAAGAGCCCATGTGAACCTTGTGTTGTTCAACCAGTACAAGGGCCTCGCTGAGCTGGCCTCATCCCTCACTGGCTCCACAGAGCTGCCCCCCATCTCACTAGAGTGCTGGCTCTGCCAAGCACCTGAGGACAGTGGTCCCAGACTGACCAACTCAGCTGCCATCCAGGCACACATCCAGGGCTTTGAGCTGACACACCCCAATGTCTATTCTCTCTATGACCTACTAGAGTGCATGAAGGGACTGGTTCTGTGGACTCAGGGCAATAACAGGATATCCTGTCCGAGAGCAGTTTCAGTAAGAGTCCAGTATTGAGTGTGTACCAGAAGCCAGAGGCTTTGGACCTGATCAAACATTCATTACACAATGAACATTTGCAAGTAAAGTTGTTTGGATAAAAGGATATATTGCAGATACAACACAGCTCCCATTGCCACTAAGATGAAAGAAGAGGTGATGGAGAGGCCGGACAGAGGAGTGCTTTGTTTTGTTTTTTTTTCTGTTTGTTGTTTTGTTTGTTTGTTTGTTTATTTGTTTTTAATTGATATTGATATTCTTATTTTTATCTATTTTATTTCTGTTTATTTATCTTATTTTTATTATTTCTTTTTTTAGGTTTTCTTTGTTGGGAGGACACTACAAGAGTAAGGGGCAGATGGAAGGACTGATTCTCATGATGTAAAATTACCAAATAATCAATAAAAAATGTTTTAAAAAATGAGGGAATTCATGTCTGGTACAGCAAATTATCTAACATCCTGTGACTGATAAGGCCATGGACCCCAGCAGAGAATCTACTACTGCCAAATTTCTAAACTAGTATATTTTCCAACTGCATTCTAAAAAACTATTCTTATATCCACAGAAAAGTGAACAATTGGCTGAGGATGCCCATTCCCAGTCCCCCATCAGGTTCAGGGGACATCATACTGAAGTGATGGCATCTACATTTCTTTTTCTAAACAGTTTTGATCATTTAATATCAGGTCCTTTCTGTATTTTTAATTTGGTAACAAAGAATAGACAAAAAAAAAAAAAAAAAAAAAAAAAAAAGAGTCAGTTCCCCCATAAAATATACTGGTCTATACCTGAAATTTTGAATTTAATAATTTTAGATATATAAGTGTCAATAAGCTTGTCTGGTGTCTGCTGCTGTGTTTTATGAAGAGCAGTGTGGTAGATTAGCGAGGTGGTTTGAATAGGAATGGCCCACACAAGACTCATGTGTTTGGAAGCTTGACCCGTAGGGAGTGGCCATGTTAAAGTAGGTGTGGTCTTGTTGGAGGAAGTATGTCAAGGTGGAAGTGTTCTTTGGGGTCTCAGATATGCTCAAGAATCCAAGCTAGATAGAACTAGTTTAAAAATTGTGAATTACACTAGCCTTTTCTCTGGTGCCTGTACAAATAACACAGTCCTGGGATTTTTAACTCCCTGGAGGTCTCAGAACCCCTTCTATGGTCATGGTGTCCCTTCACAGCAATAGAAACCCTAACTAAGACAGGCAGTCATATGAAATGGACATTTAGTTGAGTGGTGGTGGTGCATGCCTTTAATCCCAGTACTCAAGAGGCAAAGACAGGCCAGCCTCATCTACAAAGTGACGCAGAGAGACCCTGTCCCGAAAAAAAAAAAAAAAAGAAAAAAATGAATGGACATTTGGCCTAGTCATTTAAAAAGTGGCATTTGAATTGATAAGAAAGATGCTTTGGCTAAAGTAAAGAAAGAAGAATGAGCGTGTGGTCTAGGGTAAGGGAATTGCTTTTTCAAGAGCCCCAGAGAAAGCAGGGCTGCTTCGAGTAACTGAAAGAAGGCTGGTTTGCCTCCAGCACTAATCTAATGGTGTAGGTGTTCTGCTGTTGACAGTAATTCTGTTTTGCAGATGAAGAAAATCAAGTTTAGAAACTCACTAAAATAGCCAGGTAATACAAAGCCAGAACATGAACAGTACCCTTCTCATCCCCCAGTTTCTCCTCCTCTCTGGAGAGCTTGAGACAAGCCCAGTCTTTTTGCTTGTTTATTTGCTTGCTTGCTTAATTTTATATAAGGAGGATAAAAATGAAGCACAGACAGTTTACGAAGAATATATCCAGACAAGAAACTGAACCACTGTAACAGAAAGCCCAGAGGAGGGACAGGAAGACATGACCTAAAGATATGAGGTCAGAGAGATGAGTTCCTGCAGAAGACTTGAAGGGGTGACCAAAACTAAAGAGGCAAAATGTGGTGGTGAATTCTAGGGTCCTGGGCTTGAAACAAATGTGGGTTTATCAGTTACTCTGTCTCCTCAGGACAGAGTATGATCAGGCACCAAGGCAGTCTGCTCTGTCACACTTGCTCTCCAGTGGCCTTTAGGGCTAGGACCTGCTCTTTGGAGTAAAGGAATGTCCATTTTCTACTCTCTGCATGGGGTTGCTGGATGGACTCAGTGCCTCTGTAAGTTCCTGGTGACTCCTAAAGAAGCAATTCCTATGATTTGTGGTGAATCACAGGGTTGGACAAAGTAGACTTAGGAATATTAATATGTCAAGAGGAAAAAAAAACCTCAGGGAATTGATACATTTGAAAATCAATTTTTAAGTCTGCATTATATGAAAGATCCCAGCAGAAAAGCTAGGACACCCAACTTATGTCTGTGAGCAGACAAAACTAGAGGGCCACAGACAGTGAGATTCAGAGGTCAAAGTGGATGCTCAGCCTGTGTATAAAGAAGGTTGAGGGAATGGCTAAAAAGTCATCCCTGCTGACAATTGAGACTGAAGGGCCTCGCTCAGAGCATCAGAGCAGATGCAAAAGAGGGTCAGTGCTTTTAACCACTGAGCCATCTCTTCTGCACCCTGGAAACTGACTCTAGAGAAATGTCCAGAGACCTACAAGGATGACCCCAACTAACAACAGTGGAAAGGCTACCTTAAATGCCCTTTCCTGATAATGAGATTGGTAACTAACTTATCCACCATCATAGAGCCCTCATCCAGTAGCTGATGGAAACAGAAGCAGACACCCACAGATAAACATTGAGCCAAACTCCTGAAATCCAGTTTCAGAGAGGGAGGAGTGATAACAAAATGGGGACAAGACCAGGCTACAGAAACCTGAACAAAGCTGAGCTGAACAAAGGGGAGCTAATGAACCCCCAGACTAATAGCTGGGAAACCAGCATCGGACTGACTCAGACCCCCTGGACATGGGTCTCAGCTAGAAGGCCTGGGCAGTCTAAGGGACCTCTGACAGTGGAACCAGGATGTATCCCTGGTGCACAAAAGGATTTGGGAACACATTTCCCATGGAGGGATACTCCCTTAGCCTAGAGACAGAAGGGAGGGTCTAGTCCCTACCCCAAATGACTTGACAGATTTTGTTAATCCCTCCTAGAAGGCCTCACCCTCCCTGTGGAGTGGGCAAGGGGAGGGATGGGAGGGGTGTCAGGGGTCATGGGAGAGAGGGAAGGAGAGGAAACTGAGATTGACATGTAAAATGAGAAATAATAATAATAACAATAACAATAACAATAATAATAATAATAATAATAATAATAATAATAATAATAATAATAATAGGATTAGGTGATCCCAGAGTCCACCCTGGGAAATGCCATCTAAAAGAGGAGCTATGTGGCTGTGGCTTCCTTCTAGGAGTGTCATTATTCTGACTTAACCTGTCAGGTCTGTAAAGGGGCTGACTCCCGTATGTATAGCCAGGGAGTTAGAAAATTCAAAGGACTGAGAGGGGGAAAATGCTCAGCAAACTGTTATGGAAAATAAATATAAATCTCTCGATTTGTATGTGTGTGTGTGCCATGGAGGACAGGGATGACTTTCAATGTTACTCACATACATGTGCCACCTTGTTAGGACCTCATTAGCTCAGTTGTCTGCCCAGCAATTCCCAGGGCTCCTCCTATCTCTATCCATCCTATGCTGAAATGCAAGGGAGTTCACATGTGTTTGAAGAAGCAAACTCTAAGTCATCTCTTCCAGGTCTATGACTTTTTCATATATTTCTCTGGAGCTGGTAATTGATCTGGGGTCTGGGACCCAGATCAGAGGATCTGGGCGTGAATTGAGTTAAGAATGCAAAGAAATGCATTCACATCTGACTGTAACTCTATGAAGCAGCCCAAGTTAGATCTATCTGAGGCAATCTGGAGTACTGGTAGAGATTACAATGAATTGTTTTAGCATGCTAAATTTGGAATGGTCCTGCAGGAATAGAGAACTGAAACATAGTCTCAGACCTCAAGAATCTTGTTCCTGTTTGACCAGTAGCTCTTTTAAGTCCCTTATGACCCATGTCCCTTCCATCTTGTGCCATCCCCATCTTTAGGAATATCTGTGGAGACATGAAGGATCATGAATGGGAGGCCTCTAAGACCATATCTGGAATTGAACCTAGCACTTCCCTCTGCATGGGGGGGGGGGGGGAGTGAGCTCATTTGCATGCTTATACCTAACCCAGGGAAGGCTGGGAAATGTACTCTATCTGTGAGTTAACTGTGTAACAGTCAATCTCTGTGTCACAAACTTATGTTCCTCCTAAGAAAAGAATGTGTCAGACTGTCCCATTTTCATGCCCCTTTATACTCTATTCCCTGGCCGTTGTAACTACTCTGTAACTACTTTGTAACACCAGAAGTGACACCTGGGGCTGGGAGGAAACAGCCTTGCAACTTGTGGAGACACTTTCTGTTGCTCTTCTGGTTCTGGATTCACATTTCCTACACTGTCTCCAGCTCTGTTAGGCTTTTGTGGATGTTGTCCTCTTTGCCATGCTGAAGTTGATGGTTTTTGGTTTGTCTCTGAAGCCTTGTTACTGTCTGTCTTGGCATCTTTTTGCTTCAACTCCAGCATCTTTTTGCTTCAATTACAGGTCCAGTGGTTCAATGTCACTTTTAGTATGTCCATCTCAAGTTGCCCTTTGCACTATAATATATATGGATGAGATGCCCAAAATAATTCTAGCTATTTGCAGGGTTCTGAACAAATTGCCTCCTTTCTTTTCTCCTCTCTCAGAGAGACATGACAGTCTGAGTGTTCCAGCAAGAGTTGCTGTGGACGGTGAAGTAATAATTCAGTGTTTAAAAACAGTCCTCACATGCACGAGCTAGCTCTTAGATAACAACTCCCTATCCTCCACAATTATCTTACTGCTCCCACACCCATCCTTTATTCTCTGAGGCTATTTAGTACTTGCTTATTTTTAACCCAGCGTTATCTCTACAAGATGCCCAGGATGATGTTTCAGGGTAGGAACAGCCCTTTATTCTCAAGCTCTCTTCAGTCCTCCTGCTAGTTAATGGCGAGTGCCTGGCCTGTTAGCTTCTGAAGACAGACACTCTAGCCCGTCATTATTTTCTCCAGTGCCAAACACAATTCCACTCTGTGGCAATTAATGATAGATGCTGAGTGGCTCCAGAAAAGCCTGTCTCTGCGCCAGACAATAGCTAATTGGGGAAAGTAAAACATTTTCAAATATATGAATTCAGCTTGTGGGCTACAGTTGTCTCAAAGCTAAGGCCAAAGTGTGTGGAGGGAGGAATGTTTCCATTCATTCCAGTTTTCTTGCTTTCAGTTCTGACTGAAACACTGATAGTAGGTAATTGTTCAGTGTTCCTTGTTAGTCTTTCCTCTGTGTGAAAAGCATTGTGTTGATCCTAAATCCCAACAGTCCCAGTAACTGAAATCCACGTGGGCATTGGCTAATCTAGCTGCCTAAGGAAGAGATCTGCACAGAAAGCGAAGCCAGGCAACTTCATGTTGTTATAAGCACCTGTCCCATCCATAGCCTCCCATGCAGGTGTACCTGGTAAGACATCTGGGTCACATGAAGAATGTTCTGGAAGCTTCTTCATAGACCAGCTTCAGACACTCTGTTTTTCATTTTCCCAATCCTATGCTAAGAAAGAGTTTCTCAACGAGACATCCTTTTCCTGTCACCATCAGCCTGTGTTTCTCCTCTTTGGAGATGAAGATAGGGAGGAAGCATGGATGAGCAGCCATGTGCAGGAGAAGTTGGGAACTCTTGATTCCTGGCCTTTCAATCCAGGTTCATTGAATGAACTTCACCATAATGTAGTCCTGTCTGCAACACGTCTTCCCTAGAGCTGACCCTGGAGTTGCTGGTTTGGTTTGTTTCTAAAGTAATTATATTTGTGTCCACCCATTGTCCCTTAGCTAGTTACAACTGAATATACTAAAAATTTCTCACACACTTGGTGTAGCATATCAACTAGGACTTTATTCCTTTTAAATTAGAGTCAGTTCATTTCTCAACAGCCTTGTTCATGTCACTTGATTATATGCACACTTTAATGGGGGAAATTATTTTATAACCTAAGTCAGAGTAGAGAAAAGTGGGAAGGGATTGTTACTGTGGACAAGAAATTTGATTCTTGTCTGTGTCTATGCAAAGCCCCTTCTTACCTCTCTTTCCTCTGTTCTTCTCCCTCTCCACACACATGACCCGGTGACCTTTCTGCCTGGACCCTCCCTTCAAGGAGCCAGCAGGAATTGATAAGGTCAAGTTTGCTATCAAAAGGATCTAGCAAATATGTCTTAGTTGACTATTTCTGGTCCAAACAACTGTGGCCAGCGTGGCGAGTAAGGTAGTTCATAAAAAGCTTGTGGGGGCTAAGGTGGCAGGAGAGGATCCATCTGTTTCTCTGAGCTTTTGTTGGGTGTCATTGTGTCACCAGAAATACAATATTTACCATTGTTGCTGTCACCTCCTAGGCTTCTTTAGCCTTTTTTTTTTTATGCTTTGTTTTCCTACTTTTTAAGATTTGAAAATAGATACAATAAGAAAATATATAAAATTTACATAAATACTTACACAGGAAAATCCAAAAACACATCAAAACATTTTGTTTTCCCCAACAGTTACCAGAAAGTATAGACATACCTGAGACCCAAGTCAAGCGCTTTGAAAATTGACCTGTAATATTTCACAAACCCAGCAGAGGGCAGGCCTTCCAAGCAAATGCCTGCCTGGCAGCAACTCTAGAGAAAGGAAGGATTCCAGCTGGACCTGGCTGGTTCTGGCAAGAGCAGAGGCTTCCGGATTTTAGAAAAAGTAAAAACCAAACAAACAAGCAAGTAAAAAATGTTTTCAAGACTTAGACAAATTATTGGCTATGTATCCATAGCAGATATTTGTGCACAACCACCCCAGTCCTGTGTCATTGTTAGTTTTGTTACAATTTAAATAAAATCAATGTCTTGGAGGGTTTTTGGTTTTGCTTGGTTTTTGTTTGTTTGTTTGTTTGTTTTTGTTTGTTTTTGACTGACTACACACTCGAGTGTGTGGCATTATTAAATGCACTGGAGTCTTCAGGTGTCTTAGCAGAATTCATGAAAAGCAGGGTGTTGGTAGTTCAAAGAAATGACGACACAAGAGGACAAGCCTGTCTTTGTACTTTAGCTTTGGGTAAGCACTTGATCAGCTTATGTGACAAATCCTTTGCTGTGGAATAATCCTCTTGTACATTGTAAAGATTTGCCACTGGAACTGGTTTAATAAAACAGTGATTGGCCAGTAGCCAGGCAGGATGTATAGGTGGGGTGACCAAACCAAGGGTGATGGAAAGAAAAGGGCAGAGTCAGGAGTCCCCAGCCAAATGCAGAGAGAGCAAGATGGGCGTGCCTTAATGAGAAGAGGTACAGCCACAGCCACATGGCAAAACATAAGTAAGGAATATGGGTTAACAAAATATAAGAGCTAGTTAATAATAAGCCTGAGCTATTGGTCAAGCATTTATAAGAAATATTAAGTCTCTGTGTGGTAACCTGGGAAACAGCTTCTGGGTATTTGGTACCAAGTGGCTCCAAGACAGGAAACTTCCTCCTCGCGTCCCTTGCTCTCTAACACTAAGGCTCCATTATCCTTATCTACGAAAGCAGGGATGACAGAAGAACCTACCCTGGGCAGCTTGAGAATGAACTGTCATCTTTATGCAAGTTCATACTTTCTAGTGTGTAAAACAATTTCAAAATGATTATCACGACAAATGTCTTATCTCGGTGATGATTACACCCATCCATCATCACAGGGATATGAGCCTAAAATGCTTTATTATTACTCCTTTTATTACAGCACAATTTTCTCCCACATGATAGTCAGTTTCTGAAGCATTACTGTAAGGTCTAAACTACAGAAAGAGGGCATATTTTACATGGGACAATGATAAATTAAAGTAAGTACAGAGAAAAAATGACCAAGGGGAAGGGGATGCTAACTCTCTTACAGAAATTAGTTGAAAGAGTTAGGGCTATTGAAACTGGAACATGTTCCATCTGTAGAAAATGCCAAAGTTGTTTTCAAATATGCAAAGACATGGAGGAGATAGAGTCCTGTCCAAGAGCCTAATCCTGCAGAGCAAATGAGCTTTGCTTTGCTTTGTTAGCTGCCAAGGTGAATTGCTACCCCTACCTTAGTTTATGTCTATTTCTCAGCATGGGGGTGTAAACAGAGTTTCTGTCCCTCCTAGTCCCACAGCCATTTAGTCCCAAATAAATACACAGAGGTGTATATTAATTACAAACTGTTTGACTGATGACTCAGGCTTCTTACTGGCTAGGTCTCCCTTAATTATTAACCCATAATTATTAAACTATGTATCTCTACGTGGCCTGATCTTACCAGCAAATGCCGGGCATCCTATCTTCCTGGTAGCTACATGATGTCTCCTTTGGCTTCTCTCTATGTCCTCTCCCCAGAATTCTCTTCATCCAGTAGCTAGCCCCACCTATACTTCCTGCCTGGCTACTGACCAATCAATGTTTTATTCATCAACCAAAGAGAAACATATACAGAAGGACATTCCCCATCATAGGGGTCCTTAAAACCAATGTAATAATAACATACTGAGAGTCATAATTTCTTAAGGGAACTTAACATTCCAAAGTCCAGAAAAGGCACAAAAAGTCCTCAATATGTCTTCATGGGCCAATGGCTCCATTTCCTCTGGCTTTCCCTTTGCTCTGAGTAGAATGCTTGCTTGCAGGAACCAGGCTTCCTACAGGAGTGAGCAGCTATAATATTCAGCATCCTACAGGCCTAAACCTCATCCTGTCTTGCCCTGAGCATAATACCCCAAGCCTGGTGTTCCTACACCGGGAAAACTCCACCCTGAGTGGCTGTCGCATCCACACATGCACGCACTTGATGCTGAGTTGTCATTGCTACTGTACTTTTGGTTTTAGGGGACTTCCTGACTTTCTTCCAGCATCCAGTCATTTCATAAAGGGCACCTATTTTACTTAACAGTAGAAGTTAGACAGTTTGGGGTGGCTGGGGGGGATGCCTGAGTTACCATATTCACATACAAATGTTAGTCCGGAAAGTTAAATGATGAAATTTTTAAAGTTATGATCACATTTCAAGGCGGCATGAGAGACTCTGAGAGACAGAGGTACCATTCTGCATTATAAGACACTACTTTGAAGAGGAAGTGTTTGTCCTCTGAAGAAGTAAAATGGGGAAGAGAAGGCTGGGTGTCAGTAAAATATCCTATGATGCTATCAAGGATGTTTTAGTTAGGCAACTCTTATAAAGAAAAACATTTAATTTAGGTGGCTTGCAGTTCAGAGGCTCAGTCTGTTTTCATCATGTAGGGAAGCATGGCAGCATACAGGCAGACTTGGTGCTGGCTATATCTCGAACAGAAGGCAGCAGGGAAATGGACTGAGATACTAGGCAATATCTTGAACATGTATGAGACATCAAAGCCTGCCTCCCCAGTGACACACTTTCTCCAACAAAACCACACCTCCTAATAGTGTCACTCCCTTTGGGACCCATTTTCTTTCAAACTACTACAAAAGAGATTTTCATTCTAAGGCTGAAAGAATGTGTGTGTGTGTGTGTGTGTGTGTGTGTGTGTGTGTGTGTGTGTGTGTGTGTATGTGTGATGGGAGATGTCATTCTTTAAATATGTTTCTCATATTAGTTAATGAATAAAGCCCCATTGACCAATAGGAAAGCAAGATAGGTGGGACTAGCAGAGAAGGAGGATTCAGGGAGAGGTAGAAGGAGAGTCAACATGTAGGACCAAGAGAACAGAGGTCCGCATCCTCTCTCCAGTAAGATAAGAGCACATGGTAACATTTAGATTAATAGAAATGGGTTAATATTTAAGACAGAGCTAGCCAATAAGAAATGCTCGTAACAGGCCAACAGCTCTATATCTAATACAGCATCTCTGTGTGTTATTAGGGACTGACATGGCAGTTAGAACAGGCTGGCAGGAAAACTGCCTGTAACAAAATGGTGCCTGCACTGTGGGGCATGAGAACTTTCACTTAAAACTTAACAAAAGCTTATAAAAGGGATTTAAAAACAAAAGAAAATAGACAAGCAAGGCTTCTTAGTAATAGCATTTTTCTTAGTTGGGCTCTGTTTTGCTAGAGACAAGCAGAGATTTGCGCAACTCCTTTAAGGCAGGTTTTCTGACTCATTATAGTGGAAAAAAAAAAAAAAGCAAGGCTTTTAAGAAAGCCTGTTAACAACTGAATGGTGTACAAGAGCGGTAATGGTAGTGACCACATCTCTCAGCTGGCAGCATGCTGCTAGGTGGTAGCGTTGACCAAGGTAGTGAGCACAGCTCTCAGTTCTGGCATACCCCCTCCCTGAGCCATCTTAGATAGCCCGGGGCTGATACAGCTGTGGCTTTCATTTTAGCAATGTTGTTTAGCAGATAAAAAGATTCGTGGCCAGAAAAAGATAAAGGTTACACAGTAAACACAGATTCGGATAAAGAAAAACCTCAAAAGGTTTACAGTGTGTTTTAAAATATACGTAGGCTTGGGAGAGAAAAAAAAAAACAGGATAAATTAGTTTTAAAAGAGAGAGGGGGGGAGAGAGAGAGAGAGGAAGAGAGAGAGAGAGAGAGAGAGAGAGAGAGAGAGAGAGAGAGAGAGAGAGAGAGAGAGAGAGAGAGAGAGAGAGAGAGAGAGAAAGTAACTGGGACATTGGTGGCAGATGCCTTTAATTCTAGCACTCAGGAGGTAGAGGCAAGCAGATCTCTGTGATTTCAAAGCAAGCCTGATGAACAGAGTAAATTCCAGGACAGCCAAAGTTACACAGAAAAACCCTGTCTCAAAAAATAAAAATAAAAATAAAATTAGAAAAAACAGAGTAATAAGAAAGCCACATAAAGATGGAAAGCACAGAGAGATTCTGGATACTGTATGCTATTGTGTTGTCTTTGTATTGTTTGACTGCTGAGGAAATAGCAACAATTGTTAAAAGAAATGCTACTGGATTAATCCAATTTATATATTTAAAAATGTTTTGACTTCCAAATTTACACCTAAGGACAGGTTATTAGGAAAAAAGATTTCTATTTTTGTTTCCATGGAAAATAAAAAGCTGTGGATTCATTCCAGAATAACATGGTTTGATCAAGTAAGACTCCCTGAAGCAGTGTTCCAAGTGATCCACCATTCAAAACAGCTGGGACAAGGCAGCCTTGCAGACTACAACCAGGATTTCTGTGTCTTCTTAGGATCTCCATGACAGTGCCCCCTACCAGCAGGAAGCAGTTTGGAAAGAACCACCTCCAAATTCCCAAATATTGTTTATAAATGTTTGTTTTCATTTAAATGGGATTGATTATAAATTGTTAATGACCACAATGTGTGTGTGTGTGTCTTTCCTTGCAATATCTTTAAGATGAAATTGTGAGATCATAAGGAAAATAATTGAATGTTCCCCGCATACAGATTTAGAGCTATAAAGAGAGATAGACTTGCCTAAGTCATGGCTCATTGCTGAACAGGCATGAGAGGCTGAGTTCAGATCCCCAGGACCCACATAAAAAGCAGGACACAGATGTAGTGAGATTTTCACTTTGTCTGCATCTGTGGCACTGACCATGCCCTTTGGGGGTGGAGACAGGGGCAGAAGTGTCCTGGGGGAACTAGGTCTGAGGGAGGAGCTGGGGAGTGCTCTCTTGCTTGCAGGATGCGGACAGGAGAGCATCCAGATCTTGGCACAAGATCAAAACCACAACTGGCTGTTCAAGAATCACTGGCCTTACAAGAATATCTTGAACATATCAACTGCCAGAGATAAAAACCTGTGCCTTGTGTTAGATTTTTCTTTCCTTTTATTATAACAATTTTTATTTTACATTCTTATCCCAGTTCACCTTCCCTCCTCTTTTCCCAACCCCTGCTTCCTCCTTCCCACCCTCATCCACTCCTCAGAGGGGGTAAGTTCTTCCTTGAGGAGTCAACAAAGTGTGGCATACTAACTTGAGGCAGCATCAAGCCTCTGCCCCCTGGAACAAGGCTGAGCAAGGTATCCTAGCATAGGGAATGGGCTCCAAAATGCCAGTTCATGCACCTGGGTTAGGTCCTGGTGCCATTGCCAGCCCCCTCCACCACAGATCCATAAGTGTCACATAAGTGTCACCTACCTTCAGAGGGTCCAGTTCAGTCCCATGCAGGTTCCACAGCTGTCAGTCCTTAGTCCACAAGCTCTCCCTAGCTTGGATCAGCTGTCTCTGTGGTTTTCCCCATCATGCTCTTGATCCCCCCTGTTCATATGATCACTTCTCTCTCTCTTCAACTCCAGGAGCTCAGCCCAGTATTTAGCTGTGGGTCACTGCATCTGCTTCCATCAGTTACTGGATGTAGGTTCTATGATGAAAATTGGAGCGGCCATTAATCTGATAAAGGTGAAGGCCCATTCAAAGACCCTCTACCTTATTGCTAGGAGTCCTAGCTGGGATCATCCTTGCGGATTCCTGAGAATTTCTCTAGTCCCAGGTTTCTCCCTAATCCCCTAATGGCTGCTCTATCAAGATATTTTTTTTTCCATTGGTCTCTCCCACCATTATTCCCCCAACTCTCTCTTCTTGATCCCTCATGCCCCTTCATCCATCCGGTCCCTTCTACCCTCCTCCCAGGTTACCCAGGAGATCTCAACTGTTTTCTCTACCTGGGGTATGTCCTCCATGTATGTCCCTCTTAGGGTCTCCCTTTTTAACCTAGTTTCTCTCTGTGTTGTGAATTATACACTGATTATCCTTTGCTTTTCATCTAATATCTACTTATAAGTGAATACATATCATGTTTGTCTTTATGAGTCTGGGTTACTCCACTCAGGATCTACCCATTTGCCTGCAAATTTCAAGATGTCATTTTCTTTTACCACTGAATAATTCTCCATTGTATAATTCTCCACATTTTCTTTATCCATTCTTCGGTTGATGGGCATCTAGGTTGTTTCCAAGTTCTGGATATTTCAAATAATACTGCTATGTGTAACATGTGATATGTTCAAGTGTCCTTGTAATATGATTGTGCATCTTTAATATATGTCCAAGAGTGGTATTGATGGGTCTTGAGGTAGATTCATTCCCAATTTTCTGAGAAGCCACCGATTTCCAAAGTGACTGTACAAGTTTGAGCTCCCACAAACAATAGAATAAGATTCCCCTTATTTCACATCCTTTCCAGCATAAACTGTCATTGGTGACTTTTTTTGCCATTCTGACAGGTGCAAGATGCTATCTCAGAGTTGTTTTAATTTGCTAAGGATGTTAAGCAATTCCCTAAATGTTTTTGGGCCATTTGAGTTTCTTCTGTTGAGATCTGTACCCCATTTATAAATGGGATTATTTGGCATTTTGGTGTCTAGTTTCTTGAATTTTTTTACATATTTTGAAGATCAGCCCTCTATTGGATGTGGGGTTCATAAAGATTTTTTCCCATTCTGTAGGGAGCTGTTTTGTTTTATTGATGGTATCCATTTTGTTTTATTGATGGTATTCTTTGCCTTAGAGAAGATTCTGACTTGCTCCTAGTGTTTGTGCTACTGGTGTTTTATTTAGGAAATGGTGTCCTGTGCCAATGCATTTAAGGGTACTTTTCACTTTCTCTTATATCAGATTTAATGTACCTGGATTTATGTTGAGGTCTTTGATCCATTTGAACTTGAGTTTTGTGCATGGTGATCGATATGGATCTATTTGTATTCTTCTACATGTCAACAACCTGTTATGCCAGCACCATTTGTTGAAGATGCTTTCTTATGTCCATTGTACTATTTTGGCTTCTTTGTCAAAAATCTGATGTTTATAAATGTGTAGATTAGTATCAGGGTCTTCAATTTCATTGATCTACTTGTCTGTTTTTATGCCAATACCATGCTGTTTTTATTACTGTAGCTCTATAGTAGAGCTTGAAGTCAGAGGTGGTGATGCCCCTGGAAGTTCCCTTATTGTATAGAATTGTTTTGACTATTCTGGGTTTTTTGTTTATCCATATGAAGGAAAGTATTGTTCTTTCTAGGTCTGTGAAAAATTGTGTTGGAATTTTGATGAGGATTGCATTGAATCTGTAGATTGCTTTTGGTAAGATTGCCATTTTACTATGTTTATCCTACCTATTTAAAAGAATGGGCAATACTTCCATTTTATGATTAGTTCTTCAAATTTTTTATTCAAACACTTAAAAGTTTTTGTCATTGTTTTGTTTTTTCACTTGTTTAGTTATAGTTACCCCCAAGATATTTTATGTTACTTGTGGCTATTGTAAAGGGTGATGTTTCTCAGATTTTTTCTTCTTTCTTTTTATTTAAATTAGAAACAATCTTATTTTTATAATATCAATCCCAGTTCCCTCTCCCTTCCATCCTACCCTGCCCCCTATCGACCCCCCCATCTTATCTCTCTTCTGCTCCCCAGGGACAGTGAGGCCTTCCATGAAGGATCATCAAAAGCTGTCACATCATTTGGGGTAAGGCCTAGCTAGAACTTCAAATACTATATTGAAGAGATATGGAGAGAGTGGACAGCCTTGTATTGTCCCTGATTTTAGTGGAGTCGCTTTCAGTTTCTCTCCAACTGGCTGTTGGCTTGCTGTATATTGCCTTTATTATGTTTAGGTATGTTCCCTGTATCCCTGATCTCTCCAAGACCTTTATCATGAAGGGGTATTGAATTTTGTCAAAGGCCTTTTCAGCATTCAATGAGATAATCCCATGGTTTTACATTGACAGATTTTCATACATTGAACCATCCCTGCACCTCTGGAACAAAGTCTACTAGGTGATGGTATAATATTTTGCTTGTGGTGGATACATGAGAAAAACAGTTGAGTGAAGTGAAGATTTGTTCTGGTTCATGGATTCAGTAGGTTCAATCTCTATGGATCTGTGGGGAGACAGCATAGCATGAGAGTATAACAGAACAGAAGAGAGAGAGAGAGAGAGAGAGAGAGAGAGAGAGAGAGAGAGAGAGAGAGAGAGAGAGAGAGAGGAGGTCAGAGAGAGGAAAGAGAAATAGAAAGAGAGGGGCAGAGGGAGAGAAGGAAGGAGAGAAAGAGAGAAAGGAGGCCTGGGGAAGTGGCTCAATTGGTACTTTTCAAACAGGAGGACATTAGTTCAATCCCCAGAACCTACCAAAGAAAGCCAGACATGGTGGTACATACTTGTAACCCAAGTGCAGTGACGATGGGGGCCAGAGAGTCCCCAACATGCACTGGTAAGGCAACCCAGCCTAACTCGTGAGTTCTGAACCAGTAGGAGAACCTGTCTCTCTAAACAGGCTCCTAAACAACAGCCAAGGTTGTACTGTGGCCTCCATATGCATGTGCTTCCACACACATGAACGTACACACACAGATTTTTTTTTAAAAGAGAAACCTATTAGAAAGGAAAATATAAAGTCCTTCACTCCAGATGGTCTGACAGTTTACATAAGAAATTTTAAAGAATCTTGAAAAGTGCTATAAAGGAGTAAATTGCTGGAAACATTTGTTGGTACATGATATTTAAAAAATCAACTGTATTCCTATATTCCAGCAACAAGCTATAAGAAATGAGAGATGAAAACCAAGCATACCTTTATAGTCTCATATGCATAATGTTGACAAAAGAAATGCAAAGCATCTATTTCGGAAGTTATATAACATTTCCAAGGGTAATTAAAAAAAAAAAAAAAAAAAAAAACCTAAAAGTCCAGATAAACCAGTACCACAGATCTGAAGAGTTTATGCTGCTTAATTGCGATCACCGAAATTTCCACAGGGGACTTCATAGACATTGCTGAGATGACTCTTCAGTGCAGATGGGAGTGTCAAGGATGCGGACCAGTTGGAACTGTGAGAAGAGAGAGGTTCTGGAGAGTAAGAAAACCTGATTTCCTGCCTGATGATGCTGCCGCAACAGAGAGTATCTGCTGGAGTGAAGACAAATGCAACCGGTTGGTGGGATGAAATGAAGAGTCCCGAAATAGTCTCCTGCTTAGATGGATCACTGACTTTTGGCAAAGCAGAAAGCCTATCACTAGGGGAAAACAGAGCTTCCCAACAACTAGCTCCAGAAAACTTAATAAATGAACTTTGATCCATGCTGCATTCCATACACAAAAATCAACGCAAATTGGATTGTAGATGTATGTGTGAGATGGCAAAACATGACTTTTAAAAGAAAATATGAGATAAACTTTTGTGGCATCAGGGTGGAGTGGGAGAATATATTTGCCAACCTTGTGGCTTGCAAATGACTCACACCGGGAATATTTTAAAAAATCTCTCAAAATTGAACAGGAAAAGTCAAAATAGGCAACAAAGATGTAAACACATGTTCATCAAATTAGATACATTGATGGCAAATAAGTGTAAGAAGAGGTGCTTAAAAGATTTAATTTGCATCTGGAGAAACAGAAATTCAAATTAGAATGAGTTACGTTTACACATATATTCAAAAGGCTAAAACACTAACAAGACACTGTTGTTGGGACCTAAATATGAACTACCCTACTGGCTCCTGTGTTGAAGCCTTGTCACCAGCTATTTGGAAAGGTCTAGAAACTTGAAGAGATGTGACCTAGTTGGAAGAAGTAGGTCACTGTGTATATTGGGGGGAGGGGTGTCTTTGGGGTATAGATTTGCCCTGGCCCTTTCATGTCTCTTTCCCTCTCTGATTCCTTGCCACTGTGGGGTGAGCAGCTTTGACCTCCTACATGCTCCTCTGTGACTTTTCTGTCTCTGCACAGGCCTGGAATCAATGGAGCCAGCAGTCCATGGATGGAGACTCTTTTCCTGTGTGTAGTTTCTGTTAGATATTTGCCACAGTGGTAAAACACTGACTAACAGTAGAGAAAATAAACATCTCTATACTCTTAACTACAAATATTTGAAATGTAAACTATGAAAAACAAACATATACATTCTCCTGAAATCATAACAACATAAATACAGTAGAAACTGTATTTATTGCCAAAAGTGTCCCCAGGTCCCTCTGTAATTGCTTTTTCCTGTCACTTCTTGCTGCCTTTCCCTTTGTACCCAGACAACACTCTTACATTGTTACTATGGGCTAATTTGCTTGTTTAGACCTTTATTTAAGCAGAATTATATAAGCATGCATGGGCTTTGTCTGGTTTATTTGTCTGACATATTTGTTTAGTTGCATCCATCTTATTGTGTATGAGCATTTTGGTCTTTTGCCTTGCGGAGTAGAACTCCATTTTATGGAAAATGGTATCATTGATCTATCTGTTTACCAGTTGACAGTTGTGGTTTTTCTAATATTGGCTACTAAAAACTGTGATGGTTAATTGTCATTGCCATCTTGACTGGATTTTAGTCACCTAGGAGACACAGCTCTGGGGAGGGGTGCCTTTGAGGAAGTTTCTACAGATGTCAAACTGAAAGTGGGTGCTGCTATCCATGGGCTGGACTGAGAAAGGAGAAAGCCAGATAAATATCTCTCTATGTTCTTCCTGACTGGCTCAGATATGAGAAAACTTCCATCACTGTAGCTATGAGCCATACCCTCCACTACACCTTTCCTGCCATGATGAATTATACCTTCAAACCATGAGCCACAATAAACTTTCTCCTCCTTTACTTTGCTTCTTGTCATGGTCACGTCAGTAACAGAAGAAACTGTTACACAAATCAAACTGCTATGGATGTTCTTGCCTGATATATGCTTTGCTTTGAGCAAACAATTTGACCAGAAGAACCACATCAGATCACAGGTCCTGTAAAACAGACAAGTTACTTTTGAAACTTTATCAACAATGAGATTAGGATCATTGCTTTTCTTTTCTCCAAGAAATGAGGAAACTTAACTCAAGGAGTCATGTCAGGTTGCTCAATTTTGCACAGCCAGCAATAATATACCAAAAATAAACTTAGTTCTCTTGATTCTGTACCCCGGGAAGTTTCAATAAGGCCATGGACAATCCTAAAATTCTTTTCTTGCCACTAGGTTGACACTAACAGAATTGAGAGTATCAATGTTAAAGAATGGGAATTCAGAGAACTACCATTAAATATGTATTCCCTGAAACACTTTGTGTGGTGGTTTGTTTTCTATTACTTTGAAAAATACCATGACCAAAGCAACTTGGGGAAAATAATTTAGCTCGAGGTTTGCAGTCCATCATGAAGGGGAGCTGGTACAGAAACTGAAGGCAGGAAGGAATCTAGAGACAGGAGCTGATGCAGAGGCCACAGAAGAATGCTTCTTACTGCCTTGTTTCTTGTGGCTTGCTCACCTTATTTTCTTACACAATCACACAATCCAAGACCACATTGCCTGGGCCTTCCCTGGACCACCTCAGGCTAAGCCCTCCCCTATCAATTACCTCTCAAGAAAATAACCCACAGGCTTGCACAGACCAATCTTGTAGTGACAAATCCCCAGTTGAGGTTCCCTCTTGCCTGATGACTAGTCTAGCTTGTGTCAGACTGACAAAACAAGACAAAAAGTCCACAACACTGTCAGGAGCCTATTAGTCTTACTGCATGATATCTGGCATAAGGATATGCCATGGGCAAGAAGGCTTGAAATGTTGCCACTTATTGGCACCCTTGCATTAAAAAAAAATCACATCAACACAGAAAGAATATAAGGTTTTGTAATAGGAAAACCATTTCTATTTATATTAAATCTAGGATTTTCTTAAGCAAGTTTTGATATAGAACCTTTATCCTACCCACAAATTGTATCCAAATAAACACTGTATTTAAAAAAAATGTGTTAACTGTGTAATAAACCAGCAGAATTTGAAGGAGGGCTGTCAGAGCAGGATAATAGCATTGGAATGGTACTAGGCTCCCTCGGGCATCATGAATAACACAAGGAGAGTTACAAATCTTGAAGAGGTAAAACTTGCTCCTAGGCATCTCCCTGAGGCATCTGTACAGATTGTCAAGAAGTCAGAATAAATCATTTTATTCTTATATCGAGACAAAATCTTTTGGGACTTGTTAATTTCAAGCTGCTATTCTTTGCCATTTGGAGCATTGCTTCAAACCTCTTCAGAACCCACAAGTGGAGAACGGCAGCCCTAAATAATTGGGAAGCATAGCTATTGAGTCCAGCATATTATGGGTCCTCATGCAATTAAGTGGAGTGGAGGCACAGGAACGATTTGTTGACCTCCCTGGCTTTTTGTCTGCAGAAACCAAATTATAATATATACTTATGGCTGGACCATATTAGCAGTTTGGAGGGGGGATTCAATTCTTTATTCAGACTACATAGATTGCCTCTTACACCTGCCAGCAGTCTAGGTGGCGGGGGTGGGGGAGTGGGGGATTTGGGGAGATGGGGGGGTGATGAGGTGGGGGTGATGATCCTTTTACCCCTCAATAGAGGAAGTCACCCAGAATCAAAGTGGTGATCAAAAAATCACCAAGTATGGCTTTCCAACTCTTCCTCTTTAGCTGTCATCAATGGCGCAGAGGGATGAAGGAAGGGACAGGAGGGTGGGGTGGGCAGGGCACAAACGCTGTGGGGAGGGCTCCTCTTACCCTTCCCGATCTGTTTGCCATTTTTCCACCTTGCAATGGGCCCTGTGGCCTCCACTACTCTTCTTCCTGTTCCGTCTGGCTTCTGGCTGGGATTGTCTGATCGAACTCCATAAACTATGGAATCTCATACTCAATCTGCCATCTTGCCTAACCTCCTTGCCCACCTATGCTTGGCTGACATCACCCTCATCTACCTCAGCCCCAGCTCCCACTAGTCACCACTTTCCAAACCTCAAAGCTCCCATTAACGTTGTGAGTTATTTTCTCTGAATTGAAATGTTCCCTCCTGGAGGGAGGAGGGGGCTCACAAGATTCAAGACTCAAAAGCATACAGGACTCACAGGACCCCAGTCTAAGGCTACAAAGCAGCAACCAATGGCCGGGCCGGGTGGGGCGGGGCAGGGCGGGGTGGAGGAGCACCCTTGGGGATCTGCCTGCAAATTACAGAGCTCTTGGGGTGTTGTCACTTATGACAGTGATGCTTCTGCCTTTAAGTTACCCATCTTTCACAAGGAACCCTTCCTGCATGATGCTGTAAGTAACCCTAATAAATGGCTTGGTTCACAAAACTGAGTTTAGGTCTGTATTTGGGGCCTCATTTGGAACGAATAAAGGTTTTATCACCCTCATTCTTTTCTCTGGATCTTGTTCTTATGTTAATAAGAGTCTCCTTACTAAACCATCACTATCAAGCCCATGAATGTGCTGTTTCCTGCCAGAATTGTGACACATACCCCTTTCTTAATGTTGAAATTCCTACCAAATTACTCAATAGTGTGTGCTGTTACAGACTGAGACATGAAGTCTTTTGGAACGGATGTTCTCCTTTGAAAGGGTGAACTTTTAGGAAATGGACATGTTTACAAGTAAAGGTATTTGGTAATAAGATAGTAAATGGGAACTGTTTTCTCAGTGAACTTAGAAGAGTGCTTTCGTGTTTGGTTAGACTGGCTGGCAAAAAAAAAAAAAAATGCAACCCCAACAGGGGAGACTGAGGCAGGGAGACTGAAGCTGGAGGCCAGCCTGGACTACAAGGTAATACCCAGTCCTCTCATCTTGGTCTCCAGACCTGGGAATCTCAATAAAGGATAATGTCAGTTTGCTTCCCATTTCCAAACCACAGCTGCTAGTGAAAGGAACTCATACGGTCTGGTGCCATAACAGGACACATTGCTTTCAAATTCATCCCCCTTCACTCTTTCTGTTTCTGATAAAACATCGTTGACTTTCACCCTCCCTCCCACTAGTTAATGGTGTATCCATACCTGAAGGGAACTGCAATTACCACTGACAAATGTTTTAATTAATAATGATAACAATAAAAGAATACATTAAAAGTTACCCCCCTGAACACAGCTTTCCATCTTCACCCATAGCCTTTCTGGGTGGGAGAAAGGGCGTGGAGCTAGCCACATGTGTTGGGAATGGTGGTCTAGCCTGCCCTCCTCTGAACCACCGTCATCACCTCTGACCATTCCACAGCACCACAGGCCTTCATTTCTACACATGTGTGAAGTGTTCTGAACTTGTTAACATCTGGACATTCCTGTGGGAAGGTTGTATATTTAAATGTCATGCACGAAGAGCTGTAGTCCAAAAAGACTGAGCACAGCTGCTCCAGTGGGAAAATAATGGGACTCCTGTCACATCAGGGAAGTCCCCAGAGAAGCTCTGGTACAGTTTGAGAGAGTTCTTTATTATAATAATTACATTATTATATCCCTGTATTTTGAGTGGGTCTTAGCTATAGCACGTCATTTCTCCATTTCCCCCTGGATCATATGACACGGTTTTCAAAAGCCCAAGGTTGTTAACTAGTCCCATTTCCTTCATCTCCCTCTCGCTCTCAAGCAGAATACACCAAATTAGGCTATTTTCAGTTGTTTGAATTCATCAGTCCAGGCTTTCTGGTGTTAGCAAATGCGGCCATTTTAACGATTCCATTATCATAGTGTGCTCACGAAAGTTCTTTTTTTTTTTTTTTTAAAGCAAAAAAGAAGAATTCAGTTTAATAGGATACTGTTCTGAGAGGACGGCACTATCTACACTCCACAGAGGAATGTATTAAGGAGACTAGAGATAGAAGCCATTCTTGTATTATGGCTTTGTGTTGTTGTTGTCTTATATATAAAATACATTTTAATTTAAAACATTTATATGTGTGTGAGAGATATTTGTTATAGCTAAATTGATCCAATTTGGATATTCATGACTTCTTACTTTTTTACATAATATTTATTATTTAGGAATTTCACATCATGCATGCCAAGCCCACTCATTTCCCAACCCTTTCATGTCCACCCTCCACCCCTGTAACCTCCCCATCAGAATAAAATAAAAAAATAATAAAAATTAAGATTATAAAACAAAAGGTGCATCTCACCGACCCCTGGTGGCAATGACCTGCTCCTCCATCGATGCCAGCCTTCTCCTACACCAGTCTCAGTTGTCTCTGTACTTGTACCACTCTGCTCCTCCGTCTTTCCCATGGCTCCATCACATATCTGTCTGTGGTAGTGGCACTAGGTGCTGCAGTGTGCCTTGAAGTACACCCTTTGGAGATCCTGTGCTCTGGTTTCCTCTGGACCAGCTCCAGCAGGTCACAGATGAATAGATGTTATAGCAGGTCAACCCAAGGCCCTAAGTGTGTGCCTGAGTGGTAGCTGAGTTGGTGAGCCTGGCTGTCCATTGGGCCTTTCCTCCCTGTGTGCGGTGCCCACAAGGAGCAGGGGCAGTTTGCCTGCACCTGTGCCATCAGGACCAGCTCGCCTCTGCCCATGTCACTACAGTCAGCTCTCCCACTCTGCCCCAGTGAGGAGCGGGTCCAGCTCACCCACACCCATGCCATAAGGACATGGTCTTATGAACCTGTGAGCAGACATTTTTGTCATTACCATGTCCAAACTTTCAGTTTACTCTCTCCATCTCTCATTCTAGTGTTTTTTTTTTCATTTTTCAAAAATAAAACAGCTGGAATGGAGAGATGAGTGGAAAAGAGATATTACAATTCAGCAACTGGAGACTGTCTTCGTGATACTTTGTAAAATTTCCTAGTGCATATCAATTTTGCATGAAATTAATTGATGTTTTCAATGTTTTGTTTTACTTCATTTTTTTACCTTTTTTGAGACAAGGTCTTACTATGTATTCCTGGCTAACCTGTGAACTCTCTAGGTAGATCAGGATGGCCTCAAACTCACAAAGATCTGCGAACCTCTGCCTCTTTAGAAGCTGGGATTAAAGGTGTATACTACTAGACTGGGATCTAGCTGATGTTTTTAATGACAAGTGTAGGAAACACGGATGGAACTTTCTATCCACTTTATTCAAGTCCTGAGGTGAAAACAGTCAACAAGGTTAGTTCTCGAACTGTAGTATGTTTTTGCTTTCTACAAAAGCAGACACATAGGTGGTAAGTTAGCTCTGTAAAGGGACTTGCCGGGGTCTGGCCTGGTTAGCTGCAGCAGAGGTCTCGGAGGTACCAACTGTGCAACGAAGCTGTGACTGGGTAGGACAAGCCAAGCACCACTATGTAGCAGTGTGCAGAATACTGTAGTCAGGGGCCACATTAGAGATGGGAGAAGATGCTGAAGAAGTCTGCATTAGAAGGGACTGGGAAAGCTCCCCACAAAAAGCTCACTGGTAGTAGTTGCATAGGGATAGCTGTTTCTGTACCTGTGCCTTGGGGACAGAATGGTCTGTAGCATTGTGCTGATCAAAAAGCAAGGCTGGTCTGAAAGCCCTCTACCAGACAGGTGTGACACATGCACAAACCAAAGGTGACCTGTGTGCAGATTAGAGAGGAAAACGGAAACCCAGCTCAGAAATGGACTGTTATAAACATGAGACATGAGGATTGAGATACATAAGAAAGAAGACTATCAAGGCAAGACTTCTGATTGAGTATACACTTTGAACATTCTTCCAACCAAGTTCTGATCTGAACCTAGAAATGTGAACCACAGCTTCAGACCTTCAGGAGCATCTTCTTCCTTACTCAAAACCAAGAAGGAAAAAGATGCCACATCTCTGTACTTATTTGTAACACACTGCTTGAAAGCAGAGGTTTGTCTATGTCCTTGCTTAGAGGCAACTGGCAGAAATCCCATTAAAATTACCTTTAAGCAGCCACAGAGTCAGGATCTACTGGCTCCTATAACAGGAAATCAAAACAGGATGTACCCGGCAGTTATATGTACCCGGCACTGCTGGTTTCAAGGTCTCAAACTCCATTCTTTAGTCTCTCTCCTCACCTTGTACTCTGGTCCCTGTCTAGTTTTCTATTGGTGTTTAACAACTAGTTCTCCAGAGAAGGAATTGTGTCATTGAATTTATAAAAATTTACTGCAAATCTTATGTATATAAGTAATGAACAACACATTTTTTTTAGTTTCATGTGGAATTTGTTACTTCCTTTGATTAATATATTTTACTTTATCAAATAACTGAAATGATTTATTTTTATTTAACATTATATGTATGTGTGTGTTGTTGGGGGATATGTGCACATAAATGCAGGTGCCCACAGAGGCCAGGGACATCTGATACCCCTAGAGCTGGAGTTCAGTTGATTATGAGCCACCTGAAGTAGGAAATTTACCTCAGGTCCTATGAAAGAGCAATATTTGTACATTTAACCACTGAGTCATCTCCCTAGCCCCATTTTAAAGTTTCTAATATGCTAGCTGTTATACTGTCTACTTTCACTGACTTTGTTTTGCTTATACATTACAATTGTTTATGGTTTGTTTTTGGGGAAGATCTTACTATGCAACCATTCCTGGTTTGAAACTTACTGATTAAGCTGATCAGCCTCAAAGTTGTAGCAGCCCCCTCTCCCCAGCCCCCTGTCTGCTAGGATCTCAGATATATGCCATTATACTTAAGGGATTTTATTTATTTATATTTATTTTATGCGTATATGTGTTGTTGTTGTGTTAGGTACCTGTACTTCTTAGTATGGGTGTATGCATGGGTGTGGAGTCCAGAGATTGATGGCAAGTTTCTTTCCTTGATCACATTCAACCTTTTATTTCTTGAAATAGGGTAACTATGCAATCTTGGAGCTCCCAATTCAACTAGACTGCCTGACCATGAGCATCAAGGATCTACCTGTCTCCTTCACTCACTCACTCACTCACTCACTCACTCACTCACTCACTCACTCACTCACAGCCCTGGAGATATGGCCAAGAATCACTGTTCAATGTGCCTGACTCTCTGGTGTTTTGAATCTTCATACTACGCATTGTGAAAAAACATCTTTTTTGAACTAGGCCAGACTTCTGTGACAGACTACTAGAAGTCCTTTTCACATTGTCATTTCACACACTGATCTCCTTCACATCCACTATCCAATCTATTCCCCATTGTTATGGCAAGAGACACTCTGCATAAAGAAAGAACCAATGCTTTAGGCCAATATACATTTTCTTTAAGGAAATCTAGAAGAATGGTTATATGTTAATATGATCGTGCTTCTGTTTCTAGTGGGATGAAATAGGATTAACAATTTATGATTTTTGATTATTGTTTTAAAATAAATTTCCAGGGACATTGGCAAACTCCCTTTTCAGACAATAAGCATCTGCATGTTGCAAATTTGGAAGAGATTAGTACTAATTTCTAATTTCTCTGAGAAATTCCTTTGCTTAGAATTTAGGCTGACATTTAGGTTAGAAATCCTAAAATGAATTAATAACAGCTCACCATTTCTGTCCTTTGGTTCTAAATAAACCATGATCCTAGAATTTTTGTTTGTGTGTGGTTGGAGAAGATATAGGAATGGGTTTACAATTAAGATGACCACTCCTTACTGCCTCCCATTACATGAAAATGTATATTAGAAATATGGCAGGTATTACACACCTTGAAAGGGTCCTCAAAGTAGGCCCTGGATTTGAACTAGTTTTTCTGCTTTGTTCATATAACAGTTCTCTATTGAGCTCAAAGGTACCTTGTAAGTAGTTTGCTGTGAGGGAGGGCTCCAGGGTAATGAGGAGAGTTAATATATCACACCCACTATATTGCCCCAACTGGTTGTAGCCTGAGTGCCTCTAGCACAGCTCATTTTCCTATTGTCGTCCCTACCCTAGTAATGGAGAGGTTAATACAAGCCAAGCCTCAGATTCATTAGATGTTCCTCTAAAGGGGAAGCTGCCTCTCTTGTATCAATGTGACTTTCATCCCTCTACTGTCACTGTCCTGAGCTTCATAGTTTTGTGCCTGATTCATTTGCTTCTTCACTATGTTTTAACCAGATTTCCCTTCCATGCCTTGCCAGTGGGCCACTCTTTTCCTTTGATATGCTGTAACACCTTGGTGACATATCTACAATCTCATTAAAAGTGCATGCTGATGCCCAGTACCTCTGTGCTATGAAACTTCTTTATCTGATATTAAACAGAGCATCTGGTTGGTACATTACATAACAAATCAGCATCAATGTATATTAAATAGAGGCAATTTACACACACACACACACACACACACACACACACACACACACACACACACAGACCTAAAACTTGTGTAGAGTTTCTCCCTCTAGTTATGTTTTCTTGAGACTCCTTGGGCTCCTTCTGTGCTTTCTGTCACACCTCTATCACAGGTGTATATTTTTAGATTTATGGATCTAGCAGAGGTTACAAGACTAATATGTTCTTATGGCCCTTACTAAGACTTAGAATTACCTTCTTGCTCTCCCGCAAAGAACAATAAGTATTGTGATTTGGTGTGCCCCAGATAGAAAGCCAAGGGTGACATTTCTTCATAAAATCACCACAGAGCCAGGATTCCCATTATTCTTTTAGGTCAAAGGCTCACTTCTTATCTCCTGTAAAAAGATTTAAGATGATTTTTGGAAGCAACTCTTGAATATTTGCAGATGATGGAAATGGAGAAGATTCCCAAGAGCTCAAAGCTTTTATCCTAGCATTAAAATGTTGTTGCAGACAATGTTTCTAAGAGAGACTGCCAAAAAATCTCATGAACCAGGTCTTCCCTACAAAGACGACTAAAATGGCATTGCAGTACAGGGTAGAATGCCGTCGTTTTATGTTTGGAACTATGTCAAAAAAGTGTATACTTAATCACATGTTCATTTGTGTAGTATATGCATCTATGTATGTACATATGTGTGTGTGTGCTTGCCTCTGCATGCCCATGCAGAGTCCAGAGGCCGACATCAAGTGTCTTCCTCTATTATTTTCCATCCACCTTGTTTTTTTTTTGTTGTTATTGTTGTTTTTATTTTCAGGCAGGATCTTCACTGAACCTGGAGTTTGTCATTTAGGTTAGACTGGCTTGTCATCAAGCCCCTGGGTTACAGACCCATAAAGTCACAACTAACTTTTATGCAAATGCTCTGGTCCTCATGATAATACAGCAAGATCTTCACACACTGAACCATCTCTTCAGCCCTGAAGGGATTTTTTTCTTCAAGTGCTGAGAATGTAGCTGTCCTTTACTCTCCATGGAAAATTGTTTCAGTCATCCTATTGATGCCAAAATCTGTGCATCCTCAGGCCTCTTTTCTAAAATGGTATAGTATTTGCATATAACTTATGCAAAGCCTCATGTGTACTTGAAATTATCTCTCAAAGACTTGTGATCCCCATCTAATATAAAGGCTAAATAAATAGTTGTTGTCTTCTGTTGCTTAGTGAATGTGGCATGGGAAAAAGTGATACAGGCACAAGCTTTTAGAAAAAAATACATGTTTTATCTGTAGTTAGTCCAATCCACAGATACAGAACTGTTGGAATCAGAGAGTCAACTAGTATGTCAATCAAAGGGACACCACACTTCTTGTTTCTCACTAGCAAATAGTGGAAACAGCTGTTTTCAAAATGATACAAATGATATGGAAAATAATTAGGTCTCAACACAAATAAATTTCTGAAAATACTGAACAGGAAACCTTCTGTGACTCAGAGTGTACTCAAAGATTCATAAATGAAGACACATCACCATACTGCCTATCCTAAGGTCTTCCATGTGGATGATGAAGATTATTCCTTCCTAACAATTTATTCCCCTTCCTTATGTTTATGGCCACTGACAGTGCATTGGCTGAAAGCAGACTATGCTGTCTTCTGATTCAGAGCCTTATTGCTGTTTCATCCTCCTGACTCTGACCTGCTGGGTGGCTGATTTTGCATTGAGTTAAATACCTGGCCTGTGTGCCTAAAACCAATCCCTGAGTCTGATCCTTCTCTTTGCTCAGAAATCAGAAACACAAGAAAAATTAGAAGGGTGCACAAGAAATGAATCACATTTCTTGTTTCTAGAAAAAGAAATTAGGTGTCTGAGGAAAAGGCAACAAAAATTTTGATATTTTGATTTTTGCTATATACATTTAGTTTTAAAATTGCATTTATTCTTGTGTGTGTGTGTATGTGACTTATGTGACTGTGTGTGTGTGTGTGTGTGTGTGCAATGTCCTAAAAATATTCTTGCCTTGCCTTGCTTTCAAAGGATTTTAAACCACTAACTACCTGCTCCAACTGCTGCTCTCTGCTGTACCCTGGACTTTTCTCAGCTGTTTGTCCTAATTAGTCATTTGCTTGTTTGTTTCCCACCAAGAACTGATCTGTCATGAATTCCCTTAGGACCAACAGTCTATCAGGACATCACAAATGGCAATAAATTAAGCTGGCCCCACTTTATTCTGGAAACAACATCTTTACCAGAAAGCCCCTGAGAAATATCTGGAGCTGAATAACTTTGCAGAGCTCAGAAATCATCTCACTTGGTTCCGTGCCCAGAATGCATCAGGAGAGCACAAGCTGGGGGGATTAGTCATTGTACGTTTCTCTGTACCTGACCTCTCTAGCTTCTCCATCATTGGAAGAAAAACATTCCTGTTAGGAAACTGTCACACAGTTGTAGTATTTCCTGTGGGTGCCTTACATTTTTCCTAAAATAAGCAAACCAATCTTCCAAGATGTGTTTTTTTTTTCTGCCAAGATAATGTAGTTTGGAAAAGTATCTTCAGAAAGTTTCCCAGGCAACTAAAAAGTTGGCAAGATATCACTGAGAATAATATGAAAATAATGAGTGGAGGGAGGAGGTGGTGAGAGCATTTCAATGTAATCTAAAGAATGCCCACAATGTCTGAGGCTCCATGAGGGCTAGAATGTAAGCTGTGCCAGAGAAATGGTTATAAATGTACAAGGAGATGGTAAATGAAAACTTCTGCCAAACTCAGGAAGGGAGCTGAGAATGGAAAACAGCAATACACAAGACCAAGACAAGAACCATGGCGCTAAATGGTAATTAGTGGCTGCATATTATACAAAGACGTAATATTCCCCTGATACAAAGGGGCACCTGCAAGGCATTACACATTAGCCTGCTAATGAGCATGTATTCATATCGGGCTAGTAAAGGGATAAGAAAAAGTGTTCCTGTCATTTGCTTTTAAAGCAGGCTGACAAGCAAATTCTATATTGTCCCCCCTTACCCCACCCCAGTTTGGATGGTTTTCTAGGCCTGTAAATCACATTCATCCTTAGAGATGGCATCTCTGGTTACATAGGTTACCACCAATGGGCACTTCATCTTCCATCATGTGCTCTATAAACCAGCAGACGGAGTCTTGAGACAGTTTGACAGAACATAAGCAAAAACTCAGTGTTCTTTTTGTAGGAAGTGGGGGTAGAACTTTCTTCCTGATGAGTAGCATTTATAAGTAGTTTAACAAAATCAGAACGATCACAGATATCTATCTGCCTTTGAACATGGGACGCAACAGCAATAGAAATTACTCCCTTTTCTTCCATTTACACCACATTTTAAAACATCAAGAGCAATCTGTCTTTAATGGAAGTAATCTGTGATGAATAACTACTTAAAAGTTATCATCTTTGTGACTTATTTTATTTCTAATGAACTTGCTTAAGCATATATTTGACATATGACACCCAGCACAGTGTATGTCTTTAAAACATGAGAGAATCGTCCAGTGTGAACCTTAACTGTATTTTAAAATCTGCTCAAGATATATCAAATTATAAATAGCAATTGTGTCAAAAAAAAGTAGTGAAAAAGGGATGAGGAATACAAACACTCTCAGAATAATCTTGGCTTTTAAATAAACATTGCATCTGATGCATTTGGCTTTAACATTCCTCTCTGAGTCTTTGTGGGGATTTTATAACTGTACTATAAACAAATTAGTAAATTACCATAGCAAGGGCTTCTAGGAGATAGAAGGTAAGCACTTCATAATGTTAAGCTGTGTCCAGGGCATGGGGCAGACAGAATGACAGTCCCCTCCCGATAGCTGTATCCCAATCTCAGGAACTCAAGAACATTGCCTATTGTGGCAAAGCATATCATGCAGATGTGATTAAATTGGGATCATGAGATGTGGACAGTACCCTGTAAGATCCTGGTGGATTCAGTTCCATCCTGAGGGTTCAAGAAGGAGGGAGACTTAGATCAAGTTCTCAAAAAGAGCAGTGACCATGGAATCAGAGGAAGAAATGTGGTCAAAATCTGAGAACCAGAAGGTGGCTTCTAAAGGCCAGAGAATATAAGGGAGCAATTCCTGCTCCCCAGCCTTCAGGATGAGTACGGCCCCACCCACACCTTGGTGTTAGCCCAGAAAGACTCAACAACAGACATTAGAGCTTCAGAATTGTTAAGGGAAGAAACACACAATATCATTTTAAACCTCAAAGTAGGCACTTGTATGAAATCAATAAATAAATCCTCTGAAAATAAAGTAAAAATTATCTCCTCACATCACTGATCTTGGTGTGCACATTTTCAAGCATATAACATGCAGAAGTGAGGTATCCTTGGAATGATATTCTATTTAGTCTGATTTTTTTTTCATTCAGCAGCTCATGACTATTTCCCTAAGGCCTATATACAAATTTCTTTATTTGCTTTGGGGACACAGACACATAATTCATATGATGGCATTTAAGGTGACTTTGGAAGTTAGTGGGAGGAGGGTGGAATTGGTGGTAGCAGAGAATTGATAAAGGCTATCACCATGAAGCCCAGGTTGATATCAAACTGCTGATCCTCTTGCCTCAGCTTTTGGATTATAAGTGTGCACCACTATGCCTGACTTAAGGGAATTTCTTCCTTTTCTTTTATAACTATAGACCATATAGGATGAACAACTTTACACTTTTACAACACTCCAAACAAGTAAGTTAATGTTGGAAAATGCAGCCCAAGAAATTCAAGCTGCTATTATGATATGTTTTATAG
The DNA here is from genome assembly GCA_030556225.1 of Cricetiscus sungorus. Lineage (NCBI taxonomy): Eukaryota > Metazoa > Chordata > Mammalia > Rodentia > Cricetidae > Cricetiscus > Cricetiscus sungorus. The sequence continues at coordinate 9,903,657 of JANBXA010000372.1, forward strand.
GTATATTTTCTTTTTCTTAATAATCTTAATTTTGCTCTCTTTCTCTTGTTCTCTCTCCTCCATCCTTCTCTTCCCATTTATTTTTTCCCCCTTGGGAAAGTGTTCCCTGTGTCTCAACTACCTGAACTCAAATTTCTGAATTCAAACTTCTGCTGCCCCAGACTCTATGCAGCTGGAACTACAGACAAACATATCACCCACCTTATTTATACTTTGTTATAGCTTATGCTTTAGAATCCCTCTGGGAGGACAGATATAAACAGTGAGCTCCAGGTGTATCGGTTAGATTTCTCAATGACAAAGACAGAATAGCTCAAAGAATGACCCAGGAACTGAAACACCACCTTAGGACATATCACTGACAATTTAGTCACAATCTTGACAACTAACTGATTATGCTGACATTGGATGTTGTGTCTGAGCCCTCTTCAGTGCAGTCTATGCAGTGGCAACTGAGCTCAGACCGTTGCTCCTGACCCCCACCTTCATTTCTTCTCTTCTCTTGGGGAAATGAATGCTTTTACCGGAGTCACTGTTTCCATGGGGCTCTCCACCCATTTCTTTAGTCACCTATTTCTATTTGAGGATGTGTGGCAGGTATAGCTCAGTGAGAAAACATCAACTATGCCCATGAGGGACCTGAGGGACCTGGAAAAGTGGGAATTTGACCTCTTCAGCTTAAATACTGGAATGTAGAGTTTGTACTCCTCAGAGCTACAATGGGCCTAAGTATCCAAAGGCAGAAGACAATGTTCAGACATCAGGCAAACAATAGTTATTTGTGTCTGCAGTGGGTCTTGAGCTTCTTGACTTTTCCTCCCGAAGACACCCCTGTGGAGTAAAAGTGGAAGTGACAGTAAGAAGTTGGGAAATGTATTTAAGCATGAAAAAAGATCTCCAGCATTTTTTAAATTAACATCGACTTATTAAACATTTCAGAAAATATCTTGTTAAACTTAAGGAGGAATCGTGGATGTACAGAGATTATCCTGAATTTGTTTTAAGTTGGTGGAAAGGTATTAAGAATTTTGAGAGGGAGAGGCATAGATGAAATAAGATTGTCCTTGTGTGCACTAAAGTTGCAGTTGGGCAATGGGAGCCAAAGACTTATAATGCTACTTGTATATTTATTTTTAAAAATTGCATAAAGGAATGAAGGAGAAATTGTGTAGAATTGTATTTACTTGGGGACATATTAATTCCATCCCTTTAGAAAGTTAAAGAAATATCAAGTGATTTGCAATGAAGATTTGAGTGGGGTTTTCTCCATGGACATCAATCATCTTGTCAGCCATGAGCCAAGAGCATTTGTTTCCACTGGGCAAATGTTGAAATGAGCTTGGCTGTTCCTTATGTCTGTTTTCCCATATGATTTTAAAAAGTAAAAGTAGTTTTAGCTTCTGAAGGAATTAGTTAACACATATTGGCTTTTTGTCATTTAAATTTATACCATCAACTTCAAACATTTGATCAACATACTTGTCTTTTCATGTTAAAGCAAACAAACAAACTAGAATATCCTTTGGAGAAAAAAAGAGCATAAAATCCAGAATTTTCTCTTCTTTTAGTCTTTATTCCAAGACTACTAACAAATGGGTCACACCTTGATTCCTAGCTTTTCTGGCAGTGTAAATTGTAGGCTGGTAATCCTTTGCTCTATGTCTAAATGACATATATAAGTGTGTACATAACATGTTTCTCTTTTTGTGACTGGGTTACCTCATTGAGGATGTTTTCTTCTAGTGCCATCCATTTGCCTGCGAATTTCAAGATTCTGGTGTTTTTTTCCCCACTGAGTAGTACTCCATTGTGTAAATGTACCACATTTTCTGCATCCATTCTTCAGTTGAGGGGCATTTAGGTTGATTCCAGGTTCTGGATATTACAAATAATGCTGCTATGAACATAGTTGAACAGATATCCTTATTGTATGGATGTGCATCTTTTGGGTATATGCCTAAGAGTAGAAGTACTGGATCTTGAGGTAGACTGATTTCCATTTTTCCTGAGGAACAACCATACTGATGTCTAAAGTGGCTGTATGAGTTTGCACTCCCACCAACAGTGAAGTATACCCCTTTCTCCAGATCCAATCCAGTATAAACTGTCTTTGGTGTTTTGATTTTAGCCATTCTGACAGGAGTAAGATAGTATCTCAGAGTTGTTTTGATTTTCATTTCCCTGATGGCTAAGGATGTTGAGAACTTTCTTAAGTGTCTTTCAGCTATTTTAGATTCCTCTATTGAGAATTCTCTATTTAGTTCTGTACTCCCTTTTTAATTGGATTATGTGGTGTTTTGGTAACTAGTTTCTTGAGTTCTTTGTATATTTTGGAAATCAGCCCTGTGTCATATGTGGGGTTGGTGGATATCTTTTCCCACTGTGCGGGTTGCCATTTTGTCTTGTTGACAGTGTTCTTTGTCTTATAGAAGCTTTTCAATTTCAGGAGGTCCAATTTATTAGTTTTTTATCTCAGTATCTGTGCTACTGCAGTTGTGATTAGGAAGCGATCTCTGGTACCAATTCATTCAAGGGTACCTCCCACTTTCTCTTCTAAGAAGATCAGTGTGGGTGGATTTATGTTGAGGTCTTTGATCCATTTGAACTTAAGTTTTGTGCATGACAATAGACATGGCTCTATCTGAAGTCTTCTACATGCCAGCATCTAGTTATGCCAGCTTTCTTTTTTCCATTGTATAATTTTAGTTCCTTTGCCAAAAATCAGGTGGCCGTAGGTGGGTGGGTTAATATCAGGGGTTTCAATTCGATTCTATTGGCCTACCTGTCTATTTTTGCACCAATATTAAGCTGTTTTTAAGACAATAGCTCTATAATAGAGTTTGAAGTCATGGATGGTGATGCCTCCAGAAGTTCCTTTATTGTACTAGGTGGTTTGGGCTATAATGGGTCTTTTGATTTTCCGTATAAAGTTGAGTATTGTTCTTTCAAGGTCTGTGAAGAACTTTGCTGGCATTTTCATGGGGATTGCATTGAATCTGTAGATTGCTTGGCAAGATTATCATTTTTACTATGTTGATCCTATCTATCCAAGAGCATGGGAGATCTTTCTATTTTCTGGTATCTTCTTTAATTTCTGTCTTTAAAGACTCAAAGTTGTTATTATATAAGTCTTTCACTTGTTTGGTTAGTACAACCCCAAGATCTTTTATGTTGTTTGTGGGTATTGTAAAATGTGATGTTTCTCTGATATCTTTCTCAGACCATTTATGGTCTGTATATAGTAGTACTATTGATTTTTTTTTTAGTTAATCTTGTATCCTTCCACTTTGCTGAAGGTGTTTATCAGCTGTAGGGGTTTCCTGGTAGAGTTTTTCGGGTCACTTATATAAACTATCATATCATTTGCAAGTAGTGAAAGTTTGACTTCTTCCTTTCCAATTTGTAGCCCTTAGATCTCTTTTTGTTTTCTTATTGCTCTAGCTAAAACTTCAAGTACAATATTGAAGAGATATGGAGTAGACACCCTTGTCTTGTTCCTGGTTTTAGAGGAATCACATTGAGTTTCTCTCCATTTAGTTTGCTGTTTTGCTGTATATTGCTTTTTGTTATGTTTAGGTATGTTGCTGTTATCCCTGGGATAAAGCCTACTTGGTCATGGTGGATGATTTTTCTGATGTGTTCTTGGATTCGATTTGCCAGTATTTTATTGAGTATTTTTTCATCAATGTTCATGAGAGATATTGGTCTGTAGTTCTCTTTCTTAGTTGTGTCTTTGTTTGGCTTGGGTACTAAGGTAATTGTAGCCTTGTAAAAAGAGTTTGTCAGTGACCCTTCTGCTTATATGGAACACTTTGAGGAGTATTGGTATTAACTCTTTGAATTTCTGGTAGAATTTTGTACTGAAACCATCTGGCCTTGAGCTTTTTTTGGCTGGGAGACTTTTTGATGACTGCTTCTATTTCATTAGGGGTTACAGGTCTATTTAAATTGCTTATCTGTTCTTAATTTAATTTTGGTAAGTGATAGTTATCCAGAAATATGTCAAATTCCTTTGAATTTTCGAATTTTGTAGAGTATAGGTTTTCAAAGTATAATCTGAAGATTCTCTAAATTTCCTGAGTGTCTATTGTTATGTCACCCTTTTCATTTCTGATTTTGTTAATTTGCATGTTCCCTTTCTCTCTGACTTTTGGTTAGTTTGGATAAAGATGTGTCTATCTTGTTGATTTTCTCAAAGAACCAACTCTTTGTTACATTCATTCTTTGTATTGTTTTTCTAGATTCTACCTTATTGATTTCAACTCTCAATTTGATTATTTTCCTGGCATCTATTTCTCTGGTGTGAGTTTGCTCCTTTTAGTTCTAGAGCTTTCAGTTGTGCTGTTAATTCTCTAATGTAACTATTTACAGTTTCTTTATGTTGGCACTTAGTGATATGAACTTTTCTCTTAGCACTGCTTTCAAAGTGTCTCATAAGTTTGGGTATGTTGTGTCTTCATGCTCATTGAATTCTAGGAAGTCTTTAATTTCTTTATTTCTTCCTTGACCCAGGAATAGTGCAATTGTGTACTGTTCAATTTCCATGAGTTTGTAGGGTTTCTACAATTTGTGTTGCTGTTGAATTCTAACTTTAAAGTATGGTGAGCTAATAAAATACAGGGGATTATTCCAATTTTTTGCACCTATTGAGGATGGCTATATTGCTGAGTATGTGGTTGATTTTAGAGAAGGTTCCAAGTGGCACTGAGAAGAACATAAATTCTTTTGTGTTTGGATGGAATGTTCTAAAAATGTCTGTTAAACCCAATTGGGTCATAACTTCTGTTAATTCCTTTGTTTCTTTGTTAGGTTTCTGTCTGGCGGACCAGTCTAGTGTTGAGAGTGGGGTGTGGAAGTCTCCCACTATAAGTGTGTGAGATTTTATGTGAGATTTGAGTTTTAGGAATGTTTCTTTTATGAATGTGGGTGCCTTTGTATTTGGGGCATAGATGTTCAGAATTGATACTTCATCTTGATGGATTTCTCCTGTGATGAATAAGAAATGACCTTTTTCTTCTCTTTTGATTGATTTTAATTTAAAGTCTAATTTGTTAGATATTAGTATTGCTACAGCTGCTCGTTTCTCGGGTCCAATTGATTGGAAAATCTTTTCCCAACCCTTAACTCTGAGTTAACATCTGTCTTTGAAGTTGAGGTGTGTTTCTTGTATGCAGCAGAAGGATGGATTTTGTCATCATATCTATTCTGTTAGCCTGTGTCTTTTTATAGACAAGTTAAGACCATTAATATTGCAAGATATTAATGACCATTGATTGTTAATTCTTGTTAATTTTGGATTTGGTGGTGGTGGTGGTAGTATGTGTGAATTACCCCCCCCATTTTTCTTTTGGCTGTTGGTAAAGTGGGATTATCTATTGCCTATGTTTGTGTTGGTGTAGTTGACTTCCTTGGGTTGGAGTTTTCCTTCCAGAACTTTCTGTAGGGCTGGATTAATCAGTAAGTATTGTTTAAATCAGGTTTTGTCATGGAATATCTTGGTTTCTCCATCTATAGTGATTGAAAAGTTTCCTGGGTATAGTAGTCTGGGTTGGCATCCGTGGTCTCTTGGCGTTGGTAGAATAGTGTTGGTAGAATATCTATCCAGGACCTTCTGGCCTTCAGAGTTTCCATGGAGAAGTCAGGTGTAATTGTGATAGGTTTGCCTTTATATGTTACTTGGCCTTTCTCCTTTGCTGCTCATAATATTCTTTCTTTATTCTGTACATTTGGTGTTTTGATTATTATGTAGTGAGGGGAATTTTTGTGGTCCACTCTATTTGGTGTTCTGTAAGCCTCTTGTACTTTCATTGGCATGTCTTTCTTTAGGTTGGGAAAGTTTTCTTCTATTATTTGGTTGAATATATCTTTACACCTTTGAGTTGGGTTTCTTCACCTTCTTCTATACCTATTATTCTTAGGTTTGGCATTTTCATAGTGTTCCATATTTCCTGTATATTTTGTGTTATGGATTTGTTGGACTTAAGATTGTCTTTGGTCAATGAATCTGTTTCTTCTAATGTATCTTCAATTCCTGAGATTCTCTCTTCCATCTCTTGTATTCTGTTGGTTGTGCTTGCATCTGAAGTTCCTGATATTTTACCCAGCTTTTTACCCAGATTTTATATTTTCAGCATTCCCTCAGTTTGTGTTTTCTTTATTGTCTCAATTTTAGTTTTCAGGTCATAGACTGAATTGTTTCCTTCATCTGTTTTGTTTTTTTTTTTTCTTGACTTTTCTTGCTTTCTTCTTTCTTTAAGAGATTTGTTGATATCTTGCTCTTTTTTTGTTTGTTTTTCCAATTTTTCAAAGGATTTTTTGTTTCCTCTTTAGTGTCTCTATCTTCTTCATGAAGTTGTTTATAGGCTGGTTGTCTACTGCTTCATCTGTGTTAGGATGTTCAAGTCTTGCTGGTGTGGAATTCTGAGATTCTAGGGGTGTCATTCTAGGGTTGATCTTTCTGTTGTTGACTGTGTTCTTATACTGTAGTCTAACCATCCTTTCTTCCAGTGCATATCGGTGGGGTTTCTCTCTCTCCTGGTGAGTTCAGGACCAAGGTTCTCTTCTGCTGGGTGCAAGAAGGTCCAATACTATAATGGCTCTCTTGGTCCAATGGGCAGAGGTAGGACTAGGGTGCTAGCAGACTGTGGATGGGTTGGTCTGCTGGGACCAGTTACCCTGTGCACAGTCCCCAGGCCTCAGGAGGCTCTGAGAAGGACCCTGGAAGGCAGGCCATAAACAGGCCCAAGCTTATCTCCTACCATGGGCAGAGGTGGAACCAGGACTGGCAGACTCTAGGTAGGCCAGTCTGTAGGGATGGGTCTCTCTGTTTAGTCTCTCTTTAATATGGTATGCATCACTACTATTCAACCATGCTACTAATATCACAAAGGCAACCATGGGATGAAATGCAAATCAGTGGTAGTGACTGTGTCCCAGCAAAACTTTAGTTATTAAAGAAAAAAGTCTGATGAACTCTATATGGTATGATTTACTAATGATTTTTGTTTCTAAAAACGTTTTGGTTGTTTTGGGAAAGCTGTTCTGCAAAGTTCAGAGACAGGGAGGAAAATAGAAACCAAGAAGTTGAGAGGACAGAATACTATCACAGAAACCCTGTGTGTGTGTGTGTGTGTGTGTGTGTGTGTGTGTGTGTGTGTGTGTGTGTGTTTGATGTGGTATTTTGAATGAGATGTCGGATAAATTTATCTTCCTGTATCTGAAGAAAAAAGAAATATTGTAAAAGGTGCATCAGTCCAGCTATTGATCTGAAAAGCCTGTAGTTACCACTTTCTCCAACCTTTTTGAAATAAGAAAGTCTCTTGAAAGTCTGCCGCATCCCAATCACCTGGCATGATGCACTCAGGCAGTATCCTGGACAGCCCAGGGTCCTATGTCTGCTATGTCACTAAGTAGACTGCACACAGGTGCAAAGGTCTCTATAAGAAGCAAATTCCACCCACCTTTCCTCTCTCTCTCTCTTTCTGCCATCTCTCTGAGGAGGCAGACAGATCTCTGTTTCTTCCCATCCCTTTTTTTCTCTCTCTTCTCTCTCCTTTCCCCTACTCCCTTCCCTTCTCAATAAAACTCTCTATGTAAGTTTTGCCTGATGATGTGTCTATCCCCCACCGTGGTCCCACCTCTCACAGTATCATAATACAAAGATCCTTGATTTCAGCCTGTGACTACCTTTGCTTCTGGAGACCCTTCTGGACTGTCCTTTCTAGTCATGCTGCTCACCAACACTCTTGCTCACCCGATTCTTCACAATTACCCACTTTTTTGGGAAAAAAATAACCCTTCCCCCAAATTGTGTTTTCTTTAAGCCTTTCCACTTTTGAGCATTATTTTTTTTTCACTTGGCTTTCTCCTCCAGATTCCACCATTATTATCATCAGCCTTACACAAGTATTTATTTTTCTCTAAGCAATTCAGTTTTTCTGTCTTAGTGTTGTGAAATGCTGTGCTGTGGCTGGACATGTCTACATCCACAGTGAAACCAGAGCAGTCATGGTGACTGGCAGGAGACTCTCACAAGATCTGGCTTGTTTCTCTTCCCTGGAAGGAGGGAGGGACCATCAGCTGCTCCCTACCAGAGAGTACAGCCACACCTACCTTTATTCTGCTCTGCTTTCTACCAGATGTATGTAATCTTTTCCAAGCTGCACATGCCTCCAACAGGTGGTCAGGAAGCTAAATGATGAGGGACTGCAGCTGCGGAGAGGTGGGACTTTATGGCTGGGCAGCTACTGGAGTAACCCTAAATTCCTATAGGTAACCCGATAAACTCATAAGTCCATCAATCTAGATTTGGATGGAATTGTTTCTAATTGCCATCACCATTTGTGTCCTAGGTGACTAGAAATAGACTCTGCAGAAAAAGTAATGCAATTAGCAAGGAGTTACTTTGGAATAAAGCTTTCAAATGTGATCCTGACAGGCATAGGAATTGTATGACAAACATCTGACAAGCAATAGGGGTGGCAGAAAACACATGCACTGGGACAACAGGATGGCTTTGTAAAGCACAGTTATCAGCATGTGGCTAAGTAAAAAGCTTACAGATAATTTCAGTGCTATGGGAAGAGGTTTCTGTGTCAGTACAAGGATTCCATATTGCCAGACTTGGTTGGGTTCAATAAATCTCTTTCATTGTTGCAGTCAGGGCCTTGTATTTTCTTTCTTTGTTTCAAAGTCTCAGCCTTAGTCATCAGTGTGTAGAGAAAGGTGTCCATAATGTCACAATAGGATTTATCAAATGTTACTGGTAAATCACCACCCTTTACACATTTTATGATCAAAGAGGGTCAGGTCTTTATTTGTGTGCTGTGAGTTTTGGGTAGTAATTTTACTTTTGAGAGACAAACAAGGGTTTAATTTCAAATTCCCTTATAGTAAAATTTCAAAATATACTTTGTAAAGTTTTGGTCACCAAATGTAAATATGCAAATTAAATTTCCAAAGAAGTTTCTGCTTTCAGCAACCAAGTCATTTTTTTAATAGGACTGGTTGGGTATAAGGGAAGACAAAACCAAAAGCAAACCAAAACAAAAAGACAGAAGAGAGTTCTAAAGCAGTACACATTGTGGGGAGTTTCAAAGTTCCTTCAGAACTCCAGTTGTGGTGGAGTGGCCAGAAAGAGATTGCCCTTAGCCATTTCCTCTTTCCCTGCTCCCTCTGGCAGAGTGCAAGACATGACACTGTAGTGAACAGGATGAATGAGACAGAGGTACAGGCTCCCTTGAGGGTTACAAAAGACATCAGCAGTAAGAAATTAAAAAGGCCATAAAGGAAAGTGCTCTGGTAACAGATAGTAAAGATAGACGAGGACAGGTTTTAATATGCCTCGAAACTTACTTTGTGTTGTCAGTCTGTGCTGATCTCAAATTCTGCTGAGTCTTCTACTCAACAGAGACACGCCCTGAGAGAATTGTGGCCACTGGTATCTATCTTTCTTATGGCTCTAGAATATTAAAAAATAAATAAAGAAAGAAACAGAGAGAGAAAGAGACAAATAAATGGTGAGCCAGTTGTGATGACACATTGCTATAATTCCAGAATTCAGTAGAATTAGGCAGGAGGATTATGACTTTGAGACCAGTTTAGGTGATGTAATGAGATCCCCATTCACAAAACAAAACAAAAAAAGGTCATAATGATAGTAATAAAAGTAAATAAAATAATCATAATTAAGTGAAAATATGATAGTTATCATAACCACAAATCATGAAAAGTATACACCCATCCTGTATATCGACTTCATTTCCAATGATGGGACAAACAATACAGTCTGTAATAAATTTATGTTGGAAATCTTATCAATATCTCTATAGTAATGTGTAATTACTCAGTAAAACCTCACAGTTGAGTCTCTTTATGAAAGACATATCCAGGCTAATCATTTTCCTTTGACATTCCTCCTTCTCCCCTTACTTTATGATCATCTTTTAGAAACCCAGACTAGACTATAGATGGCCTAAGAGGAATGACCTTGTCATGTTGTAGAGCAAGATCATGAGGAGACAGAGGTCAGGTGTTGGCTAGCCCTGTTACGGCATGACACATACTCCATATCAACTGAATGGAAGGAACAAGTTAGAGAGGGGGTGTAAAGCAGGGGAGCATGAAGGAAAATGACACCTAAGGAAGTATGATGCTCAGAGTAGATTTGGACCTGGTCCTAGTGCCCTGAACAGTTCTGGCAGCTCCTGAAATTATGATGGGGTGTGGAATGATAAGAAGAGCTAAACTCTTAGTTAGCTTCTCTGTGAAACTCTTGCTTGGCTCATCATGCTTTATTTTCATATTTTACTTTCTTAAAGGCTTTATTCCAATCCTTAGTGACTGCCACAACAACATTTACTTTCAGAAACTGTTTGAAGTAAGCATTGTTTGGGGAAATATGTCCAAAGAGAAAGACCATTATCCTCTGAAAATATCCCCCACCCAGCATCAAAACAAGTTTTTGGCCTGATGTCTGGGATAAACAAGTACAGGGATCTGGAAGTAGAAGTAGAAGAAATGAATAATCCTGAAAAACTCATTCAAAATATGAAGTCACAAAGTCAAGGAAGAACCAGGCAGTAGTGGCTCACACCTTTAATCCCAGCAGTTGGGAGGCAGAAGCAGGTGGATCTCTGAATTTGAGGCCAGCCTGGTCTACAGAGTGAGTTCCAGGACAGCCAGTGCTTCACAGAGAAATTATGTCTCCAAAAAAGAAAAAAAAAAATCAGTGAATAATAAACTGAGGAGACAGACTAAAGGTACCAGCAGTTGAGGGCCAGCCTGACACTCAGCCGGGTTTCACTGCACTCCCATAGCTCATAGCGAAGAGGTGGCTTGAATGTGAAGGGCCTCAAACACAAGTGGAGGAACCATACAGGCTCATTGTGCGTATAGCTTGGAGCAACACATTTCAAGTAGAAAAATGTGCAACACACCTGACAGGGACACTTGCATAGAAAACAAAGTGCTAGGGCAAGTCCAACTTTTGTAGGTTAATGTTTGGGTGTCTAGTTGACAAGGGGTCAACTAGTTACCCTTGACTATGACTAGTCATGGTTAACTTCCATTGTGAAACTAATTTGATTTTCAAAACCTAAGGTATCCATAAGGCACATCTTTGTTCATTTTTGTGAGGATGTTTACAGAGAGGTTAATTGAGGAGGGAGAGAAATTCTGAATATGGGTGGCCTTGTCCCACAGGCCAAGGTCCCTAAAGGAATAAGAAAAGAAAAAAGAGGCCAGCTGTCCATAAGCATTCATTTTTCTCTGCTTACTGGTTGGCAACAAGGGCCAGACTTCTGCCACTCCCATGTCTTCCTCCCCATTTTCTGAGCCATGAGCCAAAATAAACCCCTCTTGATTTAGGCCGCATGTAATTACAGTGAGGAGTACAGGAACTAATGCAGTACAAAATGGAAAGGCCAGTGCGTACAGGAACTGTATGTGAGAAGGCTGTTAAATGATCTAGCTAAGGGACCATTTAGCAGTATTTCTTTTATTGGGATTCCCGGAACAATGCACTCTAAGAAAGACTGGAATGGAAAGACTTCAGCACTCCATTCCCAAGAGATAATGCCTGAGAGTTGTGACAAAAAGAAAAATGATAGTGCAAGGTGTTCTTCAGTAGCCACCATTTGCATGGCCAGCAAAGTCATGTGTTTGCTTCTTAGCTCTCGCCCCTGCCCTAAAGAGGAGAGTGAAAGCTGTAACTGGCTGGCATGACTTCGGAGAGGCCAGAAACATCATGGCATAGCCACACTTGCCCTCAAAGAGTCTTATTAGTCAGCACCACTTGGGGAGGTGGGAGACCACAGGAAAATGGTGGATGAACAACTTGGGGGAAGATTCCAGAAGAAAGGTCACTTGTAAAATGGAGAATCAGTGTGGATTATAATTTATCATACTCTGAAACAGAAAAAAAAAGATATGAGTCAGATCAAAACCAAATGCAACTGAAGAGCTATGAACAAATTTGAACCCAGGCTAAAAAAATTTTTTTGGCTAAAAATTCCCCCAAAACACACATTGTCTGAATAATAAGAAGGTTATTTTTCAAGAAACATAACAAAGGAATAAGTTTCCCAGAGAATCCCCAGCACTGAAATTTCTCCCTCAGGGTCATTTCAGGGTGCTGTCATCAGAGGCTAACCCCATACACCTGGGTGGAGGGATTTCAGGGTGTTTCTGCCTATGAGTCCACTGATTTCTCATTTTTTATCAAAGCTCAAAGTAAAATTAATGCTAAGTTCAGTGACAGTAAAGTCTTTAATTCTTTTCTAGCATGAATCTTCAGCCTTGAAGATTGTTGTTTACAAATTTCTATCAGTGCATCTCCTATCAAAGCCATGCGTTTATTTCTATCAAACCAATGAAGGCTGTGTGTTATTTTTAAATCATTGAATTCCAAAGATTCTCACAGAAACTCTACTCCTTAATATCCCCTCCAAAAATGAATGTGATCTGGACATGATGGTGCAGGCCTGTAATCCCAGCATGTTGGCAAGCTAGGCAGAGGGATCATGAATTTGACACTAGTTTTGGGTTACATAGCAAGATCTTGATAACCATCTGCCCCTCCCCCACCCCCCAAAAAAACAAAAGCTTATTTTTATTTCTTCTGCTTAAAATCTTCTCATCTGTTCTCCTCATCCTGCCACAGCCAAGTTCAGTCCTTGTATCAGTATCATACTTAAACAGCTTAGGATTGGGTTTTGTTCTCTCTTGGGTCCTTGTCTATTTATATGATCTCTCACAGAAAGCTTCAAGAATCCTTTTCTCAGGGATTATAATTTTATGATATTTATTGACTCCAATGAAGAGTATAGTAACAATAATCAACTTTTACTATACTTTTCTTTATAGGTTAATGATTATTTTATTAAAAATAATTTAAAATGCTAAACCTTGATGAAGAGGAAAATACCAGGAAGACTAGATACATATGTTTGCCAATTTTTTCACCACTGTGTCAAATACTGGATAGAAACAATTTCATTGGGAAAGATGTTAGCTCACTATGGCAAAAGTTTCACTAGTGGCTGGATACCTCATTGTTATTGACCCTGTAGTGGGGTAGAGCATAATGGCAGAAGGAATGACATGTTGGTCCCCAGGAAGCAGAGAAATTCAGAGAAAGGGGGCCAGCCAAAGACATACCCTTCAACAGCACATCCCAGTGATTTATTTCCTCCAATTGCCCCTACTTTTTTATTTATTATTTTTTTTTACATGTCTATCCCAGTTCCCTCTCCCTCCCTCTTACCCTCTTACCCTCACATGCACCTTGACCACACTCTTCTCCCATCCCCCGCCCACATTCAACATGTAGGGCTATGCTATCCAGATTGGGTCATGTAAATCTGTCAAGTCATTTGAAGTAGGGACTAGGATTTCTCTCCCCTCTCTAGGTTAAGGGGGTATCCCTTCATGGGGGATGTGTCCACAAGGGCCTTTTGTGAATCAGGAATATATCCTGGTTCTACAGTCTGAGGTCCTTAGACTGCTCAATCCTTCTAGTAGAGATCCATATTCAGGGGGACTAAGTCAGTCCCAAGCTGGATTCCCAGTTATCAGTCTGGGGGACCCATTAGCTCCTCCTTGTTCAGGGCAGCTGTCTTTATATGTTTTTGCAACCTGGTCTTGTCCTCTCTCTCTCTCTCTCTCTCTCTCTCTCTCTCTCTCTCTCTCTCTCTCTCTCTCTCTCTCTGCATCTGGATTCTAGTTCGACTCAGTGTTTAGTTATGGGTGTTTGCTTCTGTTTCCAACAGGTACTAGATGAGGGATCCATGATGGTGGTGGATAAGTTACTTGTTGATCTCATTATCAGGGAAGGACATTTATGGTAGCTCTTCCACGGTTGCTCAAATTGTTAGTTGGGGTCAGTCTTGTAGGTCTCTAGGCCTTTCTTTAGGTTCAGTTTTCTCTTCAAACCAATAATGGCTCCCTCTTTTATGTTCTCTCTCCCTCCATCCCTCCATCTCTCTCTCTCTCTCTCTCTGTCTGTCTCTCTCTCTGTCTCTCTCTGTCTCTCTCTCTCTCTGTCTCTCTCTCTCTCCTCTCTCTCTCTCTCTCTCTCTCTCTCTCTCTCTCTCTCTCTCTCTCTCTCTCTCTTCTGTCTTATATCCCTATCCTGTCTCAATCTTCCAAGTCACATGTGCTTTCCTCTCCTCCCTTTTTCTTTCTCCTAGTTCTCTCTCCATTCACTGCCCCCCCACTTCCCATGTGCTCTGGGGACTTGTCCCTTCCCCCTTTTGTGAGGAACCATATATCAGTCTCTTAGAATACACCTTGTATCCTAGTTCCTCTGGTAGTGTGAATTATAGGCTGGTGATCCTTTGTTCTAGGCCTAAAATCCATATATGAGCAAGTACATACCATGTTTCTCTTTTTGTGACTGGGTTACCTCATTCAGGATGGTTTCTTCAAGTTCCATCCACTTGCCTGTGAATTTCAAGATTCCATTATTTTTTTCTGCAGAGTAGTATTCCATTGTGTAGATGTGTCACATCTTCTTTATCCATTCTTCTGTTGAGGGGTATCTAGGTTGCTTCCAGGTTCTTGCTATTACAAATAATGCTGCTATGAACATAGTTGAGCACATGTCCTTGTTGCATGGATGTGGATCATTTGGGTATATACCTAAGAGCGGGATTGCCAGGTCCTGTGCTAAACTAAACCCATTTTCCTGAGGAACCGCCATACTGATCTCCAAAATGGCTGTACAAGTTTGCACTCCCACCAGCAGTGAAGGAGTGTTCCCCTTTCTCCACATCCTCTCCAGCATAAGTTGCCATTGGTGTTTCTAATTTTAGCCATTCTGGCAGGAGTAAGATGGTATCTCAAAGCTGTTTTGATTTGCATTACCCTGATAACTAAGGATGTTGAGAACTTTCTTATGTGTCTTTCAGCCTTTTTGATTTTCTCTATTGAGAATTCTTTCTTCAGTTCCCATTTTTAATAGGGTTATTTGGTGTTTTGTTGACTAGTTTCTTGAGTTCTTTGTATATTTTGGAGATCAGCCCTTTGTCAGATGTAGGATTGGTAAAAATTTTTTCCCAGTCTGTGGGCTGCTGTTTGGTCTTGTCCACTGTGTCCTTTGCCTTACAGAAGCTTCTAAATTTGGGGAGGTCCCATTTATTAATTGTCAATCTTAGTGGCTTTGCTACTGGAGTTATGTTTAGGAAGCAGTCTCCTATACCAATTTGTTCAAGGGTACGTCATACTTTCTCTTCTCATAGGTTCAGTGTGGCTGGATTTATGTTGAGGACTTTGATCCATTTGGACTTGAGTTTTGTGTATGGCAATGTATCCTACATTTCCTAGATGTTTTGTGTTAAGGATTTGTTTGATTTATGATTTTCTTTGATCAATGAATCTAATTCCCCTAGTTTATCTTCTGTGCCTGAGATTCTGTCTTCCATCTCTTGAATTCTGTTGGTTATGCTTGCGTTTGTAATTCCAGATCATTTGCCCAGTTTTTCTATTTCCAGCATTCCTTCAGTTTGTGTTTTCTTTATTGTCTCTATTTCAGTTTTCAAGTCTTGAACCATTTCCTTCACCTGTTTAATTGTATTTTCTTGGCTTTCTCTACTTTCTTTAAGAAATGTGTTCATTTTTTCCAAATTTTTGCTTTTCTTCCATTTCTTTAAGGGATTTTCTCACATCTTTTTTGAGGACCCCCATCATTTTATGACGATAATTTTTAAATTGTTTGTTTCTGCTTCATCTGCTTTGTTGTGTTCCGGTCTAGTTGGTGTAGATTCCCTAGATTCTAGTGGTGTTATGTTTGTCTTTCTGTTGTTAGGTATTTTCTTGTATTGCCATCTTCCTATAGCTTCTTCCAGTAGGTGTTGGTGGGGTCTCTCCCTCTCTTTATGGTACTTCCCCAGTGGATGTAGGTGGGTCAGAGGGTTGATGTCTGTAGCTCTGGGTGGTCCAAGCTCTCTAGGAGGTCTCTCCACAGGCAGGGGCCCGGCAATGGGGGTCAAAGATCAGGCTCCAGCAGAGGACTGGCGATGGGAGACAAAGATCTCGAAGGCTGAGACTCAGGTTGTTCCTTAAGCTGATAGGCAGATCTAGCCTGGGCTTGGCACTCTCCAGCTGAGGTCTCTTTGGCAGAGGATCCAGCCCGCAGGAACTCAGAGTGGTCCCGCAGAGATAGGTAGATCTCTGGGAGGGGCCCAGAACTCCAGTAGAAGACCAGTGGTGGGGGGTCAGAGACCAGGCAGGTGGAAATTATGGTGGTCCCGCATGGATAGGCAAGTCTAGTGTGCTCAGAGAAGCTTCAGGAAGTTCCCCGAAGGTGGCTGGATTCGCCCCTACTTTTTAATAGCCTTTTCATCTATAAACTCATTAGTGGATTAAAATATTCATAAACTGAAGAGTCCTCATGGTCATTTCATCTCTAATGACTGGCCCCACCAGCTGGGAATGAGTCCTTCAATACATGAGCCTTTTAGGGGTTTACTTCATATCCAAACCATAATCTCATAAGAGAAAATATTTACTATTCATATAAGAACATAGTCTAGGAAATGCAAAACAATTATAATGTTTTTCCTATGTGTCCTGGTAACAGAAACTTTTAAATATGCCTTGACTTATGAGAGCAAGCAGGCATTCTTTGAACTTGGGTAAGATTGAAGGTGATTACCACACTTTGAAAAGAAATTTAACAATATATATCAGACAGCTTAAATACATTCGTTCCCCAAATCAAGCACAAGAAAAAGATTTCTCTGTGTGTGTTCTGATTGCCACAGATAACTATGTTTGGGCATCCTGTCTTCTTAAAACTATCTTTCAATAAATATTTTATGTCTTTTTCCCTAGTTTCTCGCTGAATCCCTTTTGGTGGTGTGCATATGTGCCTGTGAGACTTCACTGAGGACTCCCTCTACACAGTAGCATCTAGGATAGAGTCTGAGTCCTGGCATTAGTTAGGAGACCCCTCTACTACACAGCTACATTTCCAGTCCACAATCCCTGATTTCAGAGACTGCAAAGTGAGGAACATATTAACTTCTCCTCACAGTATGGGGTCAATTAGAGGCCTGAGGCTGACTAACTGCTTGAAGATTTCTGGGTTCACTGTGACTGAAGCCCAGCTCCATGGTGACCAGTGAAGCTCACTAACAATGTTAGATATGCAGTCTGTTTCCCAAACATAGTGCTGGGAAACTTAGAAGAGAGTAGGTCATTTCCTGAGTATGCTATGTCTCTGGAAGCATGATGGAGACTCCAAGATAAGAAAAGTGAAAATCAGCGTATAAAGACTATGGCCTTCATGGGTAATGTTTTCCCATGTGTGCCCATTTTGCTAGGAGGTAGATGACACTTAGCATCCAAAGGTGGCTGAACACCAACAGGACAGATCTGAGAGAAGATCACAGCTTAGATGTCTTACACATTGCCCCAACTTTTAGTCCTTTGTTGTCCTACTACAACTTACTCATAGTACTTGAATCTAGGCTAATTTGTTCCATGGCCAAGAACCTGTAGAGATGCATTATTCTTTTAAAGCCTTCCAGACTGGCTTCTGTTAACTTACTTTCTTTGGCACAGGGTTGGTGTTGAAGCAAACAAACTTGAATTGGCAATGATTGGGGAGCATGGTGAGGTTAGACGAAAAAAAAGAGAGAATTAGATGGATTGCCAAATATCTTTCAAGACCCTGTATTCCCTTTCTACCTCCCTCTCTTTTCATTCCTTCTCTTTTGTGCTTTGAATGCACTTTGCCGAAGTGTGCTGGTTAGTAGAGAGTTAACAATAAACAGAAGGCAAGATTTTCTTCTGTTTTAGTAACAGCTGAGCCAAGGAGTGTCTAGGCTGGGGCAGTTTACAAAACACCGCTCCTAAGTTTGTTTCCTAGATCCAGTCCTAAGTTCATCAAGCCCCGTGCCAGCTCATGTAACTCTGGACCTGTCCAAGCTCTCCTTATCATGTATTCCAAACATTTTCCCAAGGAGTTTCTACAGTTGCTCAACAATGTACCTTCTTTACTCATAACTGCCACCAGGTGGTGCCTAACCATAGATCCCAGAGTTGATGCACATTCTTCATTTCAGGCAAATTATACAGAGTTTATTGACTATATTTGCTTTCACCATAAAAGTATAACATTAAAATATGAGTGTTTAACTACATGCTGATCATTAAATTTTGCACTACCTCAGCTAATATTCATACTTGGCATGTGCCAGATGTGTTCACATTCTTTTTTCACAAATGACATTGTGTGTGGTGTGTGTGGGTGTCACACACATGCTATGACTTGTATGTGGAGGTCAGAGGACAGTTTGTAGGATCTGCTTCACCTTTCCGTAGTGCCGATTCCAGAAACTTAACTCAGGTCACGAGTCTTGATGGCAAGTGTCTTGGTCACCTGAGCTATCTCACTCACCCCCACATTATTATGTCTTTCGATCTTACCAAGAATTCCTTGAAGTCCATGGGGTAAATGATTTCATTTGTCTTTCTTAATAGGAGACAGAGAGACTAGGTAACATGGCTGAGGTCACACAAGTGCTAGGAAATAGAATGGGGCTATAACGTTGATCCTGTGATTTTATAGCCAGTCAATTTGCTTAGCACTGTGCCACTGTAGCTAGGTGACAAGAAGAAACACCTCCTGTAAACACTGCTCTAAAGGGGGTCTGCCATCTCTACTCGTTATCATCTGTCTCACTCTCAGGATGCTGTTCAAGTTAGGTCCATGTGTGACATCCTCATTTTCCTGTTCTATGGCTGAGCCCCACAGCACTCATCTGCCTGCTTGGAGTTTCTCTCTGCATCTGATGCTCTTTCCTGGTTGTTTTATTTTGTACAATGAGAGGCTGACCTGACCCTTGCTTTATCCTTGAACAAAAGCCTTTAAACATGAAAGACATCTAAAATGATGTGTAGACACGTGACTGTTTCTTTCTCAGTATAGAAAAGAAAAACAAAACATTTCCCTGGCAACCACGTTGCTATACTCTCACAGGAAGCTTAGATGTTATTATTAAAGGCTAAGGTCTGTCTTGTTCTTCTTAAAGGAGCCAAACAATGACCTTCCCCGTGGGCAATTAAATGGTATTTTCAAGATTTAAAAAAGAAACGTTAAAATAAGATTTTCTCATGGTTGTCCTCTCATGGACTAGAGTGTGGTAGGCTGTAGGCTGGTGACATTGTAAGCGCAAATAAAAGGGGAAAGTCTTGACAATGACTAAGTACCTACGGGCAAATAGACATTATGTTAATGATTTTAAGATTTATTACCACTCAGTTTAATCTTCACAAGAACTTTTTGTGGTAGGTACCTTTATTATCTGTATATTCTACATGAAGAAACCAAGGCTTAGAGAGGTGAAGGAGCCTGAGACCAAACTAAGCAATGGAGCAAAGATTCACACCTGGATGCACCAGTACATAGGTCCAAATCTGTGTGGCTTTGTGTTCTGTTCACCTCAAGGCTACCTGGGCTTGGGTCTGTGCCTATGCCTGGCATCCTGTGGAAGTGCATTCCAGCGGACTCTTGCTAATGACTTGAGCTATAATGCTGAGGTGTTCTGTTTGTTTGTTTGTTTGTTTGTTTGTTCCAAGGGAGTGTTCATATCAGGGATTTGTCTTGCATGTTCCTGTCACTTTAGGATGTAGATTAGAAAAAGGGCTTGAGGGGGGAAAAGAACACATAAGTTTACTGAATACCTACTCTAATGCATACCTTTAGCGTTGTATGCTAATGATTTTAAAAGGTTATTGTAAATACTTTAGCTGCTTCCATTATGTAAATTTCATCATATATTCACTGACTACTGACTGTGAGCCAAGCACTGTGCTAAAAGCAATGGCCAGGAAATGGCATAGAAAACAAGGGCAACACTTACACGACATGTGTTTATGAGCAAGTTATTGCTGTATTACAACTGCACTGGGTCTTACCTTATTTTAAAATAATTTTCCAGATTGGAGAGGGAGACAACACATATTTAAATAAAATATGGTATTGCTGAAACAGAAGTACATTTTAGTTGCTATGGCTTTAGAGAATGTTCTAGAGCAGCTGTTCTCAACATTTGTATCTTGACTGTTGTAATTTAAAAAGTGGCATGTGAGAGAAAGATGTCATGCAACAGAGCTCACTTGGATGGGTTTTTTATTAGGAGAAAGAGAATGGGGAAAGGTGGTGGGAGACCAGCCTCTTGGGACAGGAGTAGTAGAAGAGAAAAGAGAGACAGGGAGAGAAAGGAAGGAACAGACAAGACAGAGGGTGGGAAGTAGATAGGGCTCTTTTAAAAGGTAATGTAGTGAATGTGCACAGGTGGTGCTCTTAGTGGCTGCAGCTGAGTACATATCCTGTCAGGACCCAAGCGCAGGCCAGTACAGATGCCTGAATACTAACATTTGACCTTTTTGGGGATCCAATGACCCATTCAGAGGGGTCACCTAAGACCATCATAAAACACAGACATTTGCATTATAATTCATAACAGTGGCAAATGTACTGTTATGAAGTAGAAATAAAAACAAATGTATGGTTTGGGGCAACTGAAGCATGAGGAACTGTATTAAAGGGTCACACTATTAGGAAGGTGGAGAACCGATGCTCTTGAGAGAGGGTGTAAGTTTCCCTTAAGTCATGAATAAGGAAGAAGGTCTCAGTGTTTAAATGAAGATCAATTGGAAAGGCTTTGGTGATGCCTGGGCTGGAATATTCCTAGATGATAGTGAATTGGCCTTTGGTTAGATTCACTCCACCTTTAATGCTGGCATTTCCCAAGCCTCTCCACACTGGTGAACTTGGACCCCCGGCCCTCCACTGGCTTCCTCAGTTCCGGACACTCTGTTCATTTCTTCCCCTATGCCTCCTACTCCTCTTACTGCTACTCACATTGTACCAGCTTTCTCATCCCTTGGCACTTGGTCAGATCTAAGCTCATACCAACAGCCTGCATTGCCCACACCTCCTAGGAATTAGGACTCTGCTCCATAATCTCACAGATTTTTCTTCTGTGGGAAGATTTGATCAGCTTTCTATTCAGGTTGATCAAGATCAGGGACCTTAACATGGGCTGGAATGAGGTGGAGCCTGCCTCCCACTGTGAGAGCTGAAGATGTATAGCACCCTTATCAGCTTCCCTGAGACTGGAGGTTGGGAAAGAAAGACATGACTTGGGTGGAATCAATCTGTGTGTTTACAGATTGCTTTCTTTGCACTTCTCTTTTCCAGTACATTTACAGACAGACATTATACTGAAAAAGAAAAGATTCTTTGAATTTCATCTCAGCAGAGTCCTAGGAGCAATCAGAACTAGTTCACCTTTTTTAAAAAAGAGTAGTTATTGGGTTTACAAACACTGTGATCTGAAAGTCCTATCTTAACTTTCTCAGGATCTGCCAACCCCACCCTCACCTGTAGTTTACTTAGGAGCCACCCACCCTAGACTGTGGAAGTGAGAATTATCTGAGTCTACAATCAAACTGTTGAGTACACAAAGTCAAAACATTTTGGACTTTAGGGGTGAAATTCCTCATTTTTTTTTCAAGCTAACATGTTTTTGTATTTGTCCTTCTGTTAGATACATAAACACCTTTAAAAATGGCTCTGTTCTTGCTAAGCATAACATTGGTGTTGATACCAGATGAAAGCCTAAGAGCACACTTTAAACACCAATGCAGAGAAGCATTGAAATTGTCAACTGAGCCTTCAACATAGCTCAGCAGGTAAGGGTGCTCGCTGCCAAACTTGAACCAGATCTCTGGAACCCACACGGTGGAAGGAGAGAACGGAAGTAGCAGCATTACAATCTGCTTTTCTCTCATTACCCACTAAGTGCTTGTTGGGAAAGCTTGTGAGCGTCACAGTGAAAATACCAAGGTTCCTAAGACAAGAGATCCTTAGCTACCAACTTGTGTGTACATGAAGCCTGGCTCTAGGCAACAGTGACTGCTCTGACAACTACCTGTTCCATGCTTTCTCTTGACTAATAGCAATGAGGATGACATTTCAGGGAAAAGGTTTATGTATTTTTATGCTTGCCACCTTCACATTAGCGATTACATATTCATGGGGTACAATGTGATAGTTGAATTCATACGTCTTGTGTGACAATAAAATTATGGAACTCATAACTTTTTGTGATATGGACATTCAGGGTTCTTATTCCTGTGTACTTGAACTGCACCATGCATTGTTGTTGCCTGTGGCATTCACAGGCAACGCACACAAGCTGCCACTCATCATATTTCACTTGTGGCCTTGGATGATGGCCATCTTGGTACTAGGTGTTTTTGTTTGAGACCCAACTGTGCTGAGGAGAAAATGCTTTCAAACTGCAGAAGCAGATGCTGGGGCTTAGGGGTTGCAAAAAGGGGGAGCTATGGTTTTAAAAGAGATTTTACTTTTTGAAAAATTTGTTTGTCTTTATTTTACATGGATGAGTGTTTTTGCCTTCATGCATGTACATGTACCACAGGGAGGGAACCAGAAGAGGGAATCTGAACACTTGCAACTGGGGTTACATGGATTAGGGGCTGCCATGCAAGCACTGGGAACTGGAAACCCATTCTCTGCAAGAATAGCAAATGCTCTCAACCACTGAGCCATCTCTCTGTCCCTAGCAGCCTGGCTTTTAAATTGCACAGACAGTGTGATTTTTAAACTCGGCATTGTGAGAGTTTGATCTTTATCAGTTCAAGAATCCTTGATGAAAGATCCATGGAATGGCATGAAATAATGAAATATTCTGGATATACTAATTGAGATGAAGTAACAGAGATAAAAGTCAAGTGTTACATGTTTTATGTGTTTAAAAAATGCCAGTAAACAATTGTTATACATATATATATTTGCAAACAAACCACACACACACACACACACACACACACACACACACACACGCGTGCGTGCTATATTCTCTTATGTTAGTAATTAGTAAGTATTCAATAAAAAACCTGGAAAGAAAAAGGGAAAAGGGGGGCAATTTATCAAAATGTTAGTCAGTAACTGTTCATCCACTTATTTGTAATTGTTAACTAGCATCTATGCAGTGTATAAATGATTGGTTTTATTGTGACTTTCTATATATGCATATAACACACTTCCATCATATTCATTTCTGGGATTCCTTCCACATTTTCTAAGATGAAATTTCACCTGTTTGATTTAGAATCAACCTGCTGCAACCTGAAGAAGTAGAGAGAAAGAAGATTGCTTTTCAAATCTGTCTCCTGTATATGTTAGAGACATGTGTTCAAGGTGCTACTCAAGTATGTGAGACATTGGGGAGCTTTGAGGACCCAAGTGTCAATTTTTCTATCTCTTTTTTTTTCAGTTGAGTCACTTGATACTCTCTCTTTATCATCTTTCTTGTTTTTGTAACATTCCATCCAGAAAGCTCCCTAGCTCTCTCTCTTTCACTCTCTCTCTCTCTCTCTCTCTCTCTCTCTCTCTCTCTCTCTCTCTCTCTCTCTCTCTCTCTCTCTGTCTCCCTTCTTCTCCCCCTCCCTCTCTTCCTCCTTTCCTCCATCCCTCTCCTTGGTGGCAGGCTTCTATTACTATTATTCATTTTTGTCCTTGTTGCTTTCACAGCTTTGACTCTTGGAGATGATCCTCAGCATCTAAAGCAACTCACAGTTTTTATGACTGTAGTTGTTTTTCACCTCCTGAGAATCACCTATGCCTTGATGTGGCAGAGACACATCCCTTCTAGGAACTCAGCGGAGCATACTAACTTGGGCCTTTTCTTTCTTGATTCACACAATGACTCAAACATGTTTCATGCATGGTATTCTGGGAATGCTGAAAAATGCAAAGACAGTCTGTCCTACTCTGATCTTAAGAAACATGTATTACATAATAAAATAGCATGCCAGCCACCTTTCTGGATGCTGTCATAAAATTCTTGACATGAACGACTTAAGGAAAGGGTTTATTGCGTATGGCTCACAGTTTTTAGGAGGCCATTCCATCTCCTAAAGCATGAAGGCATGACAGCAGGAGCTTCCACAGCTTGGTGGATCAGAAAGAGAAACGCGTATTACCCTCACAGCCCGTCCCCAGTGGGGACCACCAGTACTACCAGCTGGGGACCAAGTATTCAAACACAGGAATAGATGTGATGCATGAAATGGATAAGGTCCTTGGAATACAGGCCAGTGTTTTGTTTGTTTGTTTGTTCTTAATTAGTTCAGTACTCAGCACACAAGAAAGCACCTTGTATGTGGGGTCTAATTTTAATTGTGTCTGGGATATGATGAAGGTTTAAAACATGACTAAAAGAAACAGCATTGGACAGTTTACTTTGCTACTGTGTTGACACACCACCTTAATGTCTTACTCCTCTATATGCTTGCTTAAAAAGTAATTTGCTTAAAATCTGAGTGAATGCCCAATTCTGCACCACATCCATTCAGGAACAGAAGACAAATGTGTTCCTCAGCTTTCACTGCCCTTATTCTGCAACTCACTTTACCATATTTTATAACCTGTTACGTGACAAGGAAAGTTCTTGGCTACAAGAACTTTTAGGCCTTTTCTTTTCATGTTGAGGATTTTTTTTTTTTGGTTGTTGAAACCCCTAGGACACATTCCAGGGCCCAAATCCATCCACATTAAAATTTTGGATGCTTCTGGTAACTGAAGATAATGGAGTTGCAATTTCCCTATGATGCAGTACAAGCTTGGCATGCCCCCAAGTTCCCATTAAGCAGTTTGGCTTCACAAATGGGCTTTATGACTTCTGATACCTAATTGAAATATTTTTCCCAAACCAATATTAGATCAGCATGTAATAGATCACCTGGAGAGTAATTGGCTAGAGAAGCAATTGTATTTGGTACTGAAGCTGGCTTCTGTTAGAGTGAGGCTTACCACCGATGGTAGACTAAAAGTTGCAAGGGTCCCAAGTATGACTGAAACTCTTAACAAATATCTTGCGTCTGTCATCCTACACTTATGCCTTTAGAATTTGGGGGAGAACCTATCATAGAGGAGGAAAACCAAAAATCTACTTGTGGAAGTGAATTCAAGCACAAAACTAGAGCCCTCAAAGTTCTAATATGACTCCTCATGCACTTGCGATTGCTACACTTAAGTACCTGCTAAGATAACCAAAAAGGGAGTTTATTGAGAGGCCTCACTCACCTCAAAATTTTGCTTTGTGATGGCTTTTGTGGTTGTTGTTATATTCATATATCTACCAGAAGTGAAAAATGTCTTGCTGTGTTAAGCATTATGTCCTTTCTTCCCATGCTCATAGTGCCACCATGCATTAGCTATGATTATTAATTGTCTGTTGTTGCAGAAGAAATTACCAAAACCTTAAAGGCTCACAAGCACAATAATCAATAGTTGCCTTGTGGGTTCTGTAGCTCAGGATTCACACAAAACATGCCATATTCATATCTACACTTAGAGTTTTGAAGACTGGACTCTGCAATCATCAGAAGGCAGGGAATGCCACAACCAGGGGGAAGTCAAGGAAGTGGAACACACATGGCCTCTCCATGTGGTATGGGTGTCCTCACAACGTGGTAGCTATGTTCCTAAGTCAAGTGCTGAGAAAGCAAGTGCGCATTTCAGAGTTTATCACCTTATGACTTAGCAGAAAGCAACTTCAATCACTTCTGGCATATCCTTAAGGTTCAGACAATTTGAAAATTCAGCCCAAACCCAATAGAAAAGAATAGAGACCTAATCTCTTGCTCAAAGAACATCAACACCTCTTCATGAGCATGACATATGAGATGGATTTTGTATAGGCACAGCCTGTTTTTAAAAACTCTGTCTGTTACCTGCATGTGTATGTAGTGTATGTGTGTGCATGTACAAGTGTGTGTTCAAATTCAGAAGTTAGTGTATGTGTGTTAACACTAGGTGTTTTAGTCTGTCTCTCTCCAATTACTAAGACAGAGTTTGTCACTTGCTCTATAGCTGAACAATTGGGATAGACTAGCTGGTGGGAAGTCCCAGGATCCTACAGTGTCTGGCTCCCTGCACTTGGATTATAGGCGTGGGCCAGACACACCAGACTTTTTGTAAGGGTTCTGTTGATTCACTTGAAGTCCTTGTACCTGTGTAGCAAGCACTTTACATACTTAGCCATCTTCCCAGCCCTTACACACCTGTATTTTGTAAATGGGGCTTAAAGCAAAAACATAAATTGCTTGTGTTCTTACAAAGTAGAAAGAAAATCAAAGAAGTTGTCTACTTCCCTGCATTAGTTATTTTTCTATTGCTATGATAAATCACTGGGACTAAAGCAACTTCTCTGTAAAGGAAGGGTTTATTTACAGTTCCAGAGTGTAAGAATCCATCACTGGTGCCTTATACAAGTGGTACAGCATGTAGGTATGGTGGTTGGAGCTGGAAGTTGAGGGTTCATATCTTGATCCGTAAGCAAGAAGCTAAGAGAGTGAACTCAAAATGGAACAAGTCCATAAGTCCTCAAAACCCACCCCTACAGAAAGGCCACACCTCCTAAGCCTCCCCCAAGCAGTTTATCAGAAGCCCTCAAATACCTCAGTGTATGGATGGACATCTTTCATTCAAACTAGCATATTTCCAAACCCCATTCTTTGAAAAAGAATGGATTCATATTATGCTATCCTTCGACCTACTTTTCATCTTTAAATTTAAGAATGATAAATCAAAAATAATTTATTTAAATTTCTATCATTAAACAGTGTGCCAGAGATGACTCAGTGGTTAAGAAAACTGGCTATGCTTCTTCCAGAGGCCAATAGCCCAGAGGGCTACATCTCTTTTGCACACAAAGTCATCTGGTCTTCCTATAACAGCTGCCATGTCTTTGTTTCCTGCAACAATGTACTGCTTCTGAGAACATCATAAGGGACTATGGTTTCTCCTTCAGC
The DNA here is from genome assembly GCA_030556225.1 of Cricetiscus sungorus. NCBI lineage: Eukaryota > Metazoa > Chordata > Mammalia > Rodentia > Cricetidae > Cricetiscus > Cricetiscus sungorus. Next base: position 9,930,513 of record JANBXA010000372.1, read on the forward strand.
TGCCCTGAGGCAAGAGCAAAGACCCATGTCTCATTTTGGGGACTCACTTTGTCTTGTCACCTAGCAGAGGAATAATGCTCTCTCCTGAGAATGAGTCTCATGAAAGTTGATCCTTTGGCTTTCTCCTTTAGCGTACAGTCATTGTTGACAACAAAACACAGCAAAATAACTAATCCCATTAAACCCACATGCTGTCCAGTATAAGCCAGAATTTAGCCTAGCTCTCCAAAGTCAACCTTTCAAGGGTTATGAAAATTTTACTTTTCTTTCCCAATGAAGTAAAATGACTAACTGTCTAGTAGACTTGACTGCAGAAGTAAACACAGGATCAACAATACAGGATCTTCCATGCCGTGGCTGGGGAGATGACACCATTTGAAAAGTGGGTGCTAAACAAACACACAGATTTGAGTTTGGATCCCCAGAACTCATATGAAAAGTCAGGCATGGCAATGTAGTTCCTGTAATCCCATCCTTGAAAGTAGAGTGACCTGTAGACACAAAGATCCCTGAAGCTTATTGACCAGGTAGCTTAGCAGAACCCATGAGGTTCATATTCAATGAGAGACCCTGCTGCAAAAATATAAAGGTGGAGAACAGCTGAGGAAGACAACCATGGGTCTAGGCATAGTCACACACATAAAGCATAACCTCTGAATATTAGGACTAAACATGTGTCTTAGATCATTCATTAATAGTTTCTATCAACAGGTTCTGTCAACACAGTGGTTAGAAAAAAGTTCAATAATCTAGCTCCAAGAAGAGAGAGTCAGTTTCCCCAGAACAAAAGGATTAACCCAAAGAGAAAATTTTCTTTTTTGCCACAGCACTATGCTGTAAAGAAAAATTTCCCAGGTTCCTCTAACCATATATCAAAGCCACATTTGGTCCTAGTTTCAAAACTATTTGCAAGCAGAAAAACTTCTATGGTGGAAAATGTACTTTACAGGGTTTTTTTTTTCCTATAAAAGTGTTAAATGAAACAAAGGGAGTTCAATAGAGGTCCCAGGATCAGCTGCATTCTGCATCTCCTTTTTGTTAGATTTGGGTTTGCATCCCCCATCCCAAGTCTGCCTGAGGGTTTACTCTTCCCAGATCTGAGAGTTTGCCCTGGTACTTCAGGCTTCAAGCTCCAGGTTTAAAGGGACAGACTCAAAATCCAGCATTAGGACACTTGTAAAGATGTCATCTGGCAAAAGATCAAAGGACGTGTTCCAGGTTGCATGGAGTCCTCAGAAGTCATGTGTTGATTGTCAACTGCTCAGTGTTTAAGTTAGTTCATCCCATGAGAGTGTGAAGCCAAGTTCTGACCACTCAGAGTGGGGAACAGGACCCCTTTGCATAAAATGATGTGTCTTGTCTGTTTGATACCTGGCTCCATACCTGTCTGCAAAAGCATTTTTGCTCTGCCAAAATGCTGCCAATTATGTGGCCATTTTCCTGAGACACCACACCCATTTCTAGCATTACCTATCCCAGATATGACAGCCTACTAGACAAGAAGTTAAGGATGATTTTACATCCCACAACTGGTCATGCCTGTAGGATATTGGCATGGTAACAGAGATAGTAGGGGAACAAGTGGTGTTAATGTTAAAGAGGGGGAAGGGAGAGTGTAGAAGGAAAAATACAGTAGGTGAGAAGTAGTGTGTTAAATATCCAGGAAGTCTGGGCGCTATGCTAAATGGTTTCATCAAGTTCTTCCAACAGCTGAGTGAGGTAGATATGATCATGCATGTATGTAAAAATGCTCTGAGAAGGAAATTCAAGTTTGAACATGTAAGTTGTCCTAAGAAACAAAACTACTAATAGGTGAATCTGGGCTTTCTGTCCAAGCTTTCTTACTCCTTGTTATGATGTGGGTGTTGAATGTTTCACAAAAACTCATGTGCAGGGAGGCGGTGGGGCTTTTGAGAGGTGAGGCTTATAGAAGGATAGTGTGACACAGGTCTCTTCGCTTCTTATATTTTCTCTTGAGTGTGAATGTATAAACCAACAACATGACTACTCCATGCTTGGTTAAAGGGAAGGTTTTAAAATTGTACATATGAGAGAAAGAATAGCCAGGAGACATCTGGAAGAGCCCAGAGTGGAGAGAGAAAAAAAGTAGATTGAACATGTTCAGCAGACTGACTGGAAGTGGTCAGAATTGTCTGAGAGAGGAAAGAATAGCAGGAGGTAAAGAACAGAGAAAACATAGTGGGAGAAGCAGGAAGAGAGAGATAGAGAAAACAGTGAAGATATCAGGGTGATGAGAAGAATGAGTAACTGGGGTGTGTGGGGGGGAGTGGTGAGCTGGAGGGGGTTTAAGGTAGGGGAGAATGTGACCAGGGCTAGGATGCTAGCATGGACTTTGAAATGTATAATAAGTACTTGTGATAGTGAGGGAGCCTGGCCACACATAGTTCTCGTCTTCCTTTTGGTAGAAGGAAACCAGTTTCACAATTTCTTGAAGAATGATGGCTTTTATTTAACCTCCAGAAATCCTGCTATAGTTCAGTGTGTGTCATTGTGACACAAGTTATCTGAAAGGAGGGATCCTCAATTAGAAAATGCTTCCTGAAGATCTAGCTGAAAGGCATCTTCTTAATTAGTGATTGATGAGGGAGGGTTCCACCCCTTGGCTGGTGGTCCTGGTTCTATAAGAAAGCAGGCTGAGCAAACCATGGGAAGCAAGCCAGTAAGCAGCACTTCTCCACTGCCTCAGCATCAGCTCCTGCCTCCAGGTTCCTGCCCTGATTGAGTTCCCGTCTTCACATCCTTTGTTGATGAGCAAACAGCAATATGGAAGTGCAAGCCAAATAAACCCTTTCCTCCACAACTTGCTTTTTGGTTACAGTGTTCCATTCCAGCAATAGAAACCCTGACTTACACAGTTAAGGTTCAACCCATTTCTGGATAGCAAAAGGTTCAGCCCATTTCTGGATAGCACTATCCCCTTTGAACCTGACAGTGACTAAATGACTTACAAAAAGAAACAAATGTGAAACAATTTATTTTGGCTTCTAGTTTGAGTGAATATGGTCCATCTGATGGGAAAAACACGGTGGCAAGTGTGTGATGTCACTGAATCCAAAATCAGAAAACAGAGAGAGAGAGAGAGAGAGAGAGAGAGAGAGAGAGAGAGAGAGAGAGAGAGAGACAGAGACAGAGACAGAGACAGAGACAGACAGAGAGAGAGACAGAGATGGGGGATGGAGGATGGAGGCAGGGAAGAAGGGGTAGGCGATCTAAATTCTGAGTCTCAGCTTATTTGTTCCTTTCTATTCAGTCAGATAAGTCTCCCAGTCCATGAGATGGTACACATACATTTAAGATGAGTGTTCTCTTCTTACTAAAAGCTTTCTAGAAAAGCTCTTATGGTCTTACCCAGAGGTATGATGGTTCTAAATCCAGACCAGTTGAGAATAAAGATGAACTATCACAACTCCAACTTTAGTCAACTTGACATCCAACAATATTACTTTCTATCACAGCATTCCACACCAGACTAACTAAAGTCTCACTTTCATCTCATGATATATGTGGCCCATCCCTAATTGTCTTTAATAGCCCTAACACTGTTCAAAAGGCCAAAATCTCTTTTGAGATTTAAGACAATTTCTTAATGGTGATCCTCTATAAAGTCAGAAAACAGCTTACATACTTCAAATGTGTAGTGACAGAGAGTAATCACCACCATTAAAAATGAAGGACATGAAGATAACAAGAAAAGACAGGGCCAAAGAAGGGCAAAACCCAGTAGGGGAAATGCTAAATGCTATAACTTTTTGTTTGTAATCTGGGGCTGGTGATGGAATGATGGTGTTAAAAGGGACTAAGGTAGTCCTGCCCACCCCTTCAACTCAGTTGCCAACAGCACACAGGAGCTTTGCATTGGGCTGGCTCCCCTTCACACTTGTGGCTTAGCTCAAAGGATGTCTGGAGAGCCTGGCATCTTCAGTATCTTGGAATCCCCTTTGAAACTTAGATTTCACATTCCTAACTTTATATAATGGCTCCTTGGGGCCAAATGTGCCACATGGTACCTGGTCTCTATAAGTTTCTGCAATCTTAGCATAAATATGTGTGACCACGACACTCTGCATTTTGCATTCTTGTGAAACCATGGAGTAAATATCTCTGAGTCTGTCAGATTGAGATGTGGTCTGGCTCCCTTTTGGTCAAAACTTTGTGCCTTTGTGGTTGAATCTTAGAAAACACACATGCAGGAAATTGTTTTAAAGCAGGGACCAGTTTTCTCAGTTCAGTCTTCTTCCAAGTGACTTAGCATTTTATTTTTACAAGTTGGAGTCTTTGAAGAGCGGGTCTTGCCATTGTTCCAGCACAGAGCCTATGGTTTGTCTTTTAGATGCTGATATCTTTAATATTACAGCTTTCTCTGCACCAGACTTATCTGTAAATTTAAACATGTTTATGGCCCTGTCAGACTGCATAGTCTTCATATCTTTCTGTTCAATTATTGCTCTTTTAATATAGACCTGCCTGAGAACAATAAGCAATAACAATGACACACTGTTAATATTATCCAGTCTTAAAACTTCATCCACCAAGCCAATTAGTCTATTGTTTTGGAATCAAGCCTCACCCAAGTTCTCAGGACAGGAGCAGAATGCACCTGATTCTTTGCCAGAATGCAGCATGAATGGCCTCCAGCCCAGATCCCATTAAAGCCCGTGTTCACCTCTGAAACCTCACAAGCCAAGCCTCCATTGTTCACATTTTCTCAGCATCCTGATCTTCTAAAATCCTAACAAAATGGCCCATAAAGCTTTGCTTACCCCATTCCAAGGCTTATCGAGATCACAGCTCCAAACTCGTCCATTTTCCTCTCATATACCTGCTCTAAAGACCTTCAACCATACTGTCCAGTTTATCACAACCACAGCTCCAATTTTCCTGTGTTCATTGTTTTTCTCATCATAGTGACAAATTACATGACAAGAAGCAACTTTAGTGGTGATGGGTTTGTTTTGGTCACACTTTGAGAAGACACATCATCACAGGGAAGCCGTGACAGCAGGTGTATTGTATTATGTCTGCAGTGACAAAGCACAGAGAGATGAATGCTAATACATTCTTTCTTTTATTCAGATTTTGACCCCATGCCCAGGGATAGTGGGTCTTTCCTGATCAGTTAGTCCCTCCTGGATCATGCTCAGATGGTTCCTAAGATGATTCTAATTCTATCAAATTTACTATGAAGACTAAACATCACACCTCTCCTTTTGCTTGCTGGCTACCACCAGTTGAGAAAACATGACACTTTGTCTTGTCATCTGACCATGGGCTGAAACCTCTCAAATCATGAACCAAAATGAATAAACTTTTCCTCCTTGTAAGTTGATTATCTCAGGTATTTTGTAACAATGATCTCTGAACTCGTCCACAGTTTCTGTGACTGCCTTCTGCTGATAGTTGTTATTTTCCAAAGAAAGCCAGTAAGACTAAGCCTATTGGCCACTCACTATGTACATACATCTTAGTGAGGCTCTTGGATGACAGAAACTGAGTAAGAACTACTTCCTGTTTGGAGGAAGTCAAGCTTATCAGACAAGACAATATGCCCACATAGGAAGGCTCTTTATGCCCTATGGTAACACCAGGTAGGAAGGGATTGTTTCTAATTCTGCTGTGACCTAGGAAAAATCCCAGCAAGTTTTGAGATTTAAATTAATTTACAGTTATGGTTATGATCAGTGGAGAATACAAAGATTGCCTCTCCTAGCAATCTACATAGGAGGAGGTAGTATGAAAGAAAGCAAAGCTTCTTAAAATACATGGATGAGGAGAGGAAGAATGAGTTATAAGGATGCTGAATGGTACATGGGTTGAGAGGCAACTTCAGGAAATTTATTAGGAGATAGGGGGAGGTTGTTTGTAGAAAGGAAGAGATAGGTAGAGATTTTTGTATACAGTGTTGCCTAATTACACTACAGATGTTTCATATAGCAAGCAGTTACTATATGTACTCTTCCAACGGACAGCCTTCCATGTCTGCCTTGCAAGCTTCTCATTTGTCTGTGGCTGCCCTGGGAAAGGCCATGAACACTGAGCAAAAATCTACAGAATCCTCACCTATCATGCCTGGGGTTCTATTAGTATTATTCAAATTAGATTTTGTTTTGTTTTGTTTTGGGGTGGTTTAATGCTCATTTTCCTATAGTGCAGGGGAAGACAGAAAAGAGAGAAGAGAAAAAAAGAGGAGGGGTGTGAAGGGAAGAGACTAGGAGGCAGAAAGGGAGGAGAGAAGAGGTCAAATGACACTTGGCAGTCATTTCTAGGGAGAGCAAAGGTTCTTAGGGGTGAAAACCATATGTGGATGAAAATGAGTCCACCTCTGGTTTCAAGGTAGACTGGTGGAGGGATGTGTACAAGGGCACTTTATGATTATACTCCCTCTCCACCCCATGGTTCAGTGGTTCATTTTTTATAAAGTAGTTATCTGTTGTTTGTTTTTTGTGGTGTTTGTGGTTGAACCTAAAGCATACTGGGCTTTGCTGTATCCCAGAGTCAGACTCTGTTCCCTTTAGCTTTAAATTGTTAACCTTAAAAAGTTGACTGGAGTTTCTGTTACAGAAGACATGAAATTTTCCATATTATTTGTTGCTCATTTTTGCTAATGAAGAGAAGTGGTCTTTATGATTGACATTTATGAACTCACAATAAGAAAATGCCTGAAATATCTCAGAAAGATCTGGAAGCTTGGAGAATAGCATTGAGTGTCTGACCTCTTTATCTTGACAAGCCTAGAAAGCCCAAGCTGATGATGCTATCCACTGCTTGATAGGGGGCGGGAGGGGGGGTGGTAGGGAATGCAGATCTTGCAAGAAGGCAAAGTAGGATTTTTGCCCAAAAGAAAATCTCTCCTATAAAATGTCTATTTTACAAACGAATTCTTTCTAGAATAGCCAAGGCTTTCCTTGAGTATTGAATAACCCTGATGAACAGCTAGAAAGTACACTGTACTGATGTAGAAGGCATAGATACTGAGTTTCTATGTTTAAAATTACTCAGGAGACCTTCTCCATTTCCCCTTCTCAGGGGCTGTGCTGGTGGTGATGGTGGGGTGGGGTGGGTGGTCTATGTATGACTCTCTTAGGTCCTCCTTGTTTCTCTGTGGTTGTGTGGACTGAAGGCTGGTTATCCTTTGGACTGAGTACACATTGTGTTTGTCTTTCTGTGTTTGGCTCAGGATTGTTTCTTCTAGTTCCATCCATCACACCTGCAAATTTCAAGATTTCATTGTTTTGTTTTTTTTCCACTGAGTAATACTCCATTGTGTAACTGTACCACATTTTCTTTATCCATTCTTTGGTTGAGGAACATCTAGGTTGCTTCCAGGTTCTGGTTATTACAAATAATGCTGCTATGAATATAGTTGAACAGATGGCTCTATAGTATGAGTGTGCATCTTTTGGGTATATGCCCAAGAGTGGTATTGCTGGGTCTTGAGGCTTGAGGTAGATCAATTCCCAATTTTCTGAGAAACCACCATATTGATTTCCAAAGTGGCTGTATAAGTTTGCACTCCCACCAGCAATCGAAGAGTGTTCCCTTTACTCTACATCCTCTCTAACACATACTGCCATTGGTGATTTTTATCTTAGCCATTCTGACAGGTGTAAGATGGTATCTCAGAGTTGTTTTGATTGCATTTCCCTAATGGCTAAGGATGTTGAGTAATTCCTTAAGTGTCTTTCAGCCATTTGAGATTCCTCTGTTGAGAATTCTCTATTTAGATCTGTATCACATTTTTTAATTGGATTATATTGCATTTTGGTGTCTAGCTTCTTGAGTTCTTTGTATATTTTTGAGATCAACCCCTGTATAGATAGGGAAGAGAGACACAAAGGGAGAAGGGGATGGGGGGGTTGAGGAGAACATGAGGGATCAAGAATGTTGAGTTGGGGGAAGGACAGAGAGGGAGAGCAAGGAAAGAGATACCCCGATAGAGGGAGCCATTATGGGGTTAATGAGAGACCTGGTACTAGGGAAACTCCCAGGAATCCACAAGGATGACTCCAACTAAGAATCTAAGCAATAGTGGAGAGGCTACCTTAAATGCTCTTCCTCTAGAGATGAGATTGGTGACTACCTTAAATGCCACCATAGAGCCTTCATCCAGTAACTGATGGAAGCAAAAGCAGACACCCACAGCTAAGCACTGGGTTAAATTCCTGGAGTCCAATTGTAGAGAGGGAGAAGTGATGAGCAAAGGGGTCAAGCCCATGCTGAGGAAATCCACAGAAGCAGCTGACCTGAGCAAGTAGGAGCTCACTGACTCCACAGTGACAGCTGAGGGAACTGCATAGGACTGAACTAGGCCCCCTGAACATCTGTGTCAATTGGAGGGCTTGGGCACTATATGGAACTGCTGGCAATGGAACCAGTATTTATTCCTGGTGCATGAACTGGCTGTTTAGAACCCATTCCCTATGGAGAGATACTCTCTCAGCCTAGTACACAGGGGAGGTCCTAGGTCCTGCCCCAAATGATGTGACAGACTTTGATGATTCCCCATGGGAGGCCTCATCCTCTCTGAAGAGTGGATGGGGGTGTAGATCAGGAGATGGTGGGGGAGTGGGAGGACAGGAGAAAGAATTGGGATTGGGATTTAAAATAAAATTTTTTCAAAAGTGAAAATAAACATGTAAATAAAATTTAAAAAAAGAAAGTTAAAATTAACAAGGATATAATGCATATATGCATTCTTAGGCAAATCATTCACCAAGCCACTCTGTGGCCCAAGCAAAACTAACAGGAGTATATATTGTAGATTTGGCTTTTGTAGCTCAGAAAACAGGAGTTCCAGAGCAAGGTAGGAGTCTAAGTTATGGGGTCAAGGCTTCCTAGGTTTACCACTAGCCAGAAATGTGGACTTTGGGTCTTCTGAATGTAGGTCAAACTGTGATCCATCCTAAAGGTCCATATGTACCTATAGAGAGAGAAAACTAGCCTTTCCACACTAGCCTTAAGATTATATATGTACTACATTGTGACAGCCACTGTGATATATACTTTATGCTTTCTTGCTGATTTTCTGGTGCGATGGCAATATTTATATTGCATAGTATCTATGTATGTCAGTCAGGCTATTTTGAAAAGTTTTTGACATGACCAGTTTGCAATACTTTAGAGTCGTTTCAATGTCGTTAGCAATTTTATTATACTAGAAGCCTCAAAGAGTTGGAGTGGATCCAATGACCTCAGTGTGGACATGTGAGGGTATTCCTCAGCCCTAGATATCGAAGAGAACACTTGCAGGTTTGAAAGCTCTTGAGGACAAGCATGTCCTTGCAAGTGCTATAGTCAGCACTGCCTGAGCTCTTCCTGAAGTACACTCCCACTGGCAGGACTAACCTTTGGAGACTACAACAGAGCTTTTTCATCTAGGAAGTTTATACTTAAGAACAGCACACTCAAGTGATTAAAAAAAAGAACTACATGCACACACACAAAATCTCATGTTGTTAAGTAAATTTGCAATTTTGTGTTGGGCCACATTGCTATTGTGGGGCACACCTGGTTCATGGTTCACACGGGTTGAATACAGCCATAACACTTTCCAATTCTAGATTGTTGAAAGGGTGGTTTTCTAGCCCTTGGTAAACACATCAAGCATGAGAATCTGCAGGTTCCATGGAGAGGCAGTGTCAAGCATGGAGCTGTGGACCCTGAAACGCAGGAGAGTGGGTGGCTGGTACTGCATGTGTGCTAATCCTGTCAAGTGATCCATTCGGATGCCACTGTGACTGGTCCTGGTCGAACATCTCCGAGATGGACATTTTCAGAGCACAGGCTTCTTTGTGTGCACGTGGTTTGAGATTCACATGGTTACTCTGATTAAATACCTGGGCCCTGCATCGATTGCACTTGATAAACAGATATTTTTCCAGCTCCACTTGCAGAAAAATGTCACTGTGGTTTTATAGTAAATACTGTTAGAGAGAGGCAAATTTGACATAAAAGCAGTCTGTATTTCACACTTTCACAATGATTTATAGTACAGCTGCCATGTGCCAAGTGTGGCCCATGCACGAGGTGACAAGACACCTTTGCCAACCAGAGCCTACATGCTCCTGGTAGGGACAAGGTTACAAATAAATGAATAAGTAAACCCAGAAAGACTCCAAATGGTCATAAGTGATACAAAGATGATAAAATGGGATGATTATCATAGAATAATTATGTAGTATGTTTAGATTATAGGGTCAGAGTTGGGTCCAGAGGAAGTGGTATTGATTTCAAGCTTTCTGTTGGGTTCTGTAGATCAGTGAAGCTACCTGGCTAAAGAAAAAAAAATGAAGAAAAAATAAGAATTACCCAGATGATCTTTGTTTAAGATAAACAGCACTCTTCAAAATTGCTATTACCCAGTTTAACCAGTACCTCTTCAGCTCTTGTGTCTGTTTTAACTAGTAGGGGAGGTGCCACAGTTGTTTGGTCGCTCCTGGTAGTTGGAATATAATTATAATGGCTTGGTACTAATCAGAGACTTTCCTTTCCTTCACTGTTTTTGTTTTGCAGACTTAGCAGATGAAACCCAGATCCCCATGGCTGCAAGACAAGCCCTGTTCCACTGAACTGTGTATCTAACCCATTTCCTACATTTTAAAATATAATTAAGTTAGTTATGTTTCTATTACCATAACAAATATCCGAGACACGACTTTTCAAAGAGAAGAAGGTTATGATGTGCTTTTTACTTCATGAAATGAATTGGCCTCAGCCTTGGGCCAGAGAGTGTATTGGAATGAAATTGCTTTCCTAATGGCTAAGACGTGGAAGAAAGAAGAGGTAAGGGCTGTGTGTGTGTGTGTGTGTGTGTGTGTGTGTGTGTGTGTGTGTGTGTGTGTGTGTGTGTCCCTGCCTGCATGAGCTTATGTGTACTATCTGCATGCAGATTTCTGCAAGGCTGAAAGAGGGCATCAGATCCCTTGGAAAGGGATCAGCTAATGTGGGTGTATGAACCCAGGTCCTCTTTGAGAGTCATCTCTCCAGGCCCATTTTTCTTGACAGTCCTTTTATTTGAGGTATGATGATACCAAGGAAACTGATTTTGCAAACCACAGTTGAAAATTTGTTTTACTGTGACATCTAAAGTCTTTCCCCCTTGGCTACCATTCTGCAGCCAACGAGTAACTGAAATACTTCCCAAATACTCAGTGTAGAGTGGCAATTGCTATTTTGTGAGGAAATGGTATTCCCATACTTTCTATAAGATGATGATGAAACCACAACGGGTAACAAATAATTAAATTTGAAGCTCTTAAGCACCCTAAATTAGTATTTTGTGATTTTGTTTTCCAAGAGGAAGAATATTCTTATGGCAATTTGCCAGACCAAAACTCTAAACTTTTTCTCAGACTTAGATCTGACCTATGCTTCACATCACAAATGAACGCTGAAGAAGTCTCTTTTTTTCATTTATTTATTTATTTATTTATTTATTTATTTATTTATTTATTTATTTATTAATTTATCGGGGCAGGGTTTCTCTGTGTAACTTTGTAGACCAGACTGGCCTCGAACTCACAGAGATCCGTCCCCCTCTGCCTCCCAAATGCTGGGATTAAAGACATGCACCACCACAGCCCAGTCTGAAGAAGTCTCTTAAGCAATTGCTTTAAATACTTAAGAAAATCCAGGTCTTCTGGGTTCCATTATTAATTTTGTATCACTGTGGCAGTCTTCTGACAAAATATATAGTTGGTGGATTCAGAATACCTAAGTCTTCTATGTCTGAGCCGATTAAAAAATTTTTACTGATTTCTAAATCCCATCACTCTGTATTCTCATTGCATTGCAAAATTTGAGTGACTTTAGCCATCACAAACATTCAAGACAGATAAAATCATCTCAGATTGACACATCTGTTACACAAAATTCATCAGTTTTAGACTGTCACATGCAGTTGTGGCAGCAGATGGGATTGGCCATTCAACTCAATGTGACCAATTCATTTTTTGCAAAGTTTAAAATACAGTTTTCCTATGGAAGAATCTGTACTTTGGTGAATAATCAAAGAGGGTTTTCTTGTTTCTCATTATGCAAATTTGTATGAATATTTTTAATTTTAGGAGATTGACTTTAAATTATTTGTACTTTCCAAATAGGGCTACAGGAAGACAAATATATGTTAATATTGTTAGGTAATGACTATTGTAGAATTGGACACAAACATTTGACTTAGAGATACTTCTGAAGGCAAAATTGATGATTAACAATGAGTGAAGGGGAAGTTCCCTTGGAGTTTCTTCTTTCTTTCTGGGATCCACACATGAAAATGAACATGAACTAGTGATAACTGATGATGGAACAGCCGATGAAAGAAAAAGTAACACAGTCCTTTGATCGAATGTCAGTTCTCAGATAGCACAAAGTGATTTCTGATGTGAAATTTTCCATTGCTCAAAATAGCAGAGCTATATTCAAAATGATATGGAAGGAAACTGGTAACTCGATGAGTAACAGTCTATGTTCTAGGAAAATCCACCACCCATGTTGTCCAGGATCTTTGGAAGCTTTTTCCCCTTTGGGGCCCCGCAGGCAACTAGAATCAAACTCTGATATGGCCCTCTGAAGATGTTAGTACTTGGTAAAGGAAGAAGTTATTTATGCCTTTTGAGTTTTCATGTTTTCCTTTCTTGAGTATTCTTCTTTCTGATGGCAGCTACCCCTACTATCCCTGTGCTGGTTTAGGGAGTGGCATTATTAGGAGATTTGACTTTGTTGGAGTATGTGTGGCTTTGTTGGAGGAAGTGTGTCACTGTGGGGGTGGGCTTTGAAGTTTCAGATGTTCAAGCCAGGCCTAGTGTCTCTCTCTCTCTCTTCCTGCTGCCTGTTGACCCAGAGGTAGAACTCTTAGCTATGTCTCTAGCACTATATTTTCCTGTGCCACCATGCTTCCTTCCAGGATGATGTGGATTAAACTCCTGAAATGTAAGCTAGCTCCAATTAAATGGTCTCCTTTATAAAGTTGCCATGGTCATGGTGTCCTTCACAGCAATAAAACCATAACTAAGACACTCCCATTCCTCCATATTTTTGGTCTTCATTCCCTTGCCCACTACCCTCTAAGCAAGGAGAAATTTAGAGCAAAAGAGTTCTTCAAGAATTAATTGACCCGAGCAAGTGGAAGCTCATGGACCTGTCTGACAGCTATGGAACCAGGCCCTCTGAACTTGGGTGTCAGTTGTGGAGGGGGGGGTGCACTTGGACAGCATATGGGGTCTCTGGGAGTGGAACCAGTATTTATCTCTAGTGTACAAATGGACTTTGGGAGCCCATTCCCCATGGAGGGATACTCTCTCAGGCCTAGGTCCTGTCCCAAATGATGTGACAGACTTTGATGATCCCCCATGGGAGGCCTCACCATCTCTGAGGAGTAGATGGCAGGTGGGATGGGGGAATGGAGGGGAATGGGAGGATGGAAGGGAACTAGGATTTGTATGTAAAATAGATTGTTTTTAATTTAAATAAAAATTAATTTAAAAAGAATTAGTATATTGTCTGGTATTCAAGCACTGCACTGTACTTTTTGTTGAATGCTCTTTACCAGGTGAGCTATACTATATGCTTTATTTATATTCATGATGCTATTGTAAAGTCACAACTACCCTTTTGAGTGTTTTCTTTGTACTCCTGTAACTAGACATTGAAGCACAGATGTTATTTACAATAGTTATGTAACTGATGAATTGTGGCTTTTATTTTTCATTTAGGCATTTGATTTTTTTCAACCATTAACCTAGTGTTCTCTACTGAAACCCTGGTCCTCTGTGAGAACAAGTGCTCCTAAGTACTACACCACCTCTCCAGACCCTCATAATTTTTCACATTAAAACTTCACGTTTCCCATTAGAAAGCACAGTGTTTGAATGACAGGGTTACGGATAAGAACATGTCTGCTCCAAACTTCACTTCTATGAAGATAAAATTAGACTTGTAGAGATATTAGTCAATTGTCCATGGTTGAAGTACACAAATTGTACTTCCTTGATGTTCTCCTACGTTGGAGCCCACATGTCAGGTCTCAACCATGCCTTCATCTCCTGTTCTTTACCTAATTTTAAGTGCCTAGAAAACAACTGCCCCCAATGACTGCTCCTGTTCCTGGAGCTTCTGAGTTTAAAATACAGGATTTTGAAACCTTAATTTCTCCAATTTTCTTCTACTTGTATTTTCCGGAGTCATTTGTATAAACTAAGAACCCTTTCCTGTGTTTCTGCAAAAATAACACCAGTGTTTAAGAAGGGATGGCATCTTTAAGGTTTTGTTGATGAATTTCCCACCCAGCTCTGCAACTGCTTTGGCACAAATGAACACACAGGTGCTATATTAATTATAAAACTGTTGGCCAGTGGCTAGGTCTTCTTATTAGCTAGCTCTGTCTTAAATATTAACCCATTTCTATTAATCTATGTATTTCCACATGGTCTTATCTTCCCGGAGAAGGGTCCAGACCTGCTACTCCCATGTTGTCTACATGGGGAATCCTCCCTGCCTACACTTCCCAGATGTCTCATTGTCTCCTAGACCTGCCTATCTTCCTGCCTCATTGGCCACTAACCAAACAGTGTTTTATTCATCAACCAATAAGAGAAACACATACAAAAGGATTAACCCCATCACTAAGGTGTAATGTCATGGGGAACCACTAGCAGGGAGTAGAAGCTCCTAGAGTCTCCTGTCCCCTCTTCTATCCTTTCCTTACTTTGCCTTTTGTGTGTTAAATGAAAACTAATTCTTCCAGCTATCTCAGAAGTAAAGGCCCATCCTATTGTGAGAGTGGACTCTCTCCACAAGACCTGAGTCTTCCTTCCCTTAGAAGACAGTATAAAATTAGTAACAGTAACAATAATGAATGCCTCCGAATTGATAGTAAATGCTACACAATCTCACTGAAAATCCTGCTTTTATTCCATGTGGTATGTAAGGTTATCCCTATGGCACAGGTAAAATCCTGAAGTCTCAAGAGGTTGAGTTTTCAGCAAGAAAGTTTTTCAAGGATATATAGGTCATTGTTGATAAAGTCAGCTACACACACACACACTCTCTCTAAATTTGGTGATCTTCACATACACTAAATGACTTGAGATTTCCATATTCATTAGTAAATTGACCATTATTTTCCAGATGGATTCCTTGCTTTACAAATAAAAGCATTTTAAAATGTGATCTCCTACATAAATATAGTCTTTAAAGTATGAAGACAAAGAGGTAACCCCAGGCAGCTGATATGATTGACTTGCCTATAGTCATCATGCTGTCAGTGAAGAAATAAGGGACGAAGAGGAAAAGAAACTTCTTGCTTGCATGACTTTTGGCTCATCTCTGTTTTCAGTGCCATTCACTTCATTCCCTGACTGGTCCCTAAAGTTACTTGAGTTGGCAATTTTTGTTGTTTCTCAGAACAAGACACTTTCTTGGCATCTACAGATTTGATAGTTGGCGCTGTAATTCAAGTCTATGGCTCACAGCAACTTCTAGCTTTGCTATGGAATGAATGAGAATGTTGAACTCTCTAAAGCTGTTATTTGGCATGAAGTAATTTAGCTAGTGAATACAATAGAAGACAGTAAAGCAATTTCCACCTTGAATGTGGCTACTTGGTTCTTTTCTTATCTTTACACTTGATACACACAAACACACACACACACACACACACACACACACACACACACACAATGCACAGCATATAGTCACCTGTTTCTTCTGTTATCAATATAGGTGACTAGTGATTCCTATGATGCCAAGCTGTTAATTTCATTTTTTTTTTTTTCAGATCATTTTGGGTCACTCTTCTATGTTTAATTCAAAAGAAGTACTGAATTATCCATAAACTACTAGTTAAATGACTGATCATTTAAGCAAGTTCTTCTTTGTTACAGTTGTCATAGATGCAAGTAACCACTGGGTGACACGGAATAGCACCCAGCTATTCCTATTACCCTAATATAGAAGTGGTTAGTCAAAAACACTGTAATTGTTTAAGATGATGTGACTGGAGTTGAATCCTTTCTTGAGGTCTAAGCCTATTTAGACAATATTAATACACAACCCCCTCTTACATATGTGAAAACTAAGAAAAGTTTGCCTGATGGGAGATGTTATTCTGTATATATGTTTCTCATACTGGTTAATAAAGCACTGTGGCCAATAGAAAACTAGATAGGCGGGGCTAGGAGACTAGGAGGAAGAAAGAGGAAGTAGAAGGCGGGATCGAGATGTAGCCCAGGAAAAAGCAGGAAGCCTGCCGCGCGGCTCCCCGATAAGACGACCACGTGGAAATACTTAGATAAGTAGAAATGGGTTAATGATTAAGGCAGAGCTAGCCCATTAACAATAATGGTAACTGGCCAACAGGATTGTATCAAATACAGAGTCTCTGAATGTTATTTGGGGCACACGTGGTTGCAGGACAATGGCGGCAGAACCAGCGGCAGCCGGCGGGGAAACCTGCTGTAACAGTTTGCCAGGCTTCTCATGGTCATATATTTATTGAATATTTTCTAGTAGTCATAGCATGTCACAACTGAATGATTACTTTGTTAGGCAGTGAGTTTCTTATTGTTAGAGTTGTTAAATCTTGTTGATGAACTTATTGGCAAATTAGATTTCTTCCAGCCATGAAATACTACATTTCTATATAAAGTCAATTTTAAAGCAGTTTTTAGGACATTTACTCCTCCAACAAATGATCTAGATGGAATGTTGAACATTCTTTTTCTCTTTGGTTTGAGTAGTGAGAGGTAGAATCAGGCAAATAAATCAGATAGCCTGCCTCCTAAATGTTATTCATATATAAAGACATATAAGAAAATACCATCTATCTGTTAGCTATGATGAAATGTATGTGTGCATTTTTACATATGTATCTAATGTGAATTTAATCCCTAACTGAACAGACTACAGCCAAATAATCTGACTGCTTCTCACTTTTCTTCAGTTGTTCTGCAACATCATGATAAACTTAAATTCTAATGGATTCTCAAGCCATAGTAGTAGGTTTCAATGTCAGGAGGAAAAAGGAACATTTATGCAGACTTTTATTAAAAACAGATACAAAACAATCCAGCTCTTGGTTTGTTTTATCTTGGAATATCAGTGTCATTGACAGCTAGAATAAGAGGTTTCAGAGGTAGGAACTATAAGGGAAGAGAAAGACAAAAACCATCTCCAACAATACTTGACATAGTTTTAAGAAAGACTATGCCAGGCGGGTTCTTACTGCAGCTCACAAGATTCATAGCTGGGTGAGATTGGTGATTCTCCATGCTCTATAACGTAAGTATGTGGTGTCTTCAGCAATGGGGTCTTCTTATCAGATTCTGGAGGGTAAACAATAGCACTGTCAATAGCCTGAAATGTTTTGGGAAGGGTATCTATCGATTTCATTGACCAACAACTCAAGAAGAGCTAACCCATTCCTGACCTGATAATGAAGGCTTTACTTGTATTATGTCTATTTGGAGTATTGTCCTCCCATTACAGGGTATCCTATATAAATCCCTTATATATATATGCTTTACATAGCTTTCAGAATAGTAGGTTTGCATATGGCTTTTTCATGAGGTTAGTTATCCCTTGCTGTATTCCCTCTTCTACTCTGTCCTCACATACCCCATCTTACTTAATCTTCCTATTCTAAACTTTACCTCTATCCTTAACAATGCTATATTTTATTTCCCTTGCTTTGGGAGATCACCTATTCCTTCACAGTCACTTACTAGCTATCTCATTTGTGTAGGTATTTTGAACAAAACACACATATCTAAAGGTTAAAAGTTAACACCCACATATATGAGAAAACATGCAATGTTTGTTTTTCAGGGTCTGGGCTACTTAATTCTGGATGATTGTTTTTGTTCCGTATATTTACTTGTAAATTTTTAATTTTTTTTTAACAGTGAAATGAAATTCTATTGTGTAGACATGCAACATTCTCATCAACCATGTATTAGTTGATGGGTACATAGCATTTTCTGGTACAATAGTGGCACAAATGCTGTGGGAGTAACCAACCACTTCTGAAGAACTGGATGTAAGGCCTCCACGATATGGAACTCATATCTGACACTATCAGTGAGACAGTCTGTAGCTAAATAGGCCAAATCTAGTACTATTACAAAGATGTAAAATGACCCTAAATGCCACATTGCTATACTCATTACTTAACCCCCATCAAAAAAGCTTCTTCTTGCAGTAGATTGTAAATGGAGTTCTTAATTGGTCTAGTTAATAAAAAGCCGGAGTCATATAGAGAGGGAGATGCTGAGAGATCAGAGAGAAGGAGCAAAATGTGCCACACGTTATCTCCTTAGCTTCTCAGCAGACAAGAGAGCGATTTCCTGTTTCTCTCTGCTTATATCCTGTTTCTGCCCAGTTACCTCACTTCCTGTCTGTCTGTACATACCTCTAGACCTCCATGGTTAGCTAGTGGCAAGCTTCATTCTCTGACCCTCAGACAGGCTTTATCTGTATAAGCAAGACATCACCACAGTAGATGGTAATTAATCTATGACTGTTCAATATGCATCAAGTTTTTGGAGCACTCAGTCCTAAATGAGTTGTCTACATCATACGTCTTCCCCTCAAGGCTCAGGCTTCTACGTAGAAGAAGAGAACAGAAAGATTGTAAGAGTCAGAGCTGGTGAATGACTTCAAGGAACCGTTGTTTTCTGGACATAACAGGGAAGATGCACACATGAACTCACAGATATTGTGACAGCACGCATAAGAACCAGACAAAATCTAGCACACAGAACTGGGAAGATGGGCATGAAATCCCACCCCTAGCCAATGTGTTATTGGCATTTGAATTTTACTCTTTGAAGAGAAAATTAATTTTCTTCAATGAAGTAACACTTGGTATATCAACTACACTCAAGGCCAGGTCATACACACAAAGTAGTTGGCCAGCACAAACTGGACTCTGTGGATTTGTGTTTTATTTTTATTAACTTTTGCCAGATTTATTCATCTTACTTTAATGAATGTTTCACTTGTATGTATGTATGTATGTATGTATGTATGTATGTATGTATATTTAGATGGGCACCATATGTGTGCTTTGTGCTCACAGAGGTCAAAAGAGTGTATCAAATTGCCTGTAACTGGCGTTACAGAGAGTTGTGAACAAACATGTGGTTGCTGGGACTAGAACTTGGATCCTCTGCAAGAGCAGCAAGTGTTCTTAACTTCTGATCCAGACCTATGCTTTATTTTTTTAATGGAGTGGGATTAGGTAGGTAGGGAAGTAGGGAAGGATCTGGGAGGAAATGCATGAGGAGGATGAATATGATCTGGATGTATTGTATGAAATTCTCAAACAATAAATTACAACTATTGAAAAACAAAACAAAACAACAACAAAAAGACCACATGCTATGGAATGAGTTCTGTATTCTAGATATTCCTGTTCAGGATTGACATCTTAGCTTATCGTCAGTCCAATGCTGCTTGTTAAATAATACTCATTTCTTGTTTTTAGTTGGGGGAAGATGCTGAGTTTCTTACATTGTTACTGCTGTGCTGATCTGCACATTGTAGAGATGGACCCTGTCTACCTCATGCTGATATCACTTACAAGGGCACCACAATACACAGTGTGATTGAAATCCCTATAGATGGGCAACCAGTCAAACAAACAAAAAAGTAAACAACAACAACCAAAATCCAAAACTAGTGTAGACATATGGTGACTTTACCAACCACAGCAGGAAGGATTTGTGTTAATAGGAAAACTACAGAAACACAATTCTGCAATATTCCCTATTAACCAGTTCTCTCTTTTTTGGATCAGGAGATAAGAGTACTTATTGCTCTTGTAGAGGACTAGAGTTTAGTTCTCAGCTCTAATATCAGGCTGCACAAAACAGATTAACTACACAGCTCATGTGCACATAGCCCTACCTATTCACAATTTAAAAAGTAAGTGTTTACAATCAGTGAGTGTTTAAACTGAATGCTTACTTTTTAGTACTGTCTTTGTTTTAAGCACTGAATACATATGCAGGTGTGTGCAATCTAAATGTGTATTATATAACAGGAATGGTATTATAAAACAACTCCTATGCTCTAGTCATAGATAAAACATAAGCTCATTAAATTTCAAAGTTGTGTCCCTTTGTTCCATACTAAAGGCTATCTGTTATCTGGTGTATCAGCAATGTTTTATTTATTGCTCTTATCAGATTTACCCCACTACTCATGCTCTTTAAAAATCTTACTCATTCCTCATAATCTAATTCATTTCTACTTCTTGGTTGGAGTTTGCTTTACCATTACAAAACAGAATGTCCCCTTATTCCTCTGAGCCCTTTTATCAGCACTCGCCGGACATTTACCCTCTAATGTCTAATGCACCTTGTACGGTGCTGGTGTGTATTGCTATCTGGCTTTTCTGGCTATCTGGCTGTGAGTACACCCTGGTACCCAAGTAGGTCTGTGTGTTCTTTTTGTAGAATAAGTACTATAATTTCATGTCATGCAAACTCATAGTGGACAACTATGGAAACTTAATGGCTGTTCTCCTGCTCCCAAGAAGTAGAGTCCTTATGTGTGAACTTGCATGTACATTGAAGAACTAAGACATGGGTGTGCACCCAAGGATGAGAAAACTGGCTTAGCTTTGTTGATAGTTTCCAGTTGCCTGGGAAAGCAGGTGTACTACTAATATCCTACTTCACATTCAGATTATAGAGCTATTTCCCAGTTGCATCCCTCAACAAACGTTATTTTTCTACCTTTTCTTTTTTTCTTGCCTCTTCTGCTTAGCAACTAACTATTCATTTTCTCATTGCATTTTTGTTTCCTGGGACAACAATGAGAAGTTCTCATTGTATAGGTATAAAGTGGCATCCTTGGAAGGTGCTGCCTCTTCTATGACTAACTTTCCTTTGAGTCTAAGAGTAAGACATGTGCTCTCTGAGCATTGTCTTGGGTAATGGGACTCCTGGATTAAAATTACAGCAATAGAACCAGATAGGGAAATCTTTCATAAAGTTAAACTGCTTCTTGGAGTTTAAAGGTGAGAAAGGAATCAGCACTCTTGTACTGTGTGGAACCTGAAGGTAGATGCTGACAAAACTCTGTGTCTTAGATTTTTACTTAACTCTCTGAGTCTGACTTTGCTCTCTGTAACCAACTAGCTTTTACTTTTTCCAGGTTATAATGAAGTATGGTGGACAATAGTTTCTGAGTTTGAATCCAAGTGTTTACAAAATAAGATGCTGACCAAACCTCCATTATCTGAAGAACTTTTGCTGCTATCATGAGCCCATCCCCAAATTAACCAAAGTATGGCCAGATAAGAAATGATAGCTCACCCTATTGTGTTTTCAGAGTAATTATTTGAGTGATGGGTGGTATGTTGGAGCCATTGCTTGAGGGAGATGCCAGACAAGCAAAAGAGGTGTTTGCTTCACTGTATATGGGCACCAAGGTGAAGAATTGACATATGCTAGCTTCATAACAGTGGCTAGAAGACAGATGACATATTTATGCAGATCACACAGGAGGACATGTGCATGTTTGTACAAACTAACCAATTCATCCAAGATTCTGACAGGCACTAAATTCCCCTTGCAGTACTGCCTGACAAAATCCATCTTTTCAATACACTTCAAATCCCACCCTAGTCTCAAGGGTGATGGGTGAGGCAGAAGCATCACCTTTTGTTCTCTGATTAGTTTGTCTGGTAGAAATGCAGCTGAGAGAAGCAGGAAACAGGACACAGGAGAGTGAGACAAAGCAAGGAAACACAAGTGGGTTAGCTACAAAGTTGCTCATACATGTTCTGGTTGTGTCTCCTCTGCAAAGAAGACTTGTTTCAATGACAGCTCCCTTCTTCTACCCAGAAAGGACAAGCTCTTCCTTGTGCCCACCTGGTGCTTCTCGTGAAACTGACAAGGATCTATGAACATTGAACTTAATTATTCAAATATTATCTTCACCTAGAGATGTCTCCTTTTGGGGGAGGCAGATAGAGTTACGCTGATTCATTAAGTCAATAGTTTAATGAGTCCTCTATGTACTAGATACTTTCTTTAAAATTTGAAGCTACAACATTTAATAAAATATCTATATGTCTATTTATATTTAGATATCTATCTATATAGATATAGATATTTGATTTATTTTTCGGACAGTGTTTCTCTCTGTAGTCCCGGCTGTCCTCGAACTCATCAATCTATAGGTCATGCTGGCCTTGAACTCAAAGATCTGCCTGCCTCTAGTTACTGAGTGCGGGGTTAAAGGGATGTATAAGCATACCAGGGTGAAGGCTTGGGAATAGGGTTAGTGCCCTAGCAAGATGATAGATCCAAGTGTGCATTCTTCCTGCCTCTGCAACAAGAGATTCTTAGAGAAGACAACCACCTGTCAGGAAGATTTCAGGAAGTGTGCTTTTGCTGCATCCAAGATTCACTAGTACCTCGGCTTTGGACTTTGTCGCTGGGAGTTATGAGCAATAGGTTTTCATTGGTTGAGCTATGTTGTCAAGCAGCCTGGACTAAGGCAGGAGCTGACCTTTGCTATCACAGCTGACCTTGAGTGATTTCAAAGGGAGGAGAAGGCATGAATGGAAGCTCAACCAAGAATAGGAGGTGAGAATCTGGAGGCAACAGTATAGGCCTTGAGGGTTTGGTTTAAAGGGAGGGGGGAGAAGGAATAAATATCACCCCCCTCCCCAGTTACCTACCACGTCAAAATGCCGTTCCTGCAGTATTTGCCTAGGTTGGTGGAGTAGTTTCATATAAATGCTGCTATATCACCAGCTACTATATCACCCCCATCATTAACCAATTAATTAATCACAAATTTCTAACCTCTACTGCTATTTCATAAATCAAAATAAGGGGCCTTTTGCCCTGGGGAGTCGGCTCAATAAAAAAGCAGCATTGTAAACCGTGGCAGGAAGGTCAAGGAGGAGGGCAGGTTTGGGTTGGAGGCAGAAGTCTCTTGCCAAACTATCCCGCCCCAGTTCCTGATTTTCTTTCGCACTGAAGAGGATGATTTTTCCCCTCCCACTCCTTCCTCCTTTGCCTTTGCACCCCCTACTTCTTCAGCGGTTCTTTCTCGGTGCTGTGCTCTCCATGGAAGCTCGGCCCCAGCCAGCCTTCTCTTGTCTTTCTGCGCCCGGAAAGAAGACGAGAGCGCAGAAACTCCAATAGGGGTAGGAGCTGGCGTTCTGGCCGTGTGCAATCCAACTCGGGGCTGAGACAGAGGTGCAGGACGCGCTCCAGGTACTGGTCCAGAGCCCGTGCGTGGCCCGCAGCCCTCAGGGCGTGGGCGAACCGGCCGCGTGTGCCTTGCTGTTTGACGCGAGCACCAGCCAATCAGGGCGTGCGGCCAGGCTGCCACGTGACAGGCTAGGCGGCCCCTTTCCCAGCGCGGCCAGAGGGAGGAGAGAGCGGAGCCAGCCCAGAGCCTGGGAGCGCAGCGGCCGCGGAGGAGGCGGCGGCGGCAGGCGGGACCGGCGGCGGCACAGGCTCCGGGCCAGCCCAGCGCGCATCCCTGGTGCTCTGCGCTGCGGATCGCTCGGAGGAGCGCGGGAGCCACCACACAGGAGTGGACAAAGCAAGATGGCAGGGATCTTAGCCTGGTTCTGGAACGAGCGGTTTTGGCTTCCGCACAATGTCACCTGGGCAGACCTGAAGAACACGGAGGAAGCCACCTTCCCTCAGGCGGAGGACCTTTACCTCGCCTTCCCCGTGGCCTTCTGTATCTTCATGGTGCGGCTCATCTTCGAGAGGTAAGAAGGGCCGGAGCGCCTGGCTCTCCTGCACACAGGCACACGCGTGCACACTCGCCTGCTCCGTGGCGCACGCCCCCGCGCTCGGGCTCACACCTCCCAACCTTTGTGTTCACCGTGGGGACCCCGATCCCTCGGCCGGGCTGGCCTCTGGGGAGCTAGAGAGGGTCCAGCTCGCCCGCGGATTTTCTCCGGGGCGCCGCGAAGGGGCCGCGGGGAGCTGGGTCGCCGCCCGCGCTCCTTCTTTCCCGGCTTCCTCCTCTCAGAAAGGGCCGGCGAACAAAGGTGAGCGGCGACCGGCCGCGGGGAACCGCTGAGCTGGGGCTCGGTTGTCTCCATCAGAGAGGCACTGGGGCTTCCAGGTTGGGCTTCTCCGAGGCTAGCCGCCACCCACTTGACATCCTGGAACGATGGGGACGTGCGGCCGGGAGGGAGGAGGAGCGCACACACTTCCAGCTCTTCCACTCCCGCACGCACGCGGGAGACGGGGCCGCGCTGCAGAAGAATTTGCCCGGACCTTTGGCTTCTGCTTGCTCTCTGCCTTCCATCTGTGCCACCGTTTTAGGCCCTCAGTTCTAGGAAATGGGTGACGAAAGCACTCCGGGATCGTTAGTGGTTTCTTTAAAAGAGGGCAGAACAGGACCGGTGCCCATCATACAAAATGGTCATTTGAAATCGATAGTAGGACCCCGTGACTAATCATAAGCTTCTTGCTGGTACCGGAAGACTCTTGAAACGTTGGAGTAATTGTCACGATTTTTCTTTTTTTGGTATGAGTCCTCAATTTGGTTAGATCTCGCCTTTGTATCTGCACACAAACTTATGTTACTCTCATTGAGTCAGTCTTAAGTCACGAAACTAGATTTTGCATGCTGTGTATTCAACACGCACTGGTGAAAGAAAACCGGCGCCACACACTTCTTTCTTTTAACTGAAAACAAAATCGCCTTCCTCTTTCCTTCTCCCACTCCCATTCGTCAGTGAATACTGAATTTCTTAGATCACAAATATCCATTTCCACTCAACCTTCCCTGCCTCCAGCTCACCTTGGCTGTTTCTCGGGCTGCTGTTGTTATCTTGTTTATTCTTG
Organism: Cricetiscus sungorus; assembly: GCA_030556225.1. Taxonomy (NCBI): domain Eukaryota; kingdom Metazoa; phylum Chordata; class Mammalia; order Rodentia; family Cricetidae; genus Cricetiscus; species Cricetiscus sungorus. Next base: position 9,955,364 of record JANBXA010000372.1, read on the forward strand.
GTTTGCCCAAAACCATTATTGAGGATGTCAGAATGTATCTTTTGTTGCTGGAAATAGCAACAAAAAGCTTCCTGGGAACAAAAAAAGTATGATTTGTTTTAAGGAAGGTGCATTTTTCAATAGGCAGTATTGTTGCTTGTGAACTGAATCAGCTGTTGCCGAGCTGAAATTGTCTTGCACAAAGGGCAGTCCTATTTTAAAACGATTGGAATCCAGTGCAAATATGTCATTGATCTTATCCAGCGCCGAAACTCACTGTGAAAAGCGGGTGCATTTGAAGATTGCAAATGTTTAGTTACAGAAAATAGAAACTCAAGTCTAACCTTGCCATCTCTGCAAAAACAAGCCGACTTTCAAGAATAATAGCAGGCTGCTGCCTGTGCAGGCACACTGTAAGGGTTCCACACACAGTTGCTGGATGCCACCCCATGAAATCTGTCTGCATTTGGGTAGCTACTAAAGGAAGTCTTAAGTTGTATATCTTGGAGAACAAATCGCATGGCAGCTGATGAACCATATGTGAATGTTACATTTTCCCAGCATTCCTTTTCACTCTGATTCCTGACTCTTTAGTAGGCTGGAAAAAATAAAGACGAAGATAGCTTGGTGTGTACTTGATTTTCTTTGTCTTAAAACACACACACACACACACACACACACACACACACACACACACACACACACCAGTGATGTAATGTCTGCAGACTGAAGGTTTGGTTTTTTTTTTTTCAGAAATATTTTTTCTTCCTAACATAATCTCATAACTTGATTTAAGAGTTTACACAAAAGGGTCAGCAGCCTTCAACTACCAATTGTGACAGTTGTGTGTGTGTATGTAGTGTGTGTGTGTGTGTGTGTGTGTATGTGTGTGTGTGTGAGAGAGAGAGTTTTCTCAAGTCCATTGATGAGAAGACATTTAATGGATTTATGATTAATGTTCAGAATAATAACACAGTGTCACACTTTTATGGTGGGATGCTGCTGACTTTGTGGAGGGCAACTACTTTCTTCCTTCTGTAGTGGTGACAGCTGTGTCTTTAACTATTCACAATCAGTTCTCTAAAAGTCGGAGAGTAAGTGTAACTGGAGTTAGAGGCTCTGCAATTTTAGGTTTTTATCAAACCCAGTGTATACACTCTGGTACTCATCTCCTTAGTGTCCACCAAGGGCCCAAGTCAGTGTAGCTGAGCCAGCCCTACCTCATGCTAGGTACCCTTTTGACATGCGATGCACATGAAGCTTTTTCTTTGTAGTGTTCTGGAATGGCTAACATCAATGAATCCCATTGGAATGCAGGCAGTTCCTCCAAGCATCAGTGCTTTTACTGTCATTTATTTCAAATTTGAGGACATATCAGGGGATCTGTGGTTATCCAAGGTCTGTGTCTTCTATTAAAACCAGTAATGCTTTTGCAGAAACAAAATTGACAGACTTTGAGTGTGTACTCTTTAACACACTTCTTAACACATTTCTCCCCAAACAGAAAAGCACTAATGAATTGACTAAGTTGGGTCTTGTCAATTGACTAACTCCATCTTTTTGTTTTCCCTGCCACTCTTGGGGTATGACAGAGGAGGAACTAGTGGCCAGGGCGTGTCACTTTGCAAAAGCATATGGAGAACAATATGGTAGCCCAGCATGGCTGTTTAAAAATAGAACAGTCTAAGGTCACTGATTTGAGTCTGCTAAATGCCCAAATCTCCTTGGCTTTTAGTGTTGGCCTTGTACTCCCCTTTTCCCTGGGGAGAAGTGGAATGAGCCAGTGTACATACTACCCAATTAGCAGAGTAAAACTCTTTAAAAGAATAAATAGCATCTCTTAGGATAAAAATTGTGCTATCTCCCATTACGTTGATGACTTGATGACAGACAAAATATTTAATAATGCAGAATTATCATCGATCCCATTTCTTGATTTAATACTTGTGTAGCCTCTTCAAACTGTCTCCTAGAATTATAATAAATGCTTCTCCCCAACTTCACTTTTTAAAAATGTGTTTTAAAGCCAGGCAGTGGTAGCACATGCCTTTAATCTCAGCCCTTAGGAGGCAGAGGCAGGAGGATCTCTGTGAGTTTGAGGCTAGCCTGGTCTACAATCAAATTCCAGGACACCCAAGGCTACAGAGAGAAACCCTGTCTTGAAACAACAACAATAAGTGTTTTGCTATGGTAGTCATAAATATGGAATTAAAGTTCAGTTGAACCCCAGTTTGGAAATAAAACTTCTTGGAATTATTCTCAAGGAAGGCAACTTTACTGTAATTTCTTCTTGGTGGATTTAAGAGAGATACAGATACTGTTGACAGGAGTCAGAACAGTTCAATTCTAGTCAGTCTGCGCATCAAGCTGGGCTTAGATAGTGGCTCTGTATGTTTACCCTCAAAAGCAAATGGCCTTGTAAGTCAAGGATATGTTCTTTTTTTTCTTTCTTTCTTTTTTTTAAATGCTTCTTGTTTTTTAGTGACATGATAGTCTTTTATTTTCTCCACGAGAACTGACAAAAGGTGTACTTGAGGCGTAAGGTGTAGTGCAGTGTGCAGTGATAATTACATCACACAAATAAACATATTCATAACCTGAGGAATTCTCATTGTTTTCTCATGTATTTACTCTTGTGAATTTTTTTTTTTTAGTTTTGTTTCTTTTTTTTCCTTTTTCCTTTATTTTAATTTGAAACAAGGTTGTTTTATATGTCAATCCCAGTTTCCTCACCCTCCCATCCTCCCCTATCGCCCTCACCAAACTCCAGCCCATCCCCTTTCTGCTCCCAAGGGAGAGTGAGGCCTTCCATGGGGAGTCTTCAAAGTCTGTCATATCATTTGGGGCAGGGTCTAGGCCCTCCCCCATGTGTCTATGCTGAGAGACTATCCCTCTATGTGGAATGGGCTCCCAAAGTTCATTGGTACACTAGGGATAAATACTGATTCATTATCAGAAGCCCCATAGACTGCCCAGTCTCCTAACTAACACCCACATTCAGTCAGTCTGGGTCAGTCCTATGTTGGTTTCTCACTTATCAGACTGGGGTGCATGAGCTCAGGTGTCTCTGTGTAGCATTGTAGACCAGGCTGGCCTTGAACTCACAGAGATACACCTGCCTTTGCCTCCCGAGTGCTGGGATTAAAGGCATGTGCCACCACTACCTGGCTAACTCTTGGGAATTTTAAAGCAGTGTACACTATATTATTTGACACAATTGCCTTCCTTCGTAATAGATCTTAAAAAGACATTCCTCTAAACTTGACCCACCTTGACCTCTGTCTCTACTCTCGTACCGTATAGCCTCTGGTAACTACCATTCTACTCTCTACTTATATGAGAGTGATTGTGTTAGGTTGGAAGGTGTGTGTGTGTGTGTGTGTGTGTGTGTGTGTGTGTGTGTGTGTGTGTGTGAGCATATGATATTTATTATCCAAAGACCTGGCTCATTTCACTTCATCTATGTTGCAAATGAAAGACATTCTTTTCTTAAAGTTCGAAGAGTGTTCCATTTTGCATATATAAAACTCAGTTTTTTTACTTGCCTGTTGATGAATTAGCTGGATGAATTTGTCTGTTACCAATCACGAAGCAATGGCTATGGTGATGCTGCTAGCCCTTTATTGAATCTTCTGGAGCTAAAAAGAATGGAGTAGGTAGTAGCTGTGTGGTAGGGCCCTTACCTTACCTAGCAAGCATGGAGTTCAAGGTTGCTTTTCCTCCCAAATCTCTGATTCTTGTGGGTCTCCTGTATTTGAAGATTGCTCATTTTTATCTCATGAGATTCTGAGAGAGACTAACCATCATGTTTTGGCAAGCAGAATTAAGCCTTCTCAGAATAAAGAAGGCTTTTTGTTGTTGTTGCTATTTTTCCATAGAAATACTCCAGTCACTTTGACTCTTATTAAAAAGTATTTTTTTTCAACTGTATTTGGTGACAAAAGAATCATTTGGGGTGTTATCACTTGTGCTCCAAAATGTTACAATATTCTTGGTTAACCAAACAGGAAGCTTCTACAGAGGGAACACGTGTTTGATCCCTTCAGACCACGTCTTTTTTGCTAGAATTCAGAGTTGATCTGACATCTGACTGGGTAGAGAAGCCATCCTGACAGGGTGGCCACATCATCTGAGGAGTGCTGGCATCAGTGCAGGGAGCAGTGCTCAGGCCCAGAATGCCTCCTCTTCCAACGCCAGGGACAGTTGCCTCCGCTCTGTCGAAGGCAGTGTCTGGCTAGCCCACCTCTGCTTACAGTTATCTTCTGTCTCTGCCTTTCAACATCTGAGCAGTGAGGAATAGGGAAGAGGGAAAGAAGGGAGTGAAGTGATGTGTTGGGGTCCGGGGAGTGAGTGAAGGGCTACCACGAAAAAGTACGGTAACCGATTGAGTCCAGCACTGAAGGCTATGTAAAGGCAGGTGTCCTCAGATAACAGTTCAGAAGAACGGAATAACTTTCACAAGAGTGTTTTTTTCTGTGTGAACTTGGTGTGGTATATGAAACTCTAAAATAATTGCCTTTTTTTTTTTTTTTTTAGCTCATTAGATGAAGGTGTTACTGAGATGAAATCTGTGGGTCCCTGCTGTGCCGTAGAGAGAGATATGAGAGGCAGGAGTTGGGTTCTCACACAAATAGGTTCTTGTTTATGGTTTTTCACCTGGGTTGTGAGAAATGTATTACCATGGGTATTTTGTGCGTAAACAAGCAAAATGAACAGTGTTACTTGATGATGTTTGACACATCTTTTTCATTCAGCAAAATGAAAGATTTGTACTATAGCATGTAATATTTTAGCTACTTTAACAAGTTGACTTGGGGGTGAAAGTTAAGGTTTCATTCTTAGTGAACACTCCTGTAGGGTAGGGGAAGTCCGTGAGAAAATTTAACACTGTCACATGTGACTCAATGACATTGCATGTTGTGACACTAGTACCCTGACTCCACTGAGGTACTCTGCTTCCCATGGGGAGGGAGGGCTGGGGAGGTTTTATTTCTGGGGTTGCTAGCTTGTAGAGTATGTCAGAAGTAGCTGTTTTTGCTGGAGAAGGTCAGTTAAAGGGACATGGATTTCATTTGAAATTTTTTATGTCTTCCTTATGCCACCTGATGAAGCCTTGTTGGCAAATGCTGGAACCAGAATGCTCACTGCCTAGGGAAAGCTTTGAGTTGACATTTCTGTCCTCATCACCAGCCAGAACCGGATTTTCTAAAGCAATTGTTCCTCAATTTCTCGCAAAGTAAAACCTCTCAAAATTTATATTTTCCCCCTTCTTCATCTGTTGATCACGTCTTAAATACTTTTGAGTTAGGATATTGGGGTTATAGATTTGGTTTGATAGTGCTTTTATGTCACCTTCTGCCCTTTTCCCTTTGTTGTTCCGAAGTTAATCTCACTGGCCTCTTACAGCACACCGGTTAGTAATACTTAGAAGTTTTTTATTCTTAAGATTTTATTCTTCAGCTTCTTTCTCCTTTAAAATGACTTCATGCATACACCCATAATCTCAGCATTCAAGAAGCTGTGGTAGGGGATCAGGAGCTTGAGGCCTGCCTGAGCTACATAGAGCCTGTCTCAAAACCTAAAACCAAACAGTGATTTCATTAACTTTACCTTAAGTCACCCTTTCCTGAGGTGAAATCTTTATTAATGGCTTCAGCTACTTTATTCTATGGCATGACTGATCTGGGGTGATTTTTACAGTGTGTTAGGTGTGTTTCCTCTGTAATGGTGCAGATAATTGGGATCTAGATTGCAAGTGCAGGCTTTGACTCTGCTCACTGTTTATTCTATTTGATGTTTGACAACGACAGTGATGGCCACCGTTAATGAGTCCCTTTCTGCATTTTGAAAATAATCATACCAAGTAATATTTTCTAAGGATTTTATTACTATATGGGTTTACTTCATTTAACCAACCATCTTCCAAACCTATGTGAACTGGATTCGATTTTTTACCCAATTTGACAGTTGAAAGTAAGGATTAAGAATTCGGGAAATACAGCTAATTTTATGCAACTAAAAAAAAAAAAAAAAAAAAAAGGTGGCCAGGTGGGCCAGGTGCACATCTTTAACTTCAGCAGTTAGGAGGCAGAGGCAGTTGGATCTCTGTGAGTTTGAGGCCAGCCGATATGCAAAGCTACACAGAGAAACCCTGTCTTGAGAAAACAAAACATAGTATGGGTTTCTTGATTTAATAAATTCAGCAGTCTTATTGAAAAGCAGTAGTATGAGGTTGCGCACATGAGCACACAAGCACACACGGTTCCTATATGCAGCTTTTTTTGGCAATGTAAATTTGAAACTTCTTTTGTAATTAAAACTACTTAGAGCCTTCGCCCATTGCATCATTCTGCAGTGGAGATGGACCAATTCTGTTGGGTATGGAGGTCGTTTTCTAGGTCTTACAGATTTATCTTTCGGTTCCTATTGATTTTGTAAAGACATGTTTTCTAGAAGTAGCATCTCTAAGTCCCAAGGACTAACGGCTCTAGTGTTCTTGAGAGATGCAAGTTGCCACAGAGTTGTCTAGAATCTGGACAATAATCCTCCAAGTCCTTGGCGGAGTGCAGATTCCATAGGATATTTGAAGATATTTTTCTGTTGAAATATGAATTGTGCATGCCTACTCATAACTTACTCATTTTAGACATCGGTCAGTTTGTCTGCAGTGTGCACTTTCTGAAGCCACACATATTTTCTTTCTAGGACAAAGAGACAAGGTTTGTATTTATTTAATTTTGGCAGAAAGTAGTGATCGCCTTCCTCCTGCTCCTCCTCTCGCTCTCTTCCTCCTCCCCCTGTGCCTCCTCCTCCTCTGAATGCTCTTGTCTTGGTCTGTTTATCTGGTTATATTTATACTGTAAAATTTCTTTCTGCCTCCTGCCTCTCCCCACAGGCATTTCGTTAGAAGTCTTCAGAGTCTACACTCATGGATCCTGTCAGGAGAAAGTAGTTCACTCTGTGATGGACTATGAGATGGAGAGTCAGGGTTGAGATGAGGGCAGAGCCAGGAGAATGCATAGCTTTTTGTTTTGTGAAGGGACATTTGGACATAGTGTTCAAATTAATTTATACTGTAATTCTGAATTTCTGTTAAAAAAGTACTGAGGGCTGGTGAGTTGGCTCTGCTGTTGAGAGCATGTACTGCTATGGCTGAGGACCCTAGACTGGTTGCCAGCACTCATTTATGCCAGGGATTCAGAGCAGCCTGTAACTTCTGTTCCAGGAGCTACGTTGCTTCTGGCCTCCATAGGCACCTGCACTCACATCTACATACATAATTAAAAGTAATAAAAATAAGTCTTAAAAATGATAATAAATCAATGTACACAAAAGTACATACCCAAACCACAAGATATCATATGCAGTAGAATGTTTTTAGTTCCACCTAGTGCCATCATGTTGTTAATTTGGTTTCAGCATGTGAATTTGGAGAAGGGAGCTACAGATGTCGAAACCATAGCAGTAGTAAGGAATTTTATGCCTAAAAAAAAAAAAAAATTAAGATCAGACCTTTTGTGTTAGCTGCATTTTGCTACAATTAAAGAAAAAAATAGAAAATTCAGTGGCTTAAAAAAAAATGTCACTCACTAGAAATAACAGTCTTTAGTGCTCTAGGCCTGGCATCTTTGTAGGTGAAAAAAGCACCTCTTGGTGTTAGTTCCCTCAAGTAAGTCTAAGTTGTTTAAAATACATAATATGCATAATTATCTTCAGGTCCATGATTAGTCCACTTCTCTCTGGAGTTGTCTGGTAAGAGTAGTTGCGGGGTGTGTGTGTGTGTGTGTGTGTGTGTGTGTGTATGTTTGTGTGAACATTCAGTGGACACTGGTGCTTACTAGGTTTTGTGGAAGACACTTGCACTAAAGAGCTTGCCTCAAGTCTATTTATTTATTCATTTATTTACTCATTCATTCATTCACTTTGAGACAAGGTCTCTCTATGTAGCTCTGGGTGTTCCAAAACTCACAATGTAGGTCAGGCTAGCCTCAAACTCACAGAGATCTGCCTGTCTCTACCTCCCATGTGTCAGGTCTTAAGGCATGTACCACCAAACCTGGCAAGTCAGTTTGTTAATCAGCATGGTAGAGATAGGAGTTCTGGAGCAAGGTTCTGGAAAAGCAGTGTGTGGTTCCCCAGAGGGAGTCCTCGGGCTTCTAGAGGAACTCAGTGTGTGGTTCCCCAGGGAGGGACCTCAGGCTTCTACAAGAACTTGGCATGTGGTTCTCCAGTATCCCAGGATTATAGTAAATGTATCCTGGTCAGTGCAGGATCCATTTACAACAGATCAGGATAATAGGGTACATTCTCCTGAGCCATGTGACCTGGGCCACTGATGGCTCTGAGGGAGATTTGGGAGGGATGAGGTCAGATTTGATTCTCCTGTCTCTTTCTGTTCAGTGTTGCAACTTGTAAGCAAGTGAGTAGGACATTTGAATACAGGGATGTAATTTTTATAAAAGTGGCATATTGTATAGGCTTGGACTTGTCAAAAGACACATATTACAGAGCAGTTGTTTTGAAAATGTATTATAGTATTTAGTCATTGTTCAAAACATTCCTTTAAGTCATCTTTGAGAATATTTGGGTCATTTTAAAAAGGGATTTTTTTTTCTAGTGGCTTTCAGAATGGACCTCTTTCAGAGTTCTGGTGTGTCTTGGAATTGGATTGTGTTTTTTAATTGCTGGAGGGAGACATTCCTTTACCAGGAGATCTCTTTTGCACAGTGACCTAGGACTAGCATTTGCTGGGACTTGCCATTGTCTGCGTAAATGTCACATCTTATCTGTGAGGTGTTCAGGTTACAAGCTATTCCTGCTTCCTGGAGCTGCCTGAAAGCATAGTTTCTTTATTTTCTTCTATGCCTTTCCCTCCTGCCTCGTCTTTCCCCCTCCCTCTCCCTCTCTCCTTCCCTTCTCATTAGTGAAGATGCTTCAGGGGCACAAGGGGCACAAGAAAATCTGGAGAGGAGAGAGAGGGATCATTTAAATAGGGAGGGGATGTGAAAACCATCCAGAATCCTATATGGAACTGTTAGAGACATCAGAGAAAGTTGCCAACTAGCCTGAGTGGCTCTGCAGATCTCGTTTTAACAGATCATCATTTCAAAGCAGAATGAAGTGTCTTGACCACCGAAGCAGAGTGGCAGTTTTGACAGAATAGCTTGAGAGTAGAAAACGGAGAAAGAAACAGTCAGTCACTTTGGCATTGTGGAGATTATGAGAGTATCGGTGTTGAGTGTCAGTGGGTGTATCTTCAGGAGTATCAGCAGGCTTGATGGGGAGGGTGCATTGGAATTGTTAGTTTTGCGTGTTTACTGAACTAGAAATATGTAGCCTTAACTAGAATTAAAAGGAGCACAGATTGGTTTTAAGTCTGGACATTCTTTTACCCATGATGTATCAGTTGACTGCATTCCCTGGAATTCATTGTCCTCAACTGAAAAAAAAGAAAACAAAAAGTGTGCGTGTGCCTACTTTGTGGTACTGGAGGACTTCATGGGGAAATACATTGAACGGAGACCCAATTAAAAACTAGTTCTAAAGCACACATTGTGTCTACTCTGATATCTTTTGTGGTCGGGACATGGAGAAGAGGGTACTACAGTGTGGGCTGTAAAACCCATTTATGTATTTGACCCTAGAACTAAAGGATTTACTTGTTTTGTTGAGTAAATATTTAGACTTGAAGCCCTGTGCCTGGTTAGGGAGGAGGATGCAGGCACTCCCTCCTCCCACTATTGTACACCAAGGACTGTTTGGTTACCAAATACATTTTGAATACGTGATAGGCAGCTACAAACCTGGATCCCTGGATCCTGTACCTTTGGTTGAAGCTCCTGGAAGCATTTTTTCAAGAGTTTTCTAAGGAAACTCCATTGCTGTCTGTGGAGGGAAGCTTAGTGCAGAGATCCTGGTCCACCTCCCACCCCTGGTCGAATCCTTAAGATTCTACTTTATTGCCACAGTCTCAGGGGAAATGGGTTGGGTTTGCAACCATTGGTAAATATTAGCATTCATGTTGATTAAGGATAAGAACTTTATTCTGGCTCTGCCACTTATGAGCCCTCCAAACACGGTTTCTGTTTAAAACTCATGGAATGAGATTGAGCATACACACACACACACACACACACACACACACACACAGAGAGAGAGAGAGAGAGAGAGAGAGAGAGAGAGAGAGAGAGAGAGAGAGAGAGAGAGAGAGAGAGCTGTCCTCTCCTTTGAGTTGTACTTTTCTTATTCTCTTTCTTCTTCTTCTGTAGTTTGGTCTTCTGGGGAGATTCTGTTTGTGCCAGTGGTAGCTGTCAGAAAACAACCCTAGCAGCTTCATGAAGAATGGGGCTTTGTCTACTTCATACAAATGCAATACGGTTTGATAAGCTTGGGCATCAGTAATCAGAAAGCTCAGAGACACTTCCCTCCTACTAATGCCTCCCAGAAACAGGAAAGCAGCGAGACTGACACTTTGATTTTGTTCAAAATTTGAGGTCTTGTGGACTACTTCTTTTTGATGTTGAAGAAGAAAAGAAATAGGGCAGGGGAGGTGGCTCAGCAGTTAAGAGTATGTATTGCTTGTGGCGAGAAAGGAAATTCTGTTCTCAGCACCCAAGCCTGGTGGCTCACAGCTACCTGGAACTCCAGCTTCAGGGTATCTGATGCCCCCCTCTGGCCTCTCAGGCACTATGCTCTGTGCACAAACTCTCACATTCATGCAATTAAGAAATTAAGATTCATTCTAGTACCATTGACATCATACTTATAAAACATGGAGGCATTCATTTTATGGGTTGGAAAGAATACATTTGCTTATTTTCCTTTAGAGAAACAGATGTATACCCCCGTGTTTGCGTGCGTGCGTGCGTGCGTGCGTGCGTGCGTGCGTGCGTGCGTGCGTGTGTGTGTGTGTGTATCTATCTAACCTCACGTAACCCCACTCCAGAGATGCAGGAAGGATTTGCACCTGCTCCCAGCAGTGGGTATTTTTCCATCTTGCCATAATTTAAATATAATTTGTAAAGGTCTGACCATGTAAATACTTATTTAAATGTGACACTTCTTATTTAAAAAAAAGGCACGGAGTGATTAAATACAATATTTGCAATGGTTGTCTTTTAATGAGGAAGTGGGGGAGAGATGAAACCACAGGTTTTACAATGGCGGATCCAAAAATTGCCTTGGCCATAGTTCAGCAGAATCATGCCCTTTCTGCTTTAAAGGAAGTGGAAACTTGCTCATTCAGGTTGCGTTCAGTCTACTGTGGGTCAGGCAGAAGTGGAGGATGAGGCAAGGGTGGGATGGTGACAGCTTGCCTTCAGTAAAGCAGTATGTTATTTGTGGATGATTTTAAAAAGAAGAAAAGAAAAAAAGCAAAACAATGAAAGGGACTCAGAGTTATTGTGCATCCAGTGAAGCCAATTCTAAACACCAATAAAGTGATAATATATCCTTTAAGAGCTCAGTGCCCCATAACAGCACTGTCAGATACTGTATGGGGCACCCATTATCTGCTTTGAGAAAGGGTGGCAGAGAGGATGTGCATATATATGAAGATGGTGAAGCCTAGAGCCACAGAGGGACTCTGGCCCTCGGATCCCCGCAGAGCCAGTGGGTCTGCAGGCCGTGCCCTTGGGGAGTGGCCTTTAGTGCAGGAAGAAGTAGACTCATGTCCTACCTTATTTCTCACCCCACTAAGCACATGCCAATCACAGCCCTGGGCGGGGCATTTATACTGCGAAAACAGTTGTACTGCCTCATCCTACAGAAACCCAGAATGGCAGTAGAAATGAGACTCCGTGGTAAACTGAGTTGTATGGCCTGAAGGCCTGCCACCCCATTGCCCAGGTGCTGTGATTTGGGATGAGTGTGGTTTGCGGCTCTGGGGAACAGAATGTATACTTTAGGTGCCCAGGCCCAGTTGTCTGCACACAGACTTCTTCCAACATGTTGACACTAAAACCATGTACTTGGCCTTTTCTTCTGCTTTCACCCTGGTCTCTTCCATCTCTTTTGTTAAGCAGTTTGTTCAGCAGCCACACTCAACTGGCTGCTTGTGACTTGTAAAGGGAATGAGAGAGCATGCAAAAATAGACACACAGGTGGTGGCTGTCCACCAGCTGTTACTGCGGAGGCAGGGGCAGGCCACCAAGCACTTTGTTGCCCGTATGTTTTGTGAGTCTGATTCTGTTGGGCTTTACAATGCACGACTCCAGAGTGAGGGACCTGTGTTCATTTGAAAAGCCAGACTCCCCAAACAGATATGTCAACTGACTATGGCTTAGAGTTTCAGGAGGGAAGCGCCAGGAGATTCCAGCCATTCTGAGGTTGCCTCCCTCCCTCAGAGATAGGCTGTAGCTGGAGTTCTTTAAGTCAGAGCTGGGATCACTGCTGTCCGCGCTTGTGCCCCATCTCAGCTGTCCTCAACTGGCACAGGGTCAAGCCATGTAAGACTGGCTGGAAGGCAGCTAGTGGCCAACAGCTGGGATTTGTCTCTTCCTTTTGACTGCTGGGCCTCACTTTCTTGCTATTCTAAATCTTAAGTCTCCTCTTGCTTAAAATCTACCCTGTCATTAAATCTGCAGTGTATGGGGTACACGGAACCAATTGCAGAGTAGCTCACATCACCTCTGGCCCTCAGCCCTGTTTACTAGCTGTTCTGCTATTACTCATATTTGCCAGAGCCATTCGGAATGGGGGTCAGTGTACTTAGAAGGTGAGTTAAGAGGAGCTTTCAGCACAACTTTATTTCAACATTAAATTTTTTTATGTTTAGAAAATGTAATAAATAACGTGAAATAAATGTGATCACTGTTTTCAGATATAATGTCATGATTTGGGACATTTTTCTGATTAAAAAAAAAAAAAGGAAATGTGGTTGGTTATTGTTTTCCACAATTTTGAAATGACAGAGTTTTGCTCAGCAGTTTTCTCCCTTTTCAGAGTTAAATATGAGACAGAGAAATGTCACATTCAAAGCAGAAGTGAATGTGGTAGCCCTTCGTTCCATCTGTCTCCATTCCACTATTTCAGCCAACCTTTACTCACCAGTCGGATAAGCTGCAGAACTTTAAGCCTTTCGTATTATCCAAAGTGTTTCCACACTGGATGCATTAGGTTGAGGGAGCTTTTAATTTGGCTCATTGTAAAGCTCTGTATGGGATCTGCAAGGGTAGAGAGTGTAAGGGGATGGGCTTCGAGTGGGAACAGGAGACATGCTTAATCTTTGCAAGTGGAGTTAAGTACATTAGTTCCTGTCCTGAGGCCAGTGCTCAGATTTGGAGAAAGTGAGACTCAGGGCAAGGAAGGAAGTGAGAAAGGGGACATTGATTTTGCTGATTTTCAGTGTATCCTAAAGCCAAGAAGGCAAAACACTCCGACTTGGGCCAAAAGTTGGTAGAACCCTGGTTCCACCAATCACAGTATACCCCAAAGGGTATTAGCATTAATTGGAAACCCCAGCTCTCAGATGTGTAGTTACCACTTACTCAACAAATAGTTGTATGATATCCTTTGGTCTACATGTACAGCACATGTAAAGAAATGTGCTCAGGAGTGTGCCTGACTGAAGAGATCACTGAATCACCACAACAGGGTGAATCTACCCTGTGTTTAACTAATTAAGACAGTTTAAGAGACAAACATTGTTAGTATCCTTTCTTGTAAGCTTCCTCTTGCAGTATTGGTCTGCTTTTATAAATTAAGGAACGATAAGTCCCAGGTGAAGAAATAAAGCCTAATACAACATAACCAGTGATTCTACTCAAACCCATTGGTGTCCAGTGAAGGACACAGTGGGCTCTGGGCCCTTCTACCAGTCAAAACTGAGTCTTCTTTTCTATAGGTAGGTGTGTGTGTGTGTGTGTTGTCGTTGTGGTTGTTGCTGTTATTGTTCTCTGTATTTTGACTGGTTGTGTATTTCTGTAATGATCTCCATATCTAATTTTCTTCTTGTTTAGTTGCTGTAGTGAGAACATTTTACAAGGCACTATTTAAGAGATAAAAGTACTGTGTCTTCACAGCATTTCTTAAAACACAAACAACCACAAAAACAACAGAAAAGAAGTTAAGAATGGTAGGGAGGATGTGTGTGTTGACATGCTTTGACATCACACAATTCCTCATGGAAAGTAAGCTTCTCTAAGCAGTCATAAGCCTGGGACTACTATTCTGGATATTTTCATTGTAACACTTTGTTTAAGAATAAAATGTTTAAGACTATATTGTTTTGCATTTAAGAATTATTCTCCTCTTAAGGACATTAATTTCTTTCAGTTTTTCTTATTTAAGAAAAGTTGCTGGACAGTTGTTGCCCACACCTTTAATCCCATCACTTGGGAGGCAGAGGCCAGGAGGATCTATGTGAGTCTGAGGCCAGCCTGGTCTATAGTGTGAGTTCCAGGACAGCCAGAGTTACACAAAGAAACCCTGTCTCAAAAAAACAAGCAAAAATAATTACCCATTCAAATGATAGCACATATCTATAATGATTAATAATGCTTCCAGATATTAACATTTAAAATACTTGGAATATTTAAAATGATAAAGCATTTAAAATATTTCTATATCTCTGATCTTATTGAGAAACTTAATGCAGAAAGAAAACAAAACCAAGTTCTGATTTTATTCTGTTTCCTCAGTTCTAGCCCTAGATGTGACCAGCATTAGTAGTTAATATGACCATGTCCTTCCAGAATCCTTTCACATACTTAGGTAAGAGATATAAAATTAATTTAAAATATGAATTATACTTTGAATTCTGTCATAAGACTTAGCCCATCTCCCCAGTTTAGTGTGTGTTGAGCATTTTCCAATGCTGTCGAGTGTAGAACAGTGGTATTCTTTTTAAGTCTGATAGAGTATTTCATTGTGTTCCAGCTTCATGGTTCATTCAGAAAATCTGTAAATGCTTTCAGGAACAATGTTAGAACTTCATTATTATTGCTTATACTGAGGTGCCATCTTCAAGCTAGCACAGAGGTAAAATTGCTGGGTCAGAGAACATACTCAGCTAAAATTGCTAATGTTGCTAGAGCCTTTCAAGAAAGAGTGTAACAATTTATGCTCCCTCTCAGCACTCAGACCCATTCCTCATATGCCTTCTACATTGCTTTATTTGATGTAACTTTGACAAACTGCTGTAATCTGTAAGGAAAATTACCTCCCAGTCTTATTATGTCATCATGCCTTTCTGCTGAGGAAAACATTTGGTTTTTATGCTATGTATTGATGTTTTTAGACCTGTATGAAATTGTTCAAATAAGGAAAAAAGCTAAATTCTAATGTCAGAAACATTCATTTGTATACCTCTTACATTTAGTGATTGTTAATATTTTATCATTTTCCCTATATAGTATGCGAAGTAAATTGTAGCTATCATGAAACATTGCCCTTGCATCCCTGAACATACATTTATCTCCAAAAATAAAGATATCCCAGGGTGTCTTATTAAAAGTAAATGTTTGAAGATGAGTTTTATATTGTAGAATATTCTTATTTTTCTTCCATTGGGGATGGATGGGTAGCTTTAAAACTTTAGAAACATTATTTACTGCTTAAGGAGTTGGTAAAATTATTAGAGAAAGGAAGAATGTGTATTTAAACTCAATGATTAAATTTCATGACTGTATAAAATATAGGGCTAGAAGTGAAAGTTCAATGACAAATGGTTGATAATCTGCGGTGTTTTTCTGGGCGTTTTATGGAGATTATAGCTAAGGGCTTGAATTGGGAAACCAATGTTTATAAGTAGTAGCTACATAATTGTTTGTACTCCCTATTCCTGTTAGCTAAGTAGACCCAAGACAAGAGATTAGAGAAACTTTATGGTATATTGTTTGTTAAATAAATGGTTGTAGGTAAGGCTTCAGGGTTCAGATTACACATTAAAATCAAGTTGTGTTATCATTTATTTCCTAGGTATGGAAAGAATGTGTAGTATAAGATGTTAGTTTTATCTTGTTTAAACCAATTATTCGACAGGCAAGTATATCACAGTGTGTTAATTTTGAACAAGAATGGCTCCCTTAGGTTTATATATTTGAATACTTGGTCCTCGGTTGGTGGTGATGTTTGGGAAGGATTCGATGGGTAGGCTTTGAGGTTTCAAAGGACTCATGCTGGTTAGTTAGTTCAGAGGACTCTCTGACTGGTGGTTGTGGATTAAGATGTGAGATCTTGGATCTTCTTTTGCTCCACCATCTGAAAACCTTAAGCCAGTTTAACCTTGTCTGTGGTGTTTTATCATGGCCGCAGAAAAGTGACTAAGAGGCATGGCTTCTGTAATATGAACTGCCATCTGCCTGGAGCCTTCTTTCCTATCCCACTTCACCACCTAGCCCCATGCACTTCCTCAGAAGGTAGCTGGTAAAGAAGGGAACAATGCATGCGGGTTTCTTTCTTTTCTTGTTGTGATAAAATACCCGATAAAAGTGACCTCAGAAGGATGGGTTTATTTTGGCTCATAGTTGAGGGTATGTATGGTCCATCCCAGTAGGGAAGGAATAGGTGCAGGAACTAGAGATAGCTGGTCACATGATATCCACAGCCAGAAACAAAGAGAGGGAAGTGCTCATGCTCAACCCTTTTTCTCTGTTTTGTTCAATACTGGAATTTCAACACCCCCCCGCCCCCCCGCACAAACAGATAATGTGTTACCTACATTTATGGTGTGTCTGCCTACTACTTCAGTTAATCCAGTCTGGAAATTCCCTCAGACGCTTGCCCAGAAAGTTTATGTCCAAGGTTATTCTAGAGCCTGTCAAGTTCAGTATTACCCATCATAGCACGGATCTCATTAAAAAACAAGTGTCCATCTATAAAATAGGAGGGTAGGCAAATGACTGACATGAAGCACCCTCCTCAGAGACAGCCTTAGACTTTTTTCCTATACAGACTCAAACATATTCATCATCTTAAAGTGTAAGACGAAACTATAATAGATTGGGTGATTTAAACAATTTTCATAGTTCTGAGGCTGGGAACGATTAGGTCAAAATACTGAAAGATCTAGAAAATCTGGTTTATAGCAAAAACTCTTCTTTGTGCATGGCCACATTCTTGCTAATAGGGAAACAGAGAAGGAGAAAGAAAGGGAAGAGAGGGGGGAGGGGAGGAGAGGAGAAACAGAGCAGAGTGAGACAATCTCTTATGTCTAGTTTTTAAGAGCACTTTCACTAGTCCCAATTAACAGAGTTCCTCTGTCATCTCTTAATTGCCACCAGTGTCCCCACTCCTAATATTATCACAATGAAAATTACACCGGCTGCCTTGGTGCCTGCTTGTCATCTGTATGTCCCTCACTGGCTGGCCAGGCTTCAAATCCATGTAGCTTAGTCAGTATTCCTCACCTTTCAGCTTTCCAACTTCCAAATTTTTGCATGTCACTTAACCTGTTTCCATGTTTTCTCTTTTTAGAGTGGTCGCTGGTTTTGTTCTTTATAGTGATTTTATTTATTGCATGTAATAAAAATTCTCCTGGCATCACATGACTATATATATTTCAAAACCCTTGGTTCATGTTGAATTAATTTTAGTGCAAGAAAGGAGAACATTCATCTTAATGTCAGAATTGAGCACTCTACATTTGTTTTCTCCTCCTAATTAGCTAGACAGTTGTCTTAACGATTTATTAAATCATATTTTCCCCCGTGGTTTGAAGCCCTACTTCTGTCACACTCTAAAATCTCTACTGCTTATTTATTTATTTATTTATTTATTTATTTATTTATTTATTTATTTTTTAAAAGTATTTAAAATATTTGAAAGCATATCTTTCTGCCTGGTAATGATAATTTCTCTTACCTCCTTGAAGGCAAAGTTTTCAAACTCTGAGTTAAGCAGCGTTGTAGCCCCCCAGTTAATCACTCTTCATTTTAACTCATTTTTGAATTTCCCACTTCAAGCGGTATTCACAAATAAAGTTTTATTTCTAATTACGTTTTTAGATATACTAAACACCTGTGCTTGTATGTATGCATACTCATCATTTTACTAGGTCCATTCCCACTGCCTCAGGACCTTTGTTGTCACACTTCATCTGACTGAGGGAAAACTCTAGCTAGCATCATCTGGGCTTTTCAGGCTTCGAGCATATGCCAGGAACCGACAGCTGTTGGGTTTTGAACCTGCTAAGCATTGGCCATGGATATGTGTCCAGAGTGTTCATTGCCCCACTGGGGGTTGATATCAGTTCTATATAGTTGGTACTAACACCAGGACCAGTTCCCACAGTGATAAAATCTTCCCTTCCTAATTCTTCAAGAAAGAAATAAAACATGAAATTGAAGCTCTGTGCCTATGGGGACCTCTTCTTACTAATTCTGGAAAAGTAGGGTGTAAATATGGCTCCCTATAATAAAACATTCTAGAACATTCTGGGGCCTGTTGGGGCATAGGAGGCGGCTTGAGTCTTGCCATTCCTCCAGGATATGTCATAGCAGAGTTGGGTTCCTGTGTTCGGATTCCAGCACTGCCACTTACTAGAGCTGTGCTGCTGAGCAGATAAAAGACCCTGTTAGATAAAGACACACTGAACTGTAGAGAGAGGCTAGATTTATAGCAGTCTCTGGCCAAAAGTAGGTTTTCAGCTGAAGGGTTCCACTTCCCCAAACTTGAAGAAGTTGATATGCATGACTCTTTTCATAACGCTGTCAGCAGCCATCACCAGGGACTCTAAATTACTTTTTTGTGTACGTTGGAGTGTAAGTTTATAGGCTGTCCTCTACTGTGGTTTAAACATGGGGTATGTAATTTCAATCATTGATTCTAACAGAAAGGAGAAATGGCGTGAGTAACAGTAGGTGATATTTTCAGCCTTTACATGTACCTGGGAATTCATCTGACAGTTCTGCAGACTATAGTATTAGAATTTCAATGCTGGAAGAGAACTTTGCAATTACAAAATTACTCGACTTTACAGACAAGGAAACAGATCTTGAGGAAACAGATCAGCCAAGACCGCACAGTTGTGTGGTACTAGTGGAAGTGTTGGGATCAGAAACAGCTATTTGCTTCCAATGCGTCTTCTTCATCTTTTCAGGTTGTATTTGTTAAGGCAGGCTACCCAGAGTCACCATAGTACCTGCAGACTAATGTCTTCATAGGAAAAGGGATGCGTGAGCTTGAGGAACAGAAATGCTTTTAATCTTTTGTTTTCTGTGTCTTGCCCACCCCCCACTCCCAGAGACAGATAGTCTCCTCTTGACACACCAGCGCAACTTCAACTGTGTGACATCGGGGTATGAACCACTAAATTCAGGCTGAGAAGTGAGCAAGATTGGGGAAAGTCATGCCAAACAGAGTAAATATACAGCCAAGTCAGAGTCAAAATGAAATGCTGAGACCTAGGGCAAGCTGAAGGAGCTGTAAATTGTAACTAGAAGTCTTAGGCAAGAGAGTGCTGGTATCACACTCATAGGAGTAATGGCTAACACGTGCCTTCTCAGGGGGACATGTCATATCAGAAGCACATGTCACTTAAGCAGATGCCGAGCACTGATCTGGCCTGAACTTCCACAATAATACTTGTTTTAAGCATCTCTGAAGATCTTGTGATTAGAAAGAGGGACAGTTGGGGCTGAGGAGGTGACTCAGTGAGTCAGAGCTTTTGCTGCACAGGTATCAGGACCTGAGTAGCTCAGGCAGGGAAAGATGGGTGTGGTCACTCAAGCATGTAACCCTAGCCCAGAGTCTGTGGGGCTTGCTGGAATGGAGGAGTGGGGGAGTTGGGCCCCAGGTTTAGTGAGAGGCCCTTTCTCAAGGGACTAAGATGGAGGTGTCTTCCTCTGGTATATGCACGGGGGCATGTACACATTCCAGCAATGAAATAGTGATGGTTATAACCCACGGCAGCCAGTTAACTTTGCGCTTGACTTTATTTTATTTTTTTGCCAGGGATTTTTTATTTCCTGGCCAGATCTGATCAGCTACTGTTGATTGTTGAGGTGTGAACCATTTGTGAGTTGAATAAAATAATTCTGGGTGAATCCTGGTACATCCTCATTGATTCCACGTCTGAACATAGCCTTTAGCAAACCACATTTCTTTCTAATTCCCATAGCTTTACGTTCAGATTCTACAACTCATTTTTGTTTTGGGGTTATTAAAAAAAAAAAGGAAGCTTTAAATCTGTTATGTGACTTAAATAGGAGGTACACTGAAGCCATGGCCAAGTTGACCCATGTGTTTTCTTCAAGTATGGGTGTACTTACTGACCCAGTAATACTATGTTATTTCAGTATCAGTACAAATGTTTTCTTCTTGGGTCTTGATGAATGTGAAAATGTACCTTTCCCGGCTTGTTTCATGTCAACTTGGCACAAGCTTCAGTTATCAGAGAGGAGGGAGCCTTGATTGAGAAAATGCCTCTTTAATAGAGGGCTGTAGGCATTTAAAAAATTTGTGATTGATGAGGGGGTGGTGGAGCTCAGCCCATTGTGAATGGAACTAGCCCTGGGCTAGTGGTTCTGGTTTCTAAAACAAAGCAGGCTGAGCAATTCATGTGCAACAACCCAATAAGCAGCATCTCATGCCCCTTATATCAGCTCCTGCCTTCAGGTTCCTGCCCTGCTTGAGTTCCTGTCCTGACTTCCTTCAATAATGATTTGTGATATGGAAGTGTAAGCCAAATAAATCATTTCCTCCACAACTTGCTTTGGTCTTGGTGTTTCATCACAGTAATAGAAACCCTAAGTAAGACAGTACCCAAGCCAGTTTTGACTTAGAAATGATTTCCCGTTAGAAAAATGATATAACTCATGCTTAAGCTGAAGTTTTAAGTAATTCTAGAGAAATTTTCACAAACACTGTGTAGAGACCCCCAAATTATTTTAATTGGTATGATTTTTAGTCTGTCTCCCAAGGGTTCACGTATTGAAATTTAGTCTTCAGTGTAAGGTAGTAAAAGTTGTGGAGACAGAATTTGACTACGGTGTTTATTGGCAGGGCTGTATGAGGTGATTACAGTTGTATAAGATCATCAGAGTTGAACTGTGATAATCCAATCTTGGCGGTTTTATAAAAGAGAGACAAACTAAAAGAGACACCCCATCTATCTACTCTATCTCTGCCTTGTGGTGCCAGGCATGCTTTGGGACTCTTCCAGCAGTTTTATGGGCCCTTGACTTTGGACCAGAGCTATGAACCAAATTAAATCTGTTTTGTTTATAAGTTACCCAGCTCCAAGCATTTCACCACAGTAATAGAAAATAGACCAGGGCGGAAGTCTCAGAAACAATAAATGTGAATAATTTTATTGGTAGGATTCATGGTTGGAGTACAAGGGTAGAAGTAAATTACAGCTTTCAAACTTGAATTATAGTATTATAAGCAAAAACTTAAATTATGCTTTAAGTTTAGATGAGGAGATTGTTGAGTGATGATTGCTGTTAGAGTTCATTGGGAAACTAAAACAGCTTTTGTTGGATTTATCTTGATTTGCGATGAATTAAGACAAATGTTAATTTCACTTTCAGTCACTGGACCTAAACAGTCAGTTATGATGGATTAAATGGATGGATTTGGGCATTAGTGGCTTAGGGGCCACCTACAAAGATGAGTGAGTAAACCAGAGTAGTTGATGGACTCATGAACTCCTGTGGGGCTCACTGACGTCCGCACACAAGCTCAGACCCCTACTATGGGTCTCACCTACCTCAGGATACCAGCCTTCCTGGAAACACATAGTACAAGCTGTGCCTTTAGCTCATCATACGGCGAGTCATACGGTGAGTGGTCTTCCTTCTGTTCTCATGTTGTACATAATTCATGCAAAAATATGATCTCAGCAGTGTCAACTTCAAAGGGAGGCAGCCAGGCATGTGTCTGGAAGGATTTGCTCAGAGACCAGTTCTGTCTTTCATTTTACAACTGGAGACTCTATCTTTGATCATGGCAGTAGCAAGGAGCTGAAGGCAGCTTTTCAGTTTGCAGCCTTATAAAGACTTCTGCTTTTGTTTTGTTTTGTCTTTTTAATTTAAAGAAGATGAAGGCTGAGAACATTTGACATAATTATCTGGTTTATCTTTGTAAGCTCATCATTAAAAAAAAAGAATGTGTGTGATGACTGAAATAACTGCTAATAAAATAATCTACCACTTGCCAAATCTTTTGATGGTTTAATCTATGGTGAGTTTGGTCCTAGCTGAATAGAGAATGAATAGAGGGATTGTGTCTGCTGCATGAACAGTCTGTACAGTATGAAACATCAGAAGGCAGGAGCAAAGGGAAGCAGTAATAGGTTAAAATGTGCCTGGTATACCTAGAACACTCATAATGGCAGCAGTGGGGGTGGCAGTGTCAGTGAGTATGGCCAGCATTTATTGCAATTGTGGTATTCTTTAGAAATTCTGCAAACTATCTGGAAAGCTCTGTGATGTGCATTTTGCCTTTACTTCTAACTGATTGATGCTGAGCTTACAGAAGTACAGTGGTCCAGGTAAGATCTTTTTAATGAAGACCACACAGGACACAAGCTTGTGGTAGAGAATGGAATCCTGCCTATGCCTGCCTACTTGCTGGCTGGCTTGCCTAGGACTGGGTGCTGGTACCACATTTGTAGAATTCCCTCTTCTTTGTGTGTTAAATGAGAAATGAGGAATAAACCCTTCCAAAAGGGAAGGCCTCTTTTTTTTTTTTTTTTTTTTTTTTTAAACTGGCAAAGTAGGTTGGGTTTGGTGTTGGCATTGGATTTGAATTTTTGCTGGCTCAGAAGAGCACTTGAAGGTCTGCTCCTTCCACAGTGGGGAGGCAGAATCAAAAATAATTTTGTGGCCATTTTCGTATGAGCAGGACAACCCTGGGATTCTTTAGTTTTGAGAGAGGAAGGTGAGACATATTTTCTTATTGATGACTATCTAGTACAGTGCCTTTCCAGCTATACTGGCTATCAAGGGTTGCCTGGAAGGTACATTAGAATGGGCCACACCCACCTCAGGAATTCCTGAATCAGCAGGCTTGGATCAGGGCTGCATTCCTAACAAGTTCTCGGTTATACTGATGCTTCTGGCCCAGGGATCAAGTTTGAGACTGCTCATCCAGAATATCCCTGTATTCAAAATGCTGGACGATGCATTCGGAGTTAAAAGGGATGTCTGCCGTGTAGCTTATGAGAAGATTATTCTAAAGTGCCACCTATTAACATCAAGAGGGAAGTTGTCTAGGGAATAAATATACTATTCACTGTAACCGAAGAGGAGGGAGATACTGTCACAGTGATACAGAGTCTCACATCTTCTGGAACTAAGGTACTCCTCTACAACAGTTGGATATGTTTAACCACATTTAATTTTTTTTAAATATGTGTACAGGTGTTTTGTCTGCATTTGCCTGCAGACAGGAAGAGGCATTAGATCATGTGGGTGCTGGGAACTGAACCCAGGACCTCTGCAAGAGGTGTTCTTAACCTCTGAGCCATCTCTCCAAACCCTGTCTGACTACTTGACTTGGTTAGTTTTTTGTCAACTTAACACAAGCTACAGTCATCTGGGAAGAGGGAACCTCAATTGAGAAAATGCCTCTATCAGATTGGCTTTTTGGCAAGTCTGGGAGGGTGTTTCCTTCACTAATGAGTGATAGATGGGGGCCCTGTTTACTCTGGATGATGTCATCCCTGAGCAGATGGTCCTGGGTTGTGTAAGAAAACAGGGTGAACAAGCCATGAGCAGCAAGCCAGTAAGCAGCACTTCGGCCGTATTCTCTGCGTCCATTCTTGCCTCCAGGCTCTTGTACTGCTTGGGTTCTTGCCTTGTCTTCCTTCATGAACTATAAACTGTAAACTGAAGTAAACCTTTTCATCCCAAGGTGCTTTTGTTCATGGTTTGTTTTACCACAGCATTAGAAAACACACTAGAGTAATGGTATTGGAAGGGGGGATTTATTAATTCATATTTAAGTCTACAAGATGGCTGAGCAGGTACAGCTCAGCCTCAGGGCCTTAGTCCCACCCATAGATGGGAAGAGAACCCACTTCACAGAGCCGTGGCATGTGTGCCATGGCCAATGTACCCATAGACACACATGTGCTTATACATACAGTGGTAACTTTAAAAAATGTATAAACTCATACCTGCTTTTCAAGATAATTATGTGGTTTTTTTTTTTTTTTTGAGATAAGAACAGGTACTTAAGCATCTACTTAACCAAATTTCTCTCATTAGAGGCATTTACGTCTTGATCTATTGGTACTTCTAACCACATGAAGGGTCTTCCATTGTGAAGGGTGTGGGAAGAAGACTATTTCTAGAGATAAACCTTTGGGGGCTGAACCACATTTCTTGTTCTCACAGGGCACTAGAGTAGACCTTTGGTTTTATTTGGAGACTTTTTGTTTGTTTTGTTTATTGAGGTTATTTATCCATTTATTTTCTGAGACAAAGGCAGGTCTGGAACTGCTGTGTAGCTTGGGTGGTTCTCAAATTTGTGACAATGCTCCTGCTTCAAACTCGGGGTTGAGAGTTGGGATTATAGGCAGGTATCACTCCACAGATAAAATAGATTTATTATTATTTATTTTGAGACGGTTTCTCTGTCTCAAAGGGCTGGCCTTCAATGTGGTCCTTCTGCCTCTGCCTTAGTGTTGGGGTTGTAGCTGCTCCAGCATACCCAGCCAGAATGCACTGTAATTCTGGAAATAAACAAGTACATAATTGAGCCCACTTCAGGTTAATGGGAAGATTAGCTATGAGCATAGTGAGCAGGCTGCCATTGAATGGTGGTGGTGGGTGTCAGCTGTTTTTCTTCATAACACAGTTTAGGCTTGTGCAAGTTGAGGAAGTTAAAGTATCTTCTCTTGTTATTTAAAAAAATTTGAAGCAAGATATGCAAAGGCTGTCAAAGGCAGTAGAGCACCTTGCCTCTTAGAAAGCAAATGGTCTGGTATTCTAGTTTGTAGGAAAGTGAATGAAAGCATAGACTTCCCACAGGAACCCCATTTTTTCCGTATTACTAATATCTTTAATTAACATAATGTTTTTACTGCAACCAGTGTGACCACACCAAGACATTGTAAACTAAAGGCCATTGTTGGAACTGGCGCTCACTTTTGAGGCTGTACTTTCTGTACGTTTTGATGAATGTGCCGTGGCGTGCAGCATCCATCATGTTCCCTACAGAATAGTTTTGTCACTCTGCAGAGCTTCCCTCTCAGCCACCGCTGCCTTTTCTGAAATGTCATATGCTCTGTATTTCTGTGAGCATAAAAACTCAACGTATTTTGTTAGAATTTCAGCCATACCTGGGAACATAGTTGTTGAACCAATGATGAAACTGCAGGAACATTTTACTAAAATGTTTGCACTGCAGTAGGTCGATTTTTCTGTCCCACCATCCAGCTCCCAGATAAACCACATGGAGACTAGTTATGAAAGTTGGGCTGATAGCTTAGGCTTGTTACTAGCTAGTTCTTACAACTTAAATCAACCCATTTTTACCAGTCTACTCTTTGTCTTGTGTTTTTATTACCTTTATACTTTACTGCCCATGCTGATTCCTCTCTGTCAGACTCTGTCTCCACCCTTCCTTCCGTCTCTGCTCCAAAACTCCTGACTAGCTATTGGCCAGTCAGCTTTTTAGTAAACCAATATGAGTGACACATCTTCACAGCGTACAAAATGGTTATTCCACAACACACTGCCTTGTTGTGGATGATAGTTTCTGTTGCTTCATATCTTTACCAGTGGGGTTTTTTTCTCTTTTTTTGATCAATCTTTGAGTTTTGGCCATGATAATGGGCTAGAGTTCAGCATTTTTAAATGACATTTTAAATGATGCATATGACTTATATGGCATATGTGGCATTGGGTCTTTTTATATGCTTACTTACCATTTGCATGTCTTTGGGGCCCAGATTCCTGTTCTGTCTTTTGTCCATTCTTCAAATGGGCAGTTCTCTTATTGTTAAGTTTTAGATATTCTTTGTATAACATTAGTTCTCTTTTATACCTGTTTTGCAGAGGGGTTTTGCTCTGTGACTTGTTCTTTCTGTCTCCCAAATGTAGCTTTTCTAGAGGAAAAGTTTTTAATCTGAATGAAGACTATTTCTGTGCTTGATTGTACTTTCCTTGAATGAAAGAAACTATGGTCATTTTTAGTTTTGCATATCTGGTTATTACAGGCACATTTATTGATAAGGTATCCTTGTTTGAGTTCCTTTTGATGCACTGTCAAAGATCAGTCGGCTGTGCTCATGTGAATATCTGGAACAATGGTTCCCAACATGCAGGTCATGACCCTTTTGGGGTGGATAGATGATCCTTTTACATTATGATTCATAACAGTTATGAAACAAAATTACTGTTATGAAGTAGCAACAAAAATAATTTTATGGTTGGTGGTTGTCACAACATGAGGAACTGTATTCAAGGGTCATACATAGCATTAGGAAGATTGAGAACCACTGCTCTCTAGAACATCTGTTCTCTTCTCCTCCCACCCTGCCCCTTGTGTGTGTGTGTGTGTGTGTGTGTGTGTGTGTGTGTGTGTGTGTGTGTGTGCGTGTGTAAGATAACCTCATGTGTAGGCCCTCTTCTTCCACCCTGTTTGTTCAGGGTCTTTGTTTTCTGCTGACCTGTTCACCAGGGTAGCTGGTGCATAAGCTTGCTGGGATTCTCTTGTCTGTGCTCCATTTCACTGCATGTGTGTGCTGGGATTACAAACCAGGTGCTATGATTCTGGGCTTTACATGAGCTGTAAGGATTTTAACTCAGGTCCTTAACTAATGTGACAAGTACTTTATCCAGTGAACTGTCTTCCTAACCCTCTGTTGATTTTCACTGTAGGTTTGTGGCAGTTGCTTTACATCTCCGTACAGGCCAAATTTATACTTTTGGCAGCTGGTCTGTGGTTAGCATTCCATTCTTTCAAATATTCCTGTGGCATAGTATGTCGTTTCCTGTCCTCTCCACTTAATCATCACTACCATTCATTGATGAAGTTAAATCTATTCTGGTCAATGAGCTTAATAAACTCTGAAGTTCAGTTATCCTTGTGAACTTCCTTCCTTCCTTCCTTCCTTCCTTCCTTCCTTCCTTCCTTCCTTCCTTCCTTTCTTTCTTTTTTTCTTTCTTTCGACTTCCAGGAAAGGATTGTCTTAAGAGTGAGTATGCCTAAATTGATGAAGAAATTTTGGTCTGTTCCCTAGTTTATAAAATTAGAAATATTGTTCTTATTACTACAACAGAGTTTTTTTTTTTTTACCTTAAACAAATCAAACTACACACACACGCGCACACACACACACGCACACGCACACATGCGCACATACGTTAAAACACGTGAGGTGAAAAAGAGCTGTGAGTCTACATTCATTTCAGGGTTCAGATTCTTTTGCCTCCTCATTTTATACTTTCTCTAAAGCAATTAATTCTCATTGATCACCTTGCATGAAACTGTGGAAGATATTGATCCATTTGTTTTAGGCAATTGATGAATTTCTGTTGAAGTTTTTGTCTCCTTATTTAATATCCTTTTTTAAAAACCAGCCAAGCAGGCAAGCACTGAAGATGTAGAGTGCCTGCAAGCTACAGTCTGGCAGTGGAACCAGGATGTATCCCTGTGCAGGAACGGACTCCAGGAGCCCATTCCCCATGAAGGATACTCCCTTAGCATAGAGACAGGAGGGAAGGCCTAGGCCCTACTCCAGATGACTTGACAGACTTTGATGATCCCTAATGGAAGGCCACACCTTCCCTGGGGAGTGAATAGGGGATGGGATGGGGGGACTTCTGGGGGGGGGTAGGAGAATGGGTGGGAGAGGGAACTGGGATCTATGTGTAAAATAAGAAGAAAACATTAAAAAAAAAAGAGAGAGAGAATATCTAGATCAGTATATCTACCTTGTGCAACTCCATCACTATAAGATGCAGCGATAGACACAATTCCTTAGTATGTTTATGAAATGTCACAAACAATGATAGTATCAATAGACATGCTAACACAGAAGGGAGACATTGCACATGGATCCCACCCCTGGACAAAGAACTATAGGCAACTAATGATTGCCAAGAGAAGAAGAATTAATCTCTTCCAACGATGAGCCTACTAATTATTCAATATAAAGTGGTCATCCCTGAAATTGTGTGTGTATGTGTGTGTGTGTGTGTACATACATACACACAGCTAGACTATGTGTATATTTGCATATATATGTAACAATAATTAAGACAAAGATCATCCATTTGAGAGGGAGTAGGGTGAATGGAAGCGGTTGAGGAGGAAGGGGAAGGGGGAGGTGATGTAATTATATATTTTTAATTTTTAAAAAATGTTATTATTTTATGTGTATGGGTGTTTGCTCGTGTTTATAGCTGTACATCACATGAGTGCGTGGTACCCTTGGAGGCCAGAACATCATGTCAGACCTCCTGGAACTAGAGTTACAAATGCTTGTGAGTTGCCATATGGATACGTATTCAAATCTTCGTCCTTGGAAAAAGCAGCTAGTACAGTTAACTGCCAAGCCGTCTCTCCAGCTCCTGTAATTATACTTCAATTAAAAAATTTAAAAAGTTACAAAAAAGTCAAGTATAGTTGTGAGATGCTTCCCTGTCTGTACCCCACATAGCTTTATGTTTATTCTAGGCACATTTGTTCAGTTACCTCTGAAAGCCCCCCCCCTGTTTTCTTTTGAACATTTTTTTATTTTTTTTTAATTTTACATGTCGATCCCAGTTTCCTTTCCCTACCTCCCTCCCTCCCCCCTCCCTCCCTCCCTCTTACCCTCTCTCCCCCCTCACATACACCCTAACCACCCTCCCCTCCCATCCCCCACCCCATTCCACATGTAGAGCTATACTATCTAGGTCGGGTCATGTAAATTTGTCAAGTCATTTGAAGTAGGGACTAGGACTTCTTTCCTGTCTCTAGGTTAAGGGGGTATTCCTCCATGGAGGATGTGTCCACAAGGTCCTCTTGTGCACCAGGAATACATCCTGGTTCCACTGTCTGTGGTCCCTTAGACTGCTCAGTCCTTCTAGCTGAGACCCATATTCAGGGGGTCTGAGTCAGTCCCATGCTGGATTCCCAGCTTTCAGTCTGGGGGTCCATTAGCTCCTCCTTGTTCAGGTCAGCTGTCTTTATGTGTTTCTGCAACCTGGTCTTGTCCCCTCTCTCTGCATCTGGATTCTAGTTCGACTCAGTGTTTAGTTATGGGTGTTTGCTTCTGTTTCCAACAGGTACTAGATGAGGGCTCCATGATGGTGGATAAGTTAGTCGTCGATCTCATTATCAGGAAAGGGCATTTATGGGAGCCTTTTCATGGCTGCTCGAATTGTTAGTTGGGGTCAGTCTTGTAGGTCTCTTGACCTTTCTTTAGGTTCAGTCTTCTCTTCAAACCAATAATGGCTCCCTCTTTTATATTCTCTCTCTCTCTCTCTCTCTCTCTCTCTCTCTCTCTGTCTCTCTCTCTCTGTCTCTCTCTCTCTCTCTCTCTCTCCTGTCTTCTTCTATTCCTACCCTGACTCAATCTTCTTAGTCGCATGTGCTTTCCTTTCCTCCCCTTCTCTTTCTCCTAGTTCTCTCTCCATGCACTGCCACCTCACTTCCCATGTGCTCTGGGGGACTTGTCTCTTCCCCCTTTTGTGAGGGACCATATATGAATCTCTTAGAATACACCTTGTATCCTAGTTCCTCTGGTGGTGAGATTTATAGATTGGTGATCCTTTAGGTGTAAAATCCATATATGAGCGAGTACATACCATGCTCCTCTTTTTGTGACTTTGTTACCTCATTCAGGATTGTTTCTTCAAGTTCCATCCACTTGCCTGTGAATTTCAAGATTCCATTATTTTTTTCTGCAGAGTAGTATTCCATTGTGTAGATGTGCCACATCTTCTTTATCCATTCGTCAGTTGAAGGGCATCTAGGTTGCTTTCAGGTTCTTGCTATCACAAATAATGCTGCTATGAATATAGTTGAGCACGTGTCTTTGTTGCATGGATGTGGATCATTTAGGTATATACCTAAGAGAGGAATTGCCAGGTCCTGTGGTAAACTAAATCCATTTTCCTGAGGAACCGCCATACTGATCTCCAAAATGGCTCTACAAGTTTGCACTCCCACCAGCAGTGGAGAAGTGTTCCCCTTTCTCCACATCCTCTCCAGCATAAATTGTCATTGGTGTTTCTAATTTTAGCCATTCTGGCAGGAGTAAGATGGTATCTCAAAGTTGCTTTGATTTGCATTTTCCAGATAGCTAAGGATATTGAGCACTTTCTTAAGTGTCTTTCAGCCTTTTTGATTTCCTCTATTGAGAATTCCTCAATTCTGTACCCCATTTTTAATAGGGTTATTTGGTGCTTTGTTGACTAGTTTTTTTAGTTCTTTGTATATTTTAGAGATCAGCCCTTTGTCAGATGTAGGATTGCTAAAATTTTTTTCCCAGTCTGTGGGCTGCGGTTTGGTCCTTTGCCTTACAGAAGCTTCTAAGTTTGAGGAGGTCCCACTTATTAATTGCTGATCTCAGTGTCTGTGCTACTGGAGTTATGTTCAGGAAGTGGTACCTTCTACTTTCTCTTCTAATAGGTTCAGCGTGGCTGGATTTATGTTGAGGTCTTTGATCCACTTGGACTTGAGTTTTGTGCATGGCAATAGACATGGGTCTATCTGCAGTCTTCTACACACCATCATCCAAATGTGCCAGCACCAAATGTTGACGATGCTTTCCTCCTCCTATTGTATTCTTTTAGCTGTTTTGTCAAAAATCAGGTGTTCATAGATGTGTTGGTTAACATCAGGATTTTCGATTTGATTCCATTGGTCTACCTGTCTATTTTTGTGCCAATACCAGGCTATTTTCAGAACTATAGCTCTGTAGTAGAACTTAAAAGTCAGGGATGGTGATGCCTCCTGAAGCTCTTTTATTGTAAAGTGTTGTTTTGGCTATACTGAGTCTTTTGTTTTTCCATATAAAGTTGATTATTATCCTTTCAAGGTCAGTGAAGAATTGTGCTGGGATTTTAATGGGGATAAAAGCCCCTTTTAACTCAAGCTGTTTATTTAAATTCTGTTCCCCTCACTGTTATTTTCTAACCTACCATGGCTGTAACCTGTAGTGAGAATTCCACACCACTCCAAACTCTTCTGTGGTCCTTCAAGTGTATCTGGAGCTTAATACCTTTCCCAAACTTTGGTTTTGTTTTGTTTGTTCAAGACAGGGTTTCTCTGTGTAACTTCATAGACCAGGCTGGCCTTTAACTCAGAGAGATCCAACTGCCTCTACCTCCTACCTGGCTTTACTCTAAGTTTCTTTTCTTTTCTTTTAAGTCAGTACTTGCAGTAATTTTATCTTAGGATAAATCCATGAAGGGGAAAAGTTGACATAATTCATAAGTCATCAATGAACATAGCTCAATAGTTTGTTATATGGCTTTATAAGTGGTAGGTTTTATAACCATTGTGCCATTGTGAATAAATATTGTAATGTGGAATTATAAATTGAGAGAGGCAAATACAGAATTGGTTTAAGTTAATATAGCCATGCTAGCTCTGTTTTGATCATTCCACATATGATATGCTTTGTTAAATGTTTAATGTGTCTGAACATTTATATTTGAAGTGCATTTCTTAAGTCACCATACAGTTGCTTCTTTTTAAATAATTAAAAATCCCAACAGTCTGTGGGATGTGTTTAGATCATGTAGATTTAATGAAATTATGATGACTATGTATATACCCTCATCTTACTGTTTTCTGTTACTTCTGTTTTTGTTCCTCTTTCTTTTTCTTTCTTCTTTTATATTATTTGAATTGTTTTAGTATTCTTTATCTATGGATTTTTGGTTCCCTTTGAAAATAACTTTTGGTGGACGTTCTAGGAATTATAACATGCATTTTCAGTTTACTTAGAGTTAATTTTACACCACTCCAATTAAAATGTAGAAACCTAAAAACCAAACAAACAAAAAAGGTAGATTGCTTGATTTTCTCTCACTCATATTTGACAGTCTTGTGTGTCACATCTACATACGCTGAAAAAACCACTGATGTTATGCTTTTTGCTATGGAATCTGTAACAGCAATACATACCTTGTCTCTCTGCCTTATGTTGCTCTCTTGTACTCTACTGTCCATATATAAAAGTGTTTTCTATTTGAGAATATGGGGACCTTTGTTTAGAAGGGCTGGAGTTTGGGGCCTGACCTTTGGGACACTCTCCTAAACCTCCTGTTGCATGTATGTTTTCCGAGAGCCGGCCCACCGACAGTCTGGCGTGCTAGTCCCAAATAACACTCTGAGACTCTGTATTTGATACAATCCTGTTGGCCAGTTACCATTATTGTTTATGGGCTAGCTCTGTCTTCATTATTAACCCATTTCTACTTATCTAAGTATTTCCAGGTGGTCATCTTATCGGGGAGCTGCCGGCAGCATCTTCTTTCTCCATGCTCTAAAACCTCCCTCTTTTATTTCATTTTTTAAATCTACTGAACATTGCATAGCTGACTCTTCTGCAAAGATAACATCCTTGGGTTAATGGCTTATTGTCTGCTGGCTTGGACTGGAACTCCTGTTTTTTTCTCTCTCTTCTGGAGATGCTCAACACTTAGTCAAAAGTAAGCTTTTATTGAAAGAAAAATAAAACAAAATCATCTTTTTGTGGTTTCCATTTTCAAATGCTTGATAGAGAGTAGAAAAGCTAGTCGTAGTTGTAAAATTGTAAGTCTAGTTCTTTTAGCAGGCTGCCTGCTCCGTGGTCACGTGTGACCTCTAGATTTACTTACAGAAGCAAGGACTTATCTGGTAAATGCTAGAGGCGGGTCAAAAGGGTTAGTCCTAGATGGCACTTCATATTTTTATTTTCCTCAAACATGATGGATAGTGCCCGGAACTTTGAAGTTGAGAGATGAAAGAGCTGCTCTTTCTCCACAGTAATCTGACTCATTTGTACACACTGTGGTCATTGCCATCGTTTTCTCATGTAGCATCTTCATCTGCCCATGACCCATTCAGGAGAGCAGGATCGTTTCTGTTTTGTTTTTGCCTTTGTACACATCTGGAGAAGTGGTATTAATTAATATTCACCCTAACTTTAATGAGTACCATTAAATGAGTCTTTCACAGAACTTGAACCTTTGCATCATCTAGCTTGTCTTTCTGGAGTTATGTGCTTCTTCCTTCGTGTATGCTTGTAGGTATAGATGTAAGTTCTGTCTCTGGTTCCTACTACTCCTGTGAGTGTTAAGGTCATGTGCAATGCTCTGAACTATACTTACCAGGCACATTAGGAGTGTTCTTTCTACTCATGTAATGAATCTTCCCTGAAAGGACACAGAGGTGGTTTTCTCCCCCCTTTTGTCTTTGTAGAGATAAAACAGCGAGTAATCGTGTCTTTGTGTCAGTTGGCACATGTATACATGTTAGCATCACGTTTTAAAATATCCCCTGATTGGCAGGCAGAGGAGTTGAAAGCCACATGCTCATCGCAGATCAGTTCCACGAGGAAGATCATGCAAAGTGGTGAGAGATGTTTTCTCGGCTACAGATGGTCCGATACTAGATATGATGAGGTGGTTGATGGTGCTCTTTGTTTAAGCCAGGGTCCTCCAAGAAAAGGGATTGTGGTCTGTTGGTCCTCCACATTGTCCCCAGCACCTGAGAGGCCACCTCACAGAGCTCTTCTCCCCAGCGAATGTTGAGTTGATAGTGAGCACACCACTGTTTCTGAGTCTCACCGTCTACTCACAGAGTTGCTGGGGATGGGAGTGGGATTATGAACCCAGAAGAACTCCATGTAAGGGATCTTCATTATTTGGTATAAGACTGCTATGTCACATCTTCCATTTTATTTATAGCTGCAGCCCTAGATTTTTACATGAGTCTTGCATGACCAGCAAGCGTGTTTCACATAAGAATTTTCTAGATTGGAGGCTTCCATGTAAGTTCCGTAAAGCATACTATACCTTTAGCTTTACATCTAAGTCAGCTTTCACAGACCTGGTCTAATTGTTGTTCCCTGACAACTTACAACCATTATTATAGGATTTTAAGCGGTTAGGCCTTTTTCTTACACTCTATATTGGCAAATGGTGTCTGTGTTCTCTTTTGTCCCTGTTGCTGCTATTTATGGCTCTCTTGCTGTCTGACAAGCTGTGAGCTGTTAATTCATGCTTTCAACACACCTGTCTCCAAAATCCCTCAGTCCTCTCTGCATTTCTAATCCAGTGTAGGGGGAGAAAGATGACCTGGTTCTTTCATAATTGTGTCTCAAGTGTAGATGACATGTGGTGTATCAGCCTACAGTGGGCAGAGGGAGCTAGAGGAAGAAAACTCTTCAAGGAGGCTGATGGAATTCTTTTTTAGAGAGAAAAGAAGTATGGTAGCCTTAGAGGGACATTTTAAAGACAAAGAGTGTGGCTGACTTGTGTGTTGGAAAAAGTTTTGTCTGGTCAGTGTAGTAGGAATCAACTTGTATTTAATACTCTGAGCATTCACTTAGTGCCTTCTGTATGTAGTTAAGATCAATTTTGGTAAGACTGACATGGCATGGGGTGGGTAGGGGTGGGACAGGACATAGAAAGGAGATATAACAACTGAGGAGGGAAAGGTAAAAAGCAAAAACAAATTTAGGGACAGAATGGTTGTTTAAACCACAGAGGACCTTGTAGATCTAGTAGAGACTTTAATTTTACCCTCCCGTTGTTACAGAGTACCATACTCTTCTTTCTTGACTAATACCATTCATTGTGTGGTCAAAAACTGTCTTCAGGTCAAATCTCACGTTAAAAATTCAGAAAGCTTCCAGAGTGCTTAGTGTTCAGTTCAAATGCTGTAACTGGGTGGTATCTTTTCCTTCCCACTAACAGCCATTCACTTCTCCCAGCAGTATTCATCTCAGCCTAGTGCACAGATGGCCCATGAGCTTTCCTCTGTCTGGAACTTTCCCACTGATTCTTGATCAGTCACATTTCTGTTTCCACGGACTTTTCTCTCCTTTAATTACTAGTTGCTTCTACAGTCATTCTTGCTACTTAGCACAAGCCTATCTTTGTAATGTGTTTTTATCTCTCCGGTTAGCTGATAACCCACTTTAAAGGGCATATCTTACAGTGTTTTCTTTGTTTAGTTGTGGGCAGTTGTAATTTATGTTTATGTCACCATCACCCTCCCAATACATCGTAGGCTGGGATGGCCACATGGCATTTGTACAATAAATGCCTTGTAGAGATACTGATTACATACTTGTTGGTGAACATATTATGGAAATTTGTATTGAAGTTGCTAAATAGGCTTACCTGTGTGTCTAAATTAGTATTTTAAAGGTGAAACAAGTGCCATCTCTGTATTTGTTATATATTGTTTAAAAGTAGACTTACCATTGCAGAAACTAAGACAGCCAATTAAATGCTTATACAGTCATCAGCTGTCAAAGTGGTTTAGGGGATCTTAATTTTTTGAGTTAATTTGGAAAAATTAACAATAGTTTGCAAAAAAATTTTCAGTAACTTTTTTTTAAAATAATGTATTTATTTATTATCTATACAGTGTTCTGTCTGCATGTATGCCTGCACTAAAGGCCAGAAGAGGTCACCAGATGTCACCAGATGGTTGTGAACCACCATGTGGTTGTTGGGAATTGAACCCAGGACCTCTGGAAGAGTAACCTCTAAGCTATCAAAATTTTAAAGCATTTCATTTAAAATCTTCCATAGAATATTACAGGAACTGCATCTGCCCTGTGAGACGATTGTACTAGCTCATGCCACACATGGTTTCTAATGATACAGCCAAGACTCTCTTTATGCCCCCAGTCATTTGCCGTTGCCTTGTGTGTGGAGTTATGCCCTCTCGTTGATCTGTAGGTTGCTGTTAGGAGCTCCTTCATGCACTTCTTTCACATCATCCAGCAGAGAAGTTGTCAACACTTCCTACTGTCACCTGTTTTGCTTCGTAAAGGAAGTCAACCACAGTGGTCTTGATCCACAGTCACTAGGCTGAGAGACTCTGAGTACTGGGAAGGCATCAGTGCCCTTCCTAGTGACACACCTCCTAACACACCTCCTCCAACACACCTCCTAATCCTTCTCAAACAGTTCTACTAACTGGGGCCCAAGTATTCAAATGGGTGCACCTGTGGGAATCAGCCTCTTTCAAACACCACAGCAGGCTTCATGAGAAAGGCTTTACAGGGCCCCACCTGCATAGCCTTTGTCCACTAACCAAATTCTTTTATCTTTATCTCAACTTAGCAACTTTTTTCTTCTCTTTTCTTAAGAAAGAATCTTGCTGTGTAACTCAGGCTATCCTAAATTTGTGATCCTCTTGTCTCTCCCTCCCACCTGCTTGGATTTCAGGTGTGCACTACCATCCCTTTCTCAAAGTACAGAAGCCTTCACAATGAATGAAACATTGTTTCACCTAAAACAGATTTGAATGAGTTAAATGGCCGAAGTCCATTTAATTAATGTAAAGCTTTAGTGTCTAACATGGTAGGATCATTTCATGTTAACATTCTGTAGTTACTTTATGTCACTTTGGTCAGATTCATGGCAGTGGCAGCTGAAAACAAGAGACTTATTTTGCCTCACAATGTAGGGGGTACAGTCTATCTCAATGGGAAGACATTGCTGGAGTAGTTTGATGCTTGATGTTGGGGTGCTGTAGCAGACAGAGGAAGAGAAACATGGCTGGATTATAGCCCTTAAGGCCTCCTCCTATTGGCTCACTCCAGGGAGGTTTTATAATTCCAAAGGTGGTTCCATAACGGAACAGCTGGGTACTAAGACATGATCTGTGGGGAGCATGTCCATGCAAATCATAGTAAATATCATCTTTTCATTTATATGTACTGCCATAGTTACAACTATATATTTTTTCAATGGATTAATTATTTTCATTAATTAATTTTGAGGTAATTTCAAATTTACAGTAGATTACTGAATGGGACATAAACTTTTGTACTCTAGGTTTCCCCATTGTGAATATTTTATTGTATTTATATTATTGTGTGTACTTGCTCTGGTGTGTGTGTGTGTGTGTGTGTGTGTGTGAGAGAGAGAGAGAGAGAGAGAAAGAGAGAGGGGGGGGGACAGTGATCTTGACTCTCTCCTTGCCTTGTGAGAGCAAGCTTAAAGCTGTTAGCCTGTTACTCTGCACTTTCCCCAACAATATTCTCCTACATAACCAGTGTGCAACACTCAAATTTAGAAACCAAACTGCCATTCGGTTCCTAATATTGGCATTGTAAACTGAAACAATGGGTCTTTTTCTTTCTGCTCCAGAATCATGTCCAGGAGTACACATTGCATCTAATTTTCATACCTCTTTGAACTCTTTTGATTAAAAAAAAAAATCTGTGTCTTTCCCTGTTTCTGGCATCCTCGATGATTTTAAAGAGCACAGGGCTTTAATTATGCAGAGTGAAGGTCTTTTTGACGTTTGTTCATGAGTAATCTTAATTAACGCATTTTCAGAACACAGAAAGAACTCTGTGCTCATCTCAGTGATTATATCTGAACCTCATGATGCTGACTGGTCAACTACCAGTGATGTTAACCTTGATCACCTGGCATGCTGGTATATGACAGCTTTAATCACATCTGTTTTATTGTTTTCATTTCAGAACTAATTAGTGTTTTTGCAAGGAGAGTTTTGAAGACTTTGCCAGCATCCAGACTTTATCAAAACTCAATCCACCAGCCTCAGTGATAACTCCCACCTGAACTGCTACTGAGTGGTAGCAGTTCTTCCTAAATTAGTCAGCATTCTGTTAGAAGACAGATGCTTCTTTTTACCTTCTTCCCTTCCTTGGGAAGGTCTTTCACATCTCTAACTATTGGAAATTTCAAATGTGATGTTCCCGATTCTGGACCTAAGCACTCTGGGAAACAGGTCCATTTAATTGTAAGGCAGGGACTGACTGGGACACACTAGTCAGTCATTGTGCTGTCTGTGCTTAGACAGTTGACAGTAAAACTGTTCTCTAAGCATGGGGGTGCTTATTTCTTGTGGATCCTGTTTGTTCACATCTGTCCTTCTGTGGTTGACCCTGATCTGTTGTATTGCAGTTATATCATGGGAAAAGTAGACAACTTTGTATTGGAGCAAGCAAGAAGTAAAACATTTTTCCAAAAGTAAGGGGATTAGTTTGGAAAATGTTACTTTACTTTCTACTTCAGAGTTGTAGTGACTTCTTAACTTCAGGCATACAGTGTTTTGTTTGTAGGAGAGTTGGCAAAATCCAGATAAAATAGCAGAGCTTCCTGTCTTAAAACACTTGGCATGGGACGAATTAAAATGACAAGGGAAAGATAAAGGCTGGGTTTCCTGTATCTCCAGCCAAGCACATTTCTCCAGTCAAGTTCCTTTCTGTCCAGATAAGGCTTGAGTGGACGCTCATGATTCTGCCTCTTAATTGCCCACTTTAAGCTTTATTTCTCAGGAGCACCTCCAACGCCTGTTTTCTTAAGATGCCAACGCCTGTTTTCTTAAGATGCCACTGTGTCTCCAATTAAAGGTCTGCCAAGTGTTTTGTGACCAGAGGCCATTTTGCTCCTTTTGGTGACTTTCTGTATCTTGAATCTATTTTGGATTGATTTTGGGGGTTTCCTTTTTGGATGGCCATTTAAACATCAAATCCCATTTTCTTTTATTGCAGTTGCTGCTATTAGGTATAATAGAGTTCACACTAACTCACTCTTCGTCAAAAGTTTCTTTCTTTTTTTTTTTTTCTTTTTGGAAACATGGAATCTATACTCTCATTTGACTTCTTAGATACCCATGCCGCCTTCACCAAACACTCCCTTCATGGAATACAATTCACATAATCTTTTAAAACATTTTTTTTTAATTAAAAACACTTCCTGTGTATGCATGTATGCCTGTATGCCTGTATGAGTTTATGTGTACTGCATGCCAGAAGAGGCCAGCAGGTGTTGAAACGCCTAGAATAGGTGGTTATGAGACACCTGATGTGGGTGCTGGGAACTGAACCCAGAGATAGTCTACAAGAGCAGTAAGCATTCAACTTCCAAGCAAGCTCTCCCATCCCAGGATTTGATATTCTTAAACAGTTTCACCACAAAACATACCCTATAGGAAGTGTTGCAGTTAGTATTTGTCAATGTATACAAAGCTGGACATAACCGGGCAGAAGGAATCTCATCTGTGGGGTTGCTTCTATCAGATTAGCCTGTGGGCAGGTCTGTGGGACATTTTCTTGGTTGTTGGTTGAGGTGGGAGGTCCCAGCTTACTGTGGCTAATTCTGTCCACGAGCAAGTGTGCCTGGGCATTCTGGGACATGTAGCTGAGCTTGCCAGCTTGCAATATTCATCCCTCCATTGGCTTCGCTTCAGTTCCTGCTTCTAGGCTCCTGCCTGGTGACTACTTTGGCTTCCCTGAGTAATGGGTTGAATCCTTTGAGCCAAGTGAACTGTACCTCCTCAAGTTGCTTTTGGTCATGGTGTTTATCCCCGAAGTATCAAAGTATTCAGGACAAAGGAGTATCAATCATCTCTCTACTGTTTAACTTTATATTTTGAGATTATAATATAACTTCCTCCTTCCTTCCCCTCCCTACAAACTCCTCTTATACATGTGCTTTTTGGCTGTCATTCAAATTCATGGCCTCCTTTTTTCTTTTTAAATCACATACATATAGGTATGTATGTGAGATATACACATATGTACACACACATGTATACTCCTAAGTACATAAATGCAGCCTATTCAGTATTATAATGTTACTTGTGTGTACGTTTTCAGGGCTGACCATTAGACTTTGGATAACCATTTGGTGTGTTCTTCTTGTGTAGGGATTTTTGCAGTAAAATTACCTGAGGTGAAATTTATTTCTTACTCCAGTTCATTTAACCAATCTAAATTTATGAATTCATTACAAATATTCACCACACTTACTTTCCATTCATTATTTTATTCAACCCGCAAAGCGGGGAGACACCTTGGGCCTATGAACTAGATAACCTTTTGGGAGAGCAATGGCACAGTCCTGGGCCTGTGCCTGTCACTCAGTGACTCTGGCTCTGGCCCTC
Organism: Cricetiscus sungorus; assembly: GCA_030556225.1. Classification (NCBI taxonomy): domain Eukaryota; kingdom Metazoa; phylum Chordata; class Mammalia; order Rodentia; family Cricetidae; genus Cricetiscus; species Cricetiscus sungorus. Next base: position 9,995,324 of record JANBXA010000372.1, read on the forward strand.
CGTGCTGTGAGTGTCAGTATCTTATCTGTGATGGCAATGTTGGTGATGGGATGGAGTAAGCCTTATGCTTCGCTTTGTGACCTAAATGTATTCCCAGATGGTGGCTGAGATGATGAGGGAGGATACACCTCAGTGTTTGCATTTAGCTGTCAGATCCACTTATTGTAAAGACTTCGTGGGGACCAGACTGGAGGAGGATTTCTGTTAGAAAACAGCTGCATTTATTTTGTATTGTTTCAGTCTCCAGGTTGCTGATCTCTTTATTACCTTATGTATTAAAAGAGGGTAATTATAACAACATGCCCTAAAATGTAACCATGAGAAAAATTAAGAGAAAAGATAAATGATATTTAATATGCTAATACAAACGGAGTGCTTCATATTTTGTAATGGTTGCTTAAAAACAGTAATTATCGCTAAGGATAAAGCTTCTAATATGATTTCTGTTGTGTGCATATTGATGCATTAAAAAAAGAGCCGGTGGCAATGGCACACAACTTTAATCCCAGGACAGGGGAGGCAGAGGCAGTCCGATCTCAGTGAGTTCAAGGCCACCTGGTCTACAGAGCCAGTTCCAGGACAGCCAGGGCTACACAGAGAAACCCTGTCTCAAAAACAAAAAAAAAAACAAAAATTCCACATGTGTTTTTATTAGCATACTTATTCTCAGGCAAGTCAGACAAATTCAGGTAGTTTGTGTAACCACCTCTTCTAATGTTTTTCAAATGCAGGGAGTTGTTTTCTATTAAAGTGTTCAGAATTCTCATGAAAGACAGCAGCTAGACTCTGATGTATATTCAAAGACATTTACTTTAATCCAAAGGATCCTTAAGTGATTTAAAGCATAGTTTTAATTCCATAAATCTTGGTTAACAGAACCCATAGTCTGTTAATAGATATTTGGCTAATTTCATATAGTGGATAAACTTTGAAAATAGAAACTTAAGGTTTTTGTGATTTTGTTTTAAAATAATAATTATAAACTGTACCATGATTTTAGCTCACTTAAGAATTAAATGGAAAAGATCTTTTTTTTTTTGTTGTTAATTTCTTTTCAAATGATTTATGTATCTGTATTTTAAAATACACCATAGAAGAACTTATTTATAATAAAAAGCAACATTTCCACTAACTCATTAAAGTTTTATACATAGAAAACTGAAGGCATCATATAACCAACACATTACTTTTACAAATATTCATTAACTATCATGTAATTAACATTTTGTATTTACTTTCTCTCTCTGCATAGGTATTCCTAGATATAAAATTTGGAATGTCTCCGTGTGTGATAGCCTAGGTATGATTTATTCTCATTTGTTGCAGATATTCTATTTTATCCTGAGGTGAATGTTGTTCTCCTTTATAAACACTGCCTGTGCAAGAACAAAAAGCCAAAGAAACCAGTTCTCACCTTAAAAGGAAGTAAGATATAGGTATTTTAGAGCAAAATTTGAGTGATCATGGCCTGGGAACACAGACTTAGTTTACCCCTAATTTCATGTTGTGTTATGGGAGCAGTTTCATGAAGTTTTATAGCTTTAGCAAAACAAAATCATAAATTAAGAGAAGTATAAACTACATTAGTGGGTCTATCTGAGAGATATTACAGTAAGATGGGTGAAGCTTTCCTATAGGCTTCAGACATTACCTGATGATATTCTTAGCTTTTGAGTTGATGGAAGCTGAGTGGTCTGCTAAATTAATAGATTAAAAGGTCTTTATCTGTTAGCCACAGGATGTTAGTTCTGTTGTAGAGGTGGGCAAGGATGTCTGTTCAGGGAGTTAAAGCTAGCTTGGGAAAGAAAAATAGTCTCTGGATCTGCAACGTTCCAACCTCCTGACATCACTAGTTTTAATCATTCAGTCTCTGCAGACACACTTCTTTCCAGGGATTCTCAGTGATGTCATTTTACAACATACAAACTGGATAATTCTATACTTAGCAGCCGGTGCACACTATAGATTTCCTATTTGACTGAAAAAGCCTAACATAGATTTCTTCAGATTTTCTACGACACTCTTGGTTATAGGGGCAGACTCTTTAAATTCTTCCAGTATTTCTTCTGCAAGCAACCTCCAAATCATAAAATAATGTGTTTCTACAGGCACTTCTTAAATTAATACTATAATACCCAAAATGCTGGTATTCTGTTATTATACAAACTTTAACTTTTTGTAGTTCTCCACAATTCTTTTTCTCTATCTTACCTGCATGCTTTCATCTTTGTTTGTAAATCAAAAATTGGTTGCCTGAAAAATCACCAAGATATAGTGATGTTCATAAAGCTAAAATTAGTCTTCCCATTTCTTTTGTTGTTCAAGTCCTATATTCATTTGTCCTGGACTTAATGTGTTTCTCTCTCTCTCTCTCTCTCTCTCTCTCTCTCTCTCTCTCTCTCTCTCTCTCTCTCTCTCTCTCTCTCTTCCTCTCTCCCCCTCTCTCTCACTCTCTCTCTCTGTGTGTGTGTATGAGTTAGTGTTGGTGTTTATGTGGTCATGCATGTGTGCTATGTGTATGTACTTGTCCACATAGGTGTGTGCATGTGTGAATGCCAGAAGTTGACATTAGGTGTTTTCCTCAGGGACTCTCCACGGTGGTGGTGGTGGTGGTGGTGGTGGTGTTGGTGGTGTGTGTGTGTGTGGTTTTTTTTTTTTTAATTAATTTTATTTAAACTTTTAAAAAATCTTATTTTACATACCAAACCCAGTGCTCCTTCTTCCAGTCCTCCCATTCCCCCTAAAAAGCCCCCCATCCCACTCCTGTCCACTCCTCAGGGAGGTGAGACCTCCATTGGGGATTATCAAAGTCTGTCACATCATTTGGATAATGAATATGATTATGGATCAGGAGATTCTACCTTGATTTTTAAGGTAGGGTCTCTTTCAGAACCTGGAACTTTCCTACAGGCTAAGCTGGCTGGGTTCCTCTGTCCCTACTCCCCTCTCCCCCCATGCATGGATTACAAACTTGTACCATATCAGTATTTTTATCTGAGTCCTGAAGATTTTAACTCAGGTCCTCATGCTGGCATGACAACATTTTCCAACTGAGTCACCTTCCCAGCCCCATACTTAATGAGTTTTTATCTATCTATCTATCTATCTATCTATCTATCTATCTATCTGCAGCAAGATCTCAACATGTAACTATGGCTGGCCTGGAACTCACTTCATAGACCAGGCAGACCTCACAGAGATCTGCTTGACTCTGCATGAGTTCTGGGATAAAATGTGTATGCTAAGAGCTTATTATTTTTTTAAATTTTGTAACATACTTTTATTTACTCTTGAACTTCATACTTAAAAAATGAAATATGATCACATTAATCCCTCATTTCCATCCTCCAACACCCGCTGAATCTCCCTGCCTTATGTTCTCCTCCCAGTGTTAGGCCCTCTAAGTCCAATTAGTGCTACCCATATGTGCATGGGTGTGGGCATCATCCACTGGTGTGTGGGAAACACACCACTCCCATCATTACCCTTATCATGCCAGCCTTTATTCAAAGCCTGATGTGCTGGGTAACACCCCAGTGTTTTACATGCATTAATTAATTCTCACAGTTAAATAGGGAAGTATTACCCTATTTAAAGATAGAGCACCACTACTGAAGATGTGACGCAGCTGGGATTTGAACCTGAGTCTTTTTGTTTCAGAAATGCTCATTTTCCTGTTGTTGTAACAGCTTCATAGTTTGAAGGAGAGTGTTGAATAATCTCTTAAATCTCTGTGACATTTCCTGCCATGTTACAGTTTTTTTCCCCCCTAGGCTATACTAATTATTTCTTAGGTACATTGGTACATTGACACTCCCCTCACTTCCTCTTTTTTTTTTAAATTTGAATTTTTAATTTTTTTGAAAATTTCATATAACATTTACTTAATTTCCACCCCTTCCTTCTCCTTCCTTTCTACTTTTCCATGGCCCTCATATTTATGATGGCTTCTATAATTCTTACTGTTTTTCATACACACACACACACACACACACACACACACACACATACACACACCACGGATGGGTACATTAGGTGTTGATCATAGGTACATCTGTTTCAGGGCTCTTCCTCTCTCGACTGTCTCATTTTATTGCCTATGTAGCTCTTCATGTAGAGGTGGGACCTTGTAAAATTCCAGGTTTGTACTGGCATGTCAGTACAGTGTCACCATGCAGGAAAGTTACACAGCCATACTGTAAGGAATCTTGGATGCTGCAGCATCCTTCTGACTTCTTAAGATTTTTACTTATCACTGTTTGCAAATCAAGCTCAGTCTTTAGGTTATCATCATGACATAAATGTGGTTCTCTAGGACTCAGGTTTCACTTTCTGTTTCTTGTGTTGCTCAAGCTCCTTTTTATATTTATTTCTCTCGTTTGGGTCTACTGTTTTTTCCATCCTGTATCCATCTTCTTTCTTAGTTATCATTTTATTGCCTTGATGAGACACGGTGGTCAAGGCATCTTATAAAAGAAAGCATACTGTTTCAGTATGTTAGTCCATGTTTATCGTGGTGGTGAAGCATGGCAGCAAGGCAGGTGTGGTGATGGAGCAGTAGCTGAGCGCTGCTTATACCTTGATTTGCAGACAGGAGGTGGAAAGACTGGGTGGGAGTAGGCTTTTGAAACCTCAAAGCCCACCCCAAATGCCACACCTTCTCCAACAAGGTCACACCTCCTAATCCTTGCCAAACAGTTCCCCCAACTGGGAACCAAACCTTCAAATACATGAGCCTGCTGTAGCCACCCTCATTCAAAGCCCAGTACCTTCTTTCATTGTTTACACATGCCATCTAAGCACATCTGCAAGTCATTTCCTACATATGAATGTTTCAAATGTAAACATGTTGATCCTGCTATTTCTACCTTTTTCCCCCCCATCATTTCCCATTAACTGGTCGTTTTGTTACTTAGAAGATTCCGAGCCAACAGTCGTTTCCATTTTGGACCCTTTATTAGCCTTTTGTTTCCCTCTTCACCAACATAAGCCTTGTGGAAAAGGACTCACCTACCTGTGTGTGTACGCCCCTTTTTGGTGTCTGAAGCTCCATGGTGCTGGGGAAGAGTGATGAAGGTTACATCCTCTGTTATGCCAGGCAGGAACTCTTTCCCAGCAATGCTTGGGCTTCCACTGCGCTGGGCATCTGTTGGCCTTGTTTGGTATGAGGTCTTAGAAGCTTCAGTGGGGGCAAGGTTCTGCTGTTGATTTGTCAGACAGCGCCTTCCTTCAATAGCATCTCTTTTCTTATGTCTGGAAATAGAGCCCCTGGTAGTTTGATGAAGCTTCTTGATCTTTGGTTTAATATTTTTAAATATCTTCTTTCAAAAATTGGACTGCACACCTACAATTCACTCACTTGAATTTATGGCTTCACAAAGTTTTTCCAAATATGATTTGTTAGCATAACTATCAGAAATAAAGGGACTCATTACTGCAACTTGATATGACATGGTTTGTTGGTATTTACATGCCCTTTCCTGAACAGAAACAGGAGTGGATTGAGGGGTCAAGGGGTAAGTTGAGAGTGGCGGGAAATGGGAGGAGAGGAGTGAGGGGAAACTTAAGCTGGGATGTAAAAAAGAAATAATTATTAAAAAACATTAAAAAGTAGAAGAAACTCAGTTGTCCATCATGGGATAAATAGATAAACAAAGTCTCTCTCTCTCTCTCTCTCTCTCTCTCTCTCTCTCTCTCTCTCTCTCTTTCTCTCTCTCTCTTTCTCTCTGTCTCTCACACACACTACTGTTACATTTTGAAAGGGAATGATGCTGACACATGCTTCAATGTGACTGAAATTTGAGGTCATTGTGAAATGAACCAGTCACAGAAAGACAACTGTTCTGTGGTTTACTTCTGTAAGGTACTCGCATGATCAATTTCATAGACATGGGCATTGCTCCCGGGCATAGGGGTGTGATCAGTTGCTCTGCGTTAATGGGTAGGGAAATTTCAGTGTTGTAAGACCTAGCATTCTGGAGATGGTTGGTGGTGATGGCAGCTTGAAAGTGTGAAGTGTCCTTCAACATCACTTAGCTGTAAGATGAGAAATAAGAAGACGGTATTTTTGCTCAATGCATTTTACCTTTTTCAGAAAGGTGCGAGTCCAGTTATAGATCACCCTTCCCTCTGATTTCTTCTTTCCTCGTATTTTAAAAATCAGTTAATGTTTGCTTTTCGATGGTTTTGTGTGAAAAGTTTTTGCTGGGGTGTTGCAGCCTCCAAATGCTTGCTCACCCTGGAAAGGGAAGCCATGAGAGTCTAATGATTACGTGAAAGCCCAGCTTCTGTGAATGAGTTCCAGTTGAGGTTGCTGCATAGGAGTATAGTGGAGGGGCTACTTAAAGGGGCAGCGACTATTCAGAAGCAGCTGCATCACTGAAAAGCCTACCCCAACATGGTGACAACTCAGATTAGCTGCAGCCCTTGGGCTTCAGCACAGCTTGCAGGCAGCTGAACAGGTCCCAGAATCTCCTGTAGGCACCTAGGCTGGTCATTCTTAGGACACACGCACGCAGGCACGAACACATGCACACCTGCAGAAAATGTTTTATTTCAGTAGAAACTATTATACAACAGGTCATTTCTTAGGCATCTGTGGGTTGAGACAGTTTGGTAATTTCTTTTCCATGATCTTAAAAGTTCTATAGAGAAGTGACTAGGCATTTCATAGAACAGGCCTGAGTTAGCATCCTATAGATGCTTTTCTTCTTGGTGGGCTGGGACCACTGCTGTGGGAGGAAAGATCATAGAGGGAAGGCACCATCTATGTTCATCCTGTCATGTCAAGGACATAAGCCTGTTACCCCTGACCTCCCTCTCCTGGCTGAAGTAGCCTTTGCCAGAACTGTGTGTTCTTTGGGAGGAGGTCAGCATGAATAAGCACAGACAGCCTCGGTTTTGTCTTCCATTGTTTTTCTCCCCCCCCCCCATTAACACTGTTCCTGGTGTTTTTGGAGGTTTGAGGTAGAACTGGAATAATGCTGGGGATGAGAAGGGAAGAGAGACACACTGCAGCAGCTGGGGAGTGTCTCCTTTCCTCTGTCCTCACCCAGGATCCCCTGTGCTTAACACACAACCTTGCAGGAAAAGCCTACATGGTACTTCATTGTTAACTATGCACAGTGCCTGCTGGGAATAAACAATTGATACTTGTAATTTTCAGTGTTGATCGTGTCCTCCTTTGAGGAGTTTGGAAAACATGAAAATATTTTTCTTTTTTGGCACTTAAGCTCCTGGAAGTTATATTCTATCAAACCAGTGTTTTCTGCCCCAAGCTTTAAGTCTTCTCTAAAGAAATGTTATTAATTGCTACTGGAAGTAGACCATCCTTATGTTGACCCTCTTCCTTATGGTGTGGTGTCACCCTGTTGCTGTCAGCGTCACCTCTGGTTCAACTTGTTCTTAGACATATTCAGAATAGCTCATTTTCAATAAAGATCTCTCTTCTTTCATTTACAAATAGTTCAGGAAGTTCATGTGTATGGAGGTGTCCACAAAGGCAAGAAGAGGTTGTTTGAATCCTAGCAGTTAGAGTTGTAGCCTTTTGAGAACTTCCTGAAGCAGGGGTCCTAAGGAGAGAGCATCACTCTTTCTTACCACTGAACCATCTTCCCAGACCCACTGAAGTTTTGTTTGTCTGTCTGTCTGTTTGTTTGTTTGTTTGTTTTAACACGTTGGATATGTGATACAATTACAAACTCAAATGCTATGGAGAAGGTTTAATTATTTTGTATTTTGGCTTATTACTTTGTGGCTTGGGAGATAAAAACCAGTGTTTTTGTGTGTTAGGAAAGCACACAGCCCTAAATTACACCCTAGTCCTGTGGATAGGTGATTTATTTATTGTATCAGATTATTTGCCAGATACTCTCACCAAAACTATAAGAACATAGAGAAGAATTAATTAGTCATAGTTTTACTTTGGGCTGTGATTTTCTTTCAGGAAGCAATTCCTCAAATATAGAAAAACAATAGACAGTGGAGAGTGAAGATGAGTCAGGGTCTAGTATAAAATTAATTTATTGGGAGGGAGGAACAATGGTTATAAAATCAAAATGGGTCGATGAGATCATTCTGTACCTTAATTTCACTTTTGAGTCATAGTGAGGCAAATGGCTTGACCAAAATGTCAAGACTGAATTTAGCAGAGAAGAAATAAAATTAACTGTAGCAATTTCCACTTTTTTTTTGAATAATCTTGAAAATTGTTACTGCCACTAATGTAAATTAGTTTGATTATTCTTTAATTATTCTTTGATTATTATTTAAACATTTGCAGAGGGCATAATTCCATGATTTTTTGTAACAGAAACAACCCCCCCTTTTTTTTCTGGTTACATTTGACATACAAGAAACATAACTATTACTTAAAAGTGATGGCTTTATCTCTTTAGATATAATTTCTTACAACTTAACCATTGGTCAGTGTGCAAGAAAACTTTATGCTGTGAAAATTATTTTAAATGTAAAGATATTCCTGGAAGGGTGGTAATGGCCCATGCCTTTAATCCCAGCATTTGGGAGGCAGAGGCGGGAGGATCTCTGTGAGTTTGAGGCCAGCCTGGTCTACAGAGTGAGTTCCAGGACAGCCAGGGCTCCACAGAGAAACCCTGTCTTAAAAAAATCAGAATTATAATTCTGATTGTCAAGAAGAAAGAAGACTTAAAAATAGAAGGAAGAAGACATGTCAGTAACACAGTGGACAGTTCTCTCCATTTCCAGGGCCTCTGGCTCCCAGTGTTTTTATCTCAGGAGAAAGTAATGGGCTCGGAGAGAGTAGTCTGACAAGCGAATCTAAGAGATGTGTGTTGAACACTACTAGGAACAGAAGGAATACAGTATTTTAGAAGTTGGGATCAGTGGGTTCCAACTTGCTTGTGAAATTGGGCTACTATTTTTAAAAGTACGAGTTGTGCCCAGAAAAGCATCTGGAATGAGACACTTTTGTTGGAGAAATAGTCAGCACTGTGGCCGCACTTCTCTTCTGACTTTTTGTATGACCTTTTCAGAGAAGCACCAGCCCGTGGAGGTGTCTCTCTGTCTCTCAGAACTGAGAAAGTGACTTAGACCCTTTTGTTGTCAAGTTGCCAAATGCAGTTGGAGCATCCGAATTCCACAAGGGGTTCTGTTGACAGCTACATTTTGAATTTCCCCTCCGAGATCTCTTGTTTATTGTTTGAGAATCTCATTCATGTGTATGTTTCATCAAGTTCATATGGTTTTCTTTCCTCCAGCTCTCTCTCCCTCTCTCCCTCTTTCTCCCTCCCTCCTTCTCTCTCTCTCTCTCCCTCTCCCTCCTTCTTTCTCTCTCCCCTCCTCCCTCTCTCTTAAACCCATTTGGTCCACTTAGTGCTGCCAGTATGTGCATGGGTGTAGGACTGTATACTGGAAACTGAGTAGTGAGTGTCTCAGGAGCTGTATCCCTAAAGAAAACTGACTCTTCCTCATCCAGCAGCCATCAGTTGCCAGTAGCCAAAGGCGGGGCTTACTGATCACCTCCACACTCCATGCTGGGATTTTGACTGCTTGGCTTTCTGCATATTAGTCACAGTTCATAGGCACAATCTCCCTGTTGTGTCCGGAAAACATTTTTTTTTTTCTGATGTCATCCTCTACCTCTGGCTTTTACAGTATTTCTGTCCCCTTTTTCCTGGTGGCCTTGGGTGGCTGGGAGAAGAGGGTGTGGTCTAGATGTCTTATTCAGTAGCTGAACATTCTGCAATCTCCTACCCTCTGTGCATTGACCAGCTGTGGGTCTCTATGTCAGTCACCATGTCCTGCAAAAAGAAGTTTCTCTGATGAGGGCTGAGAGATGCATTTAGCTATAGGTATAATAACCAAGTTCTAGGAGTTAGTTTAATATGATGTCCATTTATTTATCAAAATAATAGTAATAGGTTTCCTCTATGGCCTATGACCTACTACAAATCAGGTTCTTGGCCCTGTTAACGGTGCTAGACAAGAGTTTTACCTTAAGGAGCAGGCTTTAAATCTAATCATAGAGTGTGGTGACTTCTGTAACATTTGTGCCATTGTTACAGCATTGGGCATATTGTTCCACACTGGAACCCACAGTAGTAGTGATGGATATTTCAGATTGGTGCCCGCTTGATGTCTCTCATGTTCTGTGACTCAAATATATGGTGTCTTTGGCAGCAGCATCATGCAATCAAGTTCTGAAGGGTAACCCAGAGCAGTAGTATCTACTTACAGTGTTTAGGGGTTTATGGAACCTTACCTACCAACAATTCCTGGTAGTTTTACATTCTTCAGGTGTATCAAAGTGTAGTACTTTTCCTGAAAAAAAAAAAAATGAAGAGAGCTATTATGAACTGGGTTTTCCTCTACCCTCCTCATATGAGGTGTGTTTGAGAGGAGCTATTTATACTCTGGATGTGGCAATTTGGAGAAAGAATGGAGTAGCTGGTGGGGAAGGCTCTCATATGGGTCCAGATGAACCAGAACAAAAGATTTCTTTTTAAGAACTCTCCCAGTGTAGGTCATGTCCTGGGAGGAATGGCTGCTGGCGTCAGGAGGATGATTATAAACACAGTGGGTAGGGCTAAGTGTTTACAAAGTCAAGTTTTGATTGTTTGTTAAAGGCAACATTGAGATCAGCAGTCCCTCTTGTTTAAGGATACTGGGGTAAAAGTTGTCTCACTATCCTTGGAAAGCAAGAAGCACAAGCATTAAAAACAACAAAGAAGCAAATCCCCTCAAATCCCAGTAGTCTCCAGGCAGAGGCAAACAGATCTCTGTGATTTTGAGGACAGCCCAGTCTACACAGTGAGACTCCCATCTCAGAAACATCACCACAAAACCTAATTAAAAAAAAAAAAAGTTAAACATCTTGCAAAAAAAAAAAAAAAAGGTTCTGGTTCTCATATTTTGTTTAAAACCCATACTGATTTGTTGTAGCACTGTTGGAGTAAATAGCATATTCCTGTATTGACACTTTGTTGGAAGTCAGACCCTAAAATTTAGGAAAGTGTTCCTTCTAGTATTTATTCAGCAGATACATTCCACTTAGTTATTGCACCCAAAGTTAGCTACAAATTCCTGTTAATCTGAAGGAAAACAAAATGAAGATGCATGCTTTGATGCCTTGAAGTGGCACCAGAGTGTTCGATGGCAGCACAGTGAGGAGGTTGTTCTTACGAATACTTTGTCAGTGAAGGACATCTGAGCTCTCAAGTCACACGGTAACTTTATAAAACCATGTAGGATGTGTCATAACTTAGTCGTTGTTCATGTAGTTATCTTTCCTGAATTCTCCACAAGAGTCTGGTTGGGAGCGTGAGTCTGAAAATTGATCTTTGTTTTTCCTTCCTAGTGCTGCAAAGCAGGGTATTCTTTACCACGTCACTTAAAGCTTGATTGTACAGAAAAAAAATATATTCAAGCATGAGTTGTCTTTCTGACTACAGTTTGAACACATATGAACTGTGCTCATATGACTCTGCTAAATCCTTAGGCTATAAATTGCTGGATGATCTGAATAAAATTTGACTATTGCATGGGACGAAGACAAGCTTGATTGTAAATTGTCACACCTTTTTCCATTTGGACCTGCAGGACACTGGATGGGAGAGATGCATCCTTGCTTTGGAGAACCCTCTCAACAGCACCATAGAGCTCACACTTACTTTTGAAATTATCTTTGAACGGGTTATACAGTAAAATCATTATTGAAACACTTTCCTCAAAACTCCAGCAAAGAAAGTAGCTTTGCTTATATGTGAGAAATGAGTTTTGAAGCCTGAGGATTTGTCAACACTTCATTAGCTCACATACAAATGACTTAGCAAATACTTTGCTGGAAATTTGTGTATGTGGATTGATACCTGTATGTGTGTATGTGTACACAGACACGTCTTCCTGCCTCCCTCCTCCCATCTGATCCCCATTTTCTCTGCCTTTTTATGTGTTCCTGGGACTCAGTACTGGGCTCCACACATAACTATACAATGTCATCCTTTGGTTTTAGCCAGTGATCCTTTGCCCAATTCATTTGCAAGGCCTCTGGCCACTTAGTGTCCTAGAAACCTGCATGGTTGCTGTTGTCCCTCATCATCATGTGTGAGATGTATCATTTATCTCCCTGAAGATCTGAGATGTTCCTTCACCATTCTTACCCTTATTGTCTTGCACTTGCTCAGTATTTCCCAACTGGCTGACAATTAGAGTGCTATGGGGAGCCCTTGCCTGTATTGGTGCCCTAGTTCCACTCCATCTCATGTCTGGCATTGTCCTAGGAGATTGTTTAGTGAGGTAACATTGAGTCCACCGGTCAACATGTGAAGACACTGTACTGATGAGGCAGGAATTCTGTGCACACTCCAAATATAAGTGAACATTTTGGTTACAGTTGATAGTCACTAGACTGTTGGCTTTGGTAGTAGTGTTTTTCAAATAATCTTAGTTACTGTGTATAATACATTTTAGACCGGGGCAGTACTCTATGCAGGGATAATGTTTTGGGGAGTAGGGAAGAGCGCTCTTCAGAAAGGGACATGGCTTTAGCACTGTGAAGGTGTTAGATTATCAAGGAGCAGCTGTAGAGAGACAGAAGGCCCAGAGAAAGGGGGGCTTAGTCTGACCTTAGGTGGGACCATGTTTATTCACAGTGAGGGGGCACTTTTGTCAACTAGGTGTGTGGATGACAAAAATGCTACAGAAGAAGATGGGATGCAGCCCCTTATAGGGGTGAAAATGACTCCTCCTGTTGTCCACAAGGGGAGCTGGGGAATATAGATTTGCTACAGGAGACTATCATTAAGTATCAGGCATTCATAATATATATTTTATTAGTATTCGAAGTACATTCAGAAGGGCTTCTAGACTCTTTCTCCCTGCTGTATTCTGTTCACCTGTGCACCTGTGTTTGTGAAGATCAAAAAACATAGTTTTCTATTGCATACAGATAGGTCAATTTTTGTTTTTATAATTACTAAATCAAATGTGACAGAATTGGTTTAGGCTCAGGTCTTTAGGGACTATATGTGACGTGGTGACAGAATTTGAGACTGAGGATGCTGAGCCATGATAACACTGAGGTTAGTTAGGAGACTCTGGGTGGCTTCTCAAGTTGTCATTCATAGGAAGGAGACATCCAAGTGTATTGGACAGTGTCGGGCAGTGACGAACCAAATCTCGTTTTATTTTCTGTTCACTAGGCTGTTTATATTCGCACTGCAGTTTTCTCTCCCGTAAGAGAATGCCCACTCTGTAGGCTTGAAAGTTTGTAAAGTGTCAGATGATAAATGATATGACTGATAAACCAGCAAGTACCTGGCAGTCCAGGAAGTAGAGAAGGAGGTGTAAGCTAAGAGAGTGGTGGGGAAGGGTGAGAGGAAGGGAAGGTGCTCAGAGCATCAGAAGGTTCCAGAACGTTAATAGAACTTGTCTGGTGCATTTGGGATGAGGTGTTCCTGGACAGATGTCAGAGATGAGTGACAGCACGCATGCTGTTGTGTTAAACTAGGAAGTGACATCTAAACTAAGGCTAGACATTGAAAACATTTCAGCCTGATATTTGGGAGGCCCCCTTCAAACTTCCTGAGGCCCAGGAGCCCTGTGATCCCTTATTCTGACAGCCCTATAGGAAGATCCAAATTAAAACCGGGAATAGCCTTCAGGCAGGCTTGGGCATGATTTTTGTCAAATAGAAATACAAGTTTGTGATTTCTTAGAAGCTGTATTTCCAAAGAGGCAAACAAGCATGGATAGGGCTTTACTGCTGTCCTAGCTCCTTCAGCAAAAGCATGTGATGATAAATGTGTTCTCTCTCTAGTCCCTCTGCTGGGAGGTGATCTATTTGATAGTACAGTCAGAAGGCTTATTGTGAGAATGAGATTTCTTTGGTACTGTACCTGGTTTTAATCCTTGCAGAGTTTTGCCACTCTCCATTCTTAACACAATGCCAGCACAGCACTAGTTTGGGACACTGAAGAGGAAGGCACACACCTCTGACAACTAAGCTGGCTGACTTAGTTGTAGTCTTTCCAATAGCAGAGACCAAGATGAATCAGCAGGTTTTTGTGGGGTTCCCAATACAGCCCAGAGACCTTGCTTAATGTAAACTACTCCCTGTTTCAAAGTTCTAAGGCATCATTACCGTGTTATTTCTTCTCTCTTTGGAAAAGATGCTTTCTTGTTATCATTTTTAAGATTGATTTTTTTTTGTAGCAAATTAATTGATGTTAGCCTTCCCTGGCAACTAGGAAGTGGTTCTCTCTGTAACATTTTGAATAAAGAAGGAGAAATGTTGCAGGGGTATACCAAGAGTGTTTCCCAGCTAACTAAATAGACCACACTCAAGGATATACAGCTTAACAGGTGTTTAGATGTATGCCAGGAATGATGGTTACCATGAAAGCTGTACGTTCTGTGGGATGAAAGTGACTGAGCTCACTTGACACTGGTTGGATAAATGTGATCATTAGCCAACTAAGAAGCATACAGGTCAGTGGTCCCTGCTCTGATGCAGTGCTGTTTCTATACTTCTGCTCTGCTGACTGCAGGATGTTGGGTTTTGCTGCTGAACTTGCTTTTCCCTGATCTCATTTTGTATCAGTCATGCTGCTGCTCCAAACAACACTATTTTCTTTAATACAAGGTCAGGAGGAGGCATGAAGCCAAGAACGGGGAAAAAATGCAACATGAGGATGGGCAGAAGACAAGTAACCAAAAGGCCATTGTGTCCTATAGAATAAGAGCTGTGTCCGTAGGTCCAAATGCAGCAGGGAGTTATCAGAAGGTTTGGAAAGAGGTTCAGAGGGTCAGGAGAATCTTGGGGATGATAGCTCTTGAGATGAGCTTGACATCAACCAGGGACCATCTGGTGGTGGCCCTTAGACATCTGCAGTGTGAAAGGCCTGGGGGATCTGTAGTGGGTGTTCTGGGAGAGTGGTCAGTGAGAATACAGGGAAGTATCTGAAATGCAAGCCTGCTGTGCCATTGGACAGCAGCCAGGCCATGAGTGTGATTTAGTGTCTTCAGAAGGCCAGCTGTCTGTGCTAGCACAAGAGTGCCTACAAGAGGACTTGCCTCCCTCTGTGGATGAGCTGTGCTTTTCTCTTCATGTTCTGCCCCTTTGAAAGCCACTCTGAACTGCATTTTAAGTTGAACTTTGAGTTCATGCATGTTTTGAAGTTTGTTGTTTCTGTTCGTAGACTCAGGAAGTATTTTTTTTTTTTTTTAAGTGAAAGGGAGTCTCCAAGGACCCGGAGTCTCACCTTTTAGTTCCTTGATACGATGTGCTGATATCATGCTGTTTAATGAGCAGTGATTGGCAGAGAAAGCTGATGATTTATATTTGCTTTGTTGTGAATGCTGTTTAATAAACCGCACCGAGTTATTTTTGGCACAGTTAGAACAGTCAGGGAGCTCATTTTTCAGGATGAAAAACATTTAATGAAAAGAAATAGGAATTATAGAGCTAGGTTTTAGTCTTCACTAAGATTCTGTCTGAGCTGTTTCATGCTGCTCTGTGCTGTAAACACAAGGAAGTGAAATTCGAGGCTTGGTATGGAAAAAAGAATTGAGAGATGTACAGTGTGTCTGTAGATATACTTCTATGTACATACAATAAATATACATGCATATATTTGATACAGCATTTCAAGGGCTAGAGCAGTGACCTCAGTAAATGATGGGTTCACCGAAAGTGTAGTGTTTGTGTTGCTTCTGACTGTTGACATTAGGCCTGCAGGATGAAAAAGATGATAGTTCAGTTCTTCTTTGAGTTAGTGTAGGATTTTATGATAGCATGTGTGTATATGCATATAACTCCATAAATACGATTTATTTTAAATTAGTTGTGCCATGATTCCATCCCATATAGTAAATTATATTCCTAGTATTGTAAATTAATATATTATATCCCATATAGTTAATTATAATTCTAGTATTGTATATTAATATATAGTGAGGTAATAAAATGTAATAGAGTTATCTTACTGTGTTATTTATTCTCACACATCCAAACTGTATAGCTGTATTTCTGACTATGTCTCCATCTCTGTAGAAATTTTATCTGGGCTCAAAAAGATGGAGATAATCATAGCTGTGTATGAACTGTGAGGAAATGTTTGAGATTTGTTGCTTGGTTGACAGTTGTGCTGAGACTTTTTGGCTCAGTTCTAAGGCAGAAAGGACTTTGTTGGCACTTTACATAACAGGTAAGATCAAGTGCCTTGGGGAATCCTCTCACTCCACTAGACCAGTTTGCTCATGCCTAGGCTGGTGCTTTGCTTTCAAGCTCCAGCATGCACCAGCATTGCTTGGAGGTTTTGTGAGAAGCTGTGTCAGTGGGCCCCACCCCAGAGCTGTTGCCTGGAGGATTTGCACTGTAACAAATTTTCTGGTGAAGTTGAGGCAGCTTGTAGGAAGCTTTCATTCTGAGAAGCATTGGACTGAATGAAGCTCTTGGCTCAAACAGTATTGTGCTTAGGGGCCCTTTGAGGACTTGCTTAAATCTGACTCTGACTCAGCCTGGTTCTGAGCGTGAGAATTTGCATTTTTAAAAATGTCTACCAGGTGATATCAGTGCCCTTGGGTCCATTGACCAACCCCTTAATAGGAATGATAAGGCCTGAGAAATTGAAACATGCAGATATTTGAGCTCAGATGTCCTGAAAGCAGTTTTATTTTGGTAAAGCGTACAAGGGAAAAACTTAAAAATTGACTTTGGCTTTTCAAAGAGAATTTTTTAATAGTAAAATTTTATTTTTCACACATATCTCACCATCATTCAGGACATTCTATGACTCTCCTCAGCAGTTCTGGAGATAGAGCACTTTTGCTCACTCAGTAAGATTTTTCCCCATCAGAAAATGCCTCCTCGGCTCAGTCTACTGCTGTGCTTTCAATAAGCAAACCTTCCCATTCTTTTATTTGGTTAAGCTCGAATGCTTTCTTCCAAATCAGGCTATTTCTCATAAACGGTCCCAACAAAGAGTTTGAGGGTGTAATACCATTGTGTCCACTCAAGCGCTTGCTGGTTATGTCACTGGAGTTGTATCCAAGGAATTATATAATAAATAGGGCAATATTAATATTGGTTTTTTTTTTTAAAGTAACAGGGATTTATGTCCCTTGCCTGCAGCGATTCAGGATTGCATTAAGAAAATGAATTGCCTTTTATGAGAAAATTCTGGTTTCCTCATTAACAGTGAAGTAAATATTTTATTGTTTTCTCCCGTTGACTCAGAAGAGAACTGTTTTTGCTGGGACTGGCTTCAAGTTTGCTCTCTGTTTGATTTTCATCTTCTCAGATTCCATTACTTCACTGGTTCAGATTTTCTTCCATAAAAGAAATGGTTGCATAGGATCAGCAGTGGCTCCTGTACTAAGAGATGAAGATCTCAAACTAGAAAAGCCGAGTATTAATAGTGCTTTTATCCTTGGTGTGTGTGTGTGTGTGTGTGTGTGTGTGTGTGTGTGTGTGTGTTTCATGTACAGGGAAGAAAGCCTGCACATGCCTGTCACTCAGCCAGGTGGTACAGTTGCTGTGCAGGGAAATTGTCTCCAGGAGGGAAATAAGTAACTCACTGTTCCACGGTTCCCAAATGGTTGATTGGTATTTGAGCACATAAGGAAGCCTGTCTCCAAAGCTCTCGGCTTCTTTTTATGCTTAGAGTTGTCCTAATTCACATAACATCTTCTTTGGAATAGTGTACTTAGAAATCAGACCCAGCAAGAGAAGGCTTTAAGTGAGAAAGGAAGAAAGAAATTTCCTGGTCACTCACATCTTTTTAGTTCCTGGTCCAGCAGCCGGCAAGAACTCTGTGAGCCTGTGTTACATAAATCTAATCAAGAGGAGAGCCCAGTTGGTGGTAACATCCCAGAATTTATAGTGTAGACTTGCAAAAAACACCATCCTTGTTCATAAGCTATCTCTCAGAGTTTCAGACATGCGCTTCAGATCATGTTGAGGTGTTAGAGTCGAGACTCTACAATCATTTTTTTCTTCTTTGCTGGCCCTGTCCCAAATGCCAATATGGAAGGACTATGGGAATGTTAAGACCCTGAGGGTCAGACAGCCCTCTCTGTCTTGGTATTGTGCAACAAGTGTGCTGACTCATAGTAGTGCAGCTTTCTAGCAGGCAGAGTGATTTTGCTGATGCTGCATATCCGGTTTCCCACTCCATATTCCATCATCCTTTACAAAGGATGCTGCCTTCATTCTGTTTCCTATTGGTTATTGTCCCTAGTCATCCTGTATTGTAAAACAGGTACATGGTGTGCTTAGCCTGTTATGTGGCAGATGCTTTTGGGTATTTCAGCTCATGTGGTTGATGAATTTTAATACTACTTTGTAATAGCTCAGTCAAAGAATTGTTAATGTTGTTTTGCAATGTTTTGTGGAAGCGTTGTGTTTTGTTTGTTTGTTTTTTGTTGTTGTTGTTTGGTTTTGTGAGGGTTGGATTTTTAAGACAGAATTTCTCTGCGTAGCTTTGGAGCCTGTCCTGGAACTCACTCTATAGACCAGGCTGGCCTCAAACTCACAGAGATCCTGAGTGCTGGGGTTAAAGGCGTGCACCACCACCACCTGGCTGCATTGTGTTTTCAGTAAGCCACCATACAGATAAGGTCATTATTAGTTAAACTGCACGCAACCATACTTCTTCAGTGATAGCCCAAGAGGAAAACAAGCATGATTCATTGATGGGCATATTTGTGACTGTGAGGCACCAGAAAAAACAAATGTGCACACACCGTGAGCACGTGTCACCAACTCACAAGCCAAACGTGTTGGCGAGCTCAGTGCTTGAAGGAGTGGTGGGTCTGTCACTTTCTAGTTCAGCTTACTGATGCTTTGGAACATTTTTCTCCACTTATAAAGGAATCGACAAAATTTGGGGGCCTTTGGAGGGTCGACCGAGATAAAGCATCAAAGCACTTGGCGACTGTGGTAGAATTAAAGGATTAGCACATTGTAGAGAGGCTGTGTGCTCCCCCTACCTCACTTTTCATTAAGGGCCAATTTTGAAAATTTAAGGTAAATCTACCAGTTTGCAGGCTTGGGAAGACAACCTGTCCACAGGGTGGAGGTCAAAGGCCTGCTTCCCACAGCTCCGGTTTTGTTAGCTGATTAATTGGGGAAGTCGAGTGACTGGAGATGTCTAGACCCCATTACAGACTGAGTTCTGGCAGGGGAATCATCTAGCGGATGGTGTCTCTAAAAGTACAGAGGCACTCAGTTACAGAGAATTCTGAAACTCTGGCAGCAATCCAAGACTGTGGAGTTAGAGATAGATTTGTCAGAGATTTAATCCGTGAGGTAAAAAGGCAAGGCTGACACTGACAAATGCTGCACAGATGTAACTGTGTCATTTCATAAGTGGTCTCTGTAGTCTCATCCTCATACACAAGGACGGACAGTTTGAAAACAAATCCTTACTCATACAGGTATGCTAGTCTCCAATGGTTCATTGACAGTTACAATGAATTCATAAGCACCGTCAAGCTTGGCAAATATCACCTGGCTCACAGCAGTAGAATCTTTCATTTTCCTGATTATGAAGGTATTTGTGTACATAAATATATACCAGACATTTTTTTCTTCTTCTTGAAACGTGATTGTATAGGGTCCATATGGAGAGTTAAAAGGTTTCAAAAGTGAAACAAATGAGCACCCATCACCCAATGCAGTCACCATTGGTTTCCTGTCATTGACCTGCACAGCTAAGATCTGATTTTGCTTGAGTCCCATATCCAATGCAGGTCTTGTGTATCTGCTACAAATATCAACAACACTTTTCTTGTTTTGTGTGTTTGTAAAACGTAGGGATATAGGTCTTAACTCAGATAAAGACACAGTTTTTTGAATTTTGCAAACTTTATAGATTCTGTCTTTAATAGTGGAACTCATGATGAAGTAATGTAAAATCTTTAGATGCTGTCAGTGTGTAGCTACAAGGGACATAGTTGACATTTCTTAGGTCAATGGGATTTCCAAAGATTTCTGTTCCTAGCTGATGAATTTGGTAGCCTTTCTGTCACTGATATGGCCTCTCAGTGAGGGGGGGCAGTGGAATGGTCGACAGATCCCTTTATTATTGCTGTTTAGACAATCTTCATTAATTTTCGGGGGAACTTTAAAAAGCACCCACCGTTAATACAAACAGTCCATGTCAATGGTTATGTGCTGCAAGGACTAGCCATCGACCAGGGGCTTCTTTCATTTCCTTAAAGAACAGAACAAGGCTGTGTTTCAAAAATAAAATCACTAGAGTGTTTTTTAAAAAGTTAGAAAATAAAAAGATGCATGAAAAATGTCTAGGTATCAGACCTTTTATTTCTAGTAAGGAGAAGAATGTATCATTCTATATTTGAGGAGCATATGGGCTGTGTGTGTCTGTAGAAGCCAACAAAAGTGGAGAGAATGTACACTTCAGTAAGAAAGGATGATGTAGGAAGATGTAGGATTAAGGCACTACGAAGAATTAAAATAGGATCCCAAGGGGAAGGTGTGTGTGT
Organism: Cricetiscus sungorus; assembly: GCA_030556225.1. Classification (NCBI taxonomy): domain Eukaryota; kingdom Metazoa; phylum Chordata; class Mammalia; order Rodentia; family Cricetidae; genus Cricetiscus; species Cricetiscus sungorus. The sequence goes on from JANBXA010000372.1 coordinate 10,015,811, forward strand.
GTGTGTGTGTGTGTGTGTGTGTGTGTGTGTGTGTGTGTGTGTGTGTTTGTACACATGCACACAGATGCCACAATTTGCATGTGGAGGTCAGAGGACACCTTGCTGGTTCTCCCCTTCCATCATATGGGTCTTTGGGACTGAATTTGGGTTATCAGCCCTGGCAGTAGACACCATTACTTGCTTTCTCACCAAAGAAAAGTCTTAAAGAGAAATCAAACAACAAAACCCGTTTTGCTTTTAAATAATTTCAGATTCATAGAAAATTGAAAAGAACAACAGAGAGGTTGCCTGACCCTTCATAGGAAGTTTCTGAGTGATTTCTCAAAGGAAAATCTGCTTTGGAAGAAAGAAGTTGTGTTAAATGATTTTATGAGCTCATTAGATCTCTGCTCACTCATAAGCCTGTGCCAGCCCTGTGTTTTTCCTGTGACAGAAATGGCTGCTGACATGTGGCCATGTGCTTCCTTTCATAAAAAAGATTATGTCAAGAGCGAATGTATGGAATCGTTGCCAAACATTGGGATTCTGGTGTGAAGTCTGCGTGTATTATCTAGGTGTTTACCAGAATTTGCCATGTATATTTTATCTTTCCACTTTATTAATGTAGTAACCAGTATTTAGAAATATTTAACAGCTTCTCAACATGCCAAGCCCAGAGTGTAGCCATTTATATCAGATTATAGCAGGGGTGTCTAACTTTTACCTCAGCTCTGCAGCTGCAAAACCTCAGATACACATTTTAGCTTCATTAAGCTGTATGTTGTACTTCTGTTAAACAGAACTGATATTACTTCAAAGAATTGCTGGGTTTGTTTTTTAAAAGAATAAAATGCCACACAGTGCTTATTAACCCATGGTAACTGTATAACACAGTTTTTAAAAGTATTTGTTAGCCCATGGTAACTATTTTCCTTCTTGAAGCAGTATTGTATTCATGAGATTGTAGCACATGCACTCATTCTAGATGAAGCACACACACACACACACACACACACACACACACACACACACACTGACTCAGTCACCTGCACACAGTTGTCTAAACATGTACCTCCAGATTGCAAAGTGCTGTTCTCATTATGCCTTAAAATCTGAATAATTATTGGGATGTTATCCAGGCTATATGCACATTTTTGGGTGAGTGGCCTTTACTTGTTCATAGTTGGATTTCTGTCTACCTTAGTCTGGGGTGGAATATATGTTCTTTTTCATAGTTTGGTTTGCTTATTTCATTTATTACTAAAGGTTTGTGATTTATTTCAAAGGCCTTCCAGGTACTTTCCTACTTTCAAATACATTTGCTATTTTGGACTCACCATTAATTCTGAAAATCTGAAGAACTTGACATCACAAATCCCCTTTATTTCCATGTCACGTGGCTTGTTTCATCACTTGACTCATGTCCCAAGCCTATTTGCTCTCATCCTCTCTCTGAGCCCTTGGGTATTGTTGGCTTTTGTTTGGACTTGTGGGGAGAAGACTGGAAGGGGTTGTTGTGTTGTACGGAGACTAAAGACAGAAGGTCTGCCAGGCGCTTGTTCCTCACAGTTAAAGACAGAATGCTCCTTCCGATGCTTTCCTTTCTATATTGAAATCTTCATCCAGAAAGTCATAATTCACATCCACTTGTAATATTAGTGTGTGGATTGGTTTTCATCAACTTAACATACCATAGCTGGGGAGCAGGAAATCTTAATTGAGAAAATTCTTCAATATGGTTGGCCTGTAGACAAGCCTTTAGGGATTTACTTGATTAATGGTTGATGCCAGAGGGGGCAGTGTCGCTCATGGGGTATATAGGAAAGTAGGCTAATCAGGCTACTGTTCTTCCACAGCTTCTGTAGCAGTTCCTGAGTTGACTTCCCTCAGCTGGAGTAGGACCTGAGATTTGTAAGCTGAAGACCCTTTCTTCCCCAAGCTTCTTTTCATCATAGAAATCATAACTAAGACCATTAGTATAGCCAGATCTCACAAACACACACACTTAGACATAAGGATAACATTTGATAAAACAGTATACAGCGTCACAACCAGAATAGTAAATACCAGGACAATTGAATGGTCTCATTGAGAATTCTCAAGTTGTGTGTGTGTGTGTGTGTGTGTGTGTGTGTGTGTGTGTGTGAGAGAGAGAGAGAGAGAGAGAGAGAGAGAGAGAGAGAGAGAGAGAGAGAGAGAGAGAGAGAGAGGGAGAGAGAGAGAGAGAGAGGGAGAGAGAGAGAGAGAGAGAGAGATTTCCATACATTTTCATCAACATGTAGATACACCATCACAGGTTCCCAAGTTTCTTTAAAAGGTTAGGGAATGCTTCTATTGTAAAGGACTAACAGTTTCTGGCTATATGCAACCAACTGAAAATGTTTAAGTATGTTAAGTAATTAGAACAATGTCATAAATACTGTATGTAATCATAAATATCTTTGTATGCAGTGATCACTTTCATGTCTTATGTATGTTTCACCAAGGTCCTGTTTGTGCTTCCTTCACTAGTGTTCTGGGATGATTAATTCATGCTTAAAATACAAGTACGTGTTGTTTAAATGCATTGAAAAATATTTTCCCAGCCTTTTGGCCAAGACCAGTATTTTTCAGAGCTTACATCCTTATTATATTTACTTTTAGCTTTGGTACATGGAAATGTTTTATAGAGGTTTGATCTTTTGAAGGTGGTGTTTCAGCTATTGATAAAAGAGTTGGGTGAGCACTTCCTGGTGGAGCACATGCTGCTTCTGCTGCTATATTTGCAGCTGTGCTAGTCCATTGCATCCATGTGTTTCTCTTTCCCTCCCTCCTTCCCCCTCCCTCCCTCCCTTCCCCCTCCCTCCCCCCTCCCTCTTTCTCTGTTTCCTACCACCTACCTCTTTTTCTCTCTCCTGCCTCCCTCCCTCCCTCCCTTCCCTCCCTCCCTCTCTCCTTCACCTTCCATCCCAGCCACCGCTGTGAAAGTGTTTGTGCACTTACTTTTCTGTGGTCTGTCATTAGAAACAGCATTTTGTCTCTAATGGACTGTGGCAGAAAGTAATAAAATTGTAGTAGCTGTGACGTGGGCTTTATTTGAAATTTAATATGTTCTCTGAAAAAAGTACTAGAGGTGATTCACAAATTCTTCAGAGAATAAACACAAATGAAATTTCTATATCATCCTGTCACCGGGGATACCTATGAGGAATAAAGTTAACTGCACTTCTTCTTTGTGTTGAGGATTTGGGATTAACTCTTCTTGCAATGATCTGTCTTGAAATTTAAGTATTTGCTTTTCTGTACTGGTCAATTTGTTAGTAAGAAAAAAACAAAATAAAAAAAAACACACAAACATAAAAACCAAAAAACAAAAAGACAAACAAATTTAGGGATTGGGTGAGCCTACCCAAATGCTTTTTGAGGGAAATGTTGATGTCATAGAAACATTGAGAATGGAGAAATTGCTTCCAGTATTGAGTGTGGGATGACTCTGAAATGACATGATATTCAAGGGAATTAAAACATGCAGCCCATTGGGCTTGGTCACACATCCATTTATACACCAAATATTCACTAAGCGCTCACAGAATTTTGTTCATATAAATAAGAACATCCTACGACACAGTAGCGTCTTGAAAAAAAATTCATGTAGTTTGATTTATTGTGTATGCATATTCTCCATTTATATTTTAAATGGCTTTACACTTCCAGTGAGTTAATTTCTCTTAACTAATCTTTCCTTCCCCTAATGTACTTCCCCTGAATCCTTACTTAGAATTTGGGGTTTACTTTGGCTAGGGTTGGTGTGGCCAGCTAGTTATTACATTGGCCTTGGAAAGGAAACATCCCATGCTTGAGATATACAAAGAACAAGTGGTCATGCCTTGCTATTTACCTACCAGTTTGTTACAGAGATGGTAGGGGCAGAATCCTAAGGGACTTTAAACAGTGTGTCAGAAGTTGTGGAAATAGGGGAAATGATGAGGGCAGGGAAGAAATCCATTGATGAAGAGTGGAAGCTAACCACAGGAGAATGAGGTTCAGCCCCTTTAGCCCAACATGTTAGGTCGGCCCTTTTAGCCCGATTTTCCCCCGCAGATGAATGTCTTTTCACATCTTCTGCTAAGCATTGTGAGAATGGCCAGCAAGTGGGAAACTTGTGGTTGGGGAAATAAGTTGTGGACCCGGCTGCGGTCACTGCTCATTAAGTGATGTGCCTTTTCCAATTGGAGCTTCGGGTGTTACTGTGTGGTTACCGAGAAGACCCTGAATTATTAGGAAAAGGGAAAGGCGTTACCAATGTGTCTCAGAAAGGTTCACACTGGAAGGAACCAAGAGTGCAAGGCTGTGGAGTAGGTCAGTTTCTCAAAGGCTTACAGATTAAGAAAAGATAGCAATCCCTGCTTCCACTTTGTTGCGAGAGTCCCTAGTGTGGCAAGCATGATGGTGCACCTTTGGTGTGTGTCTCTCCTGGCTCAGGCTGGCAACATGCAGGGCTCTTGTTTTCCAGTTTGAATTTCTTCATAAAATAGGTCACAAGTCACCATTTTGTCCCTTCTGTGTCTACCATTCTTTCATCTTGTGACATTTTGCTAAATAAGCCTCATCTAAGGTTCACTACTGACCAGTTTTATGCATTTAGTGGTTGTTGCCCTTGGCAACTTTTGAATTATCTTAGTAATAGTCTTATATTAAATTAGGGGCAGATGCTCAGCATCGCCACTGAAGTATTATATAAACTTACTTCTTGTCTAAAACATCTTGAAGGTGTAAAAACTTTTGCTTGATGCAGTTTTTCTAGACTTGTCACCATCTGCCTGGGCCCTGTACACTACATATCCTTCTCAGACGTCACATGTGGGAAAAGAGGTTCGTCCTTCCTATTCGTGTTGGCATAGGCAACAGCCAAGCTCATGCTTTTAAACAAGTCAGCTTTTAACTTGACTGGGATGCTATGCCATTTAACAGTCTTCAGTGCATCCTAGGAGAAAGAAGTGGGGTGGGGTGGTGACCCACAAAACTGAACGAGATTGGGGTTCAGTACTACATACATTGATTATGGAAGGGAAATGGCTGTATTTATCACCAGAGTGATGAAAAGCACACAGCCTCCATGTGAACATTGGAATACTAACATGGCTGCACCTGTTTGTATGAAGACTGTAATTATGCCATGAATGTATATATCTCACTTGCAATTCCATCCAGTGCTTCTGTTTTCCTTTTAATCATATATATTGATCTGTGCAGTCTTGTTAGAACTGCCGCGTCTCATTAGAGTTTAAATGTTCTTTTGTTGTTGTTGGTTTTTTTTTTTTTTGTTTTTTTGTTTTTTTGTTTTTTTTGTTTTTTTGTTTTATTTTGTTTTGAGATGGGGTCTCTCTACATAGTTCTTGGTGTCCTGAAACTCACTAAGTAGGCTAAATTGGCCTCATGCCTGAAGAGATTTTCCTGCCTCCCTAATACTGTGATTAAAGGCGTGTTCCACCATACTCAGCCAAGACTTTTAAATGCTTTTTAAAGAATTTCTCTTTCTAATGTGATTTCTGGGGGCCTCAAGTGAGGTCGGCCTTACAGTTTACCCTTGAAAATGTTGCCATAAAACCCTACAAGCATCTTGTTAGGATAACCTAGTCACATATAAATGATGCTACTAAGAGCTGTTTTAAAATGTATAATTTCTGAATTCTCTCTTTTTTTTATCCTTTAGGTTCATAGCCAAACCATGTGCGATAGCCCTCAACATCCAGGCCAATGGACCACAAATTGCCCAGCCAAACGCCATTCTGGAAAAGGTCTTCACTGCTATAACAAAGGTAGGAATGTCTTCTAGAGAGTTGATTTTCACAATCTGCAGTTACTCCAACCCTTCTCTCCTGGGTTCTGACAATTAACTTCCCTCCTATCAGACAGTGGGTGCTAAGAGAGAAGGTAGGTGTTACGATTGGACCCAAACTGTAAACAGTAGATAAAGGACATGTGTGGCCTCTTGGTTGGCTCGAGCTGATTTTACAAGCTTTGTGTGCAAAGGTCTTGATTCAATAGAGGTTAGTCCAATCCAGTGCCTTTTGCAGTCTCAGGTGACATGAAGCATACAGATAAGAGCTGGAAGGGAGTGGCCAGGCAAAGCTTAGTGTGGCGTGTACACGTGTGAGAAATGGAACCTCATGGCTTATAGCGAGTGGCACTCATACATTCCAGGGCCTGTGAGAGACAAACATGAGCAGCAGTGAAGAAGGCCTGCTGTGGGAAGGGATGAAGACACTTGGTTGGCAGAGGTGGAGTAGGAGAGACAGGCTGACAGGGCAGAAGAAATGAAGAGATTGAAACATTCAGTATCAAGGGAGAACCGAGAGGGAGGGGAGAGGTGAGTGACTGGGACACATTTCAGCACAAAGAAGAGGAAGAGAAAGCTGAGGGACACTCAATCTGAAGGCTTCTCAGAAAGAAACGAGCGATCATAGAGCCCACACATCTTGCTCTCAGCCCCTAAGATCCCTACTTATCTCTCCTCACCCTGGTCTGGACAAGAAAGTGTAAGACAGGAGGGATGTGGCTTTCTGTGGGTGTCTGTATCAAACGGTTCCTTTGACCCTTTTCAGTTTTCTGGAGGAATGAGACAGGTGTATAAGGTGGGATTTGACAGCGTTAAGCAAATGCTGTTTATGGTCTGCGGTGGTAGCCATTACTACTCAGTCTTGTGTCTTGCCACTGTTAATTCAGATATCCAAACACTTTGGTTTGTCTTGCCCCTTCATGCCTGCCAAAAGACTACAGGAGTTTTCCGTGTCCTCTGAAAAATGACATTTTTTTTTTTTGCTAGAAAAATATGAGGAAAGATTAGGTATTCTTTTAAACATCTCTGTAAAGAGTAGGAAAAGAATGAAGGGAATTTTAGGGAAAGCTCTTTTTGTAGTTTATAGAGGGGTGACATTGGACTGCCAAGTTCAACCTCGTGGGACACATACTCTGTGTTAGAGGAAGTAAATATTTAGGAAAGAACCTCACATTCCCATATAGTTTACCTTACTAAAGTGAAATATCCCTCTCATTAGTCTCTTTATTTTTTTTTTTTTTCTTATGACACTGAAGATCAAATCCAGGCCATTATAAATGCTAGGCGAGAGCCCCATTCCCAGGCCTGTCAAGCTGTGTTTGGTTTGTTCTGTAATGTCTGTAGGTTGGGGAATATTGATAGAACAAGTACAGAACCTCAGAAATGCCTGGGGATACTGTGTCACTAAGTACATACACACATGCTGGCTGCCATATTCACCTTTCCTCCAGCTACACTGGGCCTTGCATGGGGGGGCCAAGTTCTGACAGGCCTCCTATCTATAGGCCCATTGCCCCAATCCATGATGGATAGGTGACCTCCAAGGGCATCACAACCCCTGCTACAAGATTGCAAGTAGGCAAGAGGCTCACCTTAGCTGAGTCACCCATGAAACACAGAGGAGGCTGCTCTACCCCATAGCAAGAAAACTCAGAGAGAAACAAACCCCATCTCACATCTTCCTGTTGCCCTTGCTTGTTTCAAATCCTTCTGGGGGGACCCAAGACAGTAGCTATAGCTAGATAGGAAACAGAGGAGAGGAAGTAGGGAGTCAGGAGATGGGAAAGGAGCAGTGAGTGCCTATTTGGGAGTACGTCTCTCTATGATGTCAGACTCTTATGTGTCTGGAACATGCTCCTTTGCCCCTTTAGATGTTACTTGTGAGAACACGTTACATTACATTAAAGAGTGATGTAAAACTTAAACATATAAGCCATATAACACTAAACTCCCTTCTGAATGTGGGTCCTGTTCATTGGGACTGCTCAGGTCATCTTCTATGACTATTACCTCTGACATTACCAGGTGGATGTGGATGGTATAAGTCATTACATCCTTCATCAGTTTCTTCTCTTGGGATAACATCTGTCTGTTTTTCTGGCCCTTCTTCCCCTGCCCTATGGGGACAACTATCTCATTCTAAACATTATTAAGAACCTATCACCAGGAAATAATTAGGACCCTTGGAATTTTCCTGTTTTCTTACTAGAGTTTGGCCTTCAGCAAGTCTCTTAACTTGTGGGAGGACCTTAGAAATCTCCACATAACATACTCACAGGCTTTCATGAAGGCAGACTAAAACAACTCAGACACGCACACACACACGCACACACACACACACACACACACACACACACACACACACACACACACACACACACACATCGCTTAGTAAATTGCACAGCATCTATTTCAGACAGTGTTTCCACATTTTCATTGCTTCGCTTATGTGAGGGATAAAGTGCTACTACGGCTGTGTTGTGTTTTGGGAGCTTCTGATTCCTGAGTTGGGGTGGGCCAAAGAACCAGCTATTGATTGCTGAGCACTTTTAAATACAATAAATACACAGAATGATTGTTTCTCACAGATGAATATTTCGGAGTGCCTGTCTTTGGACTGGTTTAATTCTGTTATTTGAATACATTTTTAACTCGGGGAGACTTTCTTGTCATAGGTATGAAACCAGCTACCTCACTTTCCTAATCAAGTAGGTTCTCAAGCTGTAAGGGTAAAAGTACAGAGCACTTATGAAGCAGCGTTGAATTGCCTTTTCCTGGGGATGACTCCATAGTCATTTTCCTCAGACAGGCACCAGTATCCAACAAAAGTACAATTTCACCGAAGTTCAGTTTGGTGAGACCAGTGATTTTATGGAACATCTACAGAGAGCACAGGAGAGGCACTCTTCATGAGTGTGTGTGACAGACCAACAGCTGCAGTCACCACAAGTTCCCACAGGTCCCATGACAGCTGCATGGAAACTGCATAATGGAGTCCCATTTTCAGTTAACCTTTTACTTCCTATATACTCTAGTACCTTCCAAGATCCCTTGCAGATGGAATGGGAATGGTGGCTGTAATCTCAAGTGAGGATATCTGATTCTCATTTCCTCTGTCTAGTTACGAAGGGGAGGCAGGGGCTGCAGAAGTAGCTCAGGGGTTTACAGTGCTTGCTGCTCTTCCTGAGGACCACAGTTCACTTCCCAGGACTCATGTCAAGTGGCTCATAAACACCTGGAGCTCCGGTTCTAGGGGATTCCAGCATCCTCTGCTCTCTGGCTCTCTGTGGGCATCTGCAGGCACTTACCCATGTTCATGAAAACACACATGTGTGAGTGCTCTCTCACTCACATACATAATAAATAATTCTTATATAAAATTGTAGTCAGGTTGTGTATAATTTGTCCTCATTTTTCTTCTTTCTTAAGGAGATTGTTGTCATTAATTTTAGCTAACCAGAAGATTATACAAGATTACTGGGAAAGTTTGTGACTTTTAAATATATTTAAACTGTAAAAGCAAGAGAAGAAAAAATGTGAGGGATGGTGTCAGAACATAATGTTAAGAGTGTATATTCCTACAGTATAAAAAGGATACAAGTAACTTGAATTGAGCAGGAGATGATGGTGGGAAATTTACTGATTGCAGAATCACTTAATAGTTGGGAGGCAGCTGATCAGCAATGTTGGCAAATCCAATAGCAGTAGAGGGATATTTAATAGTGCAGAAGCAAACTCTAAGAAAGATAATATTGTTGACAAGTGTTGGGTGGGGAGGACAAGGAAAGAAGGGGGAGGAAATAATGGTAATTTTACTTATTGCTCATGTGGATTTGAGCTAGCAAGCAGAGAAGAGAAAAAGTCATTAAAATTAGAAAAGGAGAAAGCAAATTTTTCCATATAAATATTCATTCATTTAAAAAGTGTTTATAAGTCTTTACAATATAGGTATCAGTGAAAAAGATAGTAAAGGTTTTTATATGTTTATGGAGCTTGTATTCTAGTAATAGACTATTATTGTATACCTTTAAAATTGAGACAATTAAGACCACACAAAAACAAAGAATTACAGAGCAAAATTACCAGAAATGAGTGGCTTTTTATATGCAAATGACCAAACCTTTAAAAGATTGTAAGAAAAGATATCATTATTTATAATAAAACCCAAAAGAATAGTATCACAGGAGTATACATTACAACCTTGTATAAGAAGTACTTGAAGAAAACATTTAGCATTCTTGAAAGGCATCAAAGACAAGTTGAACAAAGATGTTAATGAACTTTTACATTAAGTTAAGAAATTGGTATCTTTTTTTGTTTTGGTTTTTGTTTTATGAGACAGGGATTTTCATGTAGCTTTGGAGCCTGTCCTGGAACTCACTCTGTAGACCAGGCTGGCCTCAAACACACAGAGATCTGCCTGCCTCTGCCTCCTGAGTGCTGGGACTAAAGGCATGTGCCACCACGACGTGGTGAAATTGGTGTGATCCTATTACCAAAAAGTTATTTGGCCTTGTCTCAATTTTAGATATAAAGAACCTGATGCTTTCCATATAACTTTTTGTCACATAGAAATATAAATACCTGAGTAAAGTTTAGCACATGTTACTGAGACATGGGTAATAGACCAGGGGAAAAGCAGGGTGAGGTTTCATGTGGAAAGGGGAAGAGTGCTCTCAGGACACTCGGTGGCCATGTGGAAGGTTACAGTCCTGCTACCCATTTTCAAAATGCACCCTGAAACTATTAAGAGGTATTTCGAATAATAATTTCTAGTAATGATTACAAAAGAGATTGTTGAATTCAAATGTGGTTTTAGTAAATAGCTGCAGAGTTTTTTTTTAAATAAGGAATACTTTTAAAACAGATGATACAGTGTCAAAAGCCCCTTTACAATAGAGAAAAATGTTTCGTCACTATGACAAATGGAGAAGTCCTATGAATAAATTTAGAAAGTGTTAGTAAGTTAAAGGGGAGTAAAGCTAGGCAGTACTAGAGCTTATTCTTCATCTGAAAGCGAAGTCTGAATGGTTCTAAATATAGGAACAAGATACTTGTCTCAATACAAAGGAAAAATCAAAACTATGTTGAGAATGTGGTTGTCATGTATCATACTGAAAACGATAAAGATGTGAGGAGGCTTTGGGACACAACTCTTCTTTCTTTTGAACATTTAAGTGAATGTTAGTAAATCTTTAATATAAAAAGGTTATAAGAACACAGAACCCTTGAACCTACAATTTTTAGTTCCAGGAATGAATTGCACCATTAGCTGCGACACATCAAGCTTATTGTTGCAACACTTTTAGATGCTAGGGTGCTACCAAAGTGTCCCTTAGCAGAACAGATTAGGAAGATGGAGTCTAGTCTTACATTTTGGTGTTCTTTGAACTGATTTGGAATCCATCCAAGATACATTATAAAGAGAAAAACCCCAAGTCCAGAGCAAAGTCCACAGTCTGCAATAATTTGTGTGACTTAGTGGGGCATGTAAATAGGTATTCAGTTTTGTGTATGCAGAATAACCCTGCCCCCACCCCCCAAAAATGATAGGCTGTGGTTTTCTATCAAAGGAAGAAAGGGGACTGAGACAACAGGGACAGTTGGAATTAGATGGTTTTTAATTTGTGATTTGTGAACCTTAGATTTTTTTCTCCCACTACTAGTAAACTCAGAAATAAAAAATAATTTTTGTTGTTGACTCTAAGGTCACACCTTCTTCCTGAGTGGTTCTTGCCTGTTTGTGGTCTCTGCTAGAGACGGTGTCATTTTCTTCAATGTTGTAACAATTAGGGAACTAGTTAGGAACAAGGAATTCAGAGGCAAAATGAGGAAGGCAATAGAGGGTAGTGGGGGTGAGTATAATCACAATATGTTATATATAATAAAACGGACAAATATTCATTTTTATAAGACAGTAACATGGCCATTATAGGCAGTGACTCCCCCCTGCCTCTCATATTTCAATTAACAAAGACATAAAAGGAGATTGTGGATTCTCTTATTCCCATGGAAAGGAACTCGGGCACATGCCCAGCTGAAAGTTGGCAAGTTGCATTTACAGGGACAAGATCAGAACACTTTGTAACTAGATGGCATTTGCTGTGCTCTTGGGGTATGTGTCTGTCTTAGTTGATTCAGGCCACCGTGATAGAATGCTGTAGGTCAAGGACTTAAGCAACAGATATTTAGCCTTCACATTTGTAAAGTTCTGTACAGCCTGGAAGTGTGAGATATAGGTGGCCATAGTGTCCATTTCTTGGGGTTTGGGAGCAGAGAAAAGGAATGAAGAATGGGAGAGGGAAATGGGGGTGGAAGGAGGTGATGGTGGTTGCATCAGCAGCAGCAGCAGCCAAACCTCACGGTGAGAGCTCCACTCTTGTGACCTAGCCTCTCCCAGGGGCCTCACCTCCTCACTCAAATGAGAGATTTTAACGTGAATTGTTGGGGACACAGACCCCTTGAGTTGCTGAAATGCTTTTAGACCCTGTGTGTGCATTCCGTTATGGCCTGGCTGGTGTGTCATCTCCCTCCTTCCTTTGGTCATTTCCTCTGATCTTCAGAACTAAAGTAAACAATAAATAATGGAATGGAGCGCTCTTGGCCGGTGTCATTTACAGTAGGTCCCTCTTGTGACTGCTGGCAAGAGGCCCTTCAATATGTTGAAGAGGGGAGAGAGAGAAAGAAGACAGCTGACAGGTACTCAGTTTAGTGTATATTTTCAGAGTCCTTGTCACAGTTACCCGAGTTGATAACCCACCCTTGTTTGTATTGATAAAGAGAGCAATGCTTAGAAAGGCCAGTGGGGTCAGGAATGGGTCTATGCCTGACACCACACAAATCCCTTAGGTAATATGTAGTGTTAGTAAGACTAGGTGTGTGGGGTGACAGAGCAAGAAAAGGTGAGGAACTCGAAGAATAGGGAAAGAAGACGAAAGAGGAAAGAAATGAATGTGATACATTTTAGGATTTCCTGTGCTTTTTGTCTTTCTACATTTTCTGTTTATAAGATATGTTAATGTACTTTTTTTTCCTCTGAGAAGGTGAAGTATTTGTTGATATCTGTAAATTCTTCCCTTGAAGGCTGATGGAACTGACTCAGCCAGCTGGCTGGTTCACTCTCTCTTGGTTGTTTCATAAGAAGTATTTACTGATAAGGAAATATGCAAGATTCTTATTTTTCTGTCCTGTTTCATAATGAGTAATCTAGGTATTTTCTTAGTTCATGCCTCAAATGGGTGGGCTAGAACATCAGTCATAAATACTGAAATGCAGACAGTAGAAAATAGAGGGAAAATCCAGGCATGTGTGACATAAAACTTGTAAATGGTATAAGTAAAAAAAAAATGGATGAGAATGGTTGTCCTGGTACCCTGTTTCATAGCATCCTGATGAGAAGCGATTGGAAGGGCTCTCCAAGCAGCTGGACTGGGATGTTAGGAGCATTCAACGCTGGTTTCGACAGAGACGCAACCAGGAAAAACCCAGCACCCTGACCAGGTTCTGCGAGAGCATGTAAGTTCCTTTCTTCCTAAGTTTTAAAAAGAAAAACCTGTCTCAGTCTTTGTGCCAACTCAGATGTGAAAAACAACAGATGTTGGCAGGCTCCAGCAGCCTTCATAAAGAATTAATACCTGGTGGGAAAATGGATCAGGAAAATCTGAGGGAAGAGTAGTTTGTAAGGATTTGGGATTTCCAGTGTAGATCCAATAAATGAACTTTACTTCCTAATGCAATTCCTTCAAGGAAATAGATTTGAAGGCCTGCTATGGTGTTTTCAGCCAGTCATCTCTGAAATTGAAAGGTAATACTCCCACATTTTTAATTGAGTAGACAATTGTATCAATATATGCTTTCCACTAATAAAAACAGATTTTTTTCAGATATGTTATTCAAGGGAAAATAACAAAGTCCTACATTCCTGTAGATGTAAGAAATAACTATATTCTATTAATGTATACATTTTAATGAGGCATCACTTGATGGCAGAGAATATAATGTAAGTCTCTTCTGCTTGCAAAATATGAATTTCATGGTATGTAAACTATGTGCTAATAAAGCTGTTAAAAATAATAAAAGAAGGGCTAGGCAGAAGACTCAGTGGGTAATCTGAGTTCAGGTCCCCAAAATTCATGGAAAAGATGGGTATGACAGCATGCATGTGCAGTCCTAGCTCAGGGGAGGCAAATCCTGGAGCCTCTAGGCCAACCAGCCTAGATGAGTGGGTGGATAAGTTCCCAGCTGAATGAATGATCTTGTTACAAAAATATAAGGTGAAAAGTGATTGAGGAGGTTACCTGCCAGACATCTATTTCTTGCCTTTGCATGATTACACAAGTACATAACCCATACACATACTTCATCACATGAATACCAGCACACACATGCACGCATGCATGCACGCACACAAGCACACACACACAGACACACACACACACACACACACACACACACACACACACACACACACACACGAAAAGGCACCATGTTATCTTTACATGGTGATACTGGGTACACTTAAGAAAATCAAAGGAAGATCTAAATATTGAGAGTGTCCCCAGCCAAGATGAGACTCACCCAAGAGAACAGGCCCTGTGTGGATTTCGTCTTATGAATGTAGCCATTGCTGTGTGTCCAATCCTTTCTCTGGGGAGCTTTGGCCTGATGCCTAGTTATTTCAACTGTGGTGCTATTGGACCAGCACGTAGTCACAACCCTTTCTATTTTGAATTAGATTTGCATTTGCATTTTTTAGGTTTGTCTTTCAATTGGCCAGAAAGTATTTTGATGTTGCATGTTGGAGACTGAGAGCATGAATGAGATGCAGATCCACACTGTAATCTCCTGCCATTTGAATGAATGAATGAATGAATGAATGAATGAAATGCAGATTCATACCATAAGCCCCTGAAGCTGGGTAGATAAAAAAGAAATAAGTGGGATCATCAGGATGGTAGGATATTTATAAAATCTCAGGAAAAAAAAAAACCAGCTAAGTAGATATAATCTATGAATTGCTTCTCATACATAAATTTAGTGGTCGTTCTTAGCAGGATTGTGCATCTAGGCTGTGATCAGCAGCTGGAATTGCCCCTTGACTTAGTCTTTTGCCCCATATCCAAAGGGCCTGGGCTCCATCATTGACTGTGAGTTTGAGCAGAAGCTTGGTTGAACTGCAGCATGTGCTCAGGTTACCTGCTCGCTCTCCCTGATCCAACCAACTTCTTTTGTAGCAGTGTGGCCTCTTCTATAACTGGTCTTATTATAGTTTTCTCTTTACACACAAGTGTGTATAGGCAACAGTAATCCGAGAGTCTTGTTAAGGCACAGAGTCTTTTTCCCTGCGTGCGGATGGGCAGCTGGGATTCTGATCACTAACAGGTCTGTAGCTGCTATTGATGCCACTGGCTTGTGCAACACACTCTACATAACAGTCACCACTGGATTCATGTTTGTGTCTTTCCTTGGATTCACTGAGTGAATTTTCATGTTACCCTTAGTTAAAAGTCCTTCTAAATGAGCTCCAGAGGTGTGGCAATGTACAGGCACAATGGAGAGGGAGGACAACATGTAAAGCATATGTCATGATCTCTACCCACAAGTTAGCTTATCAGACCCATGTCAGATAAGACCTGAGTATGCATGTACTGACTTGTCCATGGTTCACATTCAGTAATAGTGAGATATGTGTATTTAATAATTGATATGAATAGTCAGGGACTAAGATACAAACAGAAAGATCAGCTGTTGGAGGCATGTGGGCCTTCCTGGGATGAGCACTGGGTCAGTGCTGATGTGCTCAACTGGGTGACGATGAACTCTACGGACACTGTTACTGACTTCTAGGTTGGCGGTAGTTCTGTCTTGCCAAGAACTATTGTTTGCATTCTTCCTGTGGATTCTAAATGCACTTCTTCTCTAGACCTAGCCTCCAACTTCTTTCTTTTCTTACTCTACCTTATTCTCTCCAGAAGTCATTTTCTCTCAACATCTGCTTCCTAAGCCATGTGTGCCCGTGCAGATATTTCTGCCAAGGTATCAACCTGTTCTCCACAGCATCTTGTTTTGATACTATGATAACTCCCAAAACATCATTCTAAAATATCCCTCCACACAACCTGTCGATTTAAAACTTTGATAATTTTTCTATAGTTGAAGGCTCAGTATTAGGCTTCTTACTCTGATAAACAGATTCAGGCCTTAGCCTGTTGGAGGTCAGTCCAAACGACCTCTTTCTTGCATAGGGCTGGGCTTTCATTGCCCACTAATTACTCACTAGTGCAATACTCCTAGACTTCTGGTTGCCCTTCTGTCCCCTACCAATTCCTCAAATCCTAGGCACAGACGAAGCAAAGTATGGCCTGACTCATGAGTCTGGACTGAGCACAATGTCTTTTAAATTCTTGAGCACTTACTGCAATTATTGATGTTTAAAACTGGAATCTCCTCCCACTTTGTGTGATGACTTAACTGTTCTTCATCTGTTGTATCACAACTGATAGTTAAAAAGCACAAGGACCACACACGTTCTTCTTAGCCTTTCTCATAACACAAAGACTCTACCAAATATTAACTGATGATAGTTTAAAATGGCATTATTCTGGAAGGAGTCACTGAGCTCAGTGACCACATGGCCCCACAGCAGAAGAATTTTTGCTACTTACTAGCCTAGTGTAAATATTTTAGGTGAATTTTCCAACACTGGAAAACTGGGTGGAAATTTCCAAGACAGAAATTCTAAGAGCTGGGTACATGGTACAAGCTTATGGATCCAATTAATCAGGAATTTGGTGTGAGAGTGTTCTGTGAAACATAGTGAGATTCTTATCTCAAACAGAACAAGCCAAAAATGGCAAAGGAGAACATGGAGAGAATACTATGAGGGATAATGTAGAATTACTTTAATCTTGTATGCACATGAGTTTTTTTTTTTTTTTTCTTTTAACCTATAAAAAAAAACGAGCTAGAAGAATATTTGTCAACCAGAGAAGCTGTACTGGTTGATTTTTGTCAACACAACACAACCTATGGTCACCTGGGAAGAAGAAATGTCAAGGAATTGCTTCAATCAGACTGACCTGTGGGCATGTCTGTGGGACATTTCATTTGGTTAATGGTTGATGTGGGAAGGTTCAGCCCTCTGTGGGTAGTACTGTTACTAGACATATAGTCCTGACTAATGTGTGAAAGTAGGCTAAACCATCCATGGTGAGCAAACCAGTAAGCAGAATTTCTTCATGGTCTCTATGCACAAGCTAAAGTCATCTGAGATGAGGGAACCTAAACTAAGAAAATGTCTCCATAATATCTGTCTGTAGGCAAGCCTATGTTAGTGACTGATGGGGGAGGGTCCAGCCCACTGTGGGTGGTGCCATCCCTGGCCTTGTGGTCCTTGGTTCTATAAGAAAGTGGAGACTAAGTAAACCATGATAAGCAAGCCAGTAGGCAGCACTCTTCTGTGGCCGCTATATCAGCTCCTGCTTTTAGGTTCCTACCCTGCTGGAGTTTTTGTCTTGACTTCCTTTGATGGTGTACTGTTATGTGGAAGTGTAAGCCAAATAAACCCTTTCCTATCCAAGTTGCTTTGGTCATGGTGTTTCTTCACAACAATAGTAACTCTAAGACAGTCTCTGCTTTCAGGTTTCTGCCTTGACTTTCCTCAGTGATGAATTGTGATTGGGAAGGGTAAGTCAAAATAATCCATTTCCTGTACAAGTTGCTTTTGGTCAGTATTTTATCTCAGCAACAGAAAGCAAACTACAACAGATTGGTATTGTGAATATGGGGTATTGCTATGCCCATGTTATTGGGAGGAAGCTTAATGGACTATTCTGTGGGAGCTTGGAAGATAATGCCAAGAAAAATTCAGAAGATGAAGATCTGGCTTGTTTCAGAAGGGAGTTTGAGAGTCGGTCCCCGAAAAGACTCATCATGCTGTTTGTGGGATATGTTTAAATTAAGAATCTAGTTTTTGGTCAGCTAAGATAAAAAAAATCAACTTTGATTAACAGGAGACCAGCACCAGTGAAAGTGAAACTTTGACTTTAGCGAAACATTCGGTATTGGCTAGCTGGGATTGAGAATTCATCCATGTTGAATAAGGTTCCAACACCACTGAGGAGAAATCTGGGAAGTGTTTCCTCAGAATCAGCACACACAAGCTGTGATCCAGTGGGGAGCCGAGGCTTTATCTCAAGCTGGTATTAGAACTTGGTAATGTGTAACAGTCACCCACATGACACTGCTTTTGAAGGAGTAAAGAAGTCAGAGAGAGTAGCTGAGACTTGGCACCATGCAGGGTTGGAATCCCTGTAGAGAGGCCAGGTGGCCATTGGTGAAGGTACAGCTGCAGTTGCAGTGAAGCCCTGGGGATTGTAAAGGAAATAGAGAAAGGCTGAAGATTGGTACCCTAAGAAGCCCAGAGACTGCTGATGGAGATGTAGCCTCAGCTTTAGTGGAGACTCTAGTGTTTTGGAGACTCTGGGATGATGAGATGATTGCCAAGGATAACAATAATGTGGAATGAACCAGCCTGAGCCTACAAGACAAGTTTGGGAGCCAGAAGTCAGAGAACTTTCATGTAAATTATTGGAAAGTAAACCAGGGTGGACATTGTTGTTATTACAACTCTGCCATTATGGTTCAAAAGTAGCTGGAAACAATACAAATGCGAATAGCTGGCTTCCAAGAGAACTTACTTTAATTGAGATTGAAATTTGAACATACCATTTTCATATTATGAATTATTAGGTTTTAAAAACCCTTTTAGCCATTAAAATATATAAAACTCTTATAAGGCCATGGGCCATACTGAAACAGATAGCTGGCTGGATTCAGCCCAGTGGCTTATTGTTTGCTACACTCTGCCTTAGGATCATAAAACTATACTGGTGTTTCTTTTTGCTTTCCAAGACAGACAGTGTGATTCCCAATGTCTGGCATAGTCATTTCCCAGAGAACCCATGCCTTAGAAACAGCAGGACACATCAGGAATTGGATGTCAGTTACCAGGATTCCTAGAACATGGTGTCTTGAGAGAACATAGCTGCATTTATCCCACCTGGCACTCACTGAAGCAGTTAGTGTCTCACCGTGACGTCACTCCCAGGGTGGAAGATCTGAAGACAGGTGAAGTGCCTCCATTCTACTTAGACTTGGGTTTCAAGCCTTACTCCTTCTTTCTAGTCTAGACCTACAGTCTGTAGCAAAGCCAACTCAGGCTTTCTGTTTGGATCCAGTCCCTCACATTCCCCATACCATATGGCTAGGCATCTCACTCATGTGTGCTGGCTAATTACAAAAAACAGACTTCTGCTAAAAATGCCAGACAAGACATACCTTCTTGGTCAGTTGGCTGTGTATTTAGTACATTTGTGCTCTGGTTACTTTTGGTCCATTAGTTTTACTTTAGATTCTAAATTTATAATGGTCTTTTTGATGCTAATTTTCAAATAATCGTATCCAACATGGAGCTGGATGAAGACAAAGAAGAGGATTATTCAAACTTATTAAGGCTAATATTCATAATGAATGTCTGCCAGTTTTTAAACCTATAAACCATTTCTCCTTCTGTTTTATCTATTTTAAAATGTATAAAATATATTTACTTCTGATGTAGAATATTCCTGAACCTGGTATAACCAATTTTGGTTATGAAGGGTTATGAAAGTCTGTATAATGTTCATTAAAAATTAGGAGAAATCACTCAAAAGCCTATTGTTCAGATATAAGTATCATAGTATCATAGTTCATTCATGTACCCACACAAATATACACAGATAAACAGTGCTGTGGATGTGTGTTCAGTAGATTGATAGGTCTGGGAAGGAAAGAGGGAGAAGAATGGGCTATTCATAGGCCAGTTCATTGATCTTCAGCTCTACCTGTGCATGTCCATGCTGTAATTGTGTTTCAAGAACTGTGCATGACTTAGTTTTTTATAGACCCTACCCTCTCAGACTACCCAAAGAAGGCTCTGGAAGCATCATGTCCTTGCAAGTGTTACAACTCTGGAGGGAAAGGTATTCTGACTGTTGGAAGTCAGCTGTGAAAGGAGAGTATCCTGGATACCTACAGCTATGAGGAGAAAGTATTCTGACTATCAGGAAGTCAGGCTATATCACTGTTTCTGTGGGGGATGGTCTCCCCACAAGATGTGGCAATCCTGAAAGAGAGCCTTACAGCTGAGTTCTGTTCCATTCAGCTAAAAGATTTTCCCTGCAGGGGTGTCATTGCTTCTCTGCTCTGCTTCACCAGAGACTTTCCCAGCAGAGACTCTGCTACTCTTGCAAAAGAAGTTCTTCACCCAAAACTCATTCAAGAGCTGTATTCGGGAGGGAGTAATCCAGGAGAGTGGCTCCTTCTGCAGGCGTGTAAAAGACAGCTGCCAACTGAACAGGCACAAGGCTCATTATATAGGACTTCTTAGGGCAGAGTTTTTTCCAAGAGAGGTTTCCAGGGTTGGGATTGGTCAGATTTCCATCCCCAAACTTGCATAAGCTCTAAGATTGGCAGGATTTCCTGCTCAGGGATTGGTTGGTTTTGAGCTCAGTTGGTTAGGAGCAGAGTGCTTTTCATTGGCTCTGGTTTCAGGACCACAGTGTGTTTCTTTTACTGGCCCTTTTTAACCTTTTGGCTCTAGTTTCAAGGCCAGGGTATATTTCTTTGACTCTGGTTTCAGGTTCAAGGCTGGCTCAGGTTTCAGGGTCAGGATGTATTTCTTTGCTGGCCATTTTACCCTACAGTCCTATATTTTTATCTTCAGGATATGCGAGTGATGGCACAGCCATTTGTGTGTTGATGTGGCATAACTATCCCTACAAATGGCTCCATAATGTAAGGTTGCATGACAGCAAAATAACATAAGACATAATAAATTTCATCAATGATAAGCTGAAAAATATAGACACCTAATAAAAAATAGCAGCCTCATTTCTCATATGTTAACTGATTAAGAAATACTCAACAACTACAATAACAATGATAATTTTTCTTGGAAAATTTGAGTTTGCTTGTTGGTGTTGGCATTTCGGTCTGCCCAAGCTGCCATAAGGAGATACTATTGATTGGATGGATTGAACAGAAATTATTTTGACATAGTTATGGAGGCAGGAAGTCTGAGGTCAAGATTTCATTGAATTTGTCTTCTTCCTGGGCCATTACTTGGAGGAATTTTCCTCTCTTTTCATAAAGACCAGTCATACCAACAATCATACCAAGCAGTGTCCTGTCTGCATGGCTCCATTTAGCCTTAGCTATCTTAAATGTTATCTACAAAGGTATTCACTCTAGGAACTCGAGCTTCAGTAAACAAATTTAGGAGGTGTGCTGGTCAGACAGGAAGAGCATAGGAAGCATCTCAGACTGTGAGTTACTGGGAGATGGCTGAAGGAGGTTATCTGAAATCAAGGGGCAAATTAAAACATGCAGTGGGTATGATGTGCATGTGTGGCTGTGTTCATGGGTGTGTAGTGAGTGTGAATTATTTTTAATGTTACATACTTTCTGTCCTTAGTAAAGTTGAGGAAATGTGTGAGGTAGCAAATAGCTATTACTCTCCCACAGCCTACTCTTGCCAGTGGGCTCCTTCAGAGCCGTAGCTGCCCCCCCCCCCACTTAAAAGGGATAGCTCTGGTGTTACTGTTTTGGGAAGAGAAATTCAAGGACAGCAGGCTTTCAATTTACAAAGAAGCTCTTATATTTTTGGAACCCAAGGAGGCGGAATCTGCATGAATCTGCAGAGCTATTGATTGGAGCATTATACACACATGAGAAAAAAGATACAAAACCAACATGAGACCAGAGCCTAGGCACCATTGGCTTGCTGCTGTGCAAGAATTTGACAGAAATGGATGAGAAAAGGTGTCCTACTTCAGCAGGGAGCGATGCCTGCTGTGTGTGCAGAAGCCAAGGCTTTTGAAGCACCACATGAGAAATGTCAGAACATGCAGTGAATATCTTTGAACCACAGAGGTTTAAAATCTGCCCAAGTGACTCTGAGAGGACACGTTTGACTCTCCCTGGGGGTAGAGGGGGACAAAGTCTGGTGCCCAGTGCCTCTGGCCTCAGTAAAGCCTTATCTGCTATGGCAGGACAGTGTGATCAGCCTTAGCCTTAGTAGGTCAGCCTGGTTCCTGGAGACATGTGCCCGCTGTTTAACCTGATCACTATTAGTTCTACAGACTGAGGCAGCAATGCGCTTGAACAAATTTGAGGGTAGGCGTCAGATGCAACTGGTTCATATTCTTGCTCAAGTTGTGTTACCTTGGTGAATAAATTCACCCCACCAGATGCTGCTGGTACAAAAGGGAAATAATAAACTCCTAATTAGAGAATGATCCTGGGAACAAATGAGATAGTGTATGTGTACTGTGCACATTGCTGTGTCTGCTTCCCTTTCCACTGGGCTCACAAAGCCGAGTAAGCAAACATTTCTGGGACTCACAGGGACAATCAATTCTACTTATAGCAAAGCTGTCCAACATCTGAGCTAGGCTGCATTTCCTGGGGTGAGTAGAGCACTTCTCCACCAGTTCCTCATTGTTGCTGCCTTCTTAATTATTCTGAATTTTGTATCCTAATTTGCCATCAAGAAAACTGTTTTAAGCCAGACTTGGTGGTGTTTCTCTTTAAAAATGTAGACTACGCTACTTTTCAAATATTTATTTTGCTTGTATGGGTGTTTTGCCTACATGTACATCTGTACACCATGTATGTATCTGGTGCCCAGGAAGGCCAGAGGAAGGTTCTGAATTCCCCTGGAACTGGAGTTACAGAGGGCTGCGAACTGCAGTGTGGGTGTTGTGAATCGAGCCTGGGCCCACTGAAAGATCAGCCGGCTCTCTTAAATCCGGAGCCACTTCTCCAGTCCTGTAGCACTTAATTTTAATCCCCATCTTTAGGAGACGGAGTCAGGAGGACAGTGAATTTAAGTTCAGCCTGGCTACACAGTGAATTTGAAAAAAGCCTGGGACACAAGGCAGACCCCGTCTCAACATAAACAATAAACCAAATATCAAAACAAGAAAGAGAACTGTGTTTTGTGTTGTGGGAAAGAGGGTCCTTGTGGCTCCTTCTCAGCTTTTCCCAGGGGGCAAAGTTTGTGTTTGTGTTTGGTTTCTTTCTGGTCTTTCTGGCTGTTCATTGTCCTCTGTGATTCGCTCATGGTACTCATATTCCCATTCCAGAGGGCCAGCCTAGAGTCCTGAAGACTCCCCAGCCATTGCTGATGTGACTGATAGTCTTCAAAGTTGGCAGTAGAGCTTTACTCCTGAGGTTTGAGTGCATACTCTAGTAACTGAGTAAGGAGCGAATGTAGGGGTGTGCAAGATGGTAGGTGGGCATGGGCATTTTGACTAAGAAACAGGACTAGTTCACAAGTGGGAGGATTTGGACAGATTCCAGATGATTATAGGGTTAGGGTTAGATTATTCATGGACCCCTCCAAATTTAAGTTCATAGCAAGCCTTCCATGTGGTAAGAAATTTAACTAAAAGAGAATCAGGTGAAACACTTTCATTTTAAATTCAAAATGAACTGTTGGCAGCATCTACACAGCTATTGTGATTTGGAAGCATTAAATATGTTAGGTGAATTATTTTAAAGTTGTGTGCTGTTGCTTGTCTGTGTATCTTAGCAAGTGTTTGATGGAAGATTAGGGATACTGTTCTGCACACATCTACTATGCCTGAGGCTATTGGTGGAGGTGCATGCATGCTCCCTTACATCCTGTAATCTGGTTAGGGCTAACAGAATTGACATTAAAGGCCCACATCTCAGCCATTTATGAAGGTTCTGCCTAATTTATGAAGGTTCTGATAACTAACTCCTCTATTTAGCCAGGGATAATGAAATAACATGCTTTTGGCTTTAGTGTCATCTGGCAATTTCTTATAGATATAGTGGGCACTTAATGGTTTTCTGACTCTTACATCTTGGAAAAAGGAGAGAAAGAGGTACTCACTGAAGCTAAGTGAAGATGTGATGAGGTTTCTAAATTTAAACAGCACCCCAGTGTAAGGTGTTAGGTGTCCATAGCCCCTCTTACCCATGGAGAATCTGGGAAGGGAGTGGCATAACGACAATTAGCCCCCAAGTGCCATAGCTTATGGAATCTAGCTCTTCCTGAATTATTTCTGTTGTGCGGGGTCAGGGATGGCTCCGTACTACTTTATGAAGTTGTTATTAGAGCAGATGCAGAGGAGGGGTGGGACAGGGTTTAATAGCCCATGGTAGATTCCTTCCTCCCATGCCCTATGGAGAGAATCTTTAGCTTTCTCCTTACCATACCCATGGGACGTTTTCTCTACAGGACTGGTGGCTGATGTCCTCCTGATCCTTTACATCTGTCCCTGCTATTTGACTGCCAGAGACCTGGGTCCTGAGGCTATGTCTTACTTGCTTTTTCATCCCCATGGCTCAGCATGATGCCTGGCACTTAGCAAGATTCCAGTAAATATCTGTAGCATGCAACAGTTATTTGAAACTTTGGGGACTAGCAAATTGACTTTAATTGGAGAAGGAAAAGCTGATAGGGAGGGGTAAACAAGTGGGGAGGGCTGAGGAGTAAATTTGAGGATGATGAGAGTGGTAGGTAGAGGGTAGAGAATGTCCTGGAAGGTGCAAAGGCTGCTGCAGAGAGTGGACATCTTGGTGTATTCATTTGTGCATCTAGTAAGCACGGAGAAGGATGAGCAAGGGCAGACAAAAGGCAGCTGAGCCCTGCTTGACAACCTCACACTGTGTCCTCTCAATACTGAGGGTCTCCTGCTCTTCTGCTCCAGTGAGGCACTTGGCCTGCTTTCACAGAAAGGTCATGGTTGCTGAGGACAGCTCACTTCAGGACAGAGGTGTTGTGTTATCGAATAGCAACTGTGACTGAGCTTGAAATTTTTTTTATAAAAATACTTTGTTTACTGAACATAAATCTCTGTAGTAGTAATGGTGATTTTGAGTAGGTAGCTTCCTAAACCCATATAGTCTTCCAGCCTCTTCTGACGTAAGACAGGGTTATTTACAATACATGGATTTGACATGATGTTCCTCCACATCCTGGACTTTATGCCATAGACACTGAAAATTGAACATCGGAAAAACCCTAA
The DNA here is from genome assembly GCA_030556225.1 of Cricetiscus sungorus. Taxonomy (NCBI): domain Eukaryota; kingdom Metazoa; phylum Chordata; class Mammalia; order Rodentia; family Cricetidae; genus Cricetiscus; species Cricetiscus sungorus. Next base: position 10,040,708 of record JANBXA010000372.1, read on the forward strand.
ATTAAATTATCATCTTTCTATTAGCTATGCCTATTTTGTCTTGCTTATCTAGAAGTCTAGTGCTCTATCCATTAGATGAGAGAGCCAAGTTATTGTGTCATGTTTTACAGAAAAAAAAAGTACCAGGTACAGGACCAATGATGATCGGTATTGCACTGTTAACTCGGTCTTCTGCAATGAAAGTCAAACAAAAAATAGTTTAAAATATCCAAGTCAACAACAACAGTAAACCCAAGAAAACTTGCAGGAAAGCATAATTGAGCTTTCAAGTATCTGTGGCCTACTGAAGACTTGAGACTAGGGATGTTCCAGGAATTCCAGAACAAATCATGTACCCTCAGAATTTCATCTACTTAATTTTCCTGTTGGTTATGGAGGACCAGTTACATGGAAGGGGCTTGATGCTTGACACTAATCCCTGTTTCCTAGTGCTCAGAGTTGAGGAGGAACATGGCAGTTTAGTTCAGAGTCACACAAGCATCCAGCTGCTCTTGTTCATGGCTGAGGCCTGATGTTGTACTGAGCAAACTAGCAAATGATATTCAAGAGCATCCATATCTAAAAATCAGCAAGGTTAGATTTCTGTATATGTCCATTTTAATGGCTTTGTGGGGGCAGAATCTGCTTTGAAGCATACAGCCTGAGATACATCTGTTTTATTTACCCAGTTTTCATCATTAGAAGGTCCAGTTTGTATCTAGGGAACCTGTTGCCATACAAGTGACCACTGTATAATAAGATTCATCCAGATCTTTCTATGATGTCTATACTCATTATTGCTCCAGTTGCGTGGAGACCCAGTGAGTCTGAGCTACTATATTCACTCAGGAGCCCTCACTGAGCTGCCTTCTTGTCTGTTCTCAGTGACGGGTAAAGGTGAGGCTAGGACTAGGTGGATGGCTGGTGGGGAAAGGGTAGTGGAAATACTTTTTGGTTTATATCAAGCCCAGTACAGTGGCCTAAAGATTGGTGCACATCTACAGAAAAAATGGAAACCATGTGAGAAATTTTCAGTGTATGAGGAAGGGGGACTAGGCTATATTTTATGGATCAAGAGATGAGGGACTGAAAGCTATAGGTGGCACATGTTAATGACTAAAGCTAATCAAGAATGGCCAAATGCAGAATCTTTCTAAGACTCTTATCTATTTGTCCTTTTCATTCAACAGCCTTTTCTTCCTTTGTTCATTGAGATAATGTTTCTCAGGCTGGGGTGTAGTTCAGCTGTTATAGTACTAGCCTAGATGTTTACTCCAAGTACCTCAGAAACTGGATATAGGGGTACATTTCTATAACTCCAGTGCTCCAGTAGAGCCATTGAAAATCAAGGTCATCCCTACACAACAAGTTCAAGGCCAGCGTAGGCTACATAAGCCCCCAAAGAGACTGTTCTTCTCATCCGTGCTTTTCTCTTTTGTCACAATTTTAATCATAGCAGTATGTCCAACTTGAACAATTTTCAGTTCTTTTTTATCCCAGTTCTAAAATAGGATATCAAATTAGATGCACATTGATTGACTCGACGTGAAAACACTGTCTCCTCAACAATTATGAAACATGTACATGAATTCTGGCTAAATACTTGATAAACCAAATCAAAAAGCATTCTGGTTTTAAATGTTCTTTCTTCAGTATTTATGGAGTCAGTGAGCACCTTTTGAGAACTTGTTTTATGTTGGGCTCTGTGTCAGTTGCTAGGCAGAAAAACAGGATCTGTTCCCTTGATAGACAATGATGCTGTCTCCTTAGTGCACCACAGGACATATGTTCCTCAGCTGTAGCATGGGACTGATAATCTTAGACACTGAAAAGAAGTGCTGTAACGATTGGGTAAAATAATTCATAGACAGCACCTAGCCTAAATCCTTGCAAGAACCCAAGAAAAATAGTACTACACACTAACCGTGTGTTTTATCCGGATTTTATTTCTGTCAAATCCCCAGGTGCCTAAAGTTGTAATGTTTTGGTAGGTTTTGTTTTAAAATGTAGTTATGTTTACTCTTTGAGAATTCCATACAAGCATACAGTGTGTTTTAATTTTGATCATATTCAGCCCCCACTCCTCTCCCTAACTCCTCATAGATCCATTCCATGTCTCCCTACCCTTCCCAACTTCATGCACCCTTTCTTTATTTTGAAAACCCACCAGGTTTGGTAGGTTTGATGTGATAACTTCTGTCAGAAGAGGTGAAACATACAGTTCTATTTTTTCCTCCTCCTCCTCTTCTTTTTTGTCTTTCTCTTCTCCTCCTTCTTTCTTATCCCTCCTTCCCTTCCTTCCTTTTCCCTCCTTTTTCCTTACTCTTCCCGTTCTTAAAAAAATGCTTCATTGTTGAGATGAGACCATGGTTTTCCTAGTTTACTGACTTCTTAAGTAGTGTGGAATTTGGAGCCATGATTCTTTATTTGTCTAAACAACAAGATGTGATCCTTGTGGTCAAAGTAGGAGGTTTGTGTCTTCAGCAAAAATGTCAGAGCACATATGGTCAGTACCTGGGCGGAACAGGTTGTCGTCAGTCCTTCTCTGCTTCTACCATTATGGACCTGTTCACCATTAGCTTCTTTAAACTTAATATGGGTTGAAATGGTACCTTGAATTAAAATGGAGCTGTACAGTTATTCTGAGCACTTGTTTTGCCAGTAGTTAATAAATGTCAACTCTTACTCTATTAAGAGTCACTAGTAATAATACTAGAATTATCACCTAAAACAAAAAAGGGTAGGTGCTCACTAGGTAGACCCTTTTCTTGAACAAGTTTTAGCTTTTGTTAAGGATTTTATGAGTCTCTCTAATAATACAGCTGTTACACTATGGAAATGTCCAGAGATCTGCAAGGATTACCCCAACTAAGAATCTGAGCAGTAGTGGAGAGGCTACCTTAAATGCCCTTCCCTGAGAATGAGATTGATAACTACCTTATATGCCATCCTAGAGCCTTCATCCAGTAGCTGATGGAAACAGAAGCAGTCACTCACAGCTAAACACTGAGCCAAACTCCTGGAATCCAGTTGCAGAGAGGGAGGATTGATGAGCAAAGGGGTCAAGACCAGGCTGGAGAAACCCACAGAAACTGCTGACCTGAACATGTGGGAGCTCGTAGACCCCAGTCTAATAGCTGGGAAACCAGCATAGGGCCAATTCAGACTCCCTGAACGTGGGTGTCAGTTCGGAGGACTGGGCAGTCTATGGGGCCTCTGGAAATAGATCAGTATTTATCCCTAGTGAAGAAATGGACTTTGGGAGTCCATTCCACATAGAGGGATACACTCTCATCCTAGGTACACAGGGGAGGGCCTAGGTCCTGCTCCAAATGATATGACAGACTTTGAAGATCTCCCATGGAAGGTCTCACACTCCCTGGGGAACATAAAGGGAATGGAGCAGGGGTTGGGGGGTTCTGGGGAGGAGGGGAGGGAAAGGGAACTGGGATTGACATGTGAAACAAGATTGTTTCTAATTAAACTTTAAAAAAATTTATATACAATATAAGAACAAAAACAAATTGCCCCAGGTGGGAAGAGAACCCTTGAGTGAGTTGACCCAGTCTTGTCACTTGCCTTAGTGGAGCTTGTGCTGCCAGGGAAGACAGTGTAATCATCCTCGCCCCTTGGCTTTGTCCTCATGCTGTTTCCCACTCCAGCCTAGTGTGCCCCACTCTTGCCTTCCCTGCTTAACAAACATCCACATTAAGACTCAGGCCAGCCTCGTTTTACAAACCACAGCTAGTTACTGAGTGCTTCTTTCTGCTGGGTATAGTTGCAGGTGTCCCGGGAGGACCTGGAAGCAGATCATGGTGACATATATGACCTTACCTAGCCCATGAAGGAGGCATGATGTCCTCATTCTTCTTTTGGCCAGGCATAGTACCCTTCTCCCCTTCGTGTAGCTGAAAAAACAATAACAACAGCTCACTGCTCTTACTTAACATTTCCTCTTTGTCTTCCAATCTGAAAATTCCTTCAGGGTATTACCTCACATCACCCTCATTGAATACCTGGCCATGCTTGCACATAACTGGTGCAAAGCAAATGTTTCCAGAACACATATGAGTCAACATGGGTGTTTGGGTTGATAGCCATCCAGATATGTATCACATTGTTCATTTATTCTGAATGCCTACCACATGATGAGCAACCCTAAACAGTGCTTGGGATATGGTTCACATTTCAGTGGGAAAGGAGGTTTTAACAAACTATTTTGGAAGAAAAACAAAGTTGAAGATGGGGCATTTGTGGATAGGGGATGGATATGAGTAATCAGATACAGTGGGAGATTATTTCCAGAGAAAGTGAAATTGGGCCTAGCCCTGAAGGGGAGGTTAGGGAACTCCTTTCAGGGTAGAAGAACCATTCATTGCAAATGCCCAGTGAAGAGTGTACCTACCAACTTGAGGTCAGTAAGCACTCAGCTGAGCTGAGGCAAGGTGGTCAAGTTGTACACAGCCTTGTGCACCGCTGTGAAGACTTTGATGTTTGCCCATAGGTTAGGTACTACTGTTGAACCAAGGAAAGATATGGTGCCATGAACATTTTAACAGGTTCATGCTGGCTGTGTTCAGCTTTAGCTCCAGAGCAATGGCAGAGGTCAGGTGGATGGGCCAGCCAAGGTCATAGTAGCGGTAGTAATTCAAAGAGATTGTGTTAAAAAAAAAAGTTCTAACATTTTGAACATTTTGGTTTCTGAAACTTTCAAGTATAATACAAGGAAGGAAGGCTGTTGTCAGTATCAAGTCTTCATCACCCAGAACCACCTTTGGATGTTTGTTTTACCTTTGGCTCGTTTTGATGAGTTCCTTTGTAGCCACTTACATACATTGTGAGACTATGCTTCAGTGTGACTCTTAAAAAACATGAATGTAGTGCTACGTGAGCAGAGTGTTGGCCTTAGAACATGGTGCTATGTGAGCAGAGTGCCAGCATCATGGGAATCTCGTGTATTGCTCCTTTCAGATCTGCTACGTCCCCTCCATGTCCTTTATATTTGCATCATTTCTGGAGATATGATCGCAAAAATTGTTTTGTCAGAGGCAATCCTGACCAGCTCGCTTGTTTGCTGTGAGGAGCAGGAAGGACTTTAAGATGACTGTTGGGTTTAGTTGTTACAGATTGAGGGAATTGTCAGGTACTGAGCTGTAGAAGTGTCAGAGAGGGACAGAAGATTGGCTTTTCATTTTCCTCATATTTAGTTCGAGGAATATTTGGGAGATTTATGTGGAGGAGTGCCAGCTGCAGCTGGATCGAAGATTTGGGGAAGTTGGGCCCTCAAAAACAAATCTGGCAATCTTCAGTGACTAGATAGCATTTTACATCCCCAGGACTAGCCCTGAAACTTTGTGTGGGATAGTCAAATAACCAACACAGGAGACTAGAAGAGGACCTATGATTGGAGAAAGGGTGTGAGGGACCAGCTGTGTCCAACGGTACTGATGGTTTGTCACACCCAGGTGTCTATGGTGTCTGTCGAGAGCTGTTCAGAAGGCAAGGGAATGGAGAAACAAACTCCTCCCACAGGGCTTAGGAGGGGAGAAATTATAACAGCAAGTCCCCAAAAACTTGATTACAGTGTAAATGCTGAAAAAGTGGGTGACAACTACAGGAGAATGTGGGGTTAAGCATGCATTCATCCTGTGAGATAGAGTCTAACCTACCTTGCCAATGCTAGACTGGACTCCTGGATTCTGCTTGTCTTCTTGCCGCTGTCTCTCTAGTGTTGAAACTAACCATGCCTAGTTAAGCAGAATAGTTTAACAAAGGGAAAATGATGGCATGTTTGTGTGCTGATGAAAATAATCTAGCAAAAAGCAAAAAGAACCTGAAGAGAAAAGTAAGAGGTCTGAATTGTTGGCTAGGCAAGCCAGGCAGTGCATCCATGGTAACAGGAGGATGGGGTGTCAGGAAGGTAGGCAGTCATTTCAGAGTCTTCTGATTGCTTTTGTCCCAGCGAGATGACCGAGAAGGCTCATCAGTGGAGACTGAAAGGGAGCAAGAATTTTGAGGATGATTTGGAAAATGGAATTTTCCTGTACAGTTTTTTGTATGGAGTGTATGTGTCCCTCTGGAGATGTCTGGGTAGAGAAGGCAAGGAACAATAGTAAATTGCCTTCTGTGGGATAAGGGAGATGGTTACTTTCAGGTTACTTTTTCTCAGTCCAAAAGGACCAAGAGTTGAAACTTTTCTGTCCCCTAACTTTTAGACCAGAGAAGCAAATGAAACACTAATTAAAAAATCGTAACAACAGCAAAAAAGACAGGGGTTTGATATGGACTTTTGCACTATATAATTTCTATGGGACTCTGAGTGGTAGGCCAAATGGATACTGACAAAGCTTTGGGGTAGACATTTTATAAGATTAGTTTGGAACTGACACCATCCATAGGCTATCTTAGTCATTTCCAGAGTCATAATGTGGGAGTTGGGTGGGAGGCGTTTCAGTCATCCTGTACCTTTGAAAGATACCAAGGCCAAAATAATCGCACTGATTCCTTTGAGAAAACATTGTCATGTTACCGAAGTGACTTTTTGTTCACTGTTGAAAAGCTGCTGATGTCGGAAATCATGGCTGAATTGGAGGCTGTTTCATTCCCATATGCTGACGATTCTCAAGCCTTTACGATTTCTCATGAGCTTTGGCTGATGTGATGTGTTAGCCATTTTTATTTAACTTATGCTTTTAAATCTAAAAGACACACCCTGTAAACCAGGTGGCTTCCAAATCAACGTATAAATAAGAGAGAAGAAAAGTCAAAAACAGCAAAGCACACTTTTTTTATCTTTGCTGATTCTTTTGGCTTATCCTTCACATATTGTATCCTTATTAGTTATTTTAGATCCAAAACTCCCACTTTGAAGATACAATTTTCATTAAGATGAAAAATAAAACAAAAATTAAAAAGTAAATGGAGAAATTATAAGGGCTATTTTTTTATATAAACTCCTATGAGATTGGCATTTTTGTTACTGGGAAATTAATTTTACCTTTCTGAGTAGTAATGAAAATAAAAATCAGCCTGAGATTATTGAATGTTAATTGTCTACACTTAACAGTAATTCAGCGTCTTAGCTCAGCTATAGATTTATATGTAATAAAATACTCATCTTGAATGAAAGTACCAGCTCTGTTATTTTTAGTTTTTTGTGATAAAAATTTTGTTGTGCTCTAATGAAGGGGGGGAATATATGGTACATTTTGAAGTTGCCATACAACTGTGGCAATGAGAAATATTCTGCTCTTTTCTTGGGTAAAAGTTCTGGGAGGTAGGATAGCCCAGCTGGCAAAGGCAAACTCAGTTCAGTCTCAGGAAGCCACACCGTGGAAGGTGACAACTCACTCCAGAAAGATGTTGTCTTCTGACTTCCGCACTTGCACCATGGCATCTGGAAGACCCTCCCCGCATATTCCCAAAAGGGGATTATGGGCTGTGTATTTGAAATGAAATAAAGATCATGTTCTAGAGGATTTTCAGTGGCCCTGCCCATTGGTCCTTCTGACCACCTATCTGGCTCTGTCCTTTCTGGTAATGAATGGCAGGTTGCAGTTCTCTATGCACTCTTGCATTTGAAAGGTTGCTTTTGCTTTGAAGTTCTACCAGCCCCTCCCCCCCTCCTGGCACAGGTATGCCACCTTGAGCTCCCATGCAAGCCCTTACCTCTTCTATCTCTGCCCTGGAGTAACTTATAAACTGGCATCACCTGCCTGTGGGGCTCCAGATCTTGACCATCAAGCTCTTTGACGTCATCCATTCCAATTCGTTGTGCTCTACTGACATAAGGTGCCCGTGTGGTGAACTTGTTCCTGTATAATGGCTTTTGTTTGAATTCACTCTCTTCCAAGAATCTGTTCCACATCATCGACTGTCTAATTCTCCGCCAAAGCCCCTTACACGTGCCTTTCCAATCCAACACCGCGTTGTCCTCAGACATAAAGTCATGACAGTTTTTGGGTAACCACCTTCTTAATGTTCCTCAAGCTCTTAACTCTTACATATGTACCACAAATAGTGTAGCTCTCACCATTTGGAGGCATGGTATGGATAGCTTTGGGTATGTTTTATTTTTGTGATACTTGGGCAACGTAGAACTTTCTGCATGCCAGGCAGAAGCTCCACTGATGAGCTATAGCCCAAGCCCTCTTTTCACGCTCTGTTTTGAAGTAGGTTCCACCAAGTTGCTGAGACTGGCGCTGAACTTACCTTAGTCTGGTGGGTCTTGAGCCTTTAGTTCCCCTGCCTCTGCCTTCTGGGTAACCACGATTTACAGTTGTGTACCACCAGGCCTGGCTTCACATGTCTGTCTGATTCCAGATATATCTGATAAGAGCATAGTAGGATTTTGTTTCAGCCTGAAAATGTGTTTTCTGTTTTTCTACCAGATCTTTACCCATAATGACATAGAAACTTATATCAGCCTTGTTTGGTGATCTGTGTTTCTACTTCTTTTCTTTCTTAGTTTTGATATTACATAGTTGGTTAGTTGGTTTATAAACTGAAATATTTCAGATGTTTCAAATCTATTGATTGATTAACTTTTTTTTTTTTTTTGAGTCAGGGTTTCTCTGTACAGCTTTGTAGATCAGGCTGGCCTTGAACTCACAGAGATCCACCTGCTTCTACATCCAAAGTGCTGAGGTTAAAGGAGTGCACTACTACTACTGCGAGGGATTTATCCTATTTTTATTACACCTTTCATCCTGTGTGCTTTTTTGTTTTGTTTTTAACTTGAGGGCGTCAGTACTAACCTGAAAAGCAAAAGGACCCAATATTATCATTCATGTATGTATGTGTTTGTGTGTATATATGTATGTATATATATATATGTGTGTGTGTGTGTGTGTGCATTCTCTGATTGGTTTGTTTCTTTGTTGTAGCTAGACTTTTCATTTGAAATCATGTGGTTTTTGTCTGAAGATCCTTGAGGTTTACTAGAGATGAAATATCCTAGCCTTTGTTGTCTAAAATGAATTTTTCTTCTTATCCCTCAGATTTTTTTTTTTGAGTACAGAAAAAATACAGACTGTATTATCTATTAGCAGACAAATGCACCATTCCACTGTTGCCTTGCTTACGTGGTTGCTAGGGAGAAGTTGATGGCCAGTCTTGTCAGTCCTTGGAGCGTAATGCTATTTTACCTTGTGTGGGTTGCATGAGTCTTCATCCAGTCTTTGGCATTCTGTATTTCCAGTATGCTATGTTTGGTTGTAAATATTTTATAAATATATTCTTCCCAAGAGTCTCTAGAATTCTGAAATCTGTAGATTGCTACTTTTTATCAATTTTTGAAAAACCGTAAACCCTTATCCTTTGAAATACTGTCTTTTCCCTGCACGCTCGCTTCTTCTGTAGTCACTCTTTAGTATGAATAATAAAAACCTAGAGACAGATATTGGCGTTCAAGCTGAAGATCAGAAAAGCAAAGCAGCCAGTCACTAGTTATTTCTTACCTCTACCAAAGCTGGAGTGATTCTGTCCTCAAAGTGTCTGGAGACTGAATGTCCCATGAGACCCTGAGCTCCTGACTTATATTCCTCTCTACTGCTGGGATTATAGGCATACACCACCACTGCAAAGTGTCTATGGCTAACTAGTGTGACTGCTGGGATTAAATGTGTGTACCATCACTGCCTGGCCTCTATAGCTGTGGCCAGCTTTGCACTCTGATCTTCAGGCAAGCTTTATTAGGTTATAAAAAATATATCACCACAGTTAAGTATATTTTAGATCAGCACTCTGCCCTCATGTATCTTAATTTCCTTTTCATTCTGTCAGATCTGCCTGTTTCTATGGTTCCATGTTACCTGGCCTCTGGCATATTTTAGAATCATGAATTGTCTTTTAAATGTTTCTGTTTTTATCCCTTCTTTTGCTGGTTTTTAACTTGGCTATTACAGTTTTTTTATTTGCTCTTTTAAAATCCTGGCTTTTTTTTTTTTTAAACCATTCCCTGTTCTCTGAAGATTCTATTTTCTCTATCCTTTTGTTTCTTTAATAACAAGAATAAGCATAGTTATTTTACAATCTGATATGTTGATGATATTTGATAGTACCTATGTGTGTGGGTCTTTTTCTGATTGTAGCTCATAGGCCCTTTTCCCCTTTAGTTGTTTAAAGTTGTGGTACTCATTGATTTTAATATGTATTATATATAATAAATACAGTATATAGTTTATACAGTGAGGCATTGAGGCTGAAGGGAAAGATGATATTGTCCCAGATTGATGAAATGTTTAACCAGCATTTCCTGACACTGCCAGTCTAGGACCATCTCAAACCAAATCCATGGCCTTATGCTTCCAGACCCAGTAAAGTGAGCTGCAATTGCAACCACAGCAGTGGGACTCTAATTACAGTATCTGGTTCTTTTTTTTTTTTTTTCACATTCCTTTTTGCTCTCTCTCCCTGTACGTCGCAATCAGCGCAGTGTGCAGCAGCCATGCATAGAATGAATGTTATATTGTCTTGTATTTCCTATGCCAAATGAATTAATCCGTTACTTTAGAAGTCAGCCTCATGTAAGTTCTCAGGACATGTTCCTTGCCAGGATATAGCAAGAATGGCCTAGGATCAAGTTCCTGAAGGAACCATTGACATCGGTATGTCATGCATGGAGATGGCCTTCACTACCACTGCACTATTGGTATTCTGGTCTTCCTTCCCAACTCCCACCGGAATAGTTTACTAAGTTCTGCTTACAGAATTCTAGGATTTTTCATGACCGAATTCCAGATGCTTCTATCTTCCTTCTGTAAACCAGTTCCAGAGGCACGGTCAAGTCTATCTAACTTCTTCATACCAATCCTCTCTATTAGTCGCCTTCCCGTGAGTGAGACAGAATGCCTGGCAAGAAACAGTTGAAGAGAGGAAGGGCTTTCTGGCTTTTAGTTAATAGGAGCATTTCCATTGAGGCTGGGAAGGGATGGCAGCAGGAGGGGAAGCAGGAGCAGGAAGCCATCAAGTCACACTATGACTATAGTCAGGAAGCAGAGGCTAGGATGTGGGACAAGCTGCATAAGGCCCACCATTTCTGCACAGCCCCACTGAGCCAGGGACCATTGTTTGAGCACATGAGCCATTGGAGATGCTTCACATTCAGAATACAGTACCTTCTATTTTTTCTTACATTCTGCTTATACCCCAAGTGACTTTAGAGATTCTTCAGTTAGGTGTTTATATTTATTTGGTTCATATTCATCCTGCGGATGTAATCCTTTAGGGTTTCATCATGAGATGGAGACTGTCTCCTGTAATATCTTCCACAGATTCTTCTCCTTCTCTCCAGGGGGCTGCTAAGGAAGAAACATAACCCTCCACTTAGGGTTTGGGTGCCAATATTCCTTAGATTAATAACCTCTGAACTTCTTACTGTCTTACTATTCCTGATTCTTTAAGGGGTTGTGAGTGTGTATGTGTTTTCATGTGTTTCTACATGTTTATGTATGTGTGTGTGTGCATGTATGTGTGTAGGACAGAGCATAATCTCAGTTGTCATCCTAATTTCTGCCACCCACTTCCTTTGAAAAACAGTCTCTCATTGGCTTGTGGCTCTCCAATTAAGCTACACTAGCAGGGACGCTCTGCCGCCAGAGCTCTAGGAATTTTAAGCATGCACCACCTCATTTGGCATTTTTTATCTGGATTCTGGGGATCAAGTTTAGATCTTCAAGCTTGCAAGGCAGATATGGTATCAACTGAGCCATCCCTAGAGACCAGGACTTCTTTTTTTAGGATTATAAAAAAAAACTGAGGTTAGCAAAAGTTGATCTAAATAATCCTCATTGGCTCTGTCAAAAAATAAAGTAGTAAAAGAAGAGTTGAAATCTAGTTGAGTATTGTCTATTGGAGGAAAAACAAAAACACCATGTGGAGTATGCAGATAGGCTTCAAACGCTTTAATGATACAGACTTAGAAAGCTAGAGTTTTTATAAGCTCTAGTTTTGTATGTCCTTTAAATATTGTTGTAAAGTTAAACAAGGTCAGTTTGGTCTTGGGTCGACCACGTTCAATAGCAGTGATTTCAAAAAACTGCACCACACAGCCTTAGGTTCTTGGATTCATGGTGAGGCAACCATCTTTGCTCAGCATTTATTGGGTGGTCACAGTAGACAAGAGTCCTTGACAGCTGTGGTCTCTTAAAGGCAGGAAACGTGCAGATTTCTCTACATTGTTGTCTGATACATACTAGGAAGTAACTGACAGTGAGGTTGTTGCTTTACATGTACCAGAAAACAATGCTGGCAAGGCTTGCTCTACACAACAGCAGATGTAATTTAATCGGATTTGGCTAGCTCTGGGGATGCTGGTTGTGTGTATGCCAAATTGATGTCTTTGGCAGCTTTATGCTGAGAATAAGATCTGTTGAAAATGACGGGGATCGTCAGTAAGATTTTGAATAGAAGAGCATGCATCTGTGACAGAACAAGGCGACACACAGAGGGTGTCCAGATAGGCAATAAGGGCTGACACATAGCATAGCCACCAAGAAAGTGCCTAGGAAGTGAGCTAGTAAAGAAAGCCATAGAAGAGGAAAATGCTCCTCACTGATATTACAGAACAGCCTGAACATGAAGGAGACAGAGCCCAACTGAAGCTGGTCTCGCTTGTCACCGCCCCTTGCTTCTTCTCCTTCTAGACTCATATGAGACAGAAAGAGGGTGGCCTCCCAGGGTCTTTTATGAAGTCAGCCATGTACCTTGGAAAGATTTCCAACATACCAGGCCTTTATATTACCAGTATTTTAAAATTTGGAGGAGTATGGGATTTGTGAAACAGGACCTGTGGAGAGCTGAAGGACCAGGACACCACATTTGGTCAAGGCTACAACATTGTTTTATCTGTATCCTTTAATCTGTTCCCCCATCCTAATGAGTCATTGCTATCATCCATGGTATAGAATTGACTGTCTTTCAGGAAAACGAGTGCTGATCTGTGACGGATGCTTTCCATGGTCTTAGGCATATTCTGTTTGGTAATTGTTTTAATGTTTACTTGATGGTTCCCTGCCATCCTAATCACATAAACATTTCTTGATGGGTATTGTGTACTCAATTCATCACCACAGTTATGTTGCTTACATCTCACTGCATCATACTGGGTGACCAGTTAAACCATAGTTCAGAAAAGCTACACATTTTGTGTAAGTTCTGAAATGAGAGTCAGAGCCTGTGTGTAATTGATTCTTTATCCTTGCCTCTTTCTGTACATAGCTACAGACTGTGTAACTTTAAAAGTGTATTGGAATTGCATGGGAATTCTAAGCTGATATTCTCTACAGAAACAAGGCTGCTGGTCATTCTTTTGTTGTTAAATCATAAGTATAATGAATATACCCAGTGAGCTACAGTGAGGAGGTGTCTGTCTGTCTGTCTGTCTGTGTATGTGTCTCTGTGTGTGCAGTGTGTGTAATGTGTGTAGATGGGTATATGCACATGCATGTGGAGACCAGCTATGAATTTTAGTGTCTTCCTCTACTAGTCCCCACCCAACCCCCCCTTTTTTTCAAATGACTGGATCTGTTACTGAACCAGGCACTAATAAATTCAGCTAGACTTGCTCGCCAATGAGCTTCAGTGATCCACCTGTTTCTCCTCCTCACCACGAGCACACTGGAGTTATATGCCTAACACTGGAGTTAAAGGTGCACACTGCAATGTCTCACTTGTATTACCTGGGTGCTACAGGATTTGAACTCATGCTTGTATGGAAGGTCTTCTTTACAACCCAAGACTGGATCTTTTAAAGAAAACATTTTCTTAGGTTTTTTGAGTCTTGTATTTTTTTATGTTTGTTGTTTATATGTAGAAAACAGCAGGTCTCTTTGCTATTTTTCAGATTATCTGTCTATGTAGTCAAATTTCCCAGGAGAGGGTGTGGGGGGACAGAGATAGAGAGGGGGGACCATACTCTTTGCTAAGCACTATATCCATGAGTGGGTACAGGGGCATGTGTCATGATTTTGTGGTCTCACCGAGTCCCAGTCTCCAAATTTCCTTTTATGCAATTTTTCATTTCACTATAGACCTCTCTCTTAGTCTTTCCATTCTACTCTGTCCCAAGGCTTCATTGGAACAGACAGTGGCATGTGATGGTTTGTAGTGGGAATTCTTCTGCCAGTAGTTTTGCGGTACCAGTCTCAGGGCATGGAAGAGGAGGGGGTCTCTCTCACTTTCTCTTTGGTGGTAGTAATTGTTTTAATGTTTACTTGATGGTATCATCTCATCATAATCACATAAACATTTCTTGATGCTTTTATGTGTACCCAGTTTATCAGCACAGTTATAAAGACAGTCTGTCAACAGATAGTCAAGGCCTTAGCCAATGTTGGCTGCCCTGACGTTATTGTGAAATTTTGGGTGACTGTCCAGGTAGCCTGCTGTTTCTGTTATTTTTTGCATCTTTAGGAAGTTGCTTGCTTTCACTTCCCTGCTTACCCAGGTAATATTATTGTCCTTCTCAGGTCTTTGATGAAGTTTAAGATCAGATAGTCACAGCTAATATCCCCAAATATTTTAGCTAGGGCATATTAGATACAAGACTTAGACTTTTTAGGATAGGACAGCTATTAAATCTCTGTTAATGTCATTTACCCATGCTCTGGACATTTAGTATATGTTTCTTGCTTTATGTTGCTCTTGCTGGTTGTAGGTCTAAATTTGTATATGTTCTTACCTTTCTTTCTCCTGGACAATACTTGATATCTGTTACTACTGTATATAGTTTTTGTATGAGGTTTAGAACCCTCTTATTTAGACAAAAGGCAGAAATATAGTGGAATTTTGTTCCACCAATAGTTCTGGGGTACCAGTTTTAGGGCATGGCTTCAGTGTGCAGATGTGATCCCTTATAAAGAAGATGAGGGGTCTCTCACTCTGTCTCTCACTCCTTGGGTGATGGTCTGAGACCTGATTGCAGCATCCTGCAGCTCTAGGACAGAAGACCTTGGCTTTTTACCCTCCTTGTGTGAGTATTCCTCAAATAAATAGTTAATATATTTTTTTTAACTTGGGAGTTCATGGACTTCCTTAATTCTGCCTCAGTGTTTGAATGGGGGAAATGTTCCATATAGGCTCATGTATTTGAGCACCTGATTCCCAGTCTGTGGCACTATTTGGGGAGGTGATGTAACCTTCAGGAGATGGAGCCTTATTGAAGAAAGAATGTCAGACCACTGGCTCTGAGGGTTTGTAGCTCCACTTCCTGTTCTCCTATTCACTCATACCCTCTCCTCCCTCCCTCTCCCTCAACTCCACCCACCTCTCTTTTTCTGTCTGCATCCTCTATGTGGATGCAGTATAATATCTCTGTGCCTTTTCCTGCCACCATGCCTTTCTCTGCCCTTATGCACTCTGTTCCTCTGGAACAATGAGTGAAAACAATCCCTTCTTTAAGTAGCTTGTGATCATGGTATTTCATTCACAACAACAACAAAGCTATCTAATAGAGTAGGATTCCAAGTCACTTCTGAGTTAGACAGTATTATTCGAATGAAACTCTGTTCACACACTTGGAGTGAGCCATCCTATCATTGAAAGTGGGATGTTCTTGCTACCTTTCTTTGATATAAAGATGTTTGAGACTCATTTTTCTCTCTCTCTTTTTTTCTAACCTTTGATGTTGTTGGACAAAAAGACTCACTAGAAATTCTTTGTGGTGGTGGGATTGTTGGAATTTGGTTTTACTAAATGAAATAAATGTTATTAAAAGTTGTAATTCAGTTTTTCAGTGAAGTAGCCAAAAGAAATAGAAAATATGTAAATAAATATTATCAGTGGGTTTGTGGTTCTTCCCTCTGCCAATTTTGATATTTTTTTCGGTAGAAAGACTGGCAACAAGAGCTAGCTGGACTCACTGCCTGTCCTAGACACAGCTGTCTGTCCCAGACTGAGATGCCATTGGTTCTTCCCCTTGAAGTGCAAGTGACTGTGCATGTGGCATGCGTTCTTTAACCCATGGCAGAAAACGCCTGGCTCTGAAAGGAGAAGGTGGAGAGCAAAGGAGAGGAAGACAGAGAGGTCTAGGGTATGTTAATGTGTGTGTGAAAATGCCACAATGAAACCCAGTTATTCTGGATGTTTTGTTGTTGGTGGTGGTTTTTTTTTTTTTTTTGTTATTTTTTTGTTGTTGTTGTTTTGTTTTGTTTTGTTTTGTTTGTTTTTCTTTTTCGACACAGGCTTTCTCTGTGGCTTTGGAACCTGTCCTGGAACTCGATCTGTAGACCAGGCTGGCCTCAAACTCAGAGATCGGCCTGCCTCTGCCTCCCAAGTGCTGGGGTTAAAGGCGTGTGCCACCACCGCCTGGCTGTTATTCTGGATTTTTAATATGCACTGTTTTTAACTCAATGACAAAGTAATTTTTAAAAATGTAACCACACAGCTCACCGATCACACATCTATCAATTAGCAGCGGAGTTAAGAGCTTGCAGGATGCTAAACATACTCAGTGGAGCCCAGGTGAAGTTGAGGCCCTTCTGTTTGTTGTGGTGTAACATTATTCAGTGACCATTGTCTATTGAGCAATGGGTGCAGAAGGTAGTGGTGGGAAGCATATGTCCACCCCATGTGACTGGTGTCCTAGCTTCTTCTCTGCTTACTGTCTTTCCCCTAAAATCATGAACTATTGCTTAAGCACTCAGACCATGAGGCCTGTGGTAGACCTGGACTACAGGGCTGTGTTTCCCAGACTGGCTTGACTTCCAAGCCAAGTTTGCCTCAGGAAAACTGCTTTACTCCAAGTGTATGTTGGGCAGTAGAAGGCCAGCCATTCAGGGAGCAAGCTATTCACTGTGCCCGGGGCATAGCAAGTCTGCGTGGATTTTAACTATCACTGCTGTAGTTTCAGTAATTGGTATGATTATACGCTGGCCTCAGGGTGTGAGGAAAGAGGGAAAGTGTTTGAAATACATGGGAGGAATGTGGCTCCTGGGTCTGCCAGAGGGCTGATTCAGCTCATAAAAGGTGCACTGCCAGCCCACAGGGAAATAAGTAGGCCCCATCCTCTGAAATCCTGAGCTGCTGGCCTGTCTGGGTAACTGTGTTCTTTTTCTAGGTGCTGTTTAATTTTTAAAAATTCAAATTTGGGGCATTTAGGGAAAGAAGCAAAGCGTGATTTACCTCAACTTTAGCCATATTTATCACAGTTGAGCCTGGGCAGGGTCATCAAGAGGGAGAAAGAGAAGTGGTTTGTTGTAGAAGTTATCTCTTGTTGGGCATCCCTCTCACATAGTAAGCTCATAGGAAAAGTTGCTTGGACCATTTGCATAAGGAAGGTTTTCCTGGCCACTGCTTGCACATTAAAGGATGGCTGTTGCATTCAAAGCTGTGGCTTCCATGTTGCCTTTTGACAGGGATAGTTATCTGTTACCAACTGTGACTATGGAAAAAGCCAAACAAACCCAAACCAACTTTTGCTTTTCTGGAAGCAATTTGGAAATGGTTAAGCTTCAGTGAAGACATGTGGTGTATTTCTTAGAGTGATCAATATAACATAATTTAAGGAATTTGAACTGAGACCTTTCCGTTCCAGCCTATTTTAAACTTCTATTTAAGAAGCATAGCATGGCAATAAGAGGATACCATTAGGGTTCGTTGTCATTCTTACTCGCCCTCAGTTTGAGCAAAGCCCTGCTCTAAGGGACTTGCTTTAGTTTTAATCATAGTAAAGCATGCAGCATAAAGATAACCATCTTCACAGACTGTACAGTGTGTTCACATGGTTGTGTAACTAGCCACATGGTCCATCTCCAGAACACTTTATCTTGTAAAACTCAAACTTCTCATCACTGACTCTTGGTGTCCTGTCCTCAGTGCCACCCTTCTGCCCTCTGTTTCTGTGGGTTTGGTTCTTCTAGGTACCTCCTATAAAAGCAGAAGCACAAAGTATTTGCCTTTTCCGTGGCTGGCTTTTTTCACGTAGCATAATGCGCTCAAGGGGTCACCCATGTGGTATGTTTCTAAACCTGGATAATTCTCCAGTTTATGCATAATGCTGCATTTTGTACCTGCTGTATGTTATCCCTTTTCCTCTCCATGTTCCTCTCCTCCTAATAAGTATGTGGTTAAAGACTTTATTCTAGATGGAACAGTTTACTTAATTTGTTAATGCATTGGAGAAGGCAGGGTTATCTCCATTTGAAGGAGGAAAACACAGGAAACAGAGGCAGGGGTGCTGGTTGGTAGTGGAGCAGCCGGGCTTTGAATCCAGCAGCACAGGTCTGGTCCTGGGCTCCCACCACTGTGCTGTTTCTGCTTCTCATTACACAGTCACTGCAGCAAACAGAAACAGTGAAAGGGATGCTTATGGCCACAGGCAAACTGGAATGCAATTTTAAAAGGGCCCATGCCTCCTGGTTTGTTCTAACACTTCCTCCACCCCACTTAATTTATTAGCCATCTTTCTATGTCACAACATATAGGAAGATGTGCCTCATTCTGATTAATGACTGAATGTTGTGGAGATTTAATTTGCTAACCATTGCTTCTTTCCTAACAAACAGAAAGAAAGCTTCGAGGGACATTTTGTATGTGTACATTTTACGTTATTTTTTTTTTCTGAATACCTTTTTGAATGGAATTTCTGGTTAAAGAGTACACATTTCATGTTTGGTCTTGGAATTGAATGCTGACACGCAGACCTTGCCAAGGGAAACTCTGACTGAAGCAAGCATGGTTCTAGAGAATCTTCCAGGGTTCAGAGAATTAGAACTCATCCCTAGAGAGGTTTCAGCTGGCCGTGGCTGGTTTCAGGAGCCTAAATCACCAGCCCCACCACATCTGTCCAAATGGGCAAGAGTGTGACTGTTGGGAGATCAATCAGAGGAAGTCATAACAATGGAAGTAGAAGAGGGTAGCCCTTTCCCATGAAGGCTGTGCTTAATATTTTTTTTATTTTGATATTGTTAGCTTGGTTTAATAATTTTAATAGACTGTTATATAAGTAATATTATTACAGAAAAATACTAAGTAAGAAGGTAAGTTATTTAAACTAGCTGACATAATATACATAAAAATAGAGCTATGTATTAATGCACAGACATATTATCCACATGTATAATTCCAGTATATGTTATGAATACATTGTTCCTTTTAATGCAAGCCACTTGGTAGTGATGTTTTAAAGTAAAATGTTAATAAAGTACAAAACTGTTTACATCAGAATATAAAGTAGAAAAGGAAAGAATATTCTAGTGTAGTAAAAACATTTTTCAGTGTAAGACAACTAAGAGTGAATCCAGATGACTTGCCTTCATTCTCCCCAATCAGTGCATCTTGTTGCTTCATGGACAGGCCACAGTATGCTGCTGGCCCTCTTTATAGACAGTATTTTAGTCATGCAATTTTGCACCCAAGTGGCTTACCTTTGGCAGGCTCTGATGAGGACTGTGCAGCCAGCAGTTCTAACATATCACATGCAGCATTGTTAATTCACCAAAACCCTCATTGAGGAAAATGCATTTTACATGGTAGACCTTTTCCCACTGACATTTAAATTGTATCATTTTAACTACAAGCTCTTAGAGTGCCCTTAGCAGAAAATAAAAAGTTTCTCCTTAAAACATGTTCCTTGGTTTAATTTCATAATCACAAACATGGATGAGAACAGACTTCTAGAGGAGGTTTTCAAATTTGGATTACTTGAATATTGACAGCTATAACAAAGGAATGGCAACCTAGAGCTTTTAAATGACGGTACTTTCGGCCCAGAAATAAGTGTACCTTGTGAACAAACAAGTTTTCCATACAGAGGCCCTAAGGCTGGGATTTAATAAAAAAAATAATAAAAAAAATAGGGGTAATCAATCAGATGAGAAAATATCAAGATTAAGATATTAAAACTTATATGAGAAAAGCCACCAGTTTTTAACAGGGTGTCACACAACATATAAGACAGTTCTAGTAACTTTTGATTTAGGAGGGGGAAGATACAATAAAATAGACGATCCAAGTTTTAACAGTGTATGTTTTGTTGGGTTCTAGATTTAAAGGGCCATTGCCCTCAAGAGAGCAATGTTGTTAAAGAGGAGGATACAGTGGACAAAGTGTTATTTCAGATAGACCAGGAGCGAAATGCATTGAATTCTAACCAATGGAACATGGAACATAGGTAGAAAATACATCACAGCCCAGGTTGGAGCATGAGCAGGGAGGCTTACCCCAGGGCCCTGTAGGAGAACCTGTTGGGTAGAGCTTAGACCTGGGGATGGGACAGGGGGTTGAAGAGCAGACCAAGCTGGGCGGAGCCCTGAATCCTGCAACAGAAGCCACAGTGTTTGTGTGGAGCTTTGGAGCAGGGTTTGATGGTGTGGTACTTAGCTATCATCCTGACCGCAGCACACAGTGTTAAAGTGGGGTTTGAGACTGGTTTTCTGCAGATCTGTTGGGGGTGAAAGGTTGGATACAGTGGGGAGAAGACATTTCAGCCAAGCCCAAGATGGTCTGTGACCAGTAATTCAATGGCTGTACCTACCCCCCTTCTTTTTTTTTTTTTTTTTGAAGAATGGGATAGATTTTCCTTAGCTTTGTGCTACTGAGAGTAGATAGGGTATTTTGATAAAAGTACCTATTCATTAACAGTTTCAGGAAATTGACCAACTTGGGATGTCATTGTGAACTTTAGATCCTATTGAGGCTTTAGTAAATGAAAAGATAGTAGCTGAAGTCAATACCCATTCATTATGTTATAGTGTGAAAGCCAAAAGGTCTGGTTTCATTGGCATACATACAGGGTATCAGGCAGGTTGCATTGCTTCTGTAGGCTATAGGGGGAATTTTTTTCAATTCTCTTTCCAGCTGTTGGAAGCTGCCTGCATTCTTTGCTTCATGGACATTCTTGTACTTAAAAATCACAGCAAGGCATCTTCAGATATCTCCAAAACTTTGGGATTTACTTCTCATCCCCCCCCTTGACTCTGATTATCTTTCTTTCCTGCCTTTTTGTAGGTATCCCTATAATTATATTGGCCCCACCCAAAGGTGTTTAGTCTTATCAACCATGTAAGGGTCACAGTTTCTGAAGAACAAGCTATGAATGTATCTGAGAGTCTGAGTCCCTGTGGGAATTACAGTGCCCAGACCAGAAGTGCTTTCCCTTTGGAACTCCCCATTTCCAAATTGCAGTGTTGAAGTGCATAAGCATGGAGAGAAAAAAAAAATGGATTCTTTGTTCACCTTTTCTCAAGAATGCTGCTTGCTTCTCCAGGGTTTGAAGGTTTTTATTGTGGGAATGGTGCTTATTAGTCGAATTTATTTAATCAATGGTTTGTCCACATCCATGTGTGCATGAGGGTCTTTTGTCCAGGGGCAGGGCAGGGGCAGAAGTACATGAGTTTGTCGGTTTCGCTTAGTTCAAATTTTCCAGGAATTATACTCAGTTCGGTGTGTGTGTGTGTGTGTGTGTGTGTGTGTGTGTGTGTGTGTGTGTGTGTGTGTGTGAACCCTAGGAATCTGTGTCTCTAGCTCTAGCATTTTAAGTGCATGCCACTATGTCCAGCTTTAGTTATGTGAGTTTTAGAGATCCAGCTCACGCCCTCCTGGCACAAGGCAAGCACTTAACAAACTGAGCTGTTTCTCACAGTGCATCGAGTCCTATCATCATCTAATTGCATCCTCACAAAACTCACTGGATTAGGTTCAGGCATGTCTATTCAACATGAGGATGAAGAAATTCAATGCTAAAGGTATAATAAGAATAAAAGCCACAGGATATTTAAAGGACAGCTGGATGTGATGAACATTTTGGGATTTAGGGGAAATGTGTTTCTTCTGTATATTTTTACCAATAAGTAAGACATGTCAGGACTACTTTTTTTTGTTCTTTTCTCAACAGTTTGTATTTTAAAAGTTAAAAAAACAGTGTGACATGCTGAGGGCATTGTTATTTGGTCAATTGCTACTAAATTAACTGGATTTTTATCTGACTCATACATGTACTTCATCTTTTGGAGTGTTTTTATTCTGTTTATTGGGATAGTACTCACAGTTTCTTCACATGTGGATATATTAGCCTCTTTGAAGTTGATTAGAAGCCTTTCAGATGAAAATAAAAGTTACAAGCAGATCAAAGGATTCTACAAGTATTTTGTTCTCTAAAACTTTATAAAATAACTTAATTTCTTTCAGAGTTCTCCTTTAGACCCTCATGAAGGTTTTTCCACAGTGATATACTCTCTCCTCGCCCCTCTCTATCTCTCCCCCCTCCCATATATATTGGAGTGTGTGCGTGTGCATGTGCGTGCATGCATGCTTGCACTGCGCCTACCTTTGCCAGCAAGGAAGACGCGACTCTGGGAAGATCTTCTTCATGCAATTTTAATCAGGATCCTTGAACATGCTTTTCTGACCCGCAAGAGACTGGGGGACCCCTGCACCAGCTTAAATCCCCCTGCGCTAACCAACCCCAGGGAGCTACATGGACCTGCAGATAGGCTACTCTACTGAAGAAGCAGACAGGCTGAACAGACTTAACCAAATAAGGGCTTGTTTACGCCAGAGAGCGCTCACCAAGGGGAAGGTGGAAAGTGGAAGCCAGCTCCATCTTTAAGGCACTTCGCAGCTCTCTACACATGCTTGTGTGCGTGCGTGCGTGCGTGCGCGTGCGTGCACAAAATTTGCTCCAACTATCTACTGGATCATTGAATTCTCATGTAACCTCTTCCTTAGCCCTCATCATTACCATCAACCCATGTTAGTCTGCTTCACATGTCACTGAGTATGTGGATTGCTGTGACACACTGCTTTTCATTGTACTCAACTTCTACCAGCTATCTGCTATTTTTATTTTATTACAGGGCTCTTAAAAACATGTTAGATCTCATGCCCTTGGGCTTGTGTTAATGCATATGATTATTTTGTTTTGTCTATAGATAATATCCTGAATAGTTTCCCCTTAAGAAAGAAAAAAGTATGCTTTGTGCAAATTCACTCGTTGTGTTTAGAAGAGTTATTTTAAGTCCGTGTTTCTAAAAGTTTCCTGAATTTTTTATTGTTGATATCTTATGTAAATAATTTGATGCTTGCTTGCTGTATTTAGTGATTCACTCATCAAATCATACTTACTAGGTAGCAGGACAAGATGAATAATGGGTAAGTTTCATTCATTCATTCATTCATTTAAAAGAAGACTACAGTTTGTGCTGCCCCAGGCATCATCTTGTTTCTGTGGATGCAGCAGTGGACTGAGCTCATGTCCTACCTTGTTGGATTTTATGTTCTCAGACCTCACACTGAGGCAGAAAGACAAGGGTGTGAATCCAGATGCCATACTTAAGCTCATCAGTGAGGTGAGGCCGAGCAAGGCATTTCACATATCTGATCCACACTGGGTTTTTTTTTTCCCTGCAAACAGGGAAACAATACATACTCAGAGTTGAATAGATCATAGGTATAAGCCATGCCCCTACAGATTGTGGCATGGAGTAAGCTGTGCCGGTTGTGGTTATTTTTATCATTCTTTGACAAAACGCTACATCCTGAAAATACAATGGAGGAACTGTGCAAATGTTTTCATGTGGAAAGTTGAGACATTATAAAAAGCATATCCCCTTTCCTTATATCCTCTGTTTAATTTCCTATTTAACCCTTTCCTACCCATGCCATTCTGTGTCCTCTGATGTGTCTCCGTGCTCCCCACAACCATCCCAGTCTGGCTCCATGTGCTCTGTGGTCTCCGCCCTAGCAGTGCAAGGTGGGAGGGCGCTTGCCCTTTTCTGCATATTCCTGCCTGTTTCTGCTTCAGCCTATGAACCTGCTGTTCTCTTTTCCTCCTTCATGTCTGTCCTGTGTCTCTGTTTCAAAGCCCAACCCATGTCCTGGTGTCACCATGGTTACACTGCTATCCTTTCTCACACAGATCTCTCCCAAAGTTCCTCTGTGAACTCCTGTAGGGCTCCCAACTAGCAGTGTTTATTTTAGCTGCTACCCACTATTTACAATTTTCTCTTACTTCGTTTTACACATTAAAATGTTTGTCTTTTCGCCAGCTACACTGCTGTGCTCAGTAAATTATATGAGACTTTGCCTACTGATGAACAGTGGGCCTAAGGAATACGCCCCCTTCCTATGAGACCAAGAGAGTTGCCTAGTGCTGTCTGGGGGGTGTGGAGATGCTTCTGTAACTTGCAGCTAATTCTCAGGTTCAGTGAGGCCGATTAGTGAAAATGGCTGCTGCCTCTGCTTAAACTCAAAGCGCTGCCTTTAGAGGTTGGAAGCACTGTTACTACCGAGCCATTCCACCATTGCTTTTCGGGAGGTCTGCAAAACTTGAGCTCAGGCTCATACTAGCGACAGCATGGCAGGAGACAACGGTGGCTGTTTATTTTCATTCAATGCTTTGGTACTTCCAACCCCAGCTGCTGACTGGCAGATGCTGAGATATTTGGGAGAATATGTGCAGTGTACAGGGAGTGGCTATTGCATCATCTAAGATGCTGGCCTGTGCTTTCTTTTCATGTTGTTTCTGCTAGGGAAATAGGCCGAGTGCTGAGACATTTTGGGAAATGCAAAAGTCAATAAATTGATGCTGAAGATATAAATGCCGACATTGTTTTTCCTTCCCCCCTTTTATGAGATTGTGTCACTTTATATTAAATTATTTCTTTTTTTAAAAAAAAAATGTTTACTTTTCCAAGTGTGTTGACAGTCTCATTTCGTCCCCTCCTATTCACCTCTCTCATTCCTTCTTCCACTGAAACCATTATTCATCCCAGGGAGTCCCTCCTCTGCTTTCTTGTTGCTTTTGTGTCTGTGATCCACCAAATTTAATTAGAATTTCCCAAAGCATGAACAACTGATCAGAGGCCACACTACTGACAAAAGTGGCATTTCCTTCCCCAATAACCATTAACTTCCAGTAGTCTCTCAGGGAGACCCGGGGGGTCCTCATGGACCTCTCCCCCATCCATGTCCGTATGCTGACAGCCCTGACCTTGTGCAGGTAGCAACAACTGCAGTGAATTTGTGAGTGCAATATCATACCCAGAAGACATCCTTTTGCAGCTCACTTCCCCATCCTCCAGCTCTTTGGATTATTCCTAATATCAATTTTAATCGACATGTTTGAGTCCCAACATTATAATGTTAATTTGAGTTTAATATAAGGCTGATAGTACTTAAAATGAGTTTCACCTGTCATTTGACATTATTGTATGTTCAGATATATTGCAGCAAGAGAATTAAACAGTTTAAATGGATTCTATCTCCATCTTTTCTTTAACAAACAAATAAGATCTAGTGTTGACATGGTGTGTATGTACACTCTGTTGTATATATGTATACACATATATATTGTATATATGTGTATGTAAATATATAAAAGAAGAATTTGATGAGTTTTGTATGTATAGCAGACTTAATTGCATGAGTAGAGTTCAGTGAACTCCATATTTTCTAATGTAAGTAAAGGCTTCTAAAATTATTAATGAGAGCTGTCAACACTCACTATTGACCCCTGTTCAGGCCTCTGACATAGGCTTGGGTTCTACTTTTGAGCCACAAAGGAAAAATGTTAGGTGGACTGTAAAATGTGGGCCTGCCTTAGGTCCTCATCGAGGGCACTCTGGTCATTCGTGATCACGGGAGAATATGGAATATATGTAGTGGTACCTTAAATGGTAGAAACTAGATTAAGTAGGAGCAGTTTGTTGTCATGGGTCGTTTTATTTTCATTTGACTTCCTGGCCTATTTACAGAGTGTTCTGTTCAAGTGAATTCGAAAGGACGGCCTGGCAGGACAGCTTTGGAGGGAGAATGGTGCAGGAGAGTCTCCTCATTCACTCCAGTGGCTTGATTCCTTGCCTGCAAGCACTGAGGTATTAGGGGCCCCACCTCTTTGTTAGCACACACAATTTGAAGTTAAGCGTATAGATTCTGAAGTTAGTACAATTGTCTGTTTGCTCTGAAGCCAACGTGAAAACTCTCTAATCACAGCAAAATTGTAAATAGATTTGAAATGCAAGTTTATTCCGTGTGTCCTTCCTAATTCTAGAACTCTAGGAACTGAGCCTTGAGGCGGCATTCTGACCCTTCTGACTCACTCTCTCATATTGCTTGCAAAGCTTTCTCTACTGCTTCATACCAAAGGCAGGTGAAGGTGGGTACCTTCCAATATAAAACAAGTCCTCTCCTTCCCAAGGAAAAACATTCTGGGGTCCAACCCTTTAGAGACAAGGTTTCATGGAGCCCAGGCTGACTTCAAACTTGCTGTGTAGCTGAGTATGATTTTGAACTTCTTAACCTCCTGCATCTGCTACCTGAGGGCTAAGATAATGGCCTTACACCACCGTGGCTGCTTTGTTCAGTAGTTAGGGTTGGTCCGAGGGCCATTTGCATGCCAAGCAAGCATTCTGTCAACTGAGCTACATCTCCAGCCCTTATGTGTCCACTTTGGAAGATGGAATAACATCAATTGTATGTTAGTTACACTAATCATATGCTTATATAGGAATGTTGAGTCCTTTACTGTCATGCAGTCTACATTCACATTCTGTCTTTAACGTCAGTGGAGAAACTTTGGAATCCAGGAGGAAAGTGGCAGACTTGGTTCTTTTTACTCCCATTGAAGTTGTGTTTGGTATCCAGTCTTGAAGTTGTTCCTCCAAGTTTTATGTCATACCCAGCACTGCTTTTACTTCTCTTATGCATTTTATTTCTCATTCTTCCTATAGACCTATACAAGCAATATCTAAACTGTAACTCTTTTCCTTACTGCATTTCTTACTAAAAGGTTTCTTAAAAGGCTGTTAGGATCATGTTCAGTATGGACAATTACATGGTCATGACCCTAGAATAGCCAAGCTTCTTGTTGTTGTTGTTGTTGTTAAAATGCCTTTGCTTTCTTAAAATAGCTGATTGTGTCAGCTGACCTTCCTAAGCATCACAAACTAGCATTGATTTAGGAGAGTGAGTGGCTTCATTGAAAGAATGCTTCTTTGTTCAAAATAAAGTACCCGAGAGAGAACATTGTAAATAAGAGACTGTGTAAGAACTTAAGTGTGTGACAACCTCATCCTTTTGGAAAGGAAGAAAGAAAACCCCAGTTAGTCGTACCACAGTAATTAACAAAGGGTTTTCTTTCTCCATGTCCTGCACAACGTTTATTTTCTTACTATACATTCATACTTTTTGTAGATGATACCTGGCATAATCAAGTGGCTTATTAAAAGAACGAGGAGTTTTAATAGACTAATGATGCCTCTTCATACATGCAAACCCTTTATAGATAATGCATGGCATGCTGGGAACCATAGGGAATTCAGCTACAGGGTTAATGAAAAACAGATCTTAATTTCTACAGAACGAAGAACTCATGACCCTCTCTGCAAGATTTTTATTAATCTGATGTTCTCCAATAGAGCAATATCCTTTAATCATTGTGTCTTAATTTCCTTGTAAAGTGATATTAAGTGGAACAATTAATGGCACTGAACAATTAATAAGAATTTGAACTTTTTGTGGGTAGGATCTGGTAAGTTTCAGGAAAGGAGGCATGTAGGAAAGAATAATTTTTCTGGGACCAGGTCATGATAATCTCTTCCCTTGTATCTTTTGCTGGCTCCGGAATAAGAGAAACTTGTGCCTAAAGAGCCATGGAAAGTGAAGTGAGCAGCTTGTAATAGCAGCACTTGACATTTGCAAATCTCTGTAATTCCCAAGGCTTCTTTGTAAGTGTTATTAAATCCCAAACCATGGTGCCTTTCTGGTACAGGATTGGGTAGTAGAAAGATTTCCCTCTTAGCCTCTCCGTGTTTCCCCTTCCCCCTTTTGACACTTAGGGAAAAGCAGACTCTGAGAAACTGTCAAATTGTCTGGGAAGTCACTTTGTAGAGGTGGGAAAGCAGGAAGCAAGCTACTTGTTTGGGAAGAAAAGTCCGAGTGGGTCTGCCCCCACTGTTCTAGTTTCCTGTTCACACAAGCCTGTCGCTCATTTTCTTTCATTCCAATCCCCCCTACCAGACATGGAGGATAGTTACAAATGTGATTTAGAAGTGGTAGCCTAGGGATGCTTCCTATGAGTCATTGCTTTATAAAGAAGGGCAATAAATTCTTGACCTTTCTGTATTTTCCCCTCAGAGCTTTTACTCTTTCCCAAAATGAGAATGTAGTTGGGAACAGTTAAGAACAAAGAAAATCTCACTATATTTAAAAATAATCATTGCCAGAGTAAATCCAACTGAGAACTTCTGGAGTTTATTATCTTATCCTGAAAGATTTCTGACAGTACTCAGGTTAGTGACTGTCCCTCCCCTAAAAAGTATCTTTTTTGGATTAAACAACATTGTTATCCGAAGACAATTCTGGACAGAGATAGCTTCCTGACATTCATTTGAAAGTGGTTCATCATTTGTTTGAGACCTATAGAAAGGTTTCTGTATGCTTGAAGACTTGTGTTGAGAACCCTCTGTACCTTTCTGGAACACAGACTACTCTGTTAGCAGTTGTCTCAACTTTCATGTCTGGTACCCGATTTACAGGACTTAGGTGAATTAATTAAGCATCATCGATAACTAAGCACCATCAATAATAACTGTTGGATCCCCTGCACTTCAGGAGGTAGAGCTGGTGATGTATAGATAGATATGAACTTTCCAGGTTAAGACACTAAGACACTAGTGGCATTTTTGGGGGTGTGTGGGGGGGAGGGTTGAACCTAGAACCTCAGGCATCATAGGCAAACATCACACCAGCCCTCAACCTGGCACTTTCCAAAAAGCAGCAAATATTTGCAGACTTGATATGAACTTTGATTTTTTTGGGGGAAATAAAGAGATGGATATTTTCTTTAAGGGAGATTTGAAAGAAGGAAACTAGTAGCCATCTGTAGTAACCCACCATTGTGGGGCTTGAATGGGATCCAGCTGACTTGCCCGGTTTGTACCTGAGAGGGGGAGTGTGGATTGAGAAACAGCAGGTAAAGAAAGACTAAGGAAAAGAGAGATAAATTAGAGTCAGGAGGACAATCCAGTGAATACTGATTGCCCCAAGTTTATTCTTCAACATTCTTAAATACCCCAGCCAAAAAGGGGGAAATGGCAAAAGACTTCTTTACCAAGTTACAAGGAAGAAACAGACTTTCTTCATTAGTTCTCCAAGCATTTGGTAGCCACACCTTAGACTAAGTCTCTGTCATTATTTGGCCTTGAGGATTAAGAGTAACAACACCACAGACTTAAGTCTCTTGTTATTAAGAAAAGAGATCCATGCCTAAGACCAAACAGCCTACAGTAGCCACACCTTAGACCTTTAGGTCTTATGACTTTAAACTTGGAAGAGTAAGGGTAGTTTTGAACTCTCTGACCTTAAGCCAAGGTGAAGTGGAGCCATCTCTGTGGGCCCCAACAAGAAGCTCGCTAATCTGTGCCTCATCTACAATGTCAAATTTGATTTAACGTAGAGATAAACCAGTTCCCCTTAGAACCCTCTTGCTATTGAGAACCTGGCATTGAGAAGGGACACAGCTTTTTCCCTCTTCTCTTCCAGCTGTCTATTATCTTCAAAGACATACTTCTAGCTTCCTGATAATTAATTTAACAAGAGTTTGTTACTAATGTTTAATATGTGATTTGGCTCAAGATGTTTGCATTTTTATAGGTAATAATTTACTTTCTAAACTTTTTTTGTCACTTTAATAAGATTTTTCAGATACTTATAAAAATGTGGGACTAGAATAAGCCTTGTACTCAGCTTCACCTGGGATAAAGCTGGGTTGTACCTGGAAGAGCCCAAGATTCACTTGCCTGGTTGTAGAGATACATCAATGCTTTATATCCTTGAGCTACCATATCTGGTATAATATAGCCATAGGAGACTGCACACTTGAGTATCTTCTCTGTCTTGACTAGTTTTATGTCAGTTTGACACAAGCTAGAGTAATTTGGGAAGAGAGACTCACAATAGAGAAAATGCCTCTGTAACATTTGCCTGTAGGCAAGTCTGTAGTCCATTTTTCAAATAAGTTATTGATGTAGGAGATCCCAGCCCATTGTGAGTGGTTTCTTCTCGGGGTCATGTGTAAGAAAACAAGCTGGGAACAGACCTGTAGGCAGCACTCCTTCATGGCCTTTCCATCAGTTTCTGCCTCCGGGTTCCTGCCTTGACTTCTCTGGATGATGAATTTGTAAGCTGTGAAGTGAAATAAGCCATTTCCTCCCTAAGGTGATTTTGGTCATGATGTTTTATCACTGCAATAGAAGCCTTAATCAAGACACCCTCTTTGCCATCTCATTGTAAACACCATAAACTCTGTGCCTGTCTAGCCCTGGCTTAACCCACCCAACTTCTGATTCTGAATTAGAATTACAAAATTGTTATAATTCACTTGGGGCAAAGGAAAACCTTCAGAGTTGCTCTGGAACCTTTGCATTACCTCTCCTGAACTAAGGAATTTTGTTCCACCAACTGATATCACATTCTCTGGAACCCAGAGGCAGCTTAATGACATCTATGCCACATGTCATCTAGAGCTATGGTAATCTGTATATTTATTTCATCTGACCTATTAACTGGAAGTTATTAAACCTTTGTTAAGGTTTTTGTTTTGTTTTGGTATCTATCAGGATGTCTTGTTCTCACTAACTCTTGGTATTGCATTAAAATGACCTGGTATCCTTGCTATACTCACAATTTAATAGTAGTTATGTCCACTTTCTATGCTTTTGTAGTGCTGGGTGTTTAACTACCACCCATCTCTACCAATATTCTACAAAATAACTTCAATATATCTGTTAGCATCATCTCCAAACAGACTCCACAGGTTAATTCTTACTAACTTCCATAGCAAACACAGAATGATTACTGAGAAGATTGCTGTTCTGTTGTCAGTTTCTTCACAGTATCTACCACCCAGCACTAGTTACACATCAGCTTACATCCTGTGACTCAACTAGGCAAATTGGCTAGATGCACTTTCCTTCACAAAGGTGCCTAAAAATATCCACATCAGCTGACAGAGCCGGTGGCTTTCTATTACCACCCAGAATGGCAAGAGGAAACAATAGCAAGCCTCCGGAATCTTCCACAGAAACTTACAGCCTACTCTGGGAAATGATTTTGAACCAGCTTCGATGTAATTTTGCCTCTCAATGCAAAGACCTGATTCTTTTCAGTGCTGCTAAATCATGATTTCAGTTGTATTTACTGAAAGTCTGTATGTTCATCTGCTGCTTGCCTATGGACATCTCCTTTCTAAAGACAGGCACCCATGGCGGATTCTGGTTAGTTTCGTAAGACGAGCCATCCCCACAGTCCCACTCTCTCATGTTTATAGAGTAAGAAATTGACACTTCTCAAGTAATCACCAATTTCTTGGCCTTAACTTCCTACATTTAAAAACCAAATTTAGTTCACAGATTTATATTTGCATATAAATTTGAGCTTGAAAATTTAGAAACAGAACATTTCAAATGATTTTCAGAGAAGGAAACACAAATGAAGTGAAACTTACTATCATTCTAAATCACAAAATGGCAAACAGTTTAAAAGAAATTCCAAGTCAGAGAATGTACACAGGGTTCTGGGAATGTTGAGCACACTGGGTACATGTTTTAAAACTGCTTTCCAAGATACAAAAAAAAAAAAAAAAAAAAAAAAAACCAAGGTGGTAGTTGCCAATATCAAGGCTATTGTGCAACATTGTACAACATGTACACTAAAGACCATTTTCCTTCTCCTTT
This sequence comes from Cricetiscus sungorus, assembly GCA_030556225.1. Lineage (NCBI taxonomy): Eukaryota > Metazoa > Chordata > Mammalia > Rodentia > Cricetidae > Cricetiscus > Cricetiscus sungorus. The sequence continues at coordinate 10,072,357 of JANBXA010000372.1, forward strand.
TCAAGGGTACTGATTTTCATTCTTTTTCGATCAAGTGACACAGAAAAGTTGAGTAATATTAAACAGAATTATTTAAGAATGTGTCTCTAAGTGCAGCTAAAATATATATGAGTTATTGAACTTAGAACTTCAGTATCTTCAGAGCCTCCTGAGGCCTGGGGCCTGTGCACGCATAAGGGGAGCCAGTCCTGGCAGACTGGCCGGTCCAGAGCTAGACAGCATCCTGATCCCTCCTCCACCCACTGCAAGGACCTGACTTCCAATGCACGGCTCAGAACCTCCTGGGGACTGGTGACTGCACACAGAGAGCCCATCTCGGTGGAACAGCCCATCTGGAGTTTGCCTGCATCCTAGTCTCACCTCCACACACAGGAGGGGCTAAGCATGGGCCTGTTTATGGCCTGCCTTCCCTGGCCCTGCTTGGAGCCTCCTAAGGCCTGGAGCCTGCACATGCACAGAGTAATCCGTCCCCGCACACCGGCCCATCCAGAGTCTGTCTGCACCCTAGTTCAGCCACCACCCACTGGAAGAGTAGAGCCATTGGAGTGTTGGACTTGCTTGTACCCACTAGAAGAGAACCTTGGTCCTATACCCACCAGGAAAGGGAGAGACCCCCACCAGTACACAATGGAATAAGGGATGGGGAGACGACAGTATAAGAACTATAATACCACCAGAGTTTAGGCACTCCACACCAGCAAGACCTGAAAATCCCAACACAGATGAAACATATTAAACAACTTTACCACAATGATAGAGACACTCAAAAAGATAATAAAAATGCCTTAAGGAAATGGAAGAAAAAACAAAAACACAAAATATTCAAGAAATGGAGGGAAAGACAAACCAAAAATTATGAAACAATTCAAATAGTGCAAGGCTTGAAAGCTGAAATAGACACAATAAAAAACCACAGTCTGAGGGAATTCTGGAAATAGAAAAACTGGGCAAATGATCAGGAACTACAGATGCAAGCATAATCAACAGAATACAAGAGATGGAAGAGAGAATTTCAGGTGTTGAAGACACACTAGGAGAAATAGATTTATCGAACAAAGAAAATCAAGTCCAACAAATCCCTAACACAAAATATCCAGGAAATATGAGACACTGAGAAAACGCCAAATCTAAGAATAGTAGGTATAGAAGAAGGTAAAGAAACCCAACTCAAAGGTGCAAAAAATATATTTAACAAAATCAGCTCCTTTGAAAATCAGCTCTCTAGCCCTTCTGAAAAACCACCATGCAGCCATTGCATGCCTTTTGTAACATTTACCCACCACATGGGCCCTAGCTCTACATTGCCATTTTGGAAGGTTTCTGTTCTATCACAGCTGCTTATAACAGACCTGCTTGTAATTTTAGCTTTATGGAGAAGCATCTCTAAAACCTAAGCTAGGCTGCGGTTGTTGACCCAAGTTAAATTCATCAGGACTTGGAACCCGCTAGAGCTGAGAGCAAAGGCCTCTTGGTGTCAGAATTCCAGGCGAGACTAAGAAACAGATAATAGACAAATGAGCAAGTCACTAGGTTGGTTTTGCTTGCTTGGGTCCATAAGCTATATCCAAATCAGTCTACAGGTCTTAAATGTCAGCATTTTATTGATTGAGAGTCTGAGATCAGAAGTGAAGCTAAAGGCTTTTCATGTGTTAGTATAGTAGAAATATGATGAGCTGTTTCTCTATAAAGATGTGAAACAAAATTACAAAGAAAATGTTAGATCTTAAAAGTAAGCAAGATTTCATCTTGCATAGTAGTTTTGACACACACACAAAAAATAAGAAATAAATTTTATGTAATTCTATTATTTTTCCATAAGGGAATCAGAAAATTTAATTTGGTTGTTTTTTAAGGATGTGGTAATATTCTAGTAGAATTCCAACTGATAACATATATTCAAATACATCAGATTTCTAGAGATCTTAATGTAACCTTGAAACATATACAACCAATTCATGCTCACAAATACAGGCCTAATATATGTGTCTCTCTGACTTCCAGGACCCTTTGAAATCCCAAAGCTATAGTAAAGCAAAAGAATTTTCATTTTTAGTTTGAAAAACATATAAAAGGTTAAAGCACTTGGCAAAATAGAATCTTCTCAAAATAACACAAAAGAAATCACAAAGAAATTAAAGACACGAAATACACTAGATCATCCACCTGCGACAGAAAGCTGTGTGGGTGGGTAGATCACGGTTCTCCAAAAGGTCAGACCCAGGAAACCTCTATATTTATTTATTTATTTGCCTACTTATTTATTGGTTTATTTCCCCAGTACTAAGATCTGAATCCAAAGACTTTGTGTGTATTGAAAAACTTCCCAATTTGAACAAGAGAACCAAAGTTTTGCCTTTTTTCCTAATTCTGGGAATTGAAACCTCTTAAAACTTTTTGTTTATTGGAAAACTTTCTAATTTGAATATGGAAAATCAAATTTTATTCAGGGTCCAGCGTTCCCTGATATCTGTTCACTGTCTACAAAATTCTGAACTGTTTGTTTTCATGTGTAACTGTCCCAGAAATGGGTCTCTTGGATCACCAAGGCTAGTACTGTAACAACCTGTGGGAAGCAAGAAGGTAATTCATTTCAACACAATTAGTTACCAGTATTGGTTCAAACTTCAGGAGCCTGACCCTGACTAGTTTATTTCAGGCATATTTAAGAACAACACAATTTGGGGGAAAACTTTACTGTTGTTAATTAACTCAATCCCAGGTATACAGTAAAACATGCACCTTGCAGAACAAAGCAAGCTAAATAAAGATCAGATGTGATCATCAAAACTCGGTACAGTACATGTGACACTTTCTATAAAGATGGGTACTTTAGATTGACTGAGAAAAACAAGCTTATGATAAGGGCCTGGAGGAGGGTCTGGTGTGGACTCCAACCACACAGATAGCAAAGGTCACCAGGCTAGGATGCATGTCCACTCTCAGCCTTCTTGTCAGATAATGGGTTATCCATTCCTTCTCTTGATGGAAAACCTTGTGTGCTAACATACCAGGTTCCCCAGGTACTTCTCTGTGAGCACAAGGGCCTCTGTGCATCCTATTAGAAATCTGTGCTGCTGGCTAGTGGTGGCACAGGCCTTTAATCCCAACACCTGGACAGAGGCATGAGGGTCTCTGTGTTCAAAGCCAGCCTGGTCTGTGTTTTAGGGCAGCCAGGGCTATACACACACACATACATAACACACACACACACACACACACACACACACACACACACACACACACACACACAGGAAAGAAGGAAAGAAAAGAAAAGAAAGAAAGAAATTATTTGCCTCTTTGAAATTCTTATGTAACGTTCTTAAACCATTCACAATTACCCTAAACTTTGTCTTCATCCTTGGTCTTGTCTCTCCTAATTTGGGACCACAGTCATCTTTAGAGGGAAAATACCAATACCTCCTGCCTTCCTCTCAACACATTTTTCTATTTTATAATTACCTTCATAAAACATGTCATGCTCTACTCCCATACTGAGTTGTTTCCCCTTGCTACAAATAACAAATGCCTCTAAATATGTAAACTTTAAATGTCTGCCTAATGTTTTAGTATTTTAACTCCTTTAGAAATAACCTAGACACCCCGTCTCAAAACAAGCAAAAAGAAATAAATAACATTAAAAAAAAAAAAAAGAAAAAGCTGTTAGGAACAAATATTCTGTAAGGGAGTCATCACTCTCAGAGAAAGCAAAACAGTGGTTTGTGTATTTTTACATTATGGGAGCCAATCTTAATATGGTTCTTCTGAGTTTATTCTTTTCTATTAACTTAGTTTGTCTTCCAAATGGAAAGTTGGAAGCACTTTCTGCTGTAACTTGTAGTTACTTAAAGAGGGTGCATATTTCATGAATAACATTACAAAGGTCTAATTCTACATTGCTGCAACAAAGTTTGTTTTTGCAAGTATGGGTCCTGCTGGGGCTCTGGCTGTGTGCTTGAGTAGGGCCTATGATGCAAGCTGGAAAACTGGCCAATCAGTTAAACCTGGCTCACTGCAAACTGTTACGTAGCCTATGAGATACAATTGGACTTTATCTTTTTTTTTTTAATGCTTGCATTTTAAGTGATGATGGGTATATACTACATAATACTTTCCCCCCCTTTTGATCCACTGATCTTACTAACTGGCCTTTCCAGATAAGTCTGCCAGACAATCTCTTGATTTTAAGAGTTAGTCTTACTCTTTTGTTGATCTTTTTCTAGTAAAAAAAAAAATAATAAAGCTGGTATTTTTTTTAAGTATAAACATAGGACTTTTTTGGAGGTAAAGGATTTAATGCAGAATATTTAAAAAAAAAACAAAGTCAACCAATTGTCCTTGCAATATATTTTAGAGGTAAAGGAGAAGAAAGCACCAAACTGTTCCCACCTTGAAGGAGTCCATCCTGAGATTATGCCAAATGGAGCATTTCCTAATTCTTTGCTTCCATCGTGAAACACATTGGTCGCCAGTTTGCTCTAGGTGTTTGCTTTGGATTTTGAATGTATGATGGCTCACCTTGATTGTCAGCTTGACGGCATCTAGAAGCAACTAAAACTCAAGCATATGGGTACCTGTGAGGGGTTTTCTTTTTTCTTTTGAATGTTTTAAATTATATCTCTTTTCATAACAATCCCAGTTCCCTCTCTCTCCTGTCCTCCCATTCTCCCCACCAACCCCTCATCTCATCCATACCCACTCCTTAGGGAGGGTAAGGCCACCCATGGGGAATCATCAAAGTCTTGTCACATCATTTGGGGCAGGACCTAGGCCCTCTCCCCTGTATCTAGGCTAAGAGAGTTTCCCTCCAAAGGCAATGGGCTCCAAAAGCCTGTTTATATCCTAGGGATAAATACTGGTTCCACATCCAGCAGTGAATATATTCTACACAAGCCCCCCCAACTGATACCCATGTTCAGGGGCCCTGATTTGGTCTTATACAGGTTCTTCAGCTACCAGACTGGGGTTCATTAGCTCCCCCTTGTTCAGGTTAGCTTTTTCTGTGAGTTTTCTCAGCATGGGCTTGACCCCTTTGCTCATAACTCCTCCCTCTATACAGCTGGATTCCAGGAATTCCACTCAGTGCTTAGCTGTGAATCTCTGCTTCTGTTTCCATCAGCTACTAGATGAAGGCTCATGTTTGTTTTTTTCTGTCTGAGTACCTCACTGAGGATGGTTTCTTCTAGTTCTATCCATTTGCCTGCAAATTTCAAGATGCCATTGTTTTTAATGTTGAGTAATATGCCATTGTGTAAATGTGCCACATTTTCTTTATCCATTCTTCAGTTGAGGGGCATCTATGTTGCTTCCAGGTTCTGGCTATTACAGGTAATGCTGCTATGAACATAGTTAAACAGATATGCTTGTTGTATGAATGTGCATCCTTTGGGTATATGCCTAAGAGTGGAATTGCTGGGTCTTGAGGTGGATTGATTACCATTTTCCAGAGAAACCACCATCCTGATTTCTAAAGTGGCTGCACAAGTTTGCATTCCCACCAGCAATGGAGGAGTGTTTTCCTTTTACCATATCTTAGAATGGCTTGAGCCTAGGAGTTCTGGGCTGTAGTGAGCTATGCCCATTGGTTGACCTTACTAAGTTCAGCATCAATATGGTGATCTCCCTGGAGTGGTTTTTCTTGGTTGGCTCATTTGAAGTAGGAAGAGCTACCCTACATCTGAGTCACACTCTGTGGTGGCAGCCCACCTACAAGGCAGAAGGAAGCCTTTGTGTTTTGTCTATTTGCCCTCACCATCACTGGCAAGTTCATCCATCTGTCCTACAGCTGAGACATTCTTTCAGTGGTATTAGAAACTATTTCCTTGTGATTCCTATGTAGATTGAAGACTGGCTGAGGCATCCAGCCTCTTCAGATAAAGAACTCAGAATCTTGGATTTTTTCATCAGACATTGTTGGACTAGCTGGACCTCAGCCATAAAAGAAAAAAAAATCACTCTTGATATATATATAGATTCATTCTATTAGTTCTGTTCCTCTAAAGAACCCTGGATAATATGGAAGGTATCCAAGAGAGAGCCTGAGTCATGATCTGACTCCCCAGTGAAGCAAGTAGAGCAGCTGTAGGCAGCCAGAATAGAAGACCTACATCCAGAAAGAATAGCAGAATGGGCACAGAGCCAGGAGCAGAGGCAGCACGGATTGCCTGCTTGCTTGTTTGTTGTAACCTGTTTGTTAAGTCATAATTTACATAGCATGAATTCCATCTGTCTTGAGAGTACAATTCAGTGATTTTTGGCAAATTGTCAGTATTACACCAGTTTTGGAACGCTGTCTAATTTTGGAACACTACCCAGAAAACATAAATTGCCCCCATTGGCTTTCACTACAAGTCAACATTGACTGTTAGTTCCAGGGAACCACTAACCTATCTTATTCTCTCCATAGATTTTTCTTTCCTGAGCATTGCATATAAGCAGACTCATCCAGTATGTGGCTTTATGTGCTGACTTCTTTCACTCACCGTGACGCTTTTGAATTCATGTATCTTGTAGCATCTATCAGAACTTGTTTAAAAGGCCACACCTCCTTTGTTTATCCTTTCTTCATTGGTTGGTAGTTAGTTTGAGTTTGCTATTATGTCAGTGGTTGAATAATACTGCACGCGCGCACATACACACACATACACACACACACACACACACACACACACACACACACAGGCTTTAGCATCAGATCTCGTAGACCACATCTTGAGTTTGGCTTCCAGCTTCCATATTACTTTAGTCTTGCCGTGGTTGTTCTCCGTGCCGCATTTCCTCATTTATTGAAGGGAGAAGAACAAACTTAGAATTGTTCTGTATGGATAAGTGGAATTACATATGAGAATACACTCAGAAGAGTCTCTGTCTCTTCTTGTTTGATTTTTGGTGTTAAGAATGCTTGTCTAAAGACCTGAACAAGACAACACCAACAGACATGCTTAAATGGAAAGTATCTCATGGGGCCTCAACTCCAGGCAAAAACAAAAACAAAACTACAGGCAAATAAGGAAGGCTGAATGTGAAGAAATCATCTTCCTCAGAGATGCGCCCCCTAATTGGTTATTCAGTACCAAGTGGTCAGGTCTGAAATCATGCACATATGTATAACATATACACACAGATAACATTGTACAGACCAAGCAGGTTGACTTTACATACTTAGGAACATCAGCAATTAAAGAAAAAGAAACCATTAATTTGAGAGAGCAAGGAGGGTTGTCTGGGAGGGGTTGGAGGGAAAGGAAGAAATGATGAAATTATATTTTAATTTAAAAATAAAAACATATTAAAATAAAAGTGTTGCTGTTTAGTAAAGGAAATAAAATCCTACAAAGATTCCTCAGAGTTGAAGGTCAGGTGTAGGCCTGGGAGAGCAGGAAAGTCCTGTAGTGACCCTCCCTCCAGGGAGTGCTTAGCCCAGGACTGATATCTCAAAAGGAGTACAGAGCACAGAGCGGGCTCCTGGAAACCAGATTTAGGAGCACAAAGTTCCATTTGCTTCTTGGAAGCCCTGAAGGCCAGAAATGACCCTAGAGTTGTCTTCCTAGGACTCTATCTGGCTATATGCAGGACAGATTTTAGAGTTGCAAGCCACTTCCCAGAGCACTGCAGGCTTTAATTATTTACCCTTTTATCAAGACACCCTCCTCTCTTGGGTTGGTTTTAGAAACATCTACTCTGCCTATCTCCTTTGGCAGTCCTGCCCTGACTAACCCAAGCTTCCACATCAGAAAGCTTTTAGAACAGCAAGAAACTGCTCTACACTCAATCATAGGTGAAAGAGTGCATGTTACTATGCTACCCAATATGTTCCAAGTATGTGTGAACAAGGAACCATGTGAGATTCAATTTCTTATAGAATTCTGCTTGTTTGAAGTACATAGCATGCATCTTATGGGGAAATAGTGAATGCTTTGGTTATTAATTTGTTTTCACATTAATATAGCATCATTTGAAATGCTCTGGTGTATCTGATCTGCTAGAATGCTAGTTGTAATTCCTGACTGTAGTCATATACCCATTTCCTTTATCATTTCTCCCTTTGTACATCTTCAGATTAATATATATATATATATATATATATATATATACACAGATACATACATACACACATGTACATACATACATACATACATACATACATACATACATAGCCGGGAACCTACATCTATGAAATCTCAACAGCCTAGATGCATAAACAAGACCTGAACAATTCTAACACCAGTTGATATCCTAAGGTAGAGAGGAGAAATCCCATCCCTAGATGAATAACTACAAGCAATTGACCACTGCTAAGAGATGGAGAACTAGGACCCATGGATAGGGCCCCTGATTGGAATCCAATACCGAATGGTCAGCCCAAGAAACATACATTCAGGTAACACTGAATGGGCTCATCAGGTTGTATTTATATGTATGCATAACAACAGTGATTGCAGAAGAGAAAGCTGTGAGTTTGGTAGGGATCTGGGGAAGGGGCAGAGGGAAGGAGAAAATGAAGTAATGCTATTTTAACTAATTTTTAAAAGCAACAATAAAAAAGGTTTTTAATACAGATTTAAACTTGAGTATGCCTGCAAAAGAAAACTTTGGCAATATGATAGGCATTTTGCAATAATTCTCTCTTTTTGTTATTCATTGATACACCCTTTGTCCTTTGTATTTGAAAGGAAATGTATGACAATACAGAAATGTATGTGTATATATTTAAAAATTATATGTTATACATATATACGATTATATAACAAATCCTGTAGCTTTACATTATTAACAAGTTTCAGATGATACTAGGAAGGGCCCTGCCACCCTCAGCTCCCTTCTGCATTAATTCTTTCTTCACTGCTGAATGATTTGGAGCAGGTACATTTACGCTGTTACTAACAGCCCTTTCCCCTGTGTTGGGAGGTGTTATATTCTGCCTGTTGTCCTGCTCTGTGTTACTGCCAGCATCTTGAAAAGATCTGGACCCTGGAAGCTCATAGCCCATTGGAACCTTCTGAGTTTCATATCCAGTTGTTCCTCTTCAGCCTTGTTACCTAGTCCCTTTCCTAGCTCACCTACAGAGGCGAGGGGACACAGTGAGGTGCTATCTCCACCGTGACAAGATTTCCTAGATGGAAAGACTGGTCTAGTTCTTAGAGACATTATGGCAGGATGAGCTTAAAATACAAATCACTTTTTTGATATAAACTAGAAGTGCAGACATAAGATGTGAATAGATGAACCTAGATTTAGAGCCAAAAAAATCTGTCGAGACCTTTGTAAACTTGTCAGTCCCCTAAAGGAGGGACTACAAACATGAGATATTCTTGCCATTTAATAGGTCTTTAAGGAATGTCCACCTGGTCAATTGTAAAATTACAGGTAAAATTTCTTTGATTTAATCTTCTCAAGTTTGTTGCATAATCATTGTTCTGGAATCCGAGTAGTATTTATTAGAAGACAAGAGTGAGTTTTTTCCCACGAAAAATCTTTGCATTACCAACTCATGCTCATCTGTTCGTCTCAGAAGCGCATTCTTGGGTAGATCACCACTGGCCATGGAAACTCACTGTCTCACTGGATTCTATTCTGAGCAATCCTGGAGCTATTTGTAAAATGTATGGATACAATATAGTCACAATTGCAAGGGGTTTTACTGAATAGTAAGTGACTTTAAAACCTACAAATAGATCTGGATACATAAAGTCAATAAAAAGGCAATGGAGTCTCTCATTCATGTGACCTACCAGTCAGCCACATGAGAAGAATGCAGACTTCCTCTGTCACCCATGTCTTCTTCACAGGTGATGTGCCACATCCCCGGGTGAGGAACCATATTCTGATGAGGTAGTGTTATGTCGCCATTGGCACTGAGGTATAGTTAGTCATAAAAAGTGAGTTAGAAATTATTTATTGGATGCATTCCACATGCCATCTCCTAAAAACAGTGAGCATGACAAGGTATTCTCTAGTGTGTGCCATGTGTCACATGTATGTCCCTCTTCTTCTAATAATTGCCTCATTTTCTCCTCATTCCAGCCCATAGAAGTAGTTGTTACTGTCTTCATTTTCAGGTCAGCAGGTACATTTGCAATGCCACTGATTCCAGACTGTGAGAATTATGGAAACTGTGCCCCATCCATGTGTCTGAACACAGCTGCCCAAGAGCTAGTCCTAGCCAGAAGATTTATGATTCAAGATTCTCGCTCGGAGCTGAAAGATCCAGTTAGTCATCAGACACTTAAAGGATCTATTAGTGTTAAGCCCGCATCATATGGGGACAAGAGCCTTGGTAGGTAGAAATCAGAAGGAAGTCCAGAAAGATTACGAAAAGTCAGCTTGGATAAAGGAGAAGACATGGTTGGGGCTTAGAGAAGAAAGAAAAATAGGCATCAGCATGTTCATTAAATAGAGTGAAATTTGTGTGGTCACACCAAAGGAGCAATCACAGGCTAGTGCTAATCTTAACTCCCTCCTTTCTGATTGCACACCCTTGTCAAACCGCTTTGTGCTTTCCCTGTGCACTGGAGTGTGTGCTAATTCTGCAGAATTTGAGAGAAGCCTCTGGAGGAAATGCTGGGTTTGTGCCCTTGTTTTTGTCACTAACCAACTCTGTGGCTGGTGCCAAAGGCTCTGTTGCCAACAGAGGGTCCCACTAGAGAGTTAATAATGGGGTCTGTCAAAGTGTCTGTGTCCTATCAAAGTGTAGGATTCAAGTTGTGGTTCTGCCAGCTACACTAGTACCCTTCTCTTCTCCAGATGCAGAATGAAATGTCTGTCCTCCATCCTGCTTCCTTGTCTCTGGGAGTTCTTGCTTTCCTAAAACCAATAAATAAGAAATCTAACTTCTGCTAGTTTAGCACTATATAAGTAAAGGCACAGATAATTTTTGGCTCAACCATTTTGTTAAAATTTTATAAAAATATTATTAGTTGCCAATCTCTTTTTATCAAAACAGTATTGTGTGTAACAATGAATTTAATGTTTCACATCTTTATTCCTTGTTTTTACTAATACAATCTCAGAATTCATCCCTTGGTTATTGTTAAATATTTTATATTATCCCTTAAGAACAATAGCTTTAATTGGATGCTGAAATTTAGGAAATTGTGTATATTTCTAAGTTTACACAGCCTATTTTTTCTAAAATTATATTCTTTGAGTTCTTAATTTGTATTGTATATTTCGGTGGGTTGAAATTGACCTGAGTTACTTTTTAAATTTCAGTAATGTATTTTATTTAGCTACAGATTTATAAAAATTTTGCATTTGTAAATATACAATAACTATTGTAAATGAGATTTTTATTTTGCATGTGTGTTTATTTTACACACAAATAGCACACTTACCATTTAATGAAAGCTGCAGAATAGCACAGTTTCACAACCTTTGATTAAGAGATTACTTCTTAAATTCCTTTGACTGGGCCGTGGTGATGCATGCCTTTAATCTCCCACTCGGGAGGCAGAGGCAGAGGCAGGCAGATCTTTGTGAGTTCAAGTCCAACTTTGTCTACATAGAGAGTTCCAGGACAGGCTCCAAAGCTCTAGAGAAAGCCTGAAATCCTGTCTTGAAAAAATAACAACAACGAAAAGCCCCTGGGCTGGCTGTGGCCTTCTTCAATGAGGGGTTCCCATTTTCGGCGTTTGCTGGTATAAAGGAGAAATTAGAGACCATGGGGACACTTGTGCTCCTGATAGTGACTTGTTTTTATTTGATTTGTTTGTGTGTTGATATTTTTTTTCTTGCCTGAATACAGAAGGCTTCTTTATTTCATTTTTACATTAAGATTCAAATTTTTTTTTTCTAAATGTGGCTTTGAATTGGTCTTGTTTAGAACATAATTTGGTTCTTTTTTTTTTTTTGAAGTTCTTTATTTTCGAATGTGTCATTGGTGATTATTTCTATGTCAGTTTTCACTGTAGTTTCTAAGAAATCATTATAATTAGGTTATCTTTTTCTGGCCCCAAGATCTATAGCCCTTTTTTTTTCTCTGTTGATCTCTTGGGATTGTTCACCATCTGTTTCAGTGATTGAATTTCTTCTGTGGATATCTTTTTTTAATTAATTAATTTTTATATTTAACTTTTTTATACAATCTATTTTGATCATGTTCTTTCCCTTCCCTTGGCTCCTCCCAGGTCCTCCCCACCTCCCCACCTACACAACTTCATGTTCTTTCTCTCTATCTTCATCCCAATGTAGGTAGTAATTCTAGGCTTTACTTTTCCAAGTCTGTACAACTATTCTTTGGTTTTCTTCATCTATAATCTCAGTTTTACACCAACAGTTTTAAAAAATTGATTTATGATTTCCTGCTTCTCTATCCACTTAAGAAAAAAGCATGTATGTATTGTGTATGCGTGTGTGTGTGTGTGTGTGTGTGTGTGTGTGTGTGTGTGTGTGTGTGTGTGTGCAGAAGCCTGTGAGAGCTCATATTTAGGGGGCAGAAGACAAACTCAGGAACGAAGTGTCTTTGAAACAGCGTTTCTCCTTTGCTTGGAGCTGACCAATCATACTAGACTATCAAGACTTTCAACTTTGTTGAGGTTTATTTGATTGTTTTTGCTTTCCCAGCACTGGAATTATAAACAGGGAACACCTTACCCAAAGTTTTTCATGGGTTCTGGGCTTAAACACAGGTCCTTGTGATTTTAGGCTAGCACTTTACTGAGGTGTCACCTTAAGCCCTCTACAACGTTTTTTAAAATCTAATTTTATTCTCTTACTGTTGTAAGAAGCCTTCCCTGCTCCTAGCAGGAGACTAAATGCCATGTCTTCCTGTTTGTGATTATATGCAGCTTTCCTTATCTCTTCCTAGAGAAATTTTAGTGAAAGTCTGGGGGGACATTAAACAAGCTCCCAGCCATCATTTAAAACTGTAACTTATATGAAACTCTGTAAATAAAGTATTTTTTCCTGTTGCAGAATGTTTGCAAGTTTTGCTTCCTGCATATATTTTGTGGAAATAAAATCTCTGCCTTGTAAATATTCATTGCAACTTGTTATTCAAATAAGGTAGACATCAGTGTCCCTGTACTAGAACCAGTGTCTTATGAAAACTGGGTCATGTTAGTGATAGAATAAAATGCAGACATATAAATGATGGTAAGAATTCCAATGACTTCTATAAAATTTTTATTATACATAAAAGCTGTTTGATCATTGCCTACTAACAATAGTCAGAATTGAAACAGCTGTTATAAATCATTTACTAGAGCTATTGCAAATTCAGTTGTCTCCAGAGACCAGAAAAGCAAAGCAAATTCTTGAAGTACACTGGTTCTGTGTAATATGGAGAGAAAGGAACTGAAATAAAGGTTACTCTAAAGATGACTAAATCTTTGAATTACCATTATGGAATAAACTCATCCTCCCTGAGATAGAACTGAGATCAAGGGATAGTAACAGATTTGCCTAAAATTAAAAGGTTTTCTTTTATTATCCATCAGAGCTAAATAATCTGCAGGGCCCATTGGAAATAAAACGGGGGACTGGAATTACTTGGAATTCAGTATGGTGACTGGAAAGCATCCTATTGGCCTGAACCCCGTGTAACTGAACATGGCCCATGTCAGCCCTGGTTTTAGGTTCTGATCTAGAATTTGTACACAAGATGGATGGAAACACACATTCACTTACAGCCACCAAGAAAGCCGGTGGTGGACGTGAGTGAAGCCCATGGTTGCTGCTCACTCTGTGTAAGTGAGCCATTACAGGAGGGCTTTCACGTGAGGGTGGAGTCAGCACTTTTCAGTTTTGTTGGGAGTCTTATTGAATCACTCCTAATTCTGTCAGGTTTTGTTGTTCCTTCTTAAATTCGGACTTTTATGAGTTATTTGTGGAAGACTTTCAACTCTGAAGTTCAGAGTCCTTCTCTCAATCAGTTCTGCCTTAGATTTTAGAATGCTGAAGAGTGGACCGGCCCAGAAGTGACTCTGTAAAAGTCTGAGGGATGCTTGTGTATGCTGAGTCAAAGCCCTTGGATAGAGGTTTCCTACTGCCAACACTTTCTCTACTGAGTGCAATTCTCATTTCCTTCAGATAATTTTATGTATCATTTTATTCATCTAAAACCTGTCACTTAAGAATTTTAGATTCTTTGCAAGCAGTTTGTCTTCTGATGGTATAAAGTCTATTCTCTGATATTCGTCTTCAGTCTATAAATCCGAGGTTCCACCAACCTAGTGACCTTCTGTGTACAGTTGAATGGATCCTGGCCATTCACAATATTCATGTTCAGAAAGTATGTGGAAGGTTCAGGGTAAAGGTGCTTACTGCACAAACTTAGTTGGCTGAGTTTCATCACTGGAACCATACACACAACACAACACACACACACACACACACACACACACACACACACACACACGCACGCACGCACGCACGCACGCACGCACACACACACTGTGAAGCTCATGACCACAGATACAAGCACGTACACACTTGTGCCCATGTGGGCAGGTGCCTACACCTGCACATATACACTTTTAAGTAAGTTTTCATGGCATACAAGAAATAAATTTGGTTATGAGCACTAGGACAAGATGCTTTCTGTAAATAAAAATTAAATATTTTCATTTGATGAGCCTCATCCCTCCACATGTGTTCGGTCAGAGAAAATCGACAAGTTGGGAAAGAAGAAAGTCAGATGGGCACATTTGCTAACTTGGAGAAAGAAAAGTTGTGAATAGTGATTAATATTTATTTCCTTAAAGTCAGACACAGGAATGTTTATGTTTGACAATTTTGACCAAGTTCATCCCTTGATTAAAGGAACAGAAAACTTAATTAACCTTTTCCTCACATATTTCAAATATACTGTGAAATGTATAAAACTGACTGTTTAATTTCTTTAATCTTCTACAGGTGGCGATTTTCCTTTTACCTCTACGTATTTAGCTATGGAGTCCGGTTCTTAAAGCAGGTAGGCACTGTCAAATTACTTCATAAAATTCTTAGTGTCTATAGGCTTATGTCTAATTTTTAATATGTAACAATACTTTAAATAAGTAACAGCCTTCCTAAGAATTCCTTGTACATTTAAATTTGATTTATAAAAACACATAAAATACACTGATGTGTATCTCTAAAATGTTTAGAAAAAGCAAGCAGTTTGTTTCTGCATTGAGGATGTAAAGTCTTACTGTACTCTGTGGTTTTTTTTTGTTTTTTTTTTTTTTTTTTTCATCAGAACTTGTCATGTCTAGTTGAGCTGTAAATAAAGTTAGCATGTCAGCACTGCATGTCACATGACCGGAAACTCCAGCTACTGCAGTGGGTGTTATCACTGTGATCCCCACCAGTGGAGATTGCTGTTTTCAAGTCTTGCACATTCCACTTTTTCAATGCCTGGCTTGCTGACTGCTACTTGAACTAGGCACCATTAATGTATGAAGGTCCTCCTTTATCAGATATAGTCTCCTTCTGCCATCCGCATTGGTGTTACTGATAAACCAGAGTGTGTTGTGATGTGTTATTTATGATTTATTAAAACTTTCCGAGGATTCAGAAAGTAAAGCCAGCCTCAAGCTATAGAGATCAGGCGGTGGTAATACACACTTTTAATCCCAGCAGCCATAGAAGCCAGGCACACCTCTAGTCCCAGGACTCAGGATTAAGAGGTAGATGGATCTCTGAGTTCAAGACCACCCTGGGCTACTGGAGAGTGACTAAGAGCTCACACCTTTAATCCCAGGATTTGAGAGGTAGAGAAGGTAGAAGCATTCAGTCTGAGTATTAGTCTCTAGCCACACTGAGGAGAGTGGAGCAGTCTGAGTGAATCTGAGGAGCAGTGGAGTCAGGAGCAGACTGAGGATCGCTCCTTTGGTCTGAGCTGAGGTCATGGCTGGCTGTTTTGCTTTTCTGATCTTCAGCTTAAAGCTAGAACTCCAGTATCAGTCTCTGGGTCTTTTATTTATCGTGCTGTATCAAAGTGGTTAAATTCAAGACTCATGGAGATTTATCTTCTCATATTCTTGCTGTATTAACAATGGTAACTTGGTATAAAATGGAAAGTTGCATTTAAAAGTACCTTGTACTGTTACCCTCCAAAGTAGTATCAGTGGTTTACTATTATTATTATTATTATTATAACAAAATATCTCTAAAATAGGATATAGGTCAAGTAGCATAAGCTAATAGCAAATCTTATAAACACTGATGTGAGATTTTCATATAGGTTTTGTTTTTTTAAAGTTGAATCATCAGCTACTCTCTGCCTGTAGAAGTGGTTGTATGTTACAGCAGTAAAGAGTGGTCACTTTCCACTGTTAAAACTCCTTGAAACACTTTTCACTGCTTGCCACTTCCTTAGGTATCTGTGCTAGCTTTCTGTTTTCTCCTAGTAGGAGTGTATGGTCCAGGGCCATTTGAGTAAATTTAAATGGATGAGCTTCACACTCTCAATGGAGATGTTTGCAACTGGAGTAAACAGACATGGCAGACAATACTTAGTTTGAACCCTTAAATTTGTGTTTTCAGACTTAGGAAAATTGAATGAACATAAGGCTTTTTGTGCTTACCTGGAGAAGATACCTGTAGATTGAATGTGAGCTGATGTGGCAGATTTGCCCTTCATGGAATGTGAAATTACTAACAGTAATACGGTTTGGGGGTCCACACTGGCTTCTGCTTGTAAGAGGTTTTGGGGGAATAAAGGGAAGACGGTGGGAGTTGGGACCTGTCCCTTTCCTTTCCTTTCCTTGGATAGTTCCATTGTCCCTGGCATGGTACGTGTGGCAATTTGACATCAGAACAGGAATGGCTTTGACATAGATCTAGTTCATTCTAGTTTATTCTGCCCCTACACAAACTGAATGGCATGAAAATACCTTTTGTCCAGGCTGAACGGATCAAGAGTGGAAGGCCAGCGGACTGCGCAGGGCATAAAGAAGCTTGTCACTAATGTGTTTGCTTGGAAATTTTTTCTCCCTTAAACTTCACCAGTTTTATACTAGTTTCCTTTTAGGACATAACAAATGCTTTAGAAAGAGTAAAAGACCTACACATGTTCTGGTTGAATAAACTTGTACTGAGGATCTCTCTCTAGTGCTGTCTGAACAGCATTTATTTGGATGAACTGCTTGGCTTAGCCTCAATCACCTAAAACAGAGTGGTGTGTATTGAATCCATGTTGTCAAAGCACTTGTGACGATTTTGCAACCATCTTGTCAACCCTGTTTCATGGTTAAGCGAGTAGAAATTCAGTTATCATTCTGGAGGTTACACTGATGTTTACTAATGGTGGACCTCAACTTAAGTACCCACGACTATGTCATGCTCTTGGCCTTCTCACATACCCAGGCTGTACAGTTTCCACGTGACTTCTTTGGTCAAGAACTTGACCAAATTAAGTCCTTACTCCAGTTTAAGTAACTTAAAAAGTTACATATTTTAAATAGTTTTATGAACTTGGAAAAGACAGTGTTATTTACTTGTCTCAAACCAAGAGAGAAAAAATGTGGATGCAGCCTCAAAATTAAAATGAAAATTTCAAAACATTTTAAATATTTTAATATGGAGTCAAATACATTTTACCAAATTTTTGCAAATACTGTAGTAGGAATATTCTCATAATAACTAAGTAATGATCTCATTTTTATTCTAGTATCAAAAGTGTAGGTTATTTCCTGGCTTGTAGGAAAATGCTTGGCAATCTACAATGTCCAGTTTCTCTCCATCCTTACTTAGGTAAGACAAGTCAGCTATAGTTCATCTTCTAGGGCCACTGAGTGTTCTCTCTGTCCTAAAAGACAAGACAGGACTATGTGGCATTTATCGTACAGACAGCTAAATAAACTATTAGGTTATTTCTAGGATGAGAAATGCTTAAATTAAGTTTGAAGTAAGCCCAGGTCGATATTTCTTGTTCTGTCAGTGCTATCCATGGGTATCTCTCTGCCCACACATGTGACTGAGAGGGACAAATAAATGCTTTTGTAGAAGGAGGTGTTCTGAAGTCCTGCAGCCAACTCACACAAATTGACAAGCTTTCTGGGGCCCTTAAATAAACCAAACCATTGTTCTGAATGGGTAGACATTTGTTGTGAGCCTAGCCTTTAATAGTTGAGCCATCTCCCCAGCCCGGGTATACATTTGTAATCCCATCACTGAGGAGGCAGCAGCAGGAAGATGGAGAGCTAAGGGCCAGTCTTGTTTTTTGTTTGTTTGGTTTGGATTTGGTCACTTTTAGATGGGAATTTCTGTTTAGCAGAGTATTAAAAGATCATGAAGGGGAAGAGACAGTTGACCCCAACATGTGGGAACTCATGGACTCTACACCAACAACTGGGGAACCTGCATGGAACTGAACCAGGTTCTCTGCATGTGGGCGGCAGTTTTGTAACCTGGCCTGTTTGTGGGATCCCTGGAAGTGGAACCAGGATCTATCCCTAGTGCATGAGCTGGCTTTTTAAAGCCAATTCCCTATGGTGAGATGCCTTGTTCTGCCTTGATGGAGCAAGTAGGGGGAGGGTGTTTGGTTCTACCTCAACTGGATGTGCCAGGCTTTGTTGACTCCCCATGGGAGGCCTTACCTTTCCTGAGGAGTGGATGAGGGTGGGTTGGGGGTAGAAGGGGAGAGAGGAGGAAAGATGATTGGTACATAAATTAAATAAAAAATAAAATAAAATATAAAAAGTTGAATTCTTCATTTTTCTTAGAATCTACATGTTAGGTTCTAGTTTGTAGCTTTTGACCATTTGGTATGTTTTTGTATCATGATCCATTTTGTAATCAAGCATGCATGTAACTAAAAGAAAAACTTGAACATATAATTTTATCTAATGTCTGTATCAAAGCCTGGTAAAAGACAGAACCCACAAGAAGCATGTTAAGAGTTACTTTAATATTCAAAACAACAACAACAAAATGATTGCTCATGGGGAACCACCGTGCAATGAGAGACCTGCAGCCTGAATGCCTGTCAGCTGACTGTTCCTTTTTGAGATGGTCTGCTGGGGCTGGAGAGATGGCTCAGCAGTTAAGACATGGTCTGCCTTTGAACCAAGCAGTGTACTTAGTGATGTTAATTAGCTTATATACCAGTATAAGCACCTTTGCCATGGTGAATCAGTAGCAAACATCTCAGGGACTGGCCCTTTCCTTAGTGCTCCCCTGAAGGTAGTGATGGCAAGAAAACACTAACACTCAGGATAAGGGATTTCAGAAAGAAACTGAAAAGCACAAGAAGCCAAGTATACTTTCTGAAGAAGGGATATGCTGGCTAGCCAGTGTCCCTGAGAGGAAAGCTGGCCCTGTTGTTGCCACGGGGTAAAGGTAAGTCACTGGCAAGATAAAAACTGGAAAACAAAACAGAATAGATGAAACACTGTCCTTCCCCTGCAGCTTCCCAGCCCCATAGTGTTTCTGAGATATCAGACTTGGCAAGACACTGGTACTGTGGAGCCAGCAGGAGTGTGATTTGCAGGATCCAGCCCTGAGCTGAGAACAGTATCTGGATAACTAGTCTAACCTCCCCATGTTGCCACTTTCTGTGATGAGCTCCAGTAATACACTGAATTTTGTTATTATTTTTTTAAAAAATACACTGTTGTAGGGGCTGGGGAGATGTTTCAGTTAATAAAATGTTTGCCACGTAGGTATGAGGACCTGAGTTTGCATCTTCTATGCCCATATGAAAATCCAAACATGCATGATGGGGTACCCTTGCTATCCCAGCATTACAGAGGCAGAGCCGGTAGGATACATGGAGCTTCCTGGTCAGCTAACATTGACAAACCAGAACGTTCCATGTTCAGTGGGAGACCTTGTCTCAAAACATAAAATGGAGAAGGATGGGAGAAGACACCTGACACTGACCACTGGCCTCCACATGAATACGGACGCATGTGCCAAAGCACCTGCACACACTCATGAACATGAACACAAGCACACACCACACACCAAAATACCCGCTGGCTGCCCTCTATTATACCAACTTTATGACTAACCAATGAAACTTGAGGTTGGAAAGTACTCTTCCAGAGTCTTCTCATTGTCCGTGCTCTTGGATTTCTTGGTCTGACTTGAGCCCTGACCCTGCATTTCATGGTACATATGGCCTTAGTATATTCTGCTGGTCAAGTATTTCCAATTATTCTCTTTTGCTTATTTGTCAACTTGGAATGCTTCCAAAAGAGAATTGTCATCTGTTTGTCTATTTGAAAGTGAAAATAAAATTTGATCAGTTGTTAGACTGAGTATCCAAGACGTACGTGTCTGTGTGTGTGTGTGTGTGTGTGTGTGTGTGTGTGTGTGTGTGTGTGTGTGTGTGGCTTTTTAAACAGTGGAATTGCTTGGACACAGTCACTTATTTAAGGAAACCTGAATTTTATTTTTACCCTTGAAATTGCCCGTCATATACTTGTGTCAGAAGTGTACTTGACAGTTTGGGGAGATGTCTTGGTAGTTGAAGTGCTTGCCTTGCAAGTGTGAGGACCTGAGGAAAGCCAAGCACAGGACCAGACATAAAGCCAGTACAGCATTTCTTACTCCCAGTGCTTCTGCAGTACAATGGCAGGCAGAGACAGGAGAATCCCTAGGAGCTCACAGGCCAGCTACATGACACAAGCACATCGAGCACAAAGAGACCCTGAATCAAGCAATTGGGAAAGCGAGAACCTGAGGTTGTTCTCTGAGTACACACACATGCCATGGCATGTGCCTGCTCTCACACAGATGAGTGTATAAACACAGCACACACACACACACACACACACACACACACACACACAAACACACACACACACACACACACAGAAAGGGGGGGGAGGTTTAATGTGCACTTGACTTAGATAACTAGCATTAGGAGAAGGAACCTTAAAGATCAAAAGATCAAGTGTCCTAAATTTATTTGGGGAAATCTTATTTGGGGAAAGAAAAACCAGTTTCAGAAAAGTAAATTGGCTTGCCCAATGCAGAACTGGAAGTGTTTTTAAGTTCTTTGAGTTCAAGAAAAGTTAGAAAGCAACTTTCAAACACTAGCAGTTCAAGTAATTACTGATTTTTAATAGTTGACCTAGTTGATGAATAATTCAAAGACGTATCAGTATGGGACACATAGGTGGGTAGAGTTCAAGGTTAAATTGGTAGTCTCTGCTTGGTCAATTAGGAAGAACTTGGCCTACATCCAGGTGCAGTTACACTTTGCTCTGTGGAACCTCTTTTTTAGGGGCTCTCATTTTTCCTGGAAAATGGGAAAATAATACTTTCTCTGAGATCCCTGATTAGAGTTATGTATGAAGCTTTGGAAGGTTCTTGTGGGCCTATTCAGCCTTTTGACATTACAACACACTGCTATGTGCAAACTTCTTGCTCCAGAACCATGGTATCAAGTGATGAGAAAAAATAATAACCCTCAGCATATACACACTCAAAACCCCCACAGTGTGCTAAGTAACTCAGTGATTTTGTTAGGTCTCATTCATAGCTCTCCTTGATTACATGGACCACGGGCCCCACACACCTGCATACACTTAATTATTGCTGATTGACAGTTGGGTTCTGCAGAGAATTACGAATTCTGAGTCTACTGAAACCTCTACATAGGAGAATTGATATATGTACTGCTGGGCCCCCTAGTCAGTGACACCTTGCTGTAACCCTGCCTGATATACTTTCTGGTACAAAAGTTCGGGTCACACTTCAGAGCCGCTTCCGGAGTGTTCCCTCTCCCCTTGCGCCCCAGCACTCTCTCACAGACCCCTTTATCCAGCTTGTTTCGTCTATTTGTCTCAGTCTACTTTCCGGCTAAAGCAGCTGCAGCTAGCATTCCCAACAAGGAGAGCCTTTTGAGGAGTGAGAACCTCAGGGGAGTGTGGCACAGAGAAGGTGCTGAAGTCACACTGTCCCCAAAGTACTATCGCTCTCCAATAACTACTTCTCCCTCCAGTCAGCTGTGTGGCTTTAAGCAAGTCCCCCAATCTCCCTGGCATTTCATTGATCTGACTCTGAACTCAGTCATGTGGTCTAAAGCACACCACCAGCTTGTATCTGATAATTCCGTGGAGAATCGGAAATTGGAACAATTATGAGAAATTGATATAGTCTGCTCGATAAGCAACATGGAGATACAGAATACTTAAAAATATGCTCATAATTTACGACCTAGAAGCTCACTTCCTATAAATTCATGCTGAAGGAAGAATTACAAGAGTTAAAAAGTCTCAAGTACAAATATGTAAAATTATTAATCACAATTGAAAACATTAAGTGTCTATACGCATATAATAAAAACCACAAACCATTTAAAATGTTCTGAATATTTGATATCAACAGAAGTATTTCACTACATTATTATCAAGTGAATAGGATGACACGCAGTTCTTTGAAAATGAATCCAGCTACTGCAGTCTTTATATTTTGTATCATCTCAAATGTGTAGAGACTGCATGTAGAAATTCTCCTTATGAAACAATTATGCATCACACTTTCTCTCCTATAGCATATATATATTTACTTTCTATGATATGACTAGCAAATCATTAATATACTATTTGCAGTTTGCAGCTGGTTAGAGAAACAATATTTTGGACATTTGGAGAATCTGTTTGGGGTGAGGTTGCCCATTGCTTCAGTTTTCCAAATGGCACAGGTGTCCCCTGAGGTGATGGCTCATAGTGACTCAGTTACAGTAATACTTGCCCTTTGGTTTAGTGAATTATCCTCTAAAGAACATGGGAAAGCACCCCCCATGCTCACACATGCACATACACATGCATGCACGCACGCACACATACACACACAAACACTCACACACACACACACACACACACACACACACAGAGAGAGAGAGAGAGAATGACATCCATGTACTGCTTGATCCCCAAAATACAAATGGTCACTCTGACCATACAATGTGATGGACACTTTTCTGTAATTGTTTCAATCATGTCTGACTCTGCTAAGTCTTTTCCTAGCTCACTCAATGTCCTACCAACTTGTAGAAACTCCAGGACTGAAGGGGGTTTCAGAGGTTACCAAAATAACACTCATTGAAATCTATTCATTATGAGTCCCCTGAAGGCATGGACTCCTTGTGAGTCTAGAGCAGAGCTTGATTGTGAAAATATTACTCCTCATTTGTATGCTATGACGGAGTTGTCTTTGCAGACTTGAGCTGGCTACAGGCAGCACTTGACGACTGGATTGCATTAGTAATCATGTCCCGTTTCCATGGGGACTAGAAAAGTAGTAGTGCGCAGGAGGGTTCGGGTAATTAGAGATGAAGTATCGATCTGTGAATCAGAGCCCGCACCTGCATTAGTGAGTCATCAGCAGGGACCTCTCTGCCACACAGGCAAATCACAGGCTGTGTTCCACACAAAGCTTTTTTTAAATTCAAGTATGGTTTACTAAAATTTGAGAGCTAATAGCTTTCACATACAATAATCATCATGAAACATTTTCAACAACGATAATAAAACCACCAGATTTTTTTCTTCTTAAAAAGTCATCTTTCTGGGAGAAATAAAATGGCTGCTTGTGACAACATGCTAGTTTTCATGGTCTTGTCTGGGAATGAAAGGTGCTTAGGACAAAGCATTGGGATGGGTCAGAGCATCTGACATTCCTGGCCAACCAACCTGTGCTGCCATGAAAGACCTGTGCATTATTCCAGATCATCAGGCCCTGGGTCTACTACTGTCCCCATAAGAGTGGGACAAATGGCTGCTTATGCTTTGTTTTTTTGTTTTTGTTTTTGTTTTTTTTTAACTTCCCTCTTCATTAACACAAAAAGAATATGCATGCCTGACTGGGACTTACATTGCTGTTGTTACCTTCACTAGCTTGCCTATTCTAAGACTATTCCAAGTCCAACATAAGCTTATTCCTTATGTTGAAGGAATTTAGATATCCATAAGTGGAGAACAAAAGTTAACAAAGTTAATCAAAACGGTAGTTGTACTGGAAAGACAGAGGGAGGCATTGAAGAACTTGCTTAGAGTGAGTTTGGCAATGGATTTTGTTGTTGCTTTTGATTCTGGAGATCAAGCTCAGGACCTCTCACCTGTACCCAAAGCCTGGAAATTCTTATGGCTGTGGTGGCTTTGTGTATTTGTAAACATATGTAGATGGGCATCCAACTTCTCAGCCCTTAGTTCATGTAGTTTGCTTATCTAAGTCATGCTTCAATAAAATTAAACATCTGATAATTTCCTAGCCGCCATATAAAGTAGACCTTGGAAGTTGCTACATAGAAATGTAGCCACAGGTTGTGCTTATGGCTGTCTTGTTTATGCCTAAGCATTACACCAATGCATACCACATCCCAGCCTCCCCAGGGTTCAGAAAACATTGGGGAAGACCACAGAAAGATTTCAGGAGCCAAAGGTTGTGAGGACTTACATGAAACAATGTCTTACGACACAACAGGATTACTACTACCCTCAGGAATTCACAGCAGCTGTGTTTTCCTATGCAAGACCTACACAAGAACAAGCAAGTTAATATGCCCGCATTGATAGGGAGGAGCCTATGGGCCCCGCCTAACTGAGGAGCTATCAACACTGGATGGCTGCTCAGAGAGGAAGAGTCAGGTTTTTTTAGAGGTGTGGTCCTGGTAGGTTGACTACATTCATCTTGATGATTCCATGTTCATTCAGAAGGCAGAGTGCAAAGTTCAGGAGAGGAAAGGTGTGGCCTTTGGGGTTCTTAGATCCAATAAAAGGTTGAGGTTTGTCTATACAGATGATTGGACTGTGTTTATGGCCACACAAGTGGGGGAAATTCCACATAGAGCAGCAGCAAACACAGGAAGGAGCCAAATCTGCCTGTGGATTAGGCTTCCAAGCGTGTGGGAAAGCTCCATACCTTGCAGGACAGTCAGTAGAAGCTTTAGACCCAGGTTGGGGACCAAATCTGACCTCATACCCCAACAAACAAGCATTCAGAACAACTTGGTGTAGAGAGATAACTGTCAGTAAAATGCAAGCAAGAGGACCTGAGTTCATTGCCCAGAACCCATGTGAAAAAGCCCAGTGTGATGTTGCATGCTTTTAATTCTTGTGTTGGGGAGGCAGAAACAGGCAAATCCCAGAGACTCATTAGCTAACATCCTATTCAGTTCAGGGAGTTCTAGGTCAAGTGAGACTCTGTCTTACAAAATAAGATGCACGGCTCTTATGGAATGCAACAAGTTGACTCCTTGCCTACACACACACACACACACACACACAGGAGAGAAAGAGAGAGAGACAGAGACAGAGACAGAGACAGAGAGAGAGACAGAGAGAGCCCTAAGGAATGGGCTCCAACAAGCTAGCCCGTATACCAGATTTGTATCATGGTCTTACTGCCAGGGGCTCTGAGGTAGTCCAAGTTTCACAGCTGTTTCCCACATATGGAGGGCCTAGGAGCACATTCATATTATACCATTAAGAGTTCATGCTACCAAGAAACAGAGCTAGAAATCTCCCAAGTTCAGGGCCAGCCTGGGCTACGTAAGGAAACCCTGTGCCTCAAAGCAGCCATTGAAACTTTTATCCTTACATGTTCATCATGGAAATTTTTGGCCAAGAAGTTGATAGGAGTGTAGAGTGCACTTCTTCCTTCTGATGTTGTGAAGAAAAGGCACTAATTTATGGCTCAGTTTATGAAAAGCTATTTTTGGCAGCCAGGGGAAAAATACCCTACTTTACTGAGTAGCTGACTCAGAATGAATGGATTCATATTTGACTTTTCCAGTTCAAACATTTATCCACAGATGAGACTGACTTTGAATTAGTAAGGGCTCTTTTATGTTATTTTGAAGGTGTTTTGCTCTTTGTGCCTTCATATATTTGGGGTGGGCTTGTTTTTTCACATCATGTTCTCATAGCATTTTTTCAGAGGGGTGAGATTCCATTAGTTTAGCTTATTTCATCCTTTAAAATGTCTGACATGCTGTTCGTAAGCAAGTTCAAAGGAAGAGTGTGGATTCACTGGTTCTCACTGGAACAGGCCTGGTCATTGGAAGGCTTGTGAGCTGATGGATTTCTGTGTATTTTTTTTAGTTTCTGCTCAAATAGCAGCCACAGTGTTGTTATGGTAGCCGGCAGATGACGACGGACTGTGGATGGTGGGCAGAGAGCTGCTGTGTTCTGTCCTGGTACTTACCTTGGGCATTCGATTACTATGGCTGCTGAAACACAACACATGTAGGGGCTTCAAACAACAGAACTTTGCTTTCTTCAGGTTCTGGAGTCAGTGGTATGTTTTCTGTTGCTATGAGTAAATAGCTAAGGGGCTGTTAGGGCTCTGTCCTTTAGGAGACCCCAAGGTAAACCCCCGGCTCCCAGTGGCCCTGCTGCCATCTTTACAGTGCATCACTGTGGTCTCTCCTATCAGCATATCAGTTTCCTTTTTGCCAAATCTGCCTCTTACAAGCCAAGTGACTTCATTATGTAAAGGTCCTTACCCGAGTCACTTCTGTGAGCTTCTCTTTGCCGGGTAAAGTGGCATTCCCACATTCTGGACATTAGCCCTTGTGTGTTTGCAAGCTGGTGTAGAACTTACAATGATATGAAAATCTCATACTCGTCTCTGCTGAGCCTGTAGCAGTCATGCACTGGAATGTGAAGAAGGAAATGTCATTTAGAACATTACAACATTCTCATTTGAAACTGACAAGAATTTCCAGATGGCAACATACGAGTATCTGCAATAAAGGATCATATTATTCTATTACCTTGAACCACCGTGGGAAAACATATTTATAACAATTTTAATATAGTTAAGAGCTGCTGTAAATTTTTTCTATTAAAATGTCACGCATTCCTTCCACGCTGGCTAATAGAACATGTGATGTGCTAACAGTTAGATTTGCTAATTGGTACCACATGATAAGGCCTGCAGTGGTGCCTCAGGCAGACCTCTAGGATTCGAGCGGGGAAGGGGGTGCATATTCAGCCAAATGGGAGCTGAGGAGGGGACGAAAGTTGGAATGATAAAAGAGACTGTGCAGATGAACAAGCAACTGGGAGAGAAAATGGTGCTTGGGAAGAGTCAAAAAGAGAAGGCTGAACTTGGAAAGGATTGTATATAGGGTCAAGGGAAGACAGGAGGCTTCCGGTGATGAAAGGCAAGAAGGGTGCCAGGCAGCACCCATGTCCATGATGGACAGGTCAGGACTCCAGCTGTGGTTTTGGAGAAAAATAAACAAGTAACAGGCCTTTGTACCAGCGCCGGGGAAGGGCCACTGGTTTCAGAGTGAGGAAGGAATCGGAAGCAACAAACACTGGAAGCGTGGGAGCCCTCGTTAGTCCTGTCTGTGGCTTTTGGCTTGGCTCCAGGGTAGCTGCTTCCTCAGCGTCAGTTTTGTCTCCCTAGGGACACTCAAGGATGATCAGCAGCAGAGCCCACTTTGAGCACTTGGGCATGGAAAAGTCTGAACACTAGAAGAGAGGAAAGGGGATGCACAGGCTGTTGGCAGTTTATTAAGTTCTGAAAGGAGAGAAAAGAAAAAGTGAAAAGAATGCCAGGTGGTGGTGGGCACGACTGTAATCCTAGCACTTGGGAGGTAGAGGCAGGCGGATCTCTGTGAGTTTGAGGCCAGCCTGGTCTACAGAATGAGTTCTCGGACTGCTTCCAAAGCCAAAGAGAAACACTATCTCAAAAATCAAAGGGAGGGAGGGAGGGAGGAAGGGAGAAAAGACAGACAGAAAGAAAGAAAGAAAGAAAGAAAGAAAGAAAGAAAGAAAGGAAGAAAGAAAGAAAGAAAGAAAGAGAGAGAGAGAGAAAAGAAAGAAGAAAGGAAGGAACGAAGAAGAAAGGAGAAAAAAAGGAAGGAAGAAAGGAGAAAGAAAGGAAGGAAGAAAGAAAGAAAAACAGAAAGAAAGAAAGAAAGAAAGAAAGAAAGAAAGAAAGAAAGAGAAAGAAAGAGAGAAAGAAAGGAAGTTAGTTTAGAAGGTAGAAGGTAGGACTCCTCACCTGGGCACACAGTTCAGTGGGAGAGCACTTGCCTGGCCCGTGCAAGGCTGTGAGATCATTCACCAACTCAGCAAAATCTAAGTGAGTGAACAAGTCAGTAAATAAAGCCCAGAGAGAGCTCTGCCTCCTTTTCCTTCCCGTATTCCTTCCTCCCCAACTTTCTTTCCTTTTTCCAGAGAATGACTGTTCATTGCTTAGTTTAAAGAAATGCATTGCTGTTTCACTTATGATCTCTACCCACTGGGGTAAGGAGCCAATTTTTCATCCAAGGGTCATGCACATTTCATCTGAAGATGTCAGATAGCATAATGGAGGTGCTGCTCCCTGTTCTCAGCACTGGAGATGGAAACCCGAGCCTTCTCCATGTGGGCTGCACCTCCAGCCCCTTAGCTTGCTTTTTCAAAAAGCTTATTCTTAGAAAATACAAATAACTTTTCCATGGACTCTAGCTCTGTGGTATCTGTAGGAGAGCAGACAGCTGGTTCGGGGAGGCAGAAAGAGTGAGAAGGTGTGTGTTGGAACATGATGAGTGCTGGCTTCCTTGTGCCTTAAGCTATGCCTGCTGAGACCTGTAATGTGATAGTTCAGAGATCTTCTCCTTGGGCAGGGGTTCATGTTACCCCACCCTTTAGAAAAGAAAACAGTGTTAGAGGGGTTAAGTAACTTCAAGTGTCAGGGCTGGCATTCCGTCCCAGGCTGTGTTCTTGGTTCTTTATCCACCTTCACCATTGTCAAACAACCTCTCTGGGGAAGAAGACTGCCACTCAGCATTGCGTCAAATCCTGCGATGCCAGCCTACTCTATGATATTATACTTTGCCTTCGGTTGTAGTGGGAGGATACCATTTTTAGCTTTAAACATGCTAAGTGTCTACTAAAATTGCATTGCATACGGTTTCCAGAAATTCTTTCATACTTTTCAACTAAGGAAAGCTTTTCGTACTGTACTAGAATGTGAAACATATTACTTTTAATGGGAAAGGTCTGCAACTCCCCCATCCCAGCCCTACCCCCTCCTGGACACACACTTTAACAAACCTGTTTGACCTGTGGTAACCTGGATGATGGATGTCTTCCATGCTGTGACCTCCTCTCATCACCACTCTGTGCAACACAGAGGACACCACAGAGATCCCTGTGAGCTTGTCGCTTGCCTCCCTGTGCACCAGTAGCAAACACTGTCAGTATTGCAAGCACAGCTCCTCTAATGCATACCACATCTGCTCCTTCTCTGAATGGCAGCTTGCTTAGACTCATGGAATACATATTACGAACTGAGCCAATTTCAAAGATAGAGGAGAGATGGAAGAAGTGGGAAACAAAACATTTTGGAATTCCTTTTCAAAATGAAGCTGATACCCCACATAATACCTTGCTTCTGGGTTGAGGCTGACATGGTAGTAAAAGTAAGTAGACCATTTGAGGGAGACTGTATACTATGATTTCCCAATTTCTTTTCAGTGTCTCCAGAGAGGAAGGGAAAGCAGGAGACACAAATGCCATAGAACATGGGTCATCCTGGTAAAGGTCCAGAGTGTAAAGTGCCTCCCACTCATCTCTACATCTTTCTCTAAATCCAGATCATTGGCAGAGCTTTCATTTCTTACCCCAGCAGTCCTGCCTGCCTGCTCCCAACACATCAGGTGGCTCATCACCTTTCTATTTTGTTTTTTTTTGTTTGTTTGTTTGTTTGTTTTTCCGTGACCAATAAAAATCAGTTCTTCAAACACAGTAGCCACTACTGAAGCCACTTATAGTCCCCAGGCTAATTCAGAGAGTTACCCTGGGTCAGGTTAAAGAGATCCCCCACTACTATACTCTCAGCGATGCTATCTGTTTGCTGTGGCTGGAGCATCTGATTTGCCTTTGGAGTGAGATTCCCAGAAGTCTCTTGGGTCTGTGCTGATGGCACTTACATCACACACATGTGTAGGCCTTGAGTTATTCCATGGAAATCCCTCACAGAAGCCCTATAGTTTTAAATATGATTTCCGTTTTCTCTTGCTGCCAAATGGATGTCTCTGTCTCTGTCTATCCGTCTCTGTCTCTGTCTCTGTCTCTGTCTCTCTCTCTCTCTCTCTTGTGTGTGTGTGTGTGTGTGTGTGTGTGTGTAAGCAAATGGTATTCATTATCACATATATTCATTGTTTCATATAGCATTTGAGTTGATACCTCATTTAATATAAAAGTAATTTTTTTCTTCTGCTTCCAGAATTGTGGGAATCTTATAGTTTGTGGGGTGGTGTTAGGGGATAAACATGCATGGGACCCTCGGAAATTGGGTGGGAAGATAAAAAGAATGGAACTACAGAGTGGGGGAGGGAGTTCTATTGATAGCTGAATGAGAACTGCCTCTTGCGGGCAAGTGTTCAATATGTGTTGTGACTTTTATTAAGCAGTAACATTTGCTAGGCATCATATCTAGCAATTCCAAGGCTACAGAGGTGGAGTTGGACTTTTGATAATTCACTGTGCTGTGTGTTTTAGTCATGCACTTTTGCACAGCAGTCCAATCTTTGTGTCTTCTCCAAGGAGTGGCTTTCTCCTCCTCCTCTTGTTCACCACCAAGCAAAACTCTAAACAACGTAAGCTGTATATTTCTTGCCCAAAGTGGTCACTATGTTTACATTAACTATGTCTTCTACAACCTTTGTGGCAATTACATATTCATTTTGTGATTTTGA
Source organism: Cricetiscus sungorus (assembly GCA_030556225.1). NCBI lineage: Eukaryota > Metazoa > Chordata > Mammalia > Rodentia > Cricetidae > Cricetiscus > Cricetiscus sungorus. The sequence goes on from JANBXA010000372.1 coordinate 10,102,931, forward strand.
GGCAAGAAGAAGTCTCCTATGACTTTAATCTTTGTACACATATTTAACCCAACCCCTTTCCCAAGCATACATCTTTCAAAACAGTGACTGATACCCGTGTTATCAGGTGCATCATACAAGTCCCTGCTGCAGGAATGGCCTCTTGTTGCTCACATGTATCATTTCCACATACACAACCTGGCTTCCTCCCTCCTTCCCTCCCTTCCTCCCTCCCTCTCTGCCTTTTCCTTATTCATAACTACTCTCATATAATTCAAATTTGTATAAGAAGTGATTTGTTTTTAACTTTGTGAATTGCATGCACATGTGCTAACAGGAAACTGGTGAGCGTGATCTAATGAGGGACCTCAGTTCTAGGGAACCAGTCATTAGGGTCTTCAGTGCATCTGTGGCAGGCAGCCTCGTGGACTTGTTGACTCTCGCTCTCTTTGCGAGTTGGCCTCTTAGAGTTTTACTTCCGTTCAGCTCTGTGATCAAAGCTAAGAATGGGAGCACAGTTATGGCCGACTGGTACATTTACAAGCTCAATGCCAGTTTGGTTACTAACTTACTGTTTGACCATGGGAATGAAAACATGTAGTCATTATATGAGCTTAGATGTTTTATTTTTAATCCAGATACTAAAAAAAAATAATAATGAACCACATATTTAGTTAATGGTCACTAAATTCCTAGCCCTTACCTGCTAAAATAAATTAGGTTGATTGAAGCAAAGGTTCGCAAATTGCTAATTTTTTAAAGCTTTCTTTCCATTAGTTGCACATTAAGTTTAATGAAATCTGAACATTTGCAAATAGGCAAAATAATGGGAACAACAAAATCTATTTATTCTGGGAAATCTGGCTTTTCCTCCTCTGGTGACAGTCTGTGCAGAGCCTTTTACATGTCTTAGAGGAATGGCGTTCTTCCTCCTGCTCCTGCCCTGAGTCTCGAAGACCAGCAGACATTCTTGCACACATGCAGTTTTGTCATATAAAGGCGATGAATAGCCATGCTGAGAAGCAAACCTAGAAGCTTGTTCCATTTGGGACAGACTGCTGACAGATACCTCTGCTCCTCAGTCTGCCTGTTTTGATGGTATATATCTCTCTGAAGGTAGCTGGCATAGAGTTAGCAGGCCGTTGGAGATAAGTGAGTATGAAGGAAAGGGTTTTGTTGGTGGTGAATATTTGTTTTGTGTTTTAAACAACGAACTATCATTAGGAGAAAGATAATCTTTTGAAGATTTCCAGTTCCTTTGAGGAAAAGAAACACCCTGGTTATATTTGTGAATGGCTGTTTTTTTTTAATGAAACCTTAAAGGGAAGGGATGTAAGCCCAGAATGGGCCCTGGAGGGCTTACTATTTCCAGTGGCAGCCTCTAATTTCTTGATAGGGACATCTTTCAGGGAGATAGCTCTGACACAAATAGTGTGTCATCACAGGGGATCAGGGGGGCGTTCGTAAAACAAGGACATTGGTGTGCAGGTAGAACTTTTTTCTCCTTGTAGCTGGGTATCTCTTCAGTGCACTGTGGCTGCAAGAAAATGGTGTCTTGTGCCAACAGTGCTAACGACTGTGACACTAGATTTCTGCCAAAGTTAATAATGAGCTAGGACTTACAAATCCCGGTCTTAGCCCTGGGACATGGAAAATATTTCTCTTCAGTAAATAGTTAGAAATCATCAGCTCGTAAGTAGCCGTCAGATTGCTCCTGGCACCATATTACTGTTTGAAAGAAAGGTTCCTGGAATAAGTTGACGCTGATTATTGCCTGTCCTATAAAGTATTGTTCACTGTGTCATCTTTCTAACGAATCTTAAAGTTGAAAGTTTTGCTTTTAAAATACAAAGCACTCATACTTTGGAACTCAATCCCCCCCCCATTTCAGGAATCCAAAGATATCAGTGTCCTGGTTATACTACTGATGTGGGATATTATGTAAAATAATTTAGAGTCTGTTTTGCGTTAATGGATTAAGGTGTGGTCAAATTTAAGGTTATAAATACTGTCTGTCATAAAGTCTATGAGTTGACATTCCATTTTAGGGGTTCATGCACTAATCCAGAAGGCTAAGCCTCTGGGAGCATCTAGACAGACGTTGGAGATCACTCACTTAGAACACAAGCTTTAGCTCTCAGGTACTAAGAGAGTCTCATGAATTTTTTTTTTACAAGTCTCATCATGTCCTGTTACTTGAAGATAAGTAACCAGTACTAAAAATTTTATAGGATGTTTTACTTTAGAAAGCACAAATAACATTCTTACTATTTCAGGAATCCTGTGGCAGACCAAGTGTCTGTAGGCTAGGAAATTTAATTTATGCAAGATCCCTTCAGACACACAACAAGACTTTAAGCGAAGCCTACTCAACTTAGTTAAGGACAGCCATGCTTAATGAGTACTCATTAAGCTAGTGTGTACTGAGATCTTCAGGAGGAGAGTACCATTTTTGCTTCTGAGTTTCTTGACAAGTTTCCCTGTCATGGAGGAAGATGGACATTTATCCCTTGCTTGGTCTCAGGGGTTACAAAGGATTCAGTGGTGGTAGAGAAAGCCATTTACTCCAAAGTATAAAGGCAGGAAGCAAGTGGTGCTTTACCTGAGAAATTGTTATGTTATCAGAAGAAGCATAAATCTTTCCAAAAACAGCTCTGCCTTATTAAAAAAAAAAAAAAAAAAAAAAAAAAAAACCCAACACCTCTCTTTTGGTGCAGGTTGTGTAACTTGTAGCTGATGGTGTAGTGTGTGGTATTGTGCATAACAGAGTCAGCCACATTTATCTGCTGAATTTATAATTAAGCTATGCTTTAAGTATATGATAGTGTGATATATGAAAAGTTATGCAAGAACTAAATGGACTATAGTTAAGACTCAGTATAATATAAACTGTACAGTCAGTTTTCCTTATTGGATTCTTTTGAGGGGGGGGGATCAATGGTATAGACTGGAATGGTGCTGTGTAGAACTCTCGGGACTCTTTTACCCCTGTGTTGGTGTGATGGGAGGTGTTCACAGCAATTTTTAAAAAAATGTCTTGACTTTGTTTCTGAATGCTCCATTATTCATTTCAGATTATAGGCAGCCTCTCTAGATTATGCCAGAGCAAGTTTCCTGGCCCTCCATAGAAGAGAGAAACCCTTTGCTGGGGGCCAGGAGACTGCTTTCTCAGCAGAGACTCCGTGAGCATGCTCAGTTCACTAGTGGAGTTGCAGGTGAGAGACAGTTCAAGGATCATTGTGTAAATAGCTACTGAAGATTAAGGGCTAAGTGGCCTAGGGTCATTTATCTATTTACATATAGGCCAAAATTTATATATATATTTTTTCAATTACTTTTTTTCCACAAATTCAAGGGGGCAGATTAGAGACTTAAAGTTCAAAAAATCAAATAATTTATCCAAATTATTACAGCAAGTTTGTGGTGGTACCATGATTTGAACTCAGGGCATCTGTTCTCTGAACCTTGCTTTCAACCAGAGTGCCCCAGATTTTTACATAAACTGACCCTATCAGAAATGCTTTTACAAATTACATAGGTGTGGAGCCATCCGTTTCTGCTAGGGACCATTATACAGAAGAATCTTGTGAAGCATTTCCCTAAATATCACAAAAATAATATCTGGGTATTTCATATCATATCATACCTGGTTCATGAGAACTCCTAGGGGGATCTTCTCCTAGTTCCTAGCAGTCAGAATGGGTTAATTCCCTAAAGAAATCAGCCATTTCTAATGTCATAACCTTCCCTAGTTGTAATTGGCCATTGTAACTTATCAAATATGTTCATGGGGATTCATAAGGAAACCTTTGAGAAGCACATGGCAGGAGGTGTGGCGATCATGATGCTGGCAATCTTAGCTTGGTGTCCATCTCCTCCAAGGAAGTCAGTCTATTGCTATTTTTGTATTTTTACATTATTTCCTTTTTCTTCTGTTTGGTCCTGGATCTTTTAGAAGAAAATGTTATCTATGTCATTTGGGGGTAAAATAGTTTGTTACACTATGGAAGGAAAATGTTTGAGATGGAAGCAGTTTCACAGTTGACCATCTCTCTGGCAGGTTATGAGCTTTGGAGGCTTTGAGGTTTGATGTTGGGACAGGGAGGCATGATCGTGAGAACAGCTGGTAGGCTGCATTTCTTGATTCGGCAGTGTTCCTCTTTGGATGGTGGTGAGAATCAACCTGGGGTACATCCAAAGCACCTGTGTCCTGGAAGGCCACTAGTTGACTCAAGGAAAATAAAGCATAGACACAAAACAACCACATGCAGTATAGTTATAACTGCTGGGGAAAAGCCTTTTTTTTTTTAGACCCCCCCCCCCGCTGTTTATGTCCATCATTACATTTTTAATGCAGTGAAGATCAGGAAATCATTTCTATTAGAGGATAGCACAGTCTGCTAGCCTAGCAGCTAGAGATTGATGAGGCAAATGTAAGGAGACAATCATAAGTGTCTCCCCACATAGAAAGTGTCCTGTTTGTAAACCAGCTGTTACCACTCACGGGCAGCCGTGGAAAGAGCCCATCTGCTCACAGTTTCCAGCTCTAAGTGGCAAGACCTTCCTCCCCTCTTAGGGTTGCCAAAGACACTTCATATCTCTTATCTTCTGCTTGTATTTCCTCCCATTATTCATCAGTAGCACAGGGGGTTATTGTTTTCCTGGAGCACATTTATTTAATCTTGGCATTTTTCACTCCTTGGGGTTAGTATTGGCTTTTGTCTTTGTTTCATGCATTTGAGGCAGACAGTATAAAGTTGTCAGGAGTACTCAGCTAAGAATCATCAGCACCATTGAAAACTAGAGTCCCTGCAGTGAGCCAGACACACAGAGCAGCAAGAGACAGCATTAGCTTTAACCCTGCTAGCCACCCACAGGGGTGGAGCATAAAGTCTGTGTGAGCTATACTGGTGCAGCTTGACAACCTCCATTCTCATTGGGGCTTTGTCTTGCTAAGAACCAGAGGTAATCTAAAGAGCATTTCTACCTAAGGCTTTATGAAAATGGATTGGCTTACAGATACAGCTGTTTTGTTTAAATAAGAATATCCTGTGCTCTAACAAAACAGTTGGCAAAATATCAAAACTATTCCAGTGCCTGAGTTCCTGGTTATAATTATTTGCTGTACCATTTATGGCTGTCTCCATTTCTAAAAATCGTGTGCCATTTTTCATTCCTATAAACATGGATTTTGGTTTTACTGATTGGCTGTACTCTCTCTTAGTGATTTTAAACATCGTCAGGGAGACCATACAAGTTCCATACTTTGCTATGCTGTTGGGTTAAATGATAGAAAGGGATTTCTAAATTTCACATTATGGTTTCTATTGAGTGATAGAGTTGCACAATTAAATGAATACAAGGAGAGGAAACAGTGCAGGAGAGAGGAAAGAGAGAGAAACGAGAGAAGAAAGAGTGTGTGCACCAAGAAAGGAGAAAGATTGGTGAGAAGACACAATCCTACAAGAGAGGCAGTGATTACAAACAATCTCTCAGTGGTGAGGTGACAGACCAAATTGTGAAGCCTTTGGAGCAGCCTCTCAAGCATTCTGTGGCAGTAGAGTAGGAACATAGGCTGCCGAAATGCTCATATGTGCTGTGGAGAGTGGTCAGGCTGAGCCAGCAATATCCGGATAGTGCTGGAGGAGTGTCAGTTTCATCTGCTGCAGTGATGGCAAAAGCTTAGCATCCGATGAACCTGTTAGTGGTTTGGTTTCCTGGTACCTGCTTCAGTTCTGATCCGTAGGAGACTAATACTGTTTCCATCTGGTTAGCACCGTGTTTTCTTCCTTTGAACACTGATGGCTTGGAGAGGCAGGTTTTTACTAATGCTGCCACACTACCCTTCAGAGACATACTTACAAGCCCTTCCCCCACCCCAGGGTAAAAGTGATAGTACTTTTAAAATGATTAGTGAGTGATTCCCAGCTTTTATACCCTTACAATTTAGTATGATTAAGGAGTAGAAGTATTTTTAAAGTAATGCAAAATATCACAGGAAAAGACAAGAATAGTCCAACAGTTTGTAACTGTTACTAGAAAGCAGGATTTTAATATATGTTTAATTTAAAATTCAATGTATTTTCTGTGTATATATTTTGGAATCTGTATCAAATTAGCTTATATTCATTACTACTATTAATATGTGTGTTGCCTTGTTCACATTGCATTGCATCTTTTTCACTCACATGATAAATATATCTCCTGCCTCTAAATCATACTTGAAAGTGTTACGTCAGTAATTCCATTAATATTATGTGGATTCATCATAACTGACTTCAGTATTCTTTCAGTATTATAAAATGCAAACTCAACAAAAGAAAATCTGTATCTTTCTTTGGCCTTAAAATGGGCTTTTATTTTTCTCTGATAGACTTTGGGCCCACCTTTAAAGTGAGAGAGTGCTACTTTCCAGAAGAAGTGATTAATTTTCCTGACATCCCACTTGGCTACCAGCTGAGCAGGGCAGCCATTTTGTTCCATCCTCTGAACAGTATACTGTTGCCTCTCAGGGCTCATTCTCCCTGGTTCTTAGTGGACAGAGAGTCCCAGCTCAACGAGCCCTGTTTTGTCTATAGGCATGAGCCTACACAGTGTGTAAACAGTAGTAATATACAAGAGAAGAGGTGTAGAGAGGGGGCTATTGGGAATCTCTCTAAAGGTGTTTCCTCCTTCTTTCTCAGAGATGAGCTGGCCCCAAGGGCAATGCTGGACTTCAGAATCTAAGTCCATCCTGGGGATGCTGGGGCCGTGAGCACAGGGAAACATGGGTCCCTGATGGTTGCTTTCCCTCACTGCAGCCTTGAGTCACCTGAGGCATGCCTCCCTCATTGTAAGCCAATTTCTTTGAGCTTTTTCTGTTCTTCATGTTTGATCTCCACACAGTTGCCAAACTAATGTTTTCTAGAATCCATCAGCACGCGAGAGTCCCTGGCAGAAGTGAAATGAAAGGTAAATGAAAAGATGGTTTTTGTTAGTGAACAACCATAAATTCCTCAAGTGTTTGTTATCCTTAAAATGTGAGTCTTTTACTTAAGGTATTGAAATTTTAGATTTCCTCATGCTCTAGCATTTCATGAAAGAAAAAAAAAATAAGGAAATAAAATAAGGCAGGTATTGTTAACATAAAAGTTATCCAAACACTGTCGTTTACTTAGAAGAGGCCACTCTGACATAGAAGGTATTCATTGCCTTTGTGCTGGGCACAAAGTTCCTTCTATGAGAGATTGAATGGGGTACACAGTACACTTAGATGGTGGGAAATATTATATCCTCTGCTAGCGGGTGAAATTATTCCCTAGCTACACATAATAGCCCCGATGGCCCTTAACTTGCTCTCCCATTCTTTGAGCACTCATTGCTTTCTCACATCATGTAATTTACTTTATCTGGGAGTTTATTTTATTTGTGTCTATTTTTAATTGCTCTGGTGAGGCAAGTATCTGTGTTTGTTGGCTGCCATCCACATACCTACAATAGTGACTGATAGGGTCACTTAAATTCTTATAAATTATGTGACTTGCTCAAGGTTGTATAGCCAGTAACTTGAAGTTCCGTGAGTTGTGACCAGACAATCTAACTCAGAAAGTATGTCCTGTGCCAAAGCACTTGCCTAGCATGCTGGAGGTCCTATGTTACAACCTCAGCACTGAGAAAAATAATGTACTCTGAATTCCTATAGTATAGCATTTTTCAAATTGATTTTCATTTTTTCTGACAAAGAATTGAGTTAAATTAGTGATCGAATGATTTGGAAGTAAATATTATTTCCTGAGATCATGTGTGTACATCAGAGAAAAATTGAACAGGAAGAACAGAAGAATCTCATGTGCCCCTCCCAACCATGCACAGTTTCCCATTACTCACATTTTGGTCTTATTATTGTAGTAGTCTTGTTAAAATTGCCGAGCCAATATTGAAAGTCTATCTTAACTAAAACTTATAGCTTATGTTGGGGCTTTCTCTTGTCTTGTACAAACTATGGACCTTTGCAAATAGTTAATGGCATGTTGTCAGCACTGCAGTCATGCCCAAAGCTGCTAAAAACTTGTGTACCACTTCATTTGGACCAATACCAAAGAGCATGGGGGCTGGGCCATGTAATGCAGTTCTTACTGTGCCTTTTCAATGGCCTTCTTTGGGGAGCAACACTGGGAAGCAGTTGGCATTGGAGCAAGACAGATGGTGCTGAAAGTTCTCCTTTCTTGGGTCCGGTTCTCCTAGAGTCTCTTGCAACCATACATAGTGGCCGGAGTGTGTGCATGGAGCATGTGGGCATTGTTTCAAAGGGACATGAAGTAATTCTCACATTGTCAGAACTTGACTGTATTAATGACACATTGCATGTGCTTATGTTGTACATGTCATACTAATTAAAAGGTAGTTTACACAAACCAATAATCTCTGCAAATTCTCAGCGATAAGAGAGCATGTCACAAACACTTCACAAAAGTGTGTTCACACATGCCACGAGGAAGGCATGTTTACTGAACTCTGGTTTGCTGTTACTTTATTTTGTCCTTTTAGAAAAAGTTTTAGTTAAGTGGTGTTTCTGGCTTGGGGTTTGCTGTATTTAGCTAGTATGTGGTCCCTGATATCCTCATGGTATTTAGAAAAACCTTTTAAGGAGGACACTGATCTAATTTGTTGATGTGTTGGTCGTGTCATAGCACAGAGCTCAGGGTAAGTGAGTAACATACTTAGCACTCCACTGTCCTGACAGGTATTCAGAAATTCAGCTTGCACCTGGCCATGTGGGGTTTCTCCCATGATGCTTCTCTTCATCCAGGCCAGCACTGCCTCCTGAGCACCAAGAGCTAAGCCCTGCCTCACGCGTGTTTGCTGATACTGAGCTGGGCTGTTGATTCTGCATTGTCCATGTGTTTTGCATACAGGTTTTCAGAGACAGGAGAAAGTCAGTTTCCCTTTTTCCTTATGTGAGAGTCTTCTGGTTAATTAGCTGTTTGTAAGATGGTTTATCTTCCTTCCTTTCTTCCTTTCTTCCTTTCTTCCTTCCTTCCTGCCTGCCTGCCTGTCTGTCTGCCTGCCTACCTGCCTTTCTTTCTTTTTCTTTCCTGTCATTTTGTTATCTACTTTCTCTAGGTAAAAGCTACTACTATATTATTCACCCACCTTGACAACTCAGGATCTGTGTTCAGGTAAGAGATGAGAGCACAGAGGAAACAAACACAGGGGCAGGGAGCATAAGCCTCCACTCATGAACCAAGTATCAGAGTACAGATCAGTTTTCCTGCATTAGATCCACAATGATAGGCAAGGGGAGAGTTCTCTATAGCATGGGAGGCCATTAGCCATCAGGTATTTGCAGCACAGTGAGAATGGGAAAGAAATATACACAGGGCACATCACTTTGAAACTTATTTTGGGGAACTGGGAACAGTTCTGCATATTTGTATTTAGCAGAGGCATGTTAGCCAAGAAGGATAGACAGAAAGAATCTAGAAGGAGATTAAAAACAGGTTAGCAATTGCCTTGAACGCATAAGAAATCTGAACTTTACTGTAATTCATGTTGAAATCATCAAATGTGGTTTTTTTTTGAAAAGAGAGAGAGAGAGAAGAAAAGAAAGAAGGGAAAGAAATAGGAGGTGAGCCTGTATTCCCAGCCTGTTTTCCAGTTTTCATTTGGAATTTGCATTGAAACTATGAGACATTACAAGAGTATGTCAAGTTCATAAACAAATCACTCTTCCCTTTCTTACTTCTCATTTGCCTTCCCTGTCTTAGTTTTGGTCCTCATTATCTGCAGCATTTTGCCAAGTCAGAGATTTTTAAAAAGAAACAAAAGGTTGCCTCTGTGCCTCCAACTTCAAGTCCCATGACTTATCCCTCCTGGCTGATGTTAAGGTTACATTTGTGTGCCACCATACTGGAAATTCAGAGATTTTGGTGTCACCTTCATGTCTTCCCAGTCTCCTAACGAGATAGCATATCCACCAACTCCTGCTGTGAATGAGTCTAATTCCTCTGTTCTCCAAAGGTCCTTCTGTAATAGGGCTATGTGCAGTCCCTCTAGCAATGTCAGTGGCTAAAATGATGCTCAGCCTTAGTTGAAATCATGGTTCTCAGGGATAGCATTTGGTGACCTGTTTCTCAGGAATAACAGCCTCTGTACTCCTGTACTCCTGAGTTACACTGAAACATAACTAGAGAACTCAGCACGTATAATTGTACCAGAAGAAAGTATTATAGAAAGAGCAGAGGTTTTTTTGTTGTTGTTATTGTTGTTTTTCTTTTTTCAAAGTCAAATATGAGAAGGACAAGACACATAGCTGAATATACTGGGAAATCGGGTATTGCTCATACAGTACTTTCAACATAAAGCTGTGACTATGGCTTCTGGCTATGCTGTCAACATAATTTCTCCATTGAATTCATTTTCACGTCACTCACTTCATTACTGTCTTCTATTATCACAGAGTGTTGTGACTAGAGTCATCCAAGGAACATAGTCAATGACTTGTATTCCTAGACTGTTTTTGCTTTGAAAACTCCCTTGACATACTCAGAAACCCTCTCAGGATAATCAGCATGGCCACTTTATAGAATAGGAAATTGAAATAAGAAAATCACTGCCTTCTTAGGCTGACATGTTGCCAAATGGTCTGTCTACAATGTTTTATTTTGTCATTTTTGTTTTCCCCTTTTATTCTCCTACTTTCCCAGAGAATGTCAGCCCTTGAGAAAAGCCTGAATTCCAGTTCCCACTACCTCTTCGGTCTCCTTGCCCCCATCTAAATATTCTTTCCAGGAACTACAATGGAAATAGATCACACATCTAAGGATACAGGTTTTTGGTTAGCAAAATGCACACAAACTTGTTTGTGCTAATTCAAGTCTATGCTAATTAAAATCAGAATTTCAGCATGGGGAGGTAGGTCAGTCAGTAAAGTGCTTGTTGCACCAGGATAAGAACCTGAGTTCAGATCCCCAACCCCCATATAAAAGCTGGACATGATGGCTCATGCCTATAATCCTATTACTGGGACACAAAGAAAGGCAGATCCCTGAGCTCACTGACCAGTGAGCCTATTCAAGTTCATCAGAGAAATCGATCTCCAAAAACTAAGGTGTAGGACAACAGATGAAGGCAACAATTTTAACATCTGACTGCTACATGTACACACACACACACACACACACACTAAATGAAAGCAGAAAATTTGTTTTGACACCCTTTTTCCTGCTGCTGCCTCCTCTGCTTACTTTATTTGCCTATTGTCCTCCTTTCTTGTCTAGTTATTATGATAAACTGCTTTGACAAAAGCAGCTTAAAGGAGAAAGAATCTGCTTTCTCTCACAGTTTCATGGTGTCGTCCATCATGATTGGGAAAGTGTGGCATTAGATACTTGAGGCAGAGAGAAGCTAGGAAACAAGGAGGACCCTAAGAGAGACATACATGGTCCCCCAGAGAAGGGGAAAAGGGCAAGATCTCCTGAGCAAATTGGGAGATTTGTGGGAGGGGAGAGGGAGTTAGAAAGAGAAGGGGAGAAGAGGAGGGGAGAGGAGGCCATGAGGGAGCAGGAAGATTGAGTCAGAGGAAGAATAGAGGAGAGCAAGAAAAGAGATACCATAATAGAGGGAGCTATTGATAGGTTTAAAGAGAAATCTGGCACTAGGGAAATGTCTAGAGATCTACAAGGATAACCCTAACTAACAGTCTAAGCAATAGTGGAGAGGCTACCTTAAATGCCCTTTCCTGATAATGAGATTAATGACTACCTTATATGCCACCCTAGAGCCTTCATCTAGTAACTGATAGAAGCAAAAGCAGACACCCACAGCTAAACACTGAGCCAAACTCCTGAAATCCAGTTGCAGAGAGAAAGGAATGATTTGCAAAGGGGTCAAGACCAGGCTGGGGAAACCCACAGAAACAACTGATCTGAACAAGGGGGAGCACATGGACCCCAGATTGATAGCTGGGAAACCAGCATAGGACTCCCAGACCCTCTGAATGTGGGTGTTAGTTATGAGGACTGGGCAGTCTATGGGGCCTCTGGTAGTGGATCAGTATTTATCCCTAGTGTATAAATGAACTTTGGGAGCCTGTTCCACATAGAGGGATATTCTCTCAGCCTAGACTCATGAGGGAGGGCCTAGGCCCTGCTCCAAATGATATGACACGTTTTGAAGATCCTACATGGAAGACCTCACCCTCCCTGGGGAGCAAAAAGGGTATGGGATAGGGGATTGGGATGGAGCAGGGAAGGAGGGGAGGGAGAGGGAACTGGGATTGACACGTAAAACAAACTTGTTTCAAATTTAAATTAAAAAAAAAAAAAGGAAAAAATGAACAGGCTGGCATGGTTGCTGGCCTCAGAGACCTTGCTATAAAGAAAGAAAGAAACTTGAGGCGTTGCTGGGTGGTGGTGGCATAAGCCTTTAATCCCAGCAGAGGCAGGTGAATCTCTGAGTTGGAGGCCAGCCTGGTCTACAAAGCTTCACAGAGAAACACTGTCTGGGGGGAAGAAAAAGCAGGTGTCAGTTAGCCTTCCCCTTTTGTTCAGTCCAGCACCCCATCCTGTAGACTGGATCTGGCTACAGTGAGATGCATCTTCCCAACTCAGCTAACCTGACCTAGGTAACCCTCAAAGGTGTGACCACAATGTTTTCTCCTAAGTGATTCTAGATCCCATCAGTATTAACCATCACACAAATAAAGGTACAAACTTAAAAAAAAGGGGGGTGGGTTAGTAAATGCATAAAAGTAAAATCTCCATGTCAGTGAGTCCCTTCATGACTCTGAAGCTGTCATTCCCAAAGCCTTGCTGGCCACTCGGATGGCAGCACCTCCCATGCAACCCTTTCCTTGTTTGCTGTCTTCAGATGCCATGTGATAACCTCTGGAACTGTGTGTGTTTTGCCTGCTGACTCTCCCCACCAGAACATCATCGTTGCTGTTGTGTTTATCCCTGTATCCTCAGCACCTGGAATCCTGCACAGCACAGAGCAGATGCTGGAAGAGGGAATTTGATTGGGTGAATACCTGGGAAGACTTTGGAAATGTAATCATCCTGCGATTCAGATTGATTATTTCTTGTGCTGTTTGTTAAAGTACCACCACTTAAACAGATGAAAGCAAACTGAAGAAAACCCACGGTACAGCTGGCCTGCTAGCTCCATCTTGTTAGTGTTGGCACTTGTCACAGCTGCCAGATTTTCCTATATTTAGATGCTTGTTTTATTTCTTCCTGTTTAGACTAACTATAATTTTCCTCTCCTTTGGTGTCCTCTTTATTTTTCCAAGGACAAAATTATAATGAGCCCCATTATGAAACCAATTGATTTACAATGATTATATTCACTTCCGTCTTGGATTAAGTTCTATTCATTGGAACAGGACCTACATATGTTTGTTCTTGTTATTGTCATTGTTAGTTAAAAGCTGGATGTTTTTTGTGTCTGTAGCCAATAGTATTTGAAAACTGTGAGTCATTCTTCCAGGATGAAGATAAACTGGGTACCTATCACTCAGTGTATATTTAAAAATGTGTATTTTACTACATTTCTAACTATTAACACTAAGTCGGCGATAAACAAGCTACAGTCTGTAGAACCACAGAGGTTGGGTACAGAGTAAGGGACTAGGTTGGGGACTATAGCTCTTCCTAGGAAAGGGAAATAGAATACATAGTTATGGGTGGACAAGGGTGGGGGGGGGGGACAGGAACGGGAGTATCAAGCACGGAAGATGGAAAAGGAAGCGAGATAAGGGTAGAAGATAGCTAAAATTAAGGAATTTTTAGGGGTAGTACAGAAACCTAATACAGTAAAAACTTCCTTAAATATATATATATATATATATATATATATATATATATATATATACACACACATATATAAAGATGATATAAATGAAATTGCCAAATAATGGGGGAGACAGAGCCCCAACTGGACATCTCTTGTCAATGAAACCTCCAGTACCAGAAAGGGGTTACACATAATTGAGGATTTTACCAAAGGAGCCAAACAACCCAGACAGTTGCCAAAACTATAGGTTGCTCACCACACTAGTGGTAAGGCTGTGTTGCTAAAGACTACATCTACACAACTCATTGAACACAAAGAAGTAGAGCTGTTGCCTACATAGAATCTTCACCCCCCCTCCCATGGTCTAATATTCTTGGTACCAGAAAATACTCTGCATGCTACCAAATGAGAATTATTAACACCAACCCAGCTACCGGTCTACACTGGTGGCCTGCTTACATGCTAGTGCAATGGTGGCAAAAAGCTTGTGGGAGTAACCAACCGACACCTGATGTGACTGAAGGCCCTCTCCACCAGATGGAACCCATACCTGATGATGCTTGGTTGTTCAAGCACCTGAGACTAGATAGACCAAGGACCAAGAGTAAAACCAAATACTACTGTTCTACTAAAGGAACATAGCAGTAAAATTACTGCTATCTTTATAGATCAGTGCTTTGCTCAACCATCATCAGAGACACCTCCTCCTGCAGAGATGGGAACAAATACAGAGGCTCACAGCCAGACAGTATGCACAGAGTGAGGGACCTTGGAAGACTTATCCCTAAAAGGGATATCTCCATCAAATGCCTCCCCTCAGGGCTGAGAGAACTCTGCAGAAGAGGAAATGAAAAGAGTGTTAGAGTCACAGGGAATGGTAGATACCCGTGAAACAAAGCCTTCTAGACACAGCTGGACTGATGCACATAGGGACTCACGGAAACTGAGGCAGCATGCATGGACAGGACTGCACTGAAAGGAGAAGTAGACATGAGCCCCCATCCCTAACCTAGACGTTATCTCCAATTGATAACCATTTGCAAGTGAAAATTTAGTTTTCATCAAGAGATTCTCTCACTGAACAAATTACTGTTAAGGGTAAACCACATGCCAACCAGTAGATAGCCAACAGAAAATTAACTCACTGGAATCTTTGGGGGCTCATTTTCTCATAACATTGTGCCAGGGCTTTTTCTTTCTTTTTAACTTAATCTTATAAAAAATTTGTATATCCCTCCCTCTCTCCTCTCTCATTGCTCCACTACAGGTTCCTTGCTTTTGGTTTTGTGTTTTTATGAGATTCCTGATTGTATGAATGAGTGGGCCTGGACGCCTTTTCTTGGCTTCTTTTCCCTCTGGTTGTTTGTTTTGTCTTATTCTGGTGTGTGTGTTTTTTTCTGTAATCATGATATACTATATAATAATATAGTATATTAATTATATTATAACCCCTTAGAAGCTTGTTTGTTTTTTAATGACAGACAAAAAGTGGATGGATGAGAGGGAAGTAGGGAGGAACTGGGAGGAGTAAAAGGAAAGAAAAACATAATCAGGATAAATTATATGAAAAAAAAAACTATTTTCAATAAAAGAATATAGAAAATAAAATAATTAAATATTATAAACTGAGTTGTCCTCATAGAGATAAAAATACTATCATGTCCAGCTGGGGAACCTGCATGGGACCAAACTAGGTCCTCTGAATGTGGATGACAGTTATGTGTCTTAATCGATCTGTTGGGAGTCCCCTGGCAGTGTGACCAGGACTTATCCCTGGTGTATAAACTAGCTTTTTGGAGCCCATTCCCTATGGTGGGATACTTTGCTCAGCCTTGATACAGCAAGGAGGGGCCTGGTCTTGCCTCAACTTGGTATGCCAGACTTATCCCCTCTGAGGAGTGGATGGGAGGATCTGAAGGGAGGGAGAGGAGAAGGGAGAGGAAACTGGGGTTGGTATGTAAAATGAAAAAAAATTAAATAAAAAATATTGTCATGTCATTAAAAACCCTCTAATTATGAAATTTTAGAAACCAATTGGAAATCTAGGATAGCATTGTCATTTGACTCAGTGATGCATTTCTAAAGTAGTAATTGCATGTTAGCCTGATATGAATTTTCTAGATAATAGTTCCCAATGATAACAAAATAATGTGTCTTCTCGGGTCATTTGCTAAAGCTGTTTACATTGGAGCCTGTAAAATGTCATTGTCTCATAGTCATTTCTCTTTTAAAGGTTACTCCATGCATGCAATGAGCCATGCATGGCCCTTTGAGTGTAGACTGAAGCCATGAAGCCATCTGTATACTTTAGCCTGGTGCCCGATGACTCCAATTTGGTTTAATTTAATGGACTCCCTAAGCATTGCCAAGTTTTACTGCAATGATGGCCTTCCTTTTCAGTTGTTTGCACAAGGAAGTTTAGTAATTGATAGTGTGTGTGCCTGGAGAATCAGACATCTGACACAGCAGTAAGTGCAACCCCAAGAGAGTGTGTGAGCCAAATGACAAGAAAGCAAACATTGATAGGTTCATATTATAGACAGCAAGCTCAGAAACACTCTAGGTGTAAACATAACAAAGAAGCGTTCAAAAAACACAAGAGAAAATATTCTGCCTACAGATACAGACTTGTCAGTGAGACAGAGTGACTAGTTCGCCCCCATTTTTTTGTTTCCCAGTAAATAGAGTGATAATTTGAGAGATCACATTTTAATACCATGCCAGTTTCATTAATCACCCACCCCTTCTGTCTCATTGACTTTAATAACTCTCTCCACTGATTGATGCCTTATCATGCATTCAGAAAAACTCTACTGTATTGCCAGTTCAGCCCCCTTGATATGGCTCAGTGGCATCAGTCTGTCCTACTTGTATCGTGTATTAGTTCCCTCTAAAAGCTGATTACACATTTGGGGTAGATCAGAAGCTGTGAAAAGAGGAAGACATTTGTGATTAAAATCCAAAAGTGATGAGCAAAATTTAACTGCTTGGAGATCAATTCTTTGTAATTAACTTGGCAACTCATAAGATAATTTCTCTATACTAATTAGGAGATAATTAGAATATGAGGACTTACCATTCACCTAATGGGCATAGTTTGATCGGTTGTCTTATTAGTATTGAGTAATGGTTTAAAAAAAAAGTTTCAGTCCTTTGATGAATTTTAATATATGAAAGTGCCTATAAGGAAAGGGAGGCAATTACTTTTCTAAATTAAAATTGCAAATTTTAATCACAATTTAATTTAAAAATTTTAAATCTTTAATAATAAGCATAATACAGAATAGGACCCTCATAGAAGACATACTAAGGAACAATTACAAACTTGATGAGTTTTTTTTTTCAAAATCACAAAATTAGACCAAATGGGCTTTTTATTATCTTGTTTGCTAATAATTCTCTGTTGTCTTTAATAAAGGAGACAGCTTTGTACTTCAGGCCTCTCCATTACAGTACATGAACAGGGTCCCTAAATACGAACCCAGAGGTCTTCCTATATGTAACATTTGCTTTGTATGGGGACAGAGTTGGCACTACAGCCATAGTGTGGCAAAACAGGTTTGTCTTTTGGAAGAAAAATGGAGATGTGTCAGGACGCAGCCCAAGAAATGAAGTCCTGTGGGAATTCTGAGTGCTTGTGACAAGGGTCTTGTGGCCTCAGTTTCTTCATAACACAAAATTGTTCTTGGAATGTGTTTGTGTGCTTCTTCCAGGTGTAGTGAATGAGAGTGAGTTTACTTCAGCTGTTATTCTTATATGCATCTGTGGAGAAACATGTTTTTGCCAGTTGTGATTGTACACTTTACTTCGGTGACCCAACCTGAGATTGTCTGCTGCTCTGAATAAAGTTGGCTATTGCATGAGACTTTAGTCCGTTTCACTTTTAGGCCCCACTATCCCAGGTTCATGATGCAAACTAGAGCAGTAAATAGGAGCGGGGGGGGCGGGAAGGGGGGGAGGAAGAGCAGTGAAATGTAGGGTTGGGTAAGATCTTAGAAATGACTAGGACCAACTCCTTGTTTCACACATGAGCAGCCTGATGGGTGAATTTATTGGCAGTGTCATCAGCTCGCTAAGGGCAGGTCAAACCCTGAGAATAGGCTTTTTATGCTCTTTCTACCCCTCTTCTTTGTCGTGTGTTCTTTCTGTGATTGCAGAGATGGGAGCCTCCATCCTCACTTTTACACTTCTCTACTGTCATCATATTCTTGATCATATAAATTAACACTGTAAGTGCTGGTCATTTGGATTTTATATTTCCTTGTAGCATTCTCAAATAACGATGTCATGATACATCTGTCTCTTAATGTCCATTCATATAAAATATTCTCCATCTGTAGCTATTATGGCCATTTCTAGGGAGAGAATCATTGATAGCTTCTTCTAGGATATGAATTTAAGGAACATAGACCTGTTTACTTTTAATAGGTTGGAATCTATGATTCATCTAATGTGACATGCTATTTGTAGGTTTCCAGATATGGTACCCAGGCATGATGACAAACTAACGTTTTTTTTAAGCAAGTGAACTGTCATGTGCACAAATGGGGACAGAGTTGGCACTGCGGCCATAGTGTGGCAAAACAGGTTTGTCTTTTGAAAGGAAAATGGAGATGTGTCAGGACACAGCCCAAGAAATGAAGTCCTGTGTGAATTCTGAGTGCTTGTGACAAGGGTCTAATCAAGCTTAGCATCCTCTGTATTTTGAAGAAAGTGGAAAAGGGGGGCTTTTCATTGCCTTTTGATGCAATCGCTTTGAAGTGTTCTTGGGGAGATGATTTTTATGTGTGTAGGACATAGCGGAAGGTAATGGAAAACAATGATACCTGTGGAAAATCCTGATGATTGTTTAGGCTGAACAGCCTCAAAGACCAATTCTTGTTCTCTCTTACAACTAAAGATGGCCACAAAGAGTCCTCCTCTATTCCATCTAATGGGTTTGACTCTGACTTTTGTTGGGGAAGTTTGGGGGAAGAGATGCACCAAGCTGAGTACCAGATGCTGTTTATTGACAGTGATCTTATATATGGTTAATGACATTTATTTGAATAGCTCAAGGGTTTCTTGTTGCAAACAAAGCCTCTTGCAGATAAACATATCTGTTGTCACATGTGCTTTGCTTGCTCAGGTAAAGGTAGCAAAGAAAGCCAACAGCACAGTGTCTTAAAAGACAAAGAAATGTATCTATACCATTTGTAAAAGCTCTGTTAGGAGTAGCCTGGGACATGTCTGTTTATTGTGGTTGTCAGAGACTTGAGTCCTTTTCTATTTGTTGATTTGCCAGCTTCAGAGCAAGTAGTTCACAAACTTCCAGGTTTGAATCCCTTGTATTTAACAACATCAGGATTACATAAACTCTTAAAGAGCCCTGTTTATATTATTACCTTAGACACTGTAATATCTATTGATACTTATTTATTGGAAATTATAACTGAAGGACTCTTTAAATTTTTCTTTTGAAAAAAATCTTTAAAGTCTTTTAAGTTAACAAAAGTAAATTCTTTACATTTAACACATTTAAAGAAAAACAACTGTTTTTCTAAAATAAAATTTAAAAAAATGGATGATTTTGTGGTATTCATTAGTTCCAATCAACTAGATTCGTATTCCTGTTCTTACAGTCAGTCAGTTGTGATATATTGTATTAGTTGAAGAAATTTAAATGAAATCTAGACTCCTGCAATGCATAATTTACTCAAGCAGAAATGTGTTGATGTGCCTATCAGGGGATCCAAAATAGAATTTGTCGTCTTCCCATGAAGTATTTATTTGATTTGAAAGTATTATACAGGGAGTCTTACTCCCACAGCTAGGACACAGTTGAGGGAGGCTTGAATTTGGGTCCTGTTGATTGGGCCTGTTGTCTTTATAGCTTTTGTGATGGTTCCTATGAACATCTCACACAGCACAGCTTAGATGGGGTCTCCTAATATCAGTTTATTTTTCACCTGCCTCTTTCTGCTCACTGGAATGGTTCCATTTCTCCCTTAGGAGAAATGGTTCCTAGCCTGCTGCTTTTATATGCTTAGAAGTCTCCTCAACAACTGACAATGAGGCAAACAGTCCAAGAGAGCCTGACATGCTAAACCTATATTGGAGGCACTTTTCAAAACTGAAACATGGTGTGTGTATTAAATTTTCACAGTTGACCTTTAATAGAGGGGAAGAGCTCCAATGGGCCCCAGGAAACTATTTCTGGAGGCAGAGGGGCAATGCACCGGAGCTCAGAAAACTGGGTAAAAGCTATAGGGTGCCAGGCAAGGGGCTCTGTGGATAAGACAAAGAGGTAAGTGGTAGCTAGGCTGCTCACAGCAAGGAACATGGCCTGGAGAGACCAGTAGACAAGTGAAGAATAAACTTTTCTTGTATGGTTGCAATGGACAACCAAGCCAGCAAGAGTCTAGAATGGCAAGAGGTGGATTCTATCTGCTCAATCATGAAGGAGTAGAGTGAGCTAAGTTTTTTCCTCTCTGGAGAATAAAGTACAGGAACAGATAAATAGAATAAATGTTGGAGCTATGACTCCATCTTCAAAAGACAAGGATATATTTTTATTTTCTTCCCTCTATCTAGTGACTGTCTTCCATGTGCTTTCTGATCCAACCATTTGACACTTTCTAGGAGAGTCCTCCCTCTCATTACAGCCTCCAAGGCTGGGTATAGAGCCCTCATGTGTACTATTTTTTTCCATATTGTATTTGTAGCTGGTTTAGTTCATAATGTGCTTGTTTTGCTTACCTTGGAGATGGCAAGATTTCCCAAAGATAGAGTGCTTGAAAGTGACTAATTCATATAAGCCACTCAACAAACTGCATAAATACAAAGAATCTAGTTGGTGGTTTAAGAGGAAGTACAAAGTTGGTGAGGAACTTTTGGGCACAAGAATAGATGCTTTGTGTTGTGTTATTTGCTCATATTAGTCTCCCATTCTACTTTAAATTGAAAATTTAGGATTAAATTATTAATAGTATGTTTATACTTTGAATAAATCTGTAAATAAGAAGGGCCCCAAAGGCAGCTATTTCCTGTGCTAGCTTCACGTTTTAACCTAATTATGATTGTTAGATAATTTGAGGGTGGCAATGTATTATTAATCTCTTAATGCTACATATACATATAGAACAAATGTCTTTTATAGGACCATTGAAGCTTCATAGGCTGGACTTACTATATTTGAATAAAACTTATTCATTGCAGAAAATGGATAGATGTGGCAACTTGTATAATTTAATATTGATATACAAACAAAGGAAATCACGTGAGAAAATCACTACTCAGAGATAACTAGTAAGTAGGTAGTTTTGTGTGTGTGTGTGTGTGTGTGTGTGTGTGTGTAAAATAATAGTTCCTTTTCCATATCCACTGTTAACTACAGTCAAAGATTCAACCAACTATTAATAAAAATAATGCAGAAGAATGGTACATGTATTGAACATCTGTGGTCTTCTGAACACTGGGGTGTTAACACTTATTCCCAGAGCACTTTCGTTGGATTAGATATTAGGCTTAGTCTAGAGAGGCTTTACACTGTGTGGGGAATATACACAGAAGTATATAAGCAAATGCTACCCCAGTTTATACAAAGGTCTGAGCATCTCCCAACGTCAAGTGTCTTTGAGAGATCATGGAATCAATCCTTTGTGGATATTGAGCAAACACAGGGTCTGCTCTGTACTTTAAGCGTGTTGTAGACTCTCCTTGTGATCTGGTTTTTACATAAAATATGCCTGTTATGATAATCCTCCTTGGCCCCCATGACGCTAGCACAGCTGGGATAAACAGTTCCATGCATCCTTAACAGCATCCCCCATGACATTCCAGCTGTTATCACCTCCACACTCCTTCTTCCTGAGCTGTGGAGATCGGTTAGGCTCAGGAAGGGACAAGCTGGAAACATGGAGAAATTAACACTGTAGCTTTCAGCCAATAGGGAAAAGGAGAAGTGGGCACATTGCAAGTGTCCCTGCTCTGAGTTGGGACTGTCACTGGACGCCAGGGAGGAAGAACTACAGGGGCTTTCCAATGGTAGTCAGTCAGATGGTTCTACCCGCAGCAGGAACCAGCTCATTTCTACAAACCATATCACATTTCCTCCTTTTCCTCCTCATCTGTCTCGCTTTCTCCTCACCAGCCTGTATCCAGTTCTTCATCCTGGGATCTGCTTTTAAAGGAGGCCAGACTCAGAAAATTTCCAACCTCATATTATTGATAATTATATTTGTTCCAATCTTATGTTGTTGGGAAAAATAACTGTAATAGAATTTATGTACCAGAGGCCTTTACAAAGAGGTCTGATGTTTTGTGGGGTTACACACACACACACACACACACACACAACAGAGAGAGAGAGAGAGAGAGAGAGAGAGAGAGAGAGAGAGAGAGAGAGAGAGAGAGAGAGAGAGAGAGAGAGAATGAGATGCTGGGGTCAAGGGCATTCAGGTTTTAAAGGCTCTTGATATATGTTAATCTGCAGAGCATTGGTTTCTGTTTGCACTGATGATGATGATCCCTTGATACTAACCTTGTTAAATACATGTAATGCCCTGCAATGAAATTAAAAAAAAATCTGTGCAAGATTGTTCTATAACTTTTTAATATTAAAGCATAAACATGTTTTATTTAAATGTTGCCTATTTGTATCTTTGCTCCATTTTTCCATTATATGTTTTGGCGTTTGATTTCTTTAAATATTAGGGCTGTCAGTCATTTGTTACGTGTTGTAAGTTGTCCTGAAGATGTCTTTGACTAATTTATGCTTCTTAATAGCCACTCCTTGGCTGTGTTCCCAAATTCTTTATTAGCCTGAACATCTGCCATCCCTTGTGTTGACATCGTCACCATTTTCTCCTCTCTGTAAATCTTTCATATTCTTTCTGCTTTGTCTGGTCTTTTTAACCCAGCTTCTTCTTCTAAACATGGCATTAACCAAGTGCATTTGGGTTTTTACTGGTGGTTGCATGGAGAAGTGTCCACGATTGGGGTGGCCTGATGTGTTGATTCTTGAGAACCATAGCCAGCATGCCTTGTGACTCTTAGGTGTGCTGGGACCCTTCAGTTGAACAAGGTCAGAAAAGTTGAGGTCTACTGACCAGAAGGAACACCATTCACATTCCCTCATCTTTGTTTTTCTGGTAAAACCTTCATAGAAGCCCTGTGGCCTCAGGACCAGGGACCATTTAGGGATCTTCTACTTATGTGTGCTAGGCAGATATTCAGATTACTTTCAAAATTGATTGCAAAATGTCCTGAAGACCCATGTGAGAGCAGCTCTGCAAGAGCAGCAACCCTGTTAAAGCCTGATCAGTGTGAAAGGCTTCTGTCACGAGGTCAGTTCCAAGTCACATCTTCACATCTCGAGAATTTCAAAGCTAACACAGATGCCATGAGCCTCCAGGGAGAAGTTACCACTTTGCTTTGTAGATTTATAGTCATATGTCTCCCGGTCGTGAAAAGGCCTGTTACTCACTGCTGAGCATTCCAGGCTACTCAGTACCTACAGCATAGTCTTTAGGATGAAAGACAGTTAAATACAGTTTCTTTGGCATCTTTTTAAGATCACAGAATGTGAATTGTATCTTTTGATTCCATTTTAAAATATAATATCTAAATTATATACTAACTTGATATGATTTATAACAAGTATACAGTGATCATACATGGACTGTCAATGTTTATGTAGTATAGATACTAAACATTATTAAAAATACAGTGAAAGGAGAGATGCAGAGATGGTGAAAGATGGTGAAAGTGTGTGTAGCTGAGCTTCAGGGATAAATGTCAACTTCCCAAAGCCAAGATGTAATGTCACAGGAGGTGACTTTATTCTCATGTGTCAAAGAAACATGCTAAGCTTTCGGGGAAAGAAAAACACAATGTTTTTTCCTTTGAACTAAAAAAAAAAATCTTCACTGGGACTAAAAGGAAAAATATTATGCAGTACTTTAGATTGAACTCAACATGAACAAAGTGATAAATTTACTGCCAACACGGAAGCATTTTCCTTATGTCTGATTTGACAAGTAAGGCTTGGATAAAACCAAAAGGTATAATGTTGAAATATTGCAGTATTGCTTGGTTTGGATGTTTTCAGGACAGTTTGAGAAAAAAAAAAAAGCAGTTTTGTAAAAGGATTTGTAGTATTTATATGTTATTAATACATATTTCCTTAATTCGGGGAGTACGAGTCTAGTATTTCCATGTATAATCCAAAGAGCTATACATTTATTGCATAAGCTACACAGAGCAATGTATTTTAGGCTGTCTTCCTTTGGTCATGAGAAAACCAAAAGGAAGTTTTGTTTGTTTGGTTGGTTAGATTTTTAACATAGAGTCTCACTATGTAGCTCTGGCTGTCCTGGAACTCATTATGTAGACCAGGCTAACCTCACACTCAAAGAGATGCCTCTGCCTCTGAAGTGCTGGGATCAAAGGCACGCACCACTACTCCCAGCCAGAAGGGAGTTGGGGTGAAAACAGAAAACTGATTATTTTGCCTCTAAGATGCTAACCTTGAGTACAGACCACATATCTTTTACATCTTTGATAAAGCAACACATACAATTCATATTCAGCATATTCAAAACAACATATTATAATTCATGTTCTCTTTTTCAATCAAAATAATTACTTTGAATGAAATTGCTATTGCCCTGAGTTTCAAGCAATTACTACTTCTCTAAAAAGGATAAATGTGTCTATGAGTGATTGTATGCATGTATGTTTATTGGTACCTGTATGTGTGTTTTATATTTTTTATTTAATCATTGAACCCTTGCCTGGTAAACTGCATATTCTTTTCTCTGGTTGTTTAACATCTCTCTTTAGTCTAAACTGACATAGTTATTTCAGATGGTAAAGTGAACAGACCTTATCTATTTTTATGTTAGATTCATGATGGGATCTCTATAGCACAGATAATAAGAAGAAACCAGGTAACTTAGATTTACTTGTTCTTCAGATAAAGAATAAAAGAATAACTATCATTCACGTACTTATATGTGTAAATAAAGACTCCAGGGTTAGCCCAGCAGTAACCAAGCCTCCCTCCTGCTGCTGGGATTTGGTTTGTTAGGGGTGAAAAAGAGCCACATATGTGTCCCCTGGGGCTCTGTATTATTGATGAGTGTGCTTGCTTTTGAGTTGGTGTCTGTGAGCAGATGTGCATAATGTAATGAAAAATCCCTTTGTACATTGTGGTTTATACTGAGGGTGTTAAAGGTAATTTTTCACACACTATAATGTGACCTTAGTCTTAATAAGATACTTTGTAAGTTAGCTTAAAATGAAATTAGTTGGTTTGTAATTCAGTAGCTGGTGAGCATCATTTGGGAGGCATGGTCTTACAATGCTGTGTTAGCTTAGACTGATGTAACAAAATACACTGGCTGGCTGAAATGTATTCCTCACCATTCCGGAGGCAGGAAGCTCCAAATGAATGTCTGGCAGGCACTTCTGTCTGGTGAGGGCCTACTGCCCGGTGTGCAGATGGCCACCTTTGGCTATATCCTGCACATGCTCTTTTCCGAGCATGTGTGAGAAGAGGAAAAAAAATATTTAAAGAATATGCCTCAAATATAGAGGACGTTAAAAATGTCCACATATCAATTCAGGGTAAAAGCACAAATCAGTCCATGGTAGATTTTAAAAAATAAATAAAAAGAGTTAATTCGATATCTGTTGACCAATTCAAATATGGAGTTAGCTACGCCAGACATTTTACACAGATAGTACAAAAGTTTAAAAAAAAAATAACTGGTGGAGAGTCCCTGACACCAGTCTCAGTAGAGCATCCATCTCAGAACCCAGTTTTCATTATCTCCCTCCAGTGGCCATGAAGGAGGGTGACAGACTTATTCCCAGTAACTATTAGGAGCAGCACCAGGAAGTGTCTCAGAAAATTATGCTCACAGCCCTTCTGCTGGAGGTTAGATACAGGGCTATTGTAAGGGAGGTTGGGTGAGAATTGCTTCCTCTAGCTATCATTTACTAGCAGAGATTCCCTAGTGCAAATGGTTGTTATGACTAATTCAGTTCATCTGCCCTGAATTGTAGAGTAACAATGAGTTGTTTAGAATCAGCCCTTTTAACATCCTGTACCACCTTACTACTAAGTGTGGTCCATGATCTAACAATGCCAGCATCACTTGGGAGCCTCGGAAGTGTGGAATCTCACGCCCTCAGCCAGATGTACTGAATTTGCTTTGTTGTACTATATTTTAGCAGTGTGTTGAGCGCTGAGCTGCCATGTTCTTTGTAAATCTTTTAAGGCAGACACCTGCTGACTGTAGTATTTTGATACCTGACAGGTTGTATGTGGATTAGATGAGATAAGATGTATCAGTTACCCTAAGTCTGTACAGTGCTTCATAATGTTATTTACATGTACAGGTGCGAAGCAGGAAGAGGCTGCTTCTGACCTACCAAAACAATAAAAATTGAGTTATTAGAGTTCTCAAATTTTTTAACCTTTTAAAACTTCATATATTAATATAGTCTATTTTGATCATATCCATCACCACTTCCCCCAAATGCCCCCTATGTCTCCCACCCAGTCTTCTAACTTCATGACTTTTTAAACATGTATTTATTGATAATTTCTTATGAATATTGTACTTCATTCATTTTCCCTCTTTGCTTTTCTTCTAACTCATCCCATGGCCCCTGTTCTCATAGCTCCTTATTCTTTATTATTCTTACATATTCTTATTATTATACATATACTTCTTTGTTTGTTTGTTTGTTTGTTTGTTTATAAACACAACTGATGGGTCAGTCCTCTTAGTCTGGTTCCCATGTATATGTGTTTAGAGCTGATCACTTACAATGTCTTGGTGTGAGGTCTTTTGAAATTTTCCCCATCCATACTGGGATGTTGACTGGTATTCTCATTGTACAGGTCTTGTCTAGACAAGCATATTGTTGAGATTTCAAAGTTGCAGCCTCCTTGTCATATAGAAAGACACTCTTAGGAGATGTCCTGTCCCTTTACCTCATACAGCTTTTCTATGCCTTCTTCTGTGATGTTCCCTGAACTTAGGTGTAGAAATTGTGTTGTAGATGTATCATTTGGGGCTGAGCACCCCATGATTAATTGATCTCTGCATTTGACCAGTTGTGGATTTCTCTAATGCTCTATCTGATGCAAAATAAAGCCTTTTTGATGAGGGATAAGAGCCATACTTATCTGTGGCAATAATAATGTGTTTAGAAATTATACACATTATTGGGTTTTCTAGGGTCCATGGCCTCATCAGTCATGGGTAATGAGCCAGGTTTGTAATACTAGGCATGAGTTCTCTCCTACTGAATGGGCCTTAACATCAAATACGATAACTGTTGGCTACCCCCTGGATTTAAGTGCCACAATTACATGTTTCAGGATATATTGCTGTTCTAGTCATGTTGTGGTTTGGAGTTTTTGATGAGGTTTACAGAACCTGAAATTAATCTCCTCCTATGAAACAGGCTTCAGATCTAATCAGAGAGCTGTGAATTGTCACCACAACAGTTGAACCAAATTGCAGCAGTGGGTATATCTTGTCTGATAGGTGGTTTCGTAGCTCATAAGGTGCATAGCTGGGTGAAAATACTGATGCCCTTTCTTCCAAGAAGCCTGCAAAGAACCTTTGAAGGTGAAGAAGGATCCCTGTAGAGAGAAAGCTTTCGTCTTAGTCCCAACTTAGTTTCTCTCTATCTTGTGACTAAGATGAGTGGTATCTTCAGCTACAGGATCTTACCATTTAATTCTGGTGGGCAACCAAGAGCGATAGATGGTCAGAGAATGGACTGTTCTGTGGGCTTCAGAAGACTCTGAATAATTCATTAGGATGTATCACAAGACTGGGTCAAGATTTTTGTGTAATATCCCATGGCTTCTGGGAGCGGCATTAAACTTTGATCAATGGAGAAATTGATTACTGAAATTGATTTTAAAATGTTTCATAAGATAAATTTAACTAAAACAGTTTCTATGTGGGGCTGGAGAAGTGGCTCAGTGGTTAATACAACTTGCTGCTCTTGCAGAGGACCCCATCAAGTCCCATACCACCCATTTGGCAGCAAACAGTGGTCTGTGACCCCAGTTCAGAGGATCCAACACCCTTTTTTCTGGCTTGCAGGAGCACTGTATGTATGTGGTACACATATACCCTAAAATAAAAAGTAAAACTTTTTTTAAAGTTATATGTAAAGTAATCTTTTACAAATTGTAGATTCATATCCCAGTATGTATCTATAGGCTGAATATTCATTCTCCAAACATGGAATCCAGAATTACTCTCCAGATTTTAGTTGTTTTTTTTTTTTTTTTAATTTTGTAATGTTTGTATAGTTGTTAAATTTTTAAGGTTTTGGATTTTGGCATACTTCTTATTTAAATTCTATAACCAATTCTGAACACAACAGAATCACCTTTTGCTGTGGAGTTCTGTTTTGTTTTTTATCTATACATAGGGAAAGACATTTGATCTGTCTGTTACACAGTGTTGGGGACATAATGTGAGCTCTAGAAAAAGTACTGTGTGAGATTCTGAAATCTCAAATCTCCAGTGACATACCTTCTCCAGCCAAGCCACACCTACCAAGCCTCACCCTTTCCCAAACAGTTTTACCAACTAGGGGGCAAACATTCAAATATGTGTGCTTATAGAAGACATTCTCATTCAAAGCACCACACACCCCATAATAGTAAACATCGATGGTATAAATAAGAGAAATGAAGGAAATAGACAGAGACAGCTCAGAGCCCCCAGGAAATCAAGGACAGTAGGGATAGTGTTAGATCAATAGCAAATGAAAACCCGAAACAGAGCAAATCTCTCAAAAGAAAGAAGGTGGTGATGCCTTCCAGGAGGGATCAACAAAATCTGAGGGAGGGAGAGGGAACTGGGATGGATGTATAAAATAAGAAAATAAATAAATACATACATAAATAAAAAGAAAGAAAGAAGGTGAACAGTGCTTAAATGAAGATAAAATGCAGAGACTTGCAGACTTTTAAATTTTACACCATGAGGTGGCCCTTTTCTTCAGTTCAGTTTTATCAGACTCAGATGGGCTATAGTGACCACATGTTCCCAGGGGACCATGCAGTCTCTGTTTGATTGCAGTTTAGGCCCTGCTGAGCTATATGACCTAGGAAGGTTTTCCTGGCTCAGGTACCTGATTTACCTACTGAAAAGAAAAAGACAAACAGCAGTAGCTGTTGTAAGGATTAAATTAGTTAATAGGCATAAGTATCACCACAATGTGTTAGATGTAGATGGGCCTAACAAATATTAGCTGCCAGAAACTAACCATTTTCATCCCTGTGGCTCAGGAGTGACAATCAGGGAGATGAATCACAAGAACAATACAGATATATCAAAGGTATAGATATGTGTGCTACAGAGTTGATGGCTGACATTGGATGAGGATAGTAAACCAGGGATAAAGTTAATAGAAAAATGTGAGGATATTGATTCTGATATTGTTGGGTGGTTCAGCTCTCTGTCTCAATTCAAACCAACCCATCATTGGTTACTGTGGGTTTTGGAATTTGTGTGTATATTACATTTTTTTAAATTATATGTTTTTATAAAACAAATAGTTGCCATCGAAAAAGAATGATTTGTCGTAGAAATTGAACTACAAGGTGGGAGGCAGAAGGTAACACGGGGCTTCCTCTGAACCATCCTGCTCAAGCGAAGGATGTCAGTGAACTGTGGTCAAGGAGTAAGGAAAATGGCTTTGTACATATGGAGGCCTAGGAATTCCAGGGTAGGTTAAGCTGTTAGCAACATTTTTTCCATAAGTGGGGTGGGTAATTTGCATATGGTCCTGGAGGCACAGCTGTTGAGGTTGGTATATTGCAAGGATATAGCTGAGTGACCAGCAGGATATATAAATCTCCAGGTGTAAAAGAGAGCTCCCTTCCGGAGAGCATGTGTAGTGGGATGCCTATTGTTTAACAATTCTAATGCAAGTAACGTGTGTTTCTTTGAATTTCTTTTTCCAGACCCCTTGGTTGTGGAACACACGACACTGCTGGTATAACTACCCCTACCAGGTAAGGAGATCTGACTTCTGGGGTTTACAGCTGTAAGGGATTTTTCTTAGGTCAACTTCCTGGTATCAGGCAGGTTGCAACAGGTTGAGTCCCTACTCACACTTTCGAATTGCACCTGCTAGTGACGACAAGGCTTTGTGTGTTCTCAGCGAAGTGCAGAATCAAAGTCTGCTTGCTTTAGCAAGTGGAGTAAATATGGCAGGCTCTTTTGTTGGAGAACAGGATGTAGTCTTCAGTGGGTGGCAGGTTCCTGTTTCTCAGGACACAGGAAAGTCTGAAAACCTGCTGACAGTGCAGACTTGCCTCCACAGCAAACATGAATGGTCGAGTGTGGCACTGCAGCAGGCCTGCCAAGTTCGGTGGACTCTGTACCTTAGATAGAAGTGGCCTCTAAATATGTAAACCAAGCACCATTTCTCTGAATGCAGAAAAACGCACTAATGACATTATGCCTGGATGAACTGTTTCTGTAACTAAAAATGAGATGCTGTCCTTGACGATTGAAATTAAACCATAGCCCCGAAAGGGGGTGTTTCCATGTCTGCCCATTCATCTCCCCGTGAATTCAGTAACATTAGCACAAGTCCTTCTCATCCCTAGATCAATTAATTTTGATTAAATCACAATTAAAAAATGCATAGGTTTAGAGAAATCTGGCACTAGGGAAATGTCCAGAAATCCACAAGGATGACCACTAACTAACAATCTAAGCAATAGTGGAGACACTACCTTAAATGTCCTTCCCCTATAATGAGAATGATGACTACCTTATATACCATCATAGAGCCTTCCAGTAACTGGTAGAAGCAGAAGCGGAGACCCACAGCTAAGCACTGAGCCAAATTCCTGGAATCCAGTTGCAGAGAGGGAGGAGTGATGAGCAAAGGGTTCAAGACCATGCTGGGGAAACACACAGAAACAGCTGACCTGAACAAGAGGGAGCTCATGGACCCCAGACTGACAGCTTGGAAACCAGCATAGGATGGAAACTGGCCCCCTGCATGTGGGTGTCAGTTAGGAGGTCTAGGCAGTCTACAGGGCCTCTGGTAATGGAACAGCATTTATCCCTAGTGTACGAATGAACATTGGGAGCCCATGCCAAAAAGAGGGATATTCTCTCAGCCTAGGCCCACAGACTTTGAGGTTTCCACATGGAAGGCCTCACCCTTTCTACGGAGCAGAAGAGGGATGGTATGGGAGTAGGTGGGGGACAAGGGAGAATGAGAGGGAGAAGGAACTGGGATTGATATATAAAATAAGATTGTTTCCAATTTAAATTAAAAAGGGAAAATAAATAAACAATAAAAACTATCAAAGGTGGAATTAGGAATTTTCTATTTTGTCAAGATATGTTCTAGAAGGGAAGCAAATGGAACTAGGAACTGTAATAAGCACCTTTGGTTTTTAAGCTTGGGATTGCATTTTAGAGACTAGGACTTCGTGTGTGCATAGGGTTAATGGGAAACACAGTCCACTTCATCTACCACTGGTAGAGGCTGCTGGTAGAGGCTGACACCGGATACTCCTACAAGGCTAAAGACACATTAAAATGGAATTCTAGTTTGCATTTGAGTTTCTTTACTTAGATTAGAAAAGAATTTATGTAAGCAGCATGATGTAGTTAGAGAAAGCTGAGAATTCCTGAGGTAACTGACAGAGACTGAGGGAAGGTGGGAAAGAGTCCCTTTACCTTGCATGGTTGTCTCAGACCCAACAGCACTTTACTCTCCACACATATCCTCCTCGGGATTAAAGGCTCATAGATCGGAGAGTTGGCATGGAAGCTGCTACAATGCCCTACATTTAAAGGTACATTCTGCAACATGAAAGGCATTGAGCAAATGTCATATAAAATGTAACACTTAACCTTGTTGTTAACTAATGTAGCCCAAAATAACTTTCAAATTCTAACTGTAGCTGTGAGATTGCTTGGCTTGAGGTGAATGTGTAGGACTTGGGCCCAAATTGTAGCTGTGGGTTGTCTCCCAGACTGCACCATAGATTTAGCATGGAAGTCTGAGTGGCTAGGAGAGAAGGTTTTATTTAAAAGTAGAAAATATCATTAGGATGGGAAAAAAGATACCCCATCTGTGGGGATTTGGGTCAAGAATTGTCTTCTATTGGTTAAGCTAATTCTGAGTGCTCCCCAAATCTTCGATGTTTTCATGATCTCTTATGGAAACAATGGCTCTCTTTGACAAGTGCCCTATGCTAAAAAAAATTAATGACTTTCTTTGTGTAGGAAATTAAATAGTGTGTATGCAAGTATAATGCTTTGCATACAGTCATATGTATATAAATATATATAGCAGATTGCAGTTCAGAGTCTATCTCAAGTCTTTAGTGCACTTTAAAAGATTGAACATGCCCATGAAATATTTATTATGTCTTTAACACATATATTATATAAGCTTAATAGATTTTTAGGTGAAAGGTAGTAGTCTACTTCAATTTTAAACACACATTTCCTCTTTTATGTGAGCATGCTTATTTGTTACACATATAATAGTTTTATATGGGTGTGTATTTTAAAGCTTAACATAAGGTGAGGTTTATATGGAGTTGGCCCTTGTTCAGCTCATTACAAAGAGCACACACTGGGCAGGAGAAGCCTCAATATAGAGGTCAGGGGCCTCACTGGCTCTGAGACCTGAAAGTGGCCTCTAAGTCTGAGTTAATTGATAGCAGTTTTCTGCTGGCTCTATAATCTGCATGCAGAATGAGAGGAGTGATTTTACATATTTCGGGATGCTCAGAGGGAGTCACGCGTGTGTTTCACCAGCTGTAGAGTGGCTGTTGAGTGCCGATGACAGTGGAGCTCTCACATGGACTTGGCACTTCTAGATGAGATCTAGCGTGTCCTGTGACCCCTCTGAGGCATTATCCCAGATGATGATGGCAGGAGGCAGGGAATCTCATCAACACCAGAATCTGACCTTGACTCTGAGGCTGCAGCCAGAGCCCTGTTTTCCCAGACTGCATTGCTGACAGTATCTGAAAAGCATGTCAGTGGGCAATAGATTTCTTTCAAGGTACCCCTGAGCACTGATGCTTCTTTCATCCCGCAATAAGAAACTGCTCCATTCATGAGAGTTCCCCTCTCAACTGCCCAACAGTCCATCCTGAAAATTCCATTACATTGGATATCTGGCTTCAATATGTGGAATTGTAGAGACACCAGCATTCAGTCTATACTGATTTTCTTTGTTACTTAGAGTTCAGAACTGCTGGTATAATATCTTACAGTGTACCTCATCAGAAATATGAGAGAGACATAGTTTTCCTTGATGCCTGTACTGAGTGAATAAGGGCCATCTTGTGACAGCCATCCATTATGCCATGATTGGCATATGGTACATATTAATTTTCTTTACAGAACAGATGATTGCCTTTTGAACATTGGCATGAAAATGTTTGAAGACTTTCAGAGGTTAATTTTTTTTCTTTCCAATAAACCAAGACAGTTCATTAGAGCTCAATAAAAAGAAAAATTCAAAAGCTAAAATTAGCTAGCTCGTCAACATGTTGTTGAAAAAACTTTTTATTTTTATGGAGTGTGTGTGAGTGTGTTGTGTGTAAAATACACTTTGCTGACTCTACTGTCTCTCTGAAGCAGTCAGAACAGGCATTGTGTCCTGCCCCCTCTCCCACCATTTATAACTAATTTTACTACCAAGTTATAGAGCTGGACCTTGATCTCAGACTTCCTGACTGAATGTCTGCCTAGTCAAGTATCTTTTGTAGCCTTCTTGCCTCTCTGACAGTTTAAATAGTTTTGAATCATTTGCTTTGAATATTGCAATATAGTGACCATTTCTTAAAATACATAACTTTGTGATTAGTGTAGCCCTCGAGCCTATGTCTCGCCTATGTTTCGTTGACTTTATGGAGCACGCCCCTGCCACCTGCACTCCTTACTCTGTGCTTTGGACTCTCAACAGCAGTTGTGTATGTGTGCTTTAGGACATGTGCTGCATTGCCTAAGGAATCTTGCAGATGCTGTATGTGAAAGAACCATAGATGCTATTGTTACACTCAATATGAATAAGATCCCAAACTGTCCATGCTGGCCAATGCTTTCTAGGTTTGAGATGAACTGAAATTAATGATATGAAGCTGTGCTCTATGGGCAGCCAAGAGAGAGCCATTGTCTGCCAAGAATAGGATAGGAATTGTATGTGTTCAGCCTAAGACTGGGTTGCCAGTCAGTGGTGAGCTTGGGGCATTAGGGATACAAAGTGTGTTTCCTATTAACTGTTAATCTTCCCCTTTTCTTCTTCTCCCCTCAGCCGCTCACTGCTGACCTTCACTACTATTACATCCTGGAGCTGTCATTTTACTGGTCTTTAATGGTTTCCCAGTTCACTGATATCAAAAGGAAGGTAAGAGTTGTTATGTCACATGGGGCTTGACTTAACGGTCCTCACCATGTGGGTGAAGAGTCTCAAAGGCATCACTGAGTCCTAGGGGGTCTCAATTAGCGCCAGTTCCTTCATCATTACAGGACTTCGTATCTGTAAGGTGGGTGTGGGAAAACTACAAGTGTAAGGTGAACCTTGGCTATTTAATGAGGTTGAGAGTCTGAGGCCAGCCTGGGCTACAGATGTGCTATCTCAAACACCTGAATACACACACGTGAATATGCATACATGTTCCTAGACATACATACATACATGTATGTATGACTACAGTGTATGTGTAGAAATACCAACAAAGCCCTTATCTTCTCCAAATTAAATAAAAAAGAAAACGTTTATATATTGCTTCAGAGAGAGTGTGAAGTCTCAGTATCCCCACATGTAGAATGAGTCCTCCAGTTAAAGAATTACTGAGTGCAGTGATTCTCAACCTTCCTAATGCTGCGACCCATTAATACAGTTCCTCATGTTGTGGTGACCGCAACCATAAAATTTTTTTTGTTGCAACTTCATCACTGTAACTTTGCTACTGTTGTGAGTCATAATATAAATATTTTTGAAGCAGGAAGTTTACCAAAGGGTTGTGGCTCTAGGGCCTAAAGACCAGTCAAAGAAATGAGGGAGCTATAA
Source organism: Cricetiscus sungorus (assembly GCA_030556225.1). NCBI lineage: Eukaryota > Metazoa > Chordata > Mammalia > Rodentia > Cricetidae > Cricetiscus > Cricetiscus sungorus. The sequence goes on from JANBXA010000372.1 coordinate 10,137,776, forward strand.
TATAAGCAAAGGGGTCAAGATCATGATGGGGAAACCCACAGACACAGATGACCTGAGCTAGTGAGAGCTCACTGACTGCAGACTGACAGCTGGAGAGCCTGCGGAGGACCTAACTAGGCCCTCTGTATGTGGGTGACAGTTATGTGGCTTGGGCAGTTTATGGGGCCACTGTCAGTGGGGCCAGGATTCATCCCTAGTGCATGAACTTGTTTTTTGAAGCCCATTCCCTATGGAAGGATGCCTGCTTTAAGTGATGTGACAGACTTTGTTGACTCCCCATGGGAGACCTTACCCTCTCTGAGGAATGGATGGGGTGGGGGCAGGAGAAGATGAGGGAGGGGAAACCTGGAATTGGTATGTAAAATTTAAAAAAGAGATTGTTTTTTAAAAAAATATATGTTTAAAAAGAGGTCATGACCCACAGGTTGAGAACCAGTGATATAGTTTCAAACTATAGCACAGAAACACCTTTCCTAACTTTGTGTTCTGCTTTTTGCCCCTCTGCTCCACTGGAGTTGCTTTTACTGATAGACTGTCCCCATGAAATTCTGAGCATTGCATCCATTCATTCTGGTTCCATCCTTCCAGTCCCTGGATACTTATGCCATTTTCTCAAAATTCCCATACTTCTATCAATTCCTCAGAGTTGTCTTGCTGGCATCCATTTAAATGGAAATGAGAAAGGCAGGTTATTACACTTTAAACATTTATCTTTTAATATGCATTTATTTGTGTGTGTGTGTGTGTGTGTGTGTGTGTGTGTGTGTGTGTGTGTGTGTGTGTGTGCGCGCGCACAAGCATGCACACATGGGTGCAGGTGCCCTCAAGGGTAGGACTCTTTCTCTTTCCAGCAGGAGTCTTGTGCTTGGCCAGAAGCAAACAGAACCTATCTCCCCTGACTTTTATCAGTACATATCCTCTGATCATCAGAAATGTATGGTCCCATCAAAACTCAGCTTAGGTAGGCATAGTGGGTGACTCATTAACACCCACACTGTGCTTCCCTTATTCATTTTACTAAGCACTCTGGAAACATTTAAAGAGTCTCCAGTGATTGCATGCCACCTGGATCTCCTCGGCCCCGTGAAGAGCAGTGCTTACTCTGGTAGTCAGAATATGCAGACTTATGATCTGCTCTGAGCCAGGTTCCAGATTAAGCTTACTTTGTGTTTGCCTTTCCAGTAGCTCATTTGTCCTGGAAGTCACATAAGTCACACTTACATAGCACAGAGATGCAGAACATTCTTTCTGTTATTTATTTATTTTTCAACACGAAAACATTAATGCCGAGTGTATCAGCATAAATCTCCCAAGGACATGCAATGTGGGAATAAATTAGAGCCCAGGCTTGCCAAGCAAGGTCTTGAGATCAAGTCTTAGATTAGACACATTCCCAGCCCCCGCCTTGCCCTGCCGTGCTCTTGGCATGAGCCTCTTACTGCCTCTTGTAGTGCTCCCCTGTTTTATTGAGTCTCCCTTTGCCTATTGAGATTTAGGGCTGCCATCTACAGTTGGCTGCATTCATTGGAGAGGGGTAGCTGTCTTTTGCTTCCAAGTCCTGGAAGACATTCCAGTTCCAAAAGGTCACTGAGCCCCTTCCACTTGCTTGAGCATTGCATTGTTTATGTGACCTGTCTTTTTAATGTGCAGGTATATTCAGGCAAACTCTATTGTAAGCCAGATAAGCATTATCTCAAACATTTTCATAGGCAGATTACTTTCAGACATTGAAGTGTATGACCTTTTGTTTTTCTATTTTGTGGTGTATTTAAAACATCAGGCAAGAACACTTAAGAAAAAATGATAATTTGACCATGAGGTCTGAGGAATTGAGCCTAGTCCTGAGTATTGTGAGTGTTTAGAACTTGATTTTATGTTGGGATTTTTCCCCCAAGCTATTAAGATGCTTGACACCTCTCTCCTTGTTTGGTCAGAGTAGTTTTGTGTTTTCCTGGCACAGCTGGCTTATTCTGGTTTCTACAGAAAATGGGCATTTGGCCACCGCCAGACCTGTTTATTAGTTGGCACAGGTGTTAATATGGAAACTGTTTCCCTCTGCTGCTGTCTGCCATTGGACACTTGTAACTCCCATCTGCCCCTTCACCTCTCTGACTGCCCCCTGTGGGTCAACAGCTCTGCCATCATTACCAACTCCCACGGTTGGTGATTTATGGTTCCTACTGGCTGCCAGACACACCCTCCCCCTTCTATGTGGAAGCATCAACTTGGCTGTTTGAAATCACCCTGCCTTCCTAATCTGAGGAGGGACCTGTTGAAGCCCTGCAGACAGTGGAGGGTGAAGCTGGGAAGCCAGCTATAGTGTGGGAGGTCCTCAAAAGTGATTAGCAACACTCTGACCCTCCTGGTAAGTCCTAAGAAGCCAAACAGTCATTTCAAAGACCAGGGCTTCCAAATTCTAAACAAGAGTTGTGACTCAGGCTCTTTAAATCAGTATCTTAAACACACAGTTTATAAATAATCTCTCTCTCTCTTCCCCTCTCTCTGCCTCTCTCTCTCTCTGCCTCTCTCTGTGTGCCTCTCTCTATCTCTCCTTTTGTTTATTTTGAGACAGGGAAAGTTTTATTATGTAGCCCAAATTGGACTTAGACTTTTTGCCTGAACCCCTCCCCCCTCCAATGCCAAGATTACAGGCTTGAGACATCATGTTCAGATTTAGAAATAAATTTAACTTTTTTACTGAGTCGTTTTATGAATCTTTCTAAAATAATCTTGATTTTCAGATGTTCAAATTCTTTTTCACCATTGTTTGTTTGTTTTTATTTTCCAACAGGAATCTAGAGGTTAAAAATGAAGGGAGAACCTTTCATCCCTTCTGTGTGTTGAGAAAGAATATGACCTTTTGATCATTTCCAAAGTTAGTTCTTACTTGGTCAGTCAGGAAAAGTATTAATCTTACCAGAAGGAGGACTCTGCCAAGCATACAATGGACTTGGAATGTAAATGTGTGCTAAAAAAAAAACAAAAAACAGTGTAAACCTTGAAGATTTTTTGTTCTTTTTTGCTTTTTGTTTGCTTGCCTGTTTTCCTTATATTTTCCTTTTGTCATAAAATAGTTAAAATACCATCAAAAACTCTGAGCATTTTTTTGGTCCACAACACTAGAAGAACTTACTTTCCTCAAGGCTTGCTGTCTGTTCTAATTCAGTGCAGTGGCACCTGTTCTCAGTGAGCATTTTCCAAGGGTAGCTAATAAATACTCTGTTCACTTCAGAACAGCTTGCTAATGTCTAAACCGTGTGTCCCTTTTAATGGAGCTGCTGTTTGGCTTGGAGACCTGGGCCTTTGGCCAGCGGGCCCTGCTCGTGTTCAGGCACACATCTCCATATGCTGGCTGGTGATATCAGCCTGCGGCTTTCTCTTATTCTGGGAGGAACACTACATCTTGTCAAACAACCTTGACGGAGAGAGATTTGGTGATGAAATATATCAAAAGAAAAAATTAATGACTGGCTTGTTCATTTGGTTCTCTTGTAACTTTTTACAGAAACAAACTTGTGTCCACTGCTGTGGAGCTTTAACTCCCTTATAGAGGTTACCCACATCCCAGATCTTTCCTTGAGACTAAAAGGAAATGCATGATTTACACAGATTAAAAGTAACAACACTATCTGGAATATAATAACCAGAATTTGGCGAGAACTGAAACAATCCAAACAAACTAGTGTTCACAGAGTTAATTGTTGAGTCGGTCAAAATTAACATAGCTAATCATTAAAAAAGGAAGACCATATCATAAAGAGTTCTTTCCTTTTCCAAATAGGACAAAGTTTGAAAAATAGCTGCCATTAATTCATAGGGAGAGACTATGCTAACATGATAAGGAAAGGCCATTTTACAGTAAAGGGTGATTCTTCAAATTCACCATCATGAGAAAGTCTTAATTTTCTCATTTGTCTGCACTAGAGAAAACATTAAGGGCAGTATAACTTAGAATGAGAGTCAAGGGCTCTAGAACCCCTTTCCTGACCAGCACTGTTCCCAATGTAACCTTGACATTGCTTTGCCATTCTGTGTCTTGCTTTTCTGAGCAAAGAAAGGAGGTCCTAGAACCTGCCCCGGGGGAATGTCATAAGCATAAATAAGCAATACCTAAAACCAGACTGGTTTCTGGCACAGCACAAATGATCCGGTTCACATTAGCTTTCTTGCAGCCACCTGTGTTGCCAGTTGCATCCCCTCAGGCATGTCTAGAATCATACCTCCACCACACACACACACACACACACACACACACACACACACACACAGCCTTGACTGGGAGAGAGTGAACATAATGATTTCTATTGCTCCTACACTATTTAATTGCTGTGGTGAGACCCTCAAGAGGGTTTGCTTTCCTTCTTGCATGGTGATTGGTGCCATTTGAGATGGGTCTGCTCCATGAATCTAAGCCCCTGAATGACTGGCAAGCAGACCCTTCTTCTCCTTCCTTTCTTCCATCTTCCATTGGAAACTTGTCATTAGTAAGAAACCTTTTGTCTAAATGGCTGAAGTTTGAGGGGCTTTGATTTTACCGTCTAACCTACTTTATCCTGATGGAGCAGCTGTTAAGAGTATGGCGAATTATAATTTCTGAGAACTGTGTTTGAGAATGGTTATCCAAATCAGCAATTCTCAAGATCTGGTTATGGCACATCTTGGACCTTGGCAGTCACTGAGATCTTTTCGGGAGGTCACAAAAGCAAAGCCATTTTCTCATGGGCCACTGAGATCCCATTTGCCTTTCTCTGTGCACAGAAATTTGCCAAGGTAGCGGTGGGCAAAGCTGCTGGGTGAAGCACCAGGATGGCCCTGTGGTCACTGTATTCTCCAGTACAACACACCGGCTTGAGGAGGAAATGCGGTTTTACTTGAGAAAACTATGGATAAGGCACCGCAAGTGTTGATTCTGTTAAATCTCTGTTCTCAAATATGCATTTAAAACCTTCTGTGTGTGTGATGAAGCAGGAAGTAGACATGGAGAATGGCTATCACAGTATACAACAGTGTGTCAAGAAAAATCAATATGCAGTTAGCTCTGCACTGCAAACTAAACTGGCTGTCCCCCTCCTATAGAATACTATTTTTAATTTAAAGAAATAGATAAGAAGCAATGTGGTTCCACCTTGTGTGGTCAGCAGGAATTTTTTCTGACAGTGCACAGAGTAAGCTAGCCCAGTTGGTTAAGTAAAGCAACTGGCACCATTCATTAATGATTAAAAAAAAAAAACTTAAGGTTTGGGGAAAAACTTACATGTCTAGAAAAATCTGTGTCCACCAGTGAGAGCTAGACACCCTCTCAGTCCCTAGAGATGTCATTTGTAGGTGTATGATAATTCCACAATGCCGCTATCACCTTGTGTGCTAACATAAAAATCATTTAAAATATCAAACAAATGTGCCTTCAAAATGTTATGGGACAAAATATCATTTAACAAGGTGGACCAGTGTTTTCCAAATGTCTTGTGGATGCTGTCTGACAAATCACACGTGAGTGAAACAAGCATTTAAAGTAAAAGGCAGACCAATTAGTGTAGCTGACTATCAAGTGTCACACAGACACTCTAAGAATGTCTGACCTGCCAAAGTATGGTATTGTATCAAAAGATACCTGTAACTTTCCAAAAAGACTATTAAGAGCATATGACAGTAGATTTTTTTTTCAGTTACTTCAACCAAAGTATCTCACTTTGGATGGAAAGTGCATGCATTTGTGGGGCTCCAGCTCTCTGGAGTTAAGCCAGACACAAAGATATCTGTCACAATGTGAAACAATTGCCACTTGTCAGTTGTTTCCACTTTTATTTTAGGAACTGCAGTTATCTTTCATAAAAACATTTGTTGATGTATAGTGGAATTTATTAAAAAATGCATAAGTGTGTGTTTTTTGGGTTTTTTTTTTTTTTTTTTTTTGACTTCTCAGTTTTAACCTCTAATGGTGTGAATACTGATCCTAGCTACGTTAACAAATCCCCTCTGGGAACCCTTTGCTACCACCAGTGTTAGGGTTAGAGCTTGCACCACAGCAGCATTAATGATCCAAACTTGGTCAACTGTCTTCAGGGAGCCACGTAGAGAGACAAATGGATAGAGAAGCAAAGTGAGAGGGAGATGGCTCAGTTGGTAACACACTTTGCTGCATAAACGTGAGGACCTGAGTCTGGATCCCTAGCACCCATGTGAAAGCTGGATGTGACAATAAAAGGATATGCATTCAGTGTGGCCAGAGAGGTCTAGTGACATCACACAAATGCACATGTGTAACACACACGTATCTTTAGGGTTTAAACAGAGGGCCAGAGTATACACAGCTAAGCAATTCTGGTCAAGGTGCGGTCCACACACGATTGGTCCACCATTGTCTTAGCTCCAGTCTCTCTTCCACTATGAAATCTCTTCCCAGGAGACTAGTTCCTTCCCCACTGGCACCAGACTTTGGCCTCCTTTTTCTCCCAATATGATATTCCTGGAAGTTTTCAGTTTCTAGGAACCATTGTTTTCCATGGTTAGACGGCAAAGGAAGGGACAAGTGTCTTTTCCTAAATGTCTTCATTTCTGCCAGGCTGAGAATTACCTCTCCAAAGCTTCTTAGGAAGCCATTGCAAAGATGAATTATCTGTGTCTTTTGGTCAGATGACTGGCCACTGGACATCCCTGGGGTTGTCATACTGTATAGAGGGTGATAGGAGCTTATGGGCTGCAGGGCAGCTAGTGTTGCTGTATTACACAAGGACCCACACCTCAGGATCCAATTCAGTGCTGCTTGCTAATCCAGAGTTGTGTGTCTCAAGTCCAGGGCCTCGAGAGTTCTGCCTCTCTTGGAGTTCCTTGGGGTATTCGCCTTTCAATAGGGAAGTTGTTACTCAGCCTCTTCTGGGGCAGTTCCTCTCAAGTCATTCTAGAGAAGTCTGGAAACACCTCCATTTTGGCTCATTGTGACTCTAACTGTCCTCCTGAAGTCATTTCCCCCTTCAACCCCCAATTTCATTAAGTACCGAGATGTGCATCTTGGAGACTTTGTCCTCCCTGTAAGCACCGTGCCTCCCACCCAAGGCTATTCCTGGCAGCCTGGCTCTCATGATGGCCTTGTCATCTCCCAGGAGCAATCCTTGTTCTGTGTGTTTGCCTCTCACTTAGATGGACTCTGCTGCCCCCTTCTCATCATCGACTTCCCATTCTCATTCGTTCCCAGGAAGCTGTGGATATGGCACTCATCTGCCTGAGCTCTAGAGTGCATGCACTGGCTTTAAATCCAGCCCTAGCATTTTGTCACAATGTTACTGGAGACAGTGGCATCTCTGTGCCTCAGCTCCCTTCTGAAATAATGCTTACAGTAATGCTTGCCTTATGGAACTTCCATCACAAGGAAATCGCCTCTACCCGTGAAAGTTAGTAGGCAAATTAGAAGAAATGTAGGCATTTATACTAGGTAGTCAGTGGGAAAGTGGGGTTTGGAAAGAGGAGAAACACAAGCATTCTACTCTAGGAGATCTACGTGGAGGCAAAAGAAGCTTGGAGAAAAATCCCTCAGCTGGGATTCAGGCTGTGGGAGTGGGCACAGCTGAAAGAGGAAGAGGAAGGAGAAGATAGAGTTATTGACAGTAAGAGCTCCCCTACATTCTGCCTGCCCACTTGCAGCGCTATCCCCCAACTGGTTAGCCTGGAGATGTTTTTCACCCTCTACACAAAGCACAATATTCAGTTACTGATTGCTCATTGTCATTTGGACCTCAAGACCTTGGCAGTACATATGACGATTTTGGCTGGAGTCCCATTATAGTAGCTCTGATTTCAGTTGAGCACGGGCTGCCCCCTACTGATAGTGTTGGACATTTCCAACCTAGATGGGCTGTATTGTTTGAGCGCCCATGGTGAGGTTTCCTTTGTTCCTGGGGATCCATGCAGAAAATGCAGAGACTCATCTGTGAACTAATGGAGTTCTTCAGACTTACATTAACTATGTTTTTAATGTCTCAGAATGACCTTTTCCTCATTAAAATTCATCCAAGCTAATGTCGCCTGGTCAAGGGTAGTTAAAACAAAACCCAGAGGATACATTATATTGACCTTTGACTCCAGGTGCTTGCATATTGACCGTTTGTGAGAAAAACAGCATGTGTAGTCGATTAAAAACATTGATGTCATTTGCAGTCAGAATAGGTTCAGGAGTCTGCTTGGATGAAAAGAAGTGGGAGACCATGAAGAGCTCAGGGCACTGCAAGTCTAGCCCTGCGCTCTGACTAGCCCCACCAGAAGTGACTGGTAGCACTACCATACTGTTACTGTTGTGCAAATAACATTGTGATCCTTTCTATTGTAATAAAAATCAATTAAAGATTAAATATTAACTAGTTCACAGTGAACAAAATTAGGAGCTCTTAGTCTTGAAAGGGCACCATAAATGTTGTATAGGAGAAAGATGGAGTGAACAGCACTTAGACAGCAGTTCCCTGTTTCATTCGTTTCTGTTTCCAGAAGCCATAAAATAATGGTGCTTCTAGCAGCAAAGAACCTGCTGCTGAATCTAGACACACAGCTGCTGCTTTCAGGCGCTGGTGAATTCACAGCTGACCTTTCACATTGTCTTGAAGTTGTAGTTATAATTTACCATGAGGGTTTGATGAGGGTCCTCCCAGAACTCCTTATAGTTCTATGTGAATTTCAAGAGTAATGTTAAGTGGGTTTGGATTGTTTCAGAATAGCTATGAAAATTGATAACTTACAAATTGTTTGCCAGAAGAAAGGGAGGCAGAGACTTTGCAATTGCTACAACGCACAACGTACCTGAGTTTCTCATATGATGCCCTTTAATATGAATCTAAAACAGTAGTCATCAAAAAAATTATGTTATGAGGATGGGGTAGTGTAGTAAATGTGAGTAGTCTCTGTTGCAGTTGTTTAACTGTGCTACTGGAGTAAGAAAGCCACCTAAGACAAAAAGGAAACAAGTGGGTCTATGGGTGTTCCAGTAAAACTTTATTTATAAGCACAATACTTCAGTTTTCCTGTCTCTGCTCTGAAGTGAAATACCTTGTGAACCTTGAATAAGGAGAAGAGGGGGAGGAGAGGGAGGAAGAGAGATACAGAGACAGGGCCAAATCATAAAATGATGTCAGTTGCAAACTATGTTGTTTTTCATCCTATCTTCTGGGGCCTTTGCAATCTGTTGAGTGGGTAACTGGTCTTAAATACCCAATTTCTATTCTCTGAACAAAATTACAAATTATTAATTGTATGTATTAACTTTATTCAATTTAAGAAAATAAGTATTTTCTTCGCACTTGAGCAGAAGGCTTTTCCTTTGTCTTGCTCTTTAGTAATCACAGTCGTCACTGTCTGTACATGTCTAAAGCAGCTCCCAGGAAAAATCTCAGAGGTCTCACTCCTTTTATGAGACAGCTCAATAATGATTTTTTTTTCTCATTTGATTAGTCCCAAATGAAAATTTAAGAAAAATTTCTTACACAGAGAGAGTACCTGTGATGTAGCTTTTTTTTATGATGTAATTTGTCTTAATAAAGATGGGTGCATTCAGATGAATTCGTTGGTCCTTTTACAAGATAGAATATTATTTCAAAGACATGGAAGGAGCTGTGTCATCTAGAATCTGGCACTAAGGCTTTGTTGTGCTAATGCTTTATTGGGTATATAATTACCCTAGAGGAGTAAAGATGCTGTCTCTTACCAGTTGGAGACTGAGCCCAGGTGGCTGCATTCTGTGTGCCCAGGTGTCTCTGACAGAGTCACACTGAGACACTGTCTTTTTGCCTATATATTTATTACTGTTTGGAAATGTAATTGTGGGGGAGGGGAGAGCTTGGCCTGTCTTACTAAATTTTGGCATAAGATGGATGACTTTCTTTAATTCTTTTATATCGGAGTCCTTCCAATGGAATTTGGATCAAAACTACATCCGATTCCTTTCTTGTCTCTGATAACTAATGTGGGAGGAGCTACTGACAGAATGGCAAAACAGGTAGTTTGGGTCATTGTTGAGGTAAGGGGTGGCGCTGGTCTCATGGGAATCAATCATGAATTTGAAGGCCAACAATGAATCTCAGTCTCTGAATTCATCCTGCAGAAGATGCTTTGGAAAACATTGTCAACCTAAAGCCTAATATTCTTGGAGCCAAGCTTGTGTCTACAGACACTATCATTTCCAACAGTAACGAATGGAAATTCTCTTCCAAATTGACAACTTGTTTAAAGACAGCTATTTGGATCAAAGAAATGTGTTGGGATGACAGGATGTGAGAGACATGGTGTCGGGAATGTGTGGCTTTTCTTAGAGATTTGCTGTGTCTAAGACTTTCTGAAGCAGAAATGTAAGACAAGACCATTATTCCTGCTTTTTTACTATTTATGTAGATATGAATGTAATGGAAATTGGTTTTCTGCTATGGCTGCAAGTATGATAATAAAACAAACATTTTCTTTGTTTCAATTTTTAGAACAAGGGGATTTATATCAGAAATCATCTTCACAAAGGAAATTTTATCTGAAAAATGGGGATTTTATTTTTGAAGGTGCCTTGTTATATTGATGGGCATTGCATTGTTATTGACATTTATATCAGATATTAATTAGGAAGTTTAATTAGTAAGTGGCCCTAATCTTCCATAAGTGCTTAAATCAATTTACAAGTATTCATTTTTTTTTAATTAACAAGCAGAAAAACCTTTTTTTTCTCTTTCAGTAAGCTGAGAGCAGCCATTTGGGGCTGAACGGTGGAGAAGGTGGGATTACTGTTGTAAGGCTCCTCGAATGTCCAAAGCTGTCTATTAAGCATAGGCAAATATAAACTCACTAGGCTCATGAACCAAACACTGTGTGTATTAATTTGTTCCTGTATAAGAAGTGGTTTAACATACAGGTTGATGGGATAACTCTACTTTAGTTAAGCTAATGCAAGTGTTTTGTCTGGTTAAACACCGTTCTCTAGGTGGTGAGGAACAGATTGCATCTTCCATTGGAAGACATCACCAGGGCAGTTAGTAATGTCTGCCCAAGGCCTTTGGCATCATCTGCCTTTAATAACATAGGAAAGCTCTGGATACTTCAAAGAATGGAGGAATTTCCGTAGCTTCCAAAACAGCTAAGTTGCGCCTGTGTGCAATTACTCATTCACCTCAGTGTGCCCATCGTTTCTCATCTGTCTCTGAGCTAAGAAATAATGTAAAGCCTCCCTGCATCCAAGGAGGGAGAGTGCCTGTGGGTTAGCAGATGACACGAATTTGTTCTGTTGTGGGCCAGAGTGTTAACAGAGGCAGAACAGACTATTCTCCTGCCACTGGTGGCCACTGTCAATGCCATACCACACTAATTTAGAGACAGATTGAAAATAAATCCTTATGTTTTAGTTATTAATTATCTGACCTCATTGAGGGAGCTGGCACATGGTTTAGATCTTGGTGGTAAGTCCTAAGTGCGGTTACCCACGCAAGGCACTTTCCTGGAAACCAAAGTAACTTAAGCAATCTTCACCAAAGTGAACGCAAACCTAAACCTACTGAAGGTGTAGAGGAAGGCTCTTCAAAATGCAGTGTAGTGATATCAACAGCTACTGAACTATATAGAAGATAGAGAAGGGGTGAGGGCATTTAATGGGCTTGTGCCTGCTCTTCCTACATGTGAGAGTGTATACTTTCTCTGGCTCTTTATAAGTTAGATAGGTCTGAAGTTAATAGATTGAAGACTTCAAGGGTTTATCACTGGAGCTTCTGAGCTGGGAGTTACCGAATTGACAGCTAAAAAAGATCTGATCTAACATCCTCATTGTAAAGTAAGGAAGTTGGTGCCTTTACCAGAAATTACAAAGTTGATGCTTTGGAACCTAGGTAGATCTAAAGCTGCCCCTCATGCAGTGTGTGCTTCATAATTGTTCACTAAGCTAAGTGAGATTCCTGAGATCTTTAGGAGTCACCCTGTTATAGATTCCCCCATCATAATTCTCTTGAATGTTCATGATTGAGCCGCAGTGGTGGAAATGTCTAAAAAGAAATTGTTTGAGTTAAACTAGAGACTATAATTTAGGAATAGATACTTTTCTGAGTTGTAGAAAGAGTGAGTATGGGACCAGGACAGGTAAGTAGGAGACCAATAACAGAGGCCCTATATGCAAAGTAGGTATAGAGCGGAAAGAACAAGATGACTCGGGAAGAACCTAAGGCTGCTATGTTCCACTGGAGCAAATGATGAGTTTAAGTCAACAGAGAACTGAGGGCGGAATCTAAGCTAGCTGTTTATTCCTCTGTGTCAGAAAAAGTCAGTGTAACTTGACTGAATGAGGAGTGGCAGCCTGAGGACTCTTGCCCACACTCCTTCTCAGCTAGAGAGTAGTCCCAGTAGAGAGTGCAAGGGGGAGGTGAAGGCATGGGTAAAATGCAAACAGCCTTGCGAACTTACAGTGACAACTGGGGGTATTGGAAAGGAGTACCTGAAGATAATTGATAACTACTCCAGTGCCATAAATAAAATCACCTTTGAAACCCCAGAAAGAATTTTATCATTGCCATTGATCTATCAGCACAGAGATTGGTCACCTGGATAGTTTCATACCAGTGATTAAACAATAGAATGGTTATTTTCTGTTCACCAAATATAGTATTTTTTAAAAGTGGTGGTAGTTGGGGCTGGAGGCTCTGTGGTTAAAAGAGCTAGCTACCTTACTGCTAAGTTTGGTTCCCAGCACCCATGCCAGGCAGTTCATAAAACAAGGCAAATTTATTCCTTCCAATTCTAGAGGCTTATAAGTCTTAGCTCAAAGCACAAACAGGCTTGGCATCCTGTGAGGGCTTCTTTCCTGGTTCATAGGCTCTGGCTGTATCCTCATGGAATGGATGGGCAATGTCGCTATCTTGGGCCTCTCATTTTTAGAGGCACTAATACTTGTCATGATCTAATCAGTTCCCACCCCCTGAACACCTTCATCCCGGTCATTAGGATTTTAACATGAATTGGGGGGCAAAGAAGACATAAGCATTTAGAACATTGCATTACTATAAACCTGAATATGTTGTTTATTAGGCTTCATATAACCATCAGAGACTGTCCATCCTAGGAGTCAGTTCTCCTTATTTTAACTGGATATTTCTTCAAATATACCACAAGCTTAAAAATAATACTATGTATATCTGAACCTGGTGGCACAGGCATGTAATCCCAACTACTCAAGTAGCTAACGCAGGAAAATTGCAAGTTCAAAGCCAGACTGGAAAACTTAGTAAGAACTATATTTTAAAAAAAGAAATGGAATGAAGATATTGAAATACAGAATGTTAGAGTGTTTCTCTAGCACGTGCAAAGCTCTGTATTCATTTCCCTGTGTGTGTGTGTGTGTGTGTGTGTGTGTGTGTGTGTGTGTGTGTGTCTGTATGTGAACCATATTTTAAAAGAGAAATGGAATGAAAAGATATAGAATGTTAGAGTGTTTCTCTAGCACGTGCAAAGCTCTGTATTCATTTCCCTGGTGTGTGTGTGTGTGTGTGTGTGTGTGTGTCTGTATGTGTGTCTGTGTGTCTGTGTGTGTGTATATGTGTGTGTGTCCCTTTGTGTTAGTGTTTGTGTGTCTTCCAAAACTGCAGCCACTAAATATCAAAGAAATACACATGTACTATTGTCCCAAAGATATTTGTTAGCTAGTTTTCTGTTACTAAATACCTGTTACGGGAGGTTTTTCTTTCCCACCGGCTCCCTCCCACCTGCCTCCAGTCTGGGCCCATAGCCGCATCAGCCCCAAATAACACTCAGAGACTCTGCATTTGATACAATCCTGTTGGCCAGTTACCATTACTGTTTATGGGCTAGCTCTGTCTTAATTATTAACCCATTTCTACTTATTTAAGTATTTCCACGTGGTCATCTTATCAGGGAGCCGTGGCTGGCGTCCTGCTTCCTCCATGCTCTACATCTTGACTCCTCCCTCCTCCTTCCTCTTTTCTCCTTGTCTCCTAGCCCTGCCTATCTTGCTATCTCATTGGCCCAACGTTGCTTTATTAATTAACAAGTATGAGAAACATATTTACAGGATAACATCTCCCATCATCTCCTCTTTTCTATCTAAAATAAAAGGGTTTAACCTTAACATAGCAAAATATAACATACAACAGTTATCAAATAAGAATCACAGTTAACAATATTTAATCCATTAACATTTTGTAAGACTTAAAGAAAATATCATCTATCCTATCTTTGTGAGTCTAATGTCCTATATGTAACATATCATTAATCCTAAATAGGGAAAACTATAACCAAAACTATCTGTCATCAACTTCTTCAAAGACCACAGAAGTATAATATATAAACTCTAGAAATGACAGAGACAATGTACTGCCTGGTCAGTCACCTGGAGTTCTTCTGTAATGTTCCATCTTCAGCCCATAGGCCATAGTGTGTCTCCAGACTCCTCAGCAAAGCAGGAAACTTTAAACTGTCCACCTGTAATGGCAGTTTGTCAGTCACTTTTCTCTATGTCCTGTAGACTGTCTGGCTGTCTGGCAGCCTCTTCCATGAAGCAGGAATCCTGTAGCAATGTCCATCTTGCATCAGCAGTTACCTTTTTGTGGGTCCTGCATGTCCAGTTTCTACAACATAAAGTCAAAACAGTCTAGACAAGAGAAGTACCTTGCTCAAATGGCTAGTCTTGCCATATTAGAAGCAAATTCCATAATGTGTTTCTTCGATGTCCATCTTCATTTCTGACGCTGGTGGTGTTACCAGGAGCAGTTGTGCCTCACTGTCAAGAAAAACCCTAAACCATTTTAAATGCCATATTCTGTAGGTCTTTGAAAAGTTTGAAGAATGCCTATCCATCTCAAATACATCTCTGTATATCTAGAAATCCTAACTCAATTAACTCTAAGTTTTAACTATCATAGGTAACTCTCTATAATCTGTATTAATTTATACATTACATTTTCCAATGAGCTATATAAACACAATACCTAAACAAGAGGAGAAATATACATATCACAAAATTGACCTTAAATTGTATCAATAAAAGAAAATCCATTTCAAAACAAAGTATACCATAATTCCCTTTTTAACCTTTAAAAAGATTGCTTGTGTCATTAACCAGTTATAACTAAGCCCAGTTAAATGAAAACAAACATTTATAAACAGTATTTGGGAATTTGGGCGTCATTCTTTCCAAACTACTTCCTGCTGGTAGAAGGCGCTGTCATGGGGGTCCAAAGAAGATGCAGAAATCTTGGCTGTAGACATTGCTTCAGGGGGTCTTGCTTGATCAAACCACATAAGTCTGGAAAGAATCCATAGCTTTTCATTTTCTGTGGAAACAAAAATAGAAATCCTTTTCCCCAGTAACTTGTCCTTAGGCTTAAATTTTGGAGTCAAAGCATTTTTAAAATCTATAAATTGAATTAATCCAGTAGCATTTCTTTTATCAGTAGTTATTTTCTTAGCAATCAAATAATTTAAAGACAACAGAAGCGTGTATAGTATCCAAAATGTCTCTGTGTTTTCCATCTTTACGTGGCTTTTTTATTACTCTGTTTATTCTACTTCTATTTTTACATATTTTGAGACAGGGTTTCTCTGTGTAACTTTTATCTGTCCTGGAATTTCCTCTGTATACCAGGTTTATTTTGAAATCACAGAGATCTGCTTGCCTCTGTCTGCCGAGTGCTGGGATTAATGGCGTGCGCCACCATACCCATCCATTCTACTTCCCTTTTTCTTTTTTAAACCATTGTATCCCGTTTCTTTTTCTCTCCCAAGCCAGCGTATTTTTTTAAAACACAGTGTAAACCTTCATTGCAGCTCTCGTACACACCAATGAATTGTTAGCAGAGCTCTTTAAAAGCAAGGCAGTTTTTCGCCACTTATGCTAATTTTGGAAACCTCCCTTAAAGGAGCCGTGCAAATTTCTGTCTACAGCAAAGAAATCCAACCGAGAAAATGCTGCTACTAAGAAGTCTTGCTAGTCTCTGTTCCCTTGTTTCTAAAAATTATTTTTTAAGCTTTTGTTAAGTTTTAAGTGAAAGTTCTCAATCCCACTTCTGACACCATTATGTTACAGCAGGTTTTTCCTTCCCACCGGCTCCATACTGCCTGCCTCCAGTCTGGGCCCACAGCCACACCAGCCCCAAATAACACTCAGAGACTCTGTATTTGATACAATCCTGTTGGCCAATGACTATCATCGATAATGGGCTAGCTCTGTCTTAATTATTAACCCATTTCTACTTATCTAAGTATTTCCACGTGGTTATCTTATCCGGGAGCCGCAGCCGGCATCTTCTTTCTTTCAGGTCTACATCTCGATTTCTCCCTCCTACTTCCTCTTTCCTCCTTGTCTCCTAGCCCCGCCTATCTTGCTATCTCATTGGCCCAATGGTGTTTTATTAATTAACAAGTATGAGAAACATATTTACAGGATAACATCTCCCATCAAATACCTAAGACTAATCAATTTGCAAGAAAAAAAACAGTTGGTTTAGGTCCTATTTTTCAGAGATTTTTTCTAGTCAGTGGATGATTGACATGTAGTCTTAGGGTCTGTAGCAATGCACTATATTGGGGAAGGATGTAGTGGTATAAGCTGTTCACCTTGTGGCAGCCAGAAAATAAGAGAAACTGGAAGTGACCCAGGTTCCCGCATCCTCAAGAGCATTCAATATCCTAACTTCATCCCATTAGGCTCATCTCCTGGTCACACCTTTTACTGGATCTAAGCCTTTAAGCGTGGGCTTTTGTGGGACATTTAAACATGACAGAGTGAAAACCAAGTCTAAGTAGTACTTTTCTTTGTTTGAAATCCTCCCATTGTGATCTGACTTTCATCACAGTGCTAAATCCCATCTCTGTGGTCTGGTCGCTTGTGTATCTCACTTGGAAAATCTCAAAAGGGCAGGAGCTGCATCTTAATCACTTAAATACCCCATTGCTACAGCTATAGAGGTGCTCTGCATGCGTTGCTTAGAGATCAAATGGATTGGTGGAATTACCATGATGTTGCTGAACACTGACTTTATGTTGTTTTTCCTTCCTTGAGGACTTTGGCGTTATGTTCCTGCACCACCTTGCAACTATTTTCTTGATAACCTTTTCATATGTCAACAACATGGCCCGAGTAGGAACCCTGGTCCTCTGTCTTCACGACTCAGCGGATGCTCTGCTAGAGGTAAAATTTTTTCCTTTATCCTGGCAAAGACAACATCCAGAAGTCACCCAAGCCCTTATAGTGTGATGGAAGATGCTTTGAAACTGCTGGCTGTTCTTAGTGGGTTACAATGGCATGAAAGCAGAGTAAGCTTTGTTAACATCCTCAGGTAATTGGAATCTAGAAGCCTTTGAATGGTTGATTTTATAACAGAAAAAAACATCATTGCTTTAATAGATTTTCTTTTCTAAGAGTCACACTGATCTATTTGAAAACTGCATATAACCCAGTGTAGTAGTCATAATACAATTAAGCAGTTTGATTTTTTTTTGTTACCAGTATAAGTATTAAACTAGTGGTTTTAACAATGCAAAGGGTATATGAACCCTACATTTTATGCCAAAGATTTGTAAGAATTTATCACTTAAGATATTATACTCAGTAATGTTATGTTAAGTCTTGTCACTTTATGCTAAGAAATTATATAGCTGGTCAAAATTAACTTAAAAGATTACAGAGTTAGTTCATGTAGAAGTGACTCTTGAGACTCTTGAAGTAATTTTTTTTTCCCTGCTGGACCATGGTTCTATTGCCCTAAAAACAAAGGTTTCCTTTATGATCTGTTATTGCAATAGGAGCTACAAATGTACACATTTAACCTTTCATAGAGGCAGTGAGTTAAGGTTTTAAACTGGGTGTAAAACCTCATCAAGAATTCTGGGCCCTGAAGGTTATAAAACAAAGATAGTCTCTCTGCACTGCGTAAGTTAAAAGATAGCTTGTGGCCATGATTAAGTGACTCAAGCTAAACTTTAAGGTGTTTTTAAAAGGTGAAATATATGCAATAAAAAGAAAGTATTGTGAAATTCTGTTATAGATTGATTTATCCTGTGTGTGCTTAGAAGTGGACATTTATGCCGCAGCCTACACGTAGAAATCAATCCTGAACCTGTAGCCAATGTTAATTCCTGTGGAAATCTCTGGCATGCATCTTGGTTAGAGCTGTGGTACAGGAGATATTAGTTGAATCTACTACTTTCATCCAAAAAAGATAATAAATCCAAGAATCCAAGTATGTGACTCAAAAGCAAAAGGATTTTATAACCTGGATTGTTTTTTAACATCATAGATAATGTTTGTAAATGTCCAATTAATGAAATTGAAAAATAGTGTTTACAGCATACACATCTCTGTCAATTTGGTGCTGTTGCTTATTTGTCGCTACAGAAGAAGGCTGAAAATTCTTTTCATTTAATGTAATTCATGGTGTTATACTTCAAGTATTTGTGAAATTAAAATCTCACAATTTTAACTTCCATTCGGGTGATGTATATTTTCTCCTAAGACACATTTCTCTCATCACTTTGTGCACTGCTTAGCACCATTAAATGACTCCCTCCAAGGATGCTACCAACAGTCTTTTCCAGTAATTAATCTTCCAAGTCATAGAAAATAATTTTGTGTGTGCAGAAGAGATCTATAGTTTCTTACAGTGCTTAGATGCTGTGGACTCTGCAAACCTGCAAGAAGAGAGGAAGGAAAAAAATCCATTTCCTGGCCCACCTGGTCTTTCTTACAGTCATTTCAAAGTGACAGTGGAGAAGAGAAAGGAGTGTGGTTGCCTCCCTAGACTAATTTATAACGTGTGTATGTGCTTGCATGTGTGTGTGTGTACATATATAGTCACTGAAATTGCTGGCATCAACATCAATCATGGAAGTATTTCCTGCAGACATTGAAACATTAATAAATTTTATCTAGAAAATGAGCCCGTAATATGGTTCAAAATTCTCCTGAAATAGAGTCACTGACATGACACTTTTCTCATGTCAATGTTTGTTAAGAATAAGCTTGGAACACACTCTGTGATTGTTAAAGTGAGCACAAACTTCAAAGCAGACGGAAAATAGACAAACACAGAAAAGCTCTGTGGACTCTGTAGTCTGTGGCCTTGCATTTAGGCTCAATGAAGACTTCCCATATTGACCTGTAATGTGGTTTCTGTCTTGATATCTCTGGCTTGCTAACATCGCATAATGCAAAAGTTTGTTATTTGTTCTCTCTGTTCTCCTGAAATTGGCCATATAATTGAATTTTTCTGGTTATTAAATATTTTATTAAATTTGTGAAAGTCATAGTTCTACATATAGTTAATGCTGCATTTCACTCAACTTTTGAGTAATTTGTAAATGCTGGTGTGTGGCATGTGCCATTTCTAAGCAGCAGACATTCCTATGCATTTAAGCAGCAGACATTCTTATGAATGTTGCAAGCTATACCTCATTGATAAAACCTCATTGGGGGCTCATGCATGTGAAGGAAACTTTTCTTTTATCACTGTAATTGATAAGTTGCATTCCTTCCTCTTATAGGCTGCCAAAATGGCAAATTATGCCAAATTTCAGAAAATGTGTGATCTTCTGTTTGTCATGTTTGCCATGGTTTTTATCACCACACGGCTGGGCATATTTCCTCTCTGGTGAGTATGTCAATCTTTCTGATAAAGGCAACACCTCCAAGGAAACTTTTCAAACATTCTTCTACTGAATTATACTCTTAAGTCCTTCTTAAGAAGTGCACAGCCCATAGCAAGGCAACTGAAGAAGCAGCTCGATGGTGCTGAGGAAATAGTGCTGGGACAGTGTTTGCTTTGCAAGCATGAAAACCAGAGCTTATTCCTCAGCACCCATGGCAACACGCTTGTAATTGTAGCACTGAGGAGGTGGAAACAGAAGTATCCCTGGGGCTCCCTAGCCAGCCTGACTAGCCTAATCGATGAGCTCCAGAATAGAGACCCTGTCTCAAAGGTTGCAGATGGCATTATTTGAAATGACATTCAAGTTTGTAATATGGCTTACACATACATACACATATGTGCACCGACACACACACACACACACACACACACACACACACAGCACTTGATCTCTTGTTTCAGGTGAGTTATATACTTTACTAATACTTTGATGATATCAAGTGTGTTTAAGGTGGCATGGCCATGGACAACTTTACTAATACTCTGTATGGCATAGTTAGAATGGGATGTGGCTTCTGAAGCTTCAGAAGCCCAGTCTTCTTTCAGACACTAGTCTAGACTATGACTTAAGGACCTCAACCACAGATGGTCTGAGTTAAAGGAAATACAGCCCTACAGCCACAGGCCAGAAACAGCAGAACTCATCCAGTGCACAGATTCCTGGGCTCTGCTTCAGTCCAGTAAGTCAGATGCTGTACAGGTAAGTCCTGCCTATCTGTGCCATCTTAACTCTTCATGATGATTGGGCTACTTTAGAGTTTGAAAAACACTGTCCCAAATATGTCTCTTCATCGGCTTATGTTTATAGCCAGCAAGAAATAAAAAGTATTTTAAAATAACCCTGAAATTCTTTGTGGCTCCTTAATGTCTAGGTGGCTTTTGTTTTGCTAAGAACTAAGGAGAAGGCGTAACAGAATGCTGGCATTTGACAGAAGTTTCTGGAGGTCTATTGATCTGGGAGTGGGGAGAAGGAACCCTCCAAGTCACTTTAAATCTACCATTGATGGTAGATTTTTTTTCCCCCTTCCATTTTGAAAGATCAGTTTGAGTGGGAAATTTGAACTGTGGGATGTGGATAAAGTAGGAAAATGAAGATGTAATAATACTTGAGGATGCAGTAATGTCCTATAGAAGACTAACAGCCATAGAGCTGAGTTCTTTATTGGGTAGGTCTATCATTAGGACTGTATGACTGAATTGTTGGCACAAACACACTTTTTCAGGCACAAGGCAGACAATATGATTTCTCCTTGAGGTTGACAGCCCTTTGGACATTTAGGTTAATCAGTTTCAAACAGCAAAGCCTTGTTTGACAACAGACATTTATTAAAACTTGTTATAGTTGAACATGAATGTAGGTTTGAAACACTGGAATATTAAATATGATGTGTCTATAATTATTTCAGGGTTGGGGGGGGCGACTTTCAAAATTATTACCATAACTAGTCATAAGAAATTAAAGTAGAAATACAAACTATGTTTAAGGGATGATTTCTCAGAATGATGGAAAACATTTTCAGATGAGTGAGAATCTCACTCTTGAAACAGGCACCACTCGTGATTTGATTTACTGCTTCCCTTTCAGAGAGAGAGCTAAGATTTACATGTTTTCCCTCCAGAAAACATACAAATGCTCTTGGGGTTTAAGCACTGGTGATATCTACAACATAGGTCCACAACCCAACCCCAATGTCAGTGAGGGTACTCGTAGATAACAAAGGCCTGTTAGCTCCTTAGAAAAATCTCAGAAACCTAATATAAATGTCTTGCAAATATTGGAAAGTTGCTGCACCTGGGACCGAGGCTGTAGCCAAGCTTTTGAAAAGCAACGTATGAGAATAATTTTCTATTTCTTATAAAAAAAATAACCATAAATTCACTACCATAACAGTTGTAGTTAGTGACAAGTCTCAGATATATCCAGGAAGTCAGGTTGGCACCTTGCTGGTCTGTTTAATACTGATAACTGCCCATAGTGTCATAGGCATCACTGTTATTTCACCCTTTCATGGACAGAGCAATAGCAACGTGTGTTTTGAATACTTGATATTGTGAAATTACTTTGAAACTCCTTTGGAATTAAAGCACACTTTGGGAAAAGACCTTATCGACTGCAGACTCCTCGCTGATCCCTCCGCTTGTGATAAGTACAATCAGTTTTCCAGGACAAGAATATTCCTTTTGACATCTAGGGGGGAAACCTGCTTTCTTTTATCAGATGGCATCTGGGTCTTTATAACGTCTAACCCATGGACTTCTAAGCTCAGTGTGAAATATTGTGTGAGCATTGCTTGCACATACTTCCAGGGTGGAGGACCAGTGGTTCCATCAGTTTGACAGCTGTTACTTCTTTGCTCAGAGAAGTGCCTTGTGGAAAACAGAAAAAGTGCACATTCACCCAGAGTAGAAAGCTCTCCAGGGTGTGCAGGTTTCTAGTACATCTGCAGCAAGTGTCTATAATTCCTTCAGCTATTCCTAGGTGTTGTTTCCCTGCACTTGTTTCCCTGAATTCCTCCCAACATGATCTTCCAACCTCATCACGAGAGAGAACAGCACATATTTTTTGGCACCCACCCACCTCATGCCATAGCATGAGCTTTAAGACTGGCTTTAAGACCAATACACATGGAAGCTGCTTTATGACTCCCTGTCCTAAGGTCAAATCACTTTATATATTTTCCTTTTCAATGTAGTGAATTTACGTACTCCATTACACAGCCTACATTCATCTCAGAGTGCCCTGCTGTTTATGGATACCATGCTGCAAACCATATAGTGCCTACCCTTCCAGATTGGTGAGTTGGAAGAGACACCAAAGAAAAATGTTGACTTATGGAAGGATTTCTTTAAGAACCAACAACCAAGCTTAAGTGATTTTTTATTTCTACTCACTATGAAGACTTCTGAGATCCATTATTGCAGCCTCTTGCTTCCTCATACTTTTCTATTGTATACAAAAGACTGTGTTCAAAGTCCTATGTAAATCGGGAGGACTCTTGTTTTAGGCACCTTTTGTGCATGTAGAGACTAGACCATTGAGGACAGGAAAATTATGAACTCCTTTTATCCCAGTCACTAGAGCTACTGAAATAGGACTACCATGTTTAGAGCCAACCTAAGCAACACCAAACCTTGATCTCAAAAGAAAAAGAGAAGAGAAACAGAGGAGAAATCAAAATAAGCTAGGAATACAACTTAGTTGTAGAGGGTGCTTGCAGAACATATTTGAGGCCCAAAGTTCAGTACCCAATACTTAAAAAAGAGGGATGAAGTGAAACTCCAAAGATAGAATTTTAGGACCTTACCAATCTCATATGTGTGCTATTTGCCTCTTTTTATTGTATCAGTATAAACTTTTAACTCAGGAGTCCTGCCATTTTCATGTATTTGGTGAGGAGTTATAGGGAATTTATTAGGCAATCGAGGTGAGCAATGTACTGAACATTCAGTCAGGTATGGGGTTTTCCTTGGAGCACTCCCAGTTTGAGTTCCTTCAGGTCCTGTCAGGATTCTGGTTTAGGAATCTGGTCAGGATTCTGATCCAGATCCCAGGATCTGGTCAGGATTATAGTTTGAAAGAAAAAGCTACATACAAGTTATGAGCTATTTTCATAAGCATTTAAGGGTACATCATAATATAAATGTTTAAATTACCTTGATGCACATACTGAAGAGCTCTGTTGGCTAAATTATCTATCAGACAAAATGTATCAGAAAAAATATACTCGATTTTCTTTTTAAAGAGAGTAAGAGATCATATATTCTGAAGCCAAATATGAATTTCCATGGCCCAGGAACAGACCCAGGTTATCCCCAAACTGTACTCTAACATGGTAATCATTTCATGAAAGTTTTTATTGTAACAGAACAAGGAAAATTATAAATTGAGACACTTTGACAATACATGAGTAGAATAATCTGGCAAGTAGGTTACAGCAAGCATCTGTGTTACAGACATCAGATGGCTAGCTGGTAACATCTGTGACTTTTGGATTGCCACTTGGTATTTAAAGAGTTAATATACCAAAGGACTCTGCTGGCTAAATAATATAGTGTGCCAGGTTGTGTCACATTGCTGGAATTCCTCTGCTTCTCACTCTTCTATCCAGCACCCTTCCAGAACACCACAGTATGGTCTCCATAGGAATCTTAATTTCTTAGTGGCCACATTCAGAAGTGATATTCATTCAAGTAGCTCATTTGTTTAACTTGGCATATTCAAAATAAATCATTTCATGATTCAGTATGTTAAACTGGTCAACGCTGAAAATATTGAGCCATTTTAATTCTTTTACACTACATCTTCGACAGCTATATTCACATTGCCATTTGTTTTGTATTTAGCTACATTCAGAGTGCTCACTCTCAGCATGCAGCTAGAATACTGGATAGGAACGTTGTAGAAAAGATTTCTACCACAGCCTTTGGTGGAGACCATGTGCTACTTGTTTCCTGATGTCTGGTGTCTGTTTATGTTTTTAAGCCCGCTGGTTGCAACTACTCATGTGAGCCACATGATATTGTAGTTAATAGGGACATTGAAATCATAGTGTGGTCTCCAGTTTTGATTCCACTGCCTAATTTACATAAGTGTGTTGAGCACTCACATCTTAACACAAAGGAAGATCCCTGTTTCATCATATTGCTGCACTAAATGAATTAATTTACCTACAGAGCTAGGAAAAATGTCAGACTCATAGCCATTGCTTTGAAGTCTTAGATTTTTTTTTTTGAGTGACATTTATTTGATATGAAAAGAGAAACCTTTTAGAAGTAAGAAAAAAAAGCTCCATTGCTCACTGGCAATATTGGGAGTGCCTCTAATGAGAAGAGTTCAGGAAATTATAAATGACTAAAGTATTAAACAACATCTGATTCTTCTCTGAAAGTCTGCTAGGATTCTGGTGTGAATCCATCCAGGCCTGGGCTTTCTTTGTTGGAGGGCTTTTCACTGCAGATTCAGTCTCCTCTCTGCTATGGGTATGTTTAGGCTGTTGGTATCTTGGTTTAACTTTGGTGATTTGGATAAGTCAAAAAGTTAATCCATTCTTTAGCTCTTCTTATTAATGATGGTGTACACATTTTTAAAGTGCTCTCATATTTTGTGTCTTTGGCATCTATTGTAAGGAGACCCTGTTCATCTCTGACTGTGATTCTCTGTTTCTCTTTTCTTTAGTTATTTGGGCTGAGGGTCTTTCAATCTTTTTTATCATCCCAAAGAACCAGCTCTTAGAATTATTGATTCTTTATATTATTTTCTTTATTTCTGTTTCATTAATTTCTGCTTTATTTTTTATTATTATCTTGCTATCTACTGAGTTTGGTCTTGGTCTGTTCCTTTCTTCCCCTATACCCTTGAGTTGTATCATTCCATCCTTCATTTGTGCTCTTTCTGATATTGTACTTAAGACTATACACTTCCCCTCTTAGTACTCTTAATGTGTCTCAGGTTTCATTCTGTTAAGTTTTCATTTTACATTTTGCTCCCAGAATATTTTGGTCCCTTCTTTGACCCATTCATCATTCTGTAACGAGGTCTTTCATCTTCATGAGCTATATTTTTACTAGAAATTTATTGGCTGTCAATTTTAAGTTTTATTACCCAGTACTAAGAATACATGAGATTATTTCAGTTTTTCTGTTCTTATAAGGCTGTTTTGTGTGTGCACGCAAGTGCTCACACAAGCACTCCAGCATGTGGTCTGTTTTAGAGAAGCTTCTATGTGCTGCCAAGTAGAATGTATAGTCTTTGGTGCTTGGATGGTACATTCTGTAAATACTTCTTAGATCCATTGTAAAACACCATTTAATTCTGAGGTTCTTCTGCTTATTTTTTGTGCCCATGACCTATCTTTTGGAGAATGTGGGGTGCTGAAATATCCTACATTATTGGGTTTATGTTGATTTCTGTCTTTAGTTCCATTAGTTTGCTATTTATGAAATTGTGTACAGCACAATTTGGTGTGACATATTCCTGAAAAATTGATCATTAATTGATCCCTTGATTAGAATAAAGTACTCTTCTTTGTCTCCTCTAATTAGTTCAAATTCTATTATGTCAGATGTTACTATGCAATGCCTGCTTGCTTCTTGATCCTATTTGTTTGGGGGTTTGTGTTGTTGTTGTTGTCTTCATCATTTCATTTTAAGATTGTGCCTAACTTTAAAGCTGAGTTTCCATTTTTAATTTATTTTATTTTTAAAAGTTTTCATACAATATTTTTTTCTCATATTCCTTCTCCACCAAATCCTCCTATATCCTCCCCACTTCCCTCCCCGGCCATCTTAATGTGTTCTCTCTCTCTCTCTCTCTCTCTCTCTCTCTCTCTCTCTCTCTCTCTCTCTCTCTCTCTCTCTCTCTCTCTCTCTCTCTGAAAAAAGTCAAAACAAAGAAAAACAACACAAAATAAGTGGAAAAATATCACTGAGTTATTTTATGATTGATTACCTGCCCCTTCAGAGTTTGAAGGGAATACCTGCGGTTGATATACTTAGTGACACTCTATTGAAGACAACTGATTTTTGCTTTCCCAGCAGGTATCAGTTGCAAACAGTTTTGCTTTTCTGGTTAGGGGTGGGACTTGGTATCTATCTCCCTTTCTCTGTTCTGGTAGTTTGTCTTATTTGAACCTATACAGGTCCTATACATGCTGTCACAGTCTTTGTGAGTTCATATGTGTATTCTATGGGATCTGGATGAAGTCATTCACCACCTCTGACTCAGAATATTTTCACCTCCTTTTCCACATAGATCCTTAATCCTTGAGGGGGAGGGGTTTGATAGAGACATCCTATTTTGGATGAGTGTTCCAGAGTCTCTCACAAAGTCATGTACATTGTCTACTTGCGGGTCTCTGTGTTACAAGAAGCTTCTCTGGTGAGGGTTGAGCAATGCACTGACCTTTGGGTACAGCAATATGTCATTAGGAGTCACTTTGTTGCTATGTTTCTTTAGCAGAATAATAGCAGTAGATTTTCCCTGTGGTAGACAGCTTATGTAGTCCTGAATCCTTGGCTTCTGTAGCAATGTTTCATTTTACAGAGTGTGGGCCTTACCCACCTCACTGAGTGTAGGTCTTAAATCCTGTTTTTTCAAAATGGGATTCATTACTCCTGTAAGGTTTGTCCCACTACGGCACCAATGTAAGATGAGCTTCTTGTAGACAACAGATAGAGAAATGTTCTTAATCCATTTAGCCTTGACTCTTGATTAGAATGTTGAGACCATGAATAATTTAGAGTTATTATTGAAAGATATGTAGATTAGTCAGTGTGATATTTGTTACTAGCCTGTCTTCTTAGTTGTGGTTTTGTTTTCATTAAACTATAGCTTCATCTGTTTCCTTAGAGTCTCTTCCCTCTGCTTGTGCTTCTCTTTAGTTCTGCCTCCAGCGCTACATTTTCTTACTGGATATACAGCACCATTTTACATTCACTGTGCAATGTACAAAGTTTCTACCCTCTCCACCAGCTTTTACCAATATTTGTTATAGTCAGAGTTATTATAGTAACTCTGAAGGGAATAAAGTGTTATCCTGTTATGGCTTTGATTTCATTCCACATATTTTATTCACTTTTAGTTGGATTGTCTTTCTATCATTATGGGAGTTGGTTGTGTTACACCAGCCACACTATTGCTTCTACTATGATTGTCTCCATCATGTCATGTCATGTCATGTCATGTCATTGGAACAAAATATTTTTTGTCACTGTCCTCATTTCTTGCCCTTAAACTTACTGGCTTGACTTCATTTCTGCCTCTTAGAATAATTCTATTTTATCCAGACTGACTCAGCTGTCCTATGGGAGACCTCTTTAGCCTAATGAGTCAAGAACTACAGATGCATTTACACCACCCTACCCCCTCTCTGAAAGCTGAGATACTAGCCAAGGAACTGGTGATGATTTCTATTCAAGGGATATCTGGGCTACATTCCAGCCCCACAACACACAGGTCAGGAGAAGAGTTCTCTCCACATGGTACCTTCCTGATGAAGTCATTGTCTGGCCTTGTTTTTCTGTAGACAGCCCCTTCTTTTGTTGTTCCCTGAACATGACTCACTCCCAAACATGAAACATTTATATCCACTGTGCAGCACTTGGACCTGCCTACCTGCCATTCTATTTTGGAAGGAGGGTATTAAAGTGGCTCTGTTCTTCTTAACTGTCTTCACAGAGCACACAGTCCCACTGTAATGGCCCATGGCAGGACCTTTATTTTTTCCAATCTGCAGGGTGGAGAAATGAGAGAAATCTAATTTAACAAGAGCCTAAGCTGTCAGTAATTTAGCCACTGCATAGATAATTCCAATAAAAGAAGGCCCTCTAAAGGCAGTGTCTGCCATATCTACACAGCAGTGTTTACTGCTCAGGTTTTCCGTGCTGCAGTCCTGGTCCTAACCCTGACTCCTGTTCCACCCCACAGATCAACAAATATCTCATAACAGCCAACAAAAGGAAAAACCTTATGCCCCTGTTTCCTAGTGTAATCAGGATAAACATTATAAATTCTTTCAGTCCCCTCTTCCAAGCTTGTCTTGTCTGATTCTGAACTTTATTGTGTCAACTCAAAGGAAGTTATGTCAGCTCTTCAGAGCATAGACTCCCATACTAATTAAATTAGTGATACATTGTTATGTTAAAGTAATAGTCTTTGGGATGACAGCATAGGATGACACTGAAATGGTCTTGTTAACTCTATCCTGTATTCTTTCAATTATATGATTGTGTACTCTACTAATACACCATCTTGCAATTTTATGAACATTAAACCCTAGAATTCATAATACAAGCATCCTGGAAGCGAGAAGAATTGGCTTTCATTTTCTGTTCTCAACAGTAACTTTGTTCTGTAATGGATTCATGCTTGTGACTAAGCATAAAGGTAGGAGAGCTATAATAAGTGTTTTATTACTTCACTGGTTTTATCATATCATTTATGGAATGGCTCAGGACTTGCTATATAGGTTTTACTTTCTAATATATTCATGTATAATTTGACTATTTATCAAATGGCATCTACAAATTTAGGAACCCCCAAGATTGCTACAGTTAGAAAGACTTCCTTCCATATTTATACCTTTCCTAAATACATGCTATGACTTTGTATATAATCAGGACCAAATTTAAACAAGGCATAATAATTATTTGCTTTAAAAGATTTGGCATTGCAATCAGTATTCCAAAACCTGAAGAATACGTATCAAGAACTTGCTACACTTTCCCATCAAACCTGCAATTACTGGTGGCCCAGACACAAATGTTCATTATGATAGATAGGGCCATCATCCAAAACAAATATTTACTTAATAGCTCCTCTTTCATTTAAAGTTTAGTAAATTATATCTGCTTGGTTTCCCTTGATGCAAAAATCTGTGTATTTTAACCTTTGCAATTGAACACTCATTGATTTGATCTCCTTTTCAGACTAAGCCCACCCATTGTTGAAAGCAATGACCCTTGTCATTGGTCCCCCCCGCTTTTTTTCCTGTACTCCTATTTATGTTTAGGCCCTCAAGTTCCTACACTCCCCCATGTTTTGTGAAGCTGTAATTTCAATTTGGCCTGGAGTAGTCTGTGCTCAGTCTCACAACAGCACCTATCATAATACCTTGCTCAGAATGACACCTTAATTCCAAATGATTTCATATCTTTTTCCTTAATGATCTCCTTAAATCTTTGCAGAGTTCATTGAGTACAGTTTCTCCCTCTCATATATGGAAGCTTGAATTATTGCATTGTCATTCACAGCTCTCTGACTCTGATCTCCTAATGTCAGTTCATCCAGCTCTTACTATTTCCATTTTGTCTTTCTACAGTAGAACCCTATCTTCTTTAAGGCCACCCAAGAAAATGTGCGTACCTTTTGAATAGTTGTTAAATAAGCTGTCGTTTAAAAATCATTTCCTGTCCTTCTGCCTCCCCCATCAAATAATTTTGTAAACAGTTTTCACCACCCACCCATGAATTAGAATCTAGTAAAGAAAAAGGAGAAATCCAGAAAGACTCTGAGAGAGAAGTACCATAATACAGCTAAGAAAGAAATGATTCACCTTGAATTTTATTCCTCCCTATTTTGTGTTTGATGACTGGGCAAATAGATTCTCCAGTAAAGAATTAAGAAGTGCCCATCTTACCAGAGAAGCTAAGGAGTGAGTGAAATATTGTTTGTGGTAGTAGTTTATAGGGGTACCAACTAAATATTGTTTTCTAATACAATTACTATTAAAATAGAAAGTCCCATTATTGGCTATCTCTATGCCAAGTTGGTATGCTTTTAATAGTATTTGATTTTATTTATATCTAGTGAAGTGTAAGTGATTCTGAAATAAACATCTGAAACACTTTCTTTGGTCCTGTGTCAGTTATATCTTCTCTCAGTACTCGATGAGCTTGTTGTGGTATTGAACATGCAACCCTAACTGAAAGAGACCAGAGTTCACAGAAGTGTTGTTGGTGATTTTTTTTCTTGTCCTGACAAGTCCCACTGCTGCTTCCAGCACCAAATGAACACACAGGGGTTATATTCATTATTAAACTATTGGCCAAAGGCTAGGACTTCTTATTGGCTAACTCTGTCTTAATGATTAACCTATTTCTATTCATCTATGTTTTTCCATGTGGTCTTATCTTACCAGAGAAGGGTCTGGACCTCTTACTACTTTGGTGGCTACATGTCTTCTCCCCCTGGAGGCCTCTTCTGCCTACCTTTCCCAGAATTCTCCTTGTCTCCTACTCCCACCTGTCTTCCAGACTCATAAGCCAAACAGTGTTTTATTCATCCTATATACAGAAGGACACCCCCATCACAGAAGCTCACAGTCAGCAGCTGTGAGTTAGGCTACTTCTTTCCTTGTTAAGGCTCAGGTTCATGTACATTATCCAGCCAAGGATGGGCATGCACTATTGCCAGGAACTCTGCAAGGCCCAAGTGGATTTTATATCTCCATGTACACCCCAAATATCAAATCCTCAGTTCTGAGAAAATTCACGTCATCCTATTACCTCAGTATCAGTGTTAGCAGAAATGTTTGCCTGCACAAACTGCTACTTCCTGTTGAGGTCCCACTGTTTCCTTTTACAGGCTTTGAAACTCATCCAAATGCATAGTGGCATATCAGCCTTTGATTCCTTTCTGCAAATATATCTTTCAAAGTAACAAGGCTTACATGCTTTTCTGAGTAGCTGATAAGAAACAGATTAGTCTCAGTTCACAAGTCTGGAAAAGCTTACCCTCTTGCTCCTGAAAACCCTCAATGACTGTACTCTCAAACTTGTATTGGTGTTCTTCTGTGTTCAGTGGACCAGACAGATGAGGGTGAAACCTAGAAACATTTTGGTAGATAGGTAACTTGGCATGTTTTTAATAACATTCATATATGATAGCACCTCTGAGGTGAGCCAGATGTATGCAAATACTGTGTACTGAAAGACTGTCTCTCCTCTTGTAAACATGGGATTTTAGCTGAATTCCACGGTTGACAGGGCTTCACCAAGAATCCACAAACTACACCTTGTAGGACAAGTCAGCACATAGCCCAGTTTTATAAATAAAGTTTTGTTGGCACACAGCCTTGCCCATCTGTC
The DNA here is from genome assembly GCA_030556225.1 of Cricetiscus sungorus. Classification (NCBI taxonomy): domain Eukaryota; kingdom Metazoa; phylum Chordata; class Mammalia; order Rodentia; family Cricetidae; genus Cricetiscus; species Cricetiscus sungorus. Next base: position 10,169,020 of record JANBXA010000372.1, read on the forward strand.
CTGCATTGTCTGTGGCTGTTCTCTGCTGTGAGTCACTATTGAGTAGTTATGTCAGTGATCAGCAACGCAGCATGATATACTTATCATCTGGTCCACTAAGGAAGAATTTTTGCCAAATCTTGGACTAAGCCATTAAGAATTTGACTTGGAATGAGAGTAATAATTCAGAACTCAAGTAAGATAAAATGGTTAGGGGAGTGACACATGAAATGCATTTAGCCTTGAGATGTTCTCTAGAGTTTTATCTACTTTCAGCAAAAACATGTGTGGGTGTTATTAATTCTGTGGCAGGAGAGAGGGAGGGATACTCCCCAGTCCTTTCATCAACAAGAAAATGCAATATATTTTGCAACATTCCATACACAGAATTAATGATGTGTTTCCATCTTCCATCCTTCCCAGTTACCTGCCTTCATGGTAGGTGCCCAGACCTCTCTGCAAAACTCATGTCAATCTAGCTTAATTGTCCTGCTTCTTCTTTCAAGTTTACAGACTATAAACTCACACTTAATTCTTGCACACCCTTGTGTCTTACAGGGCTTTGTGTCCTGCATAGTCCTAACTGATACCCTAAAATGAATTGTCATGAAATAAATGGACATTTAATATGATTTGTTGGTGGCCAACACACAGTGCTGTGTTTGACTTATGTATTTGATAGTTAGGAGGAAATATTTTGGGTAGAACTCACTGAAATACTTATTAAAACATGTCCAAGGGGCTGGAGAGATAGCTCAGCAGTTAATGCTCTTCCAGAGAACCAGGTGTTCAGTTCCCAGCACCCCCATGGCAGCTCACAACTGTCTGTAGCTCCAGTTCCAGGGGACCTGACACTCTCATACAGACATACATGCAGGCAAAACGCCAATGAACATTAAATAAACTAAATAAATTAAAAAAAAAAAACTTGACCAAAAATACTGAAAGACAAAAAGACTTGGAAACAAGTCCAGAGAACTGGTATTGGCCGTGTCCCATTTTAGTATCCCATGTAATCATCTTATGAAACAGTCCCAAATGTTTTAAAATTCTGAGCAGTTAAAGGAGTACTGTCTTAGTAAGAGTTTTAGATTATCTTTTTAATTGAAGTATAAATTCAGTGGAAGATAACTAATGAAATAGAATTTCTATTAACTCGATTTTACTGCATACCAGTGGGTATTAATCAAATCAGAAATATGTGGGAGTGTGTATCAGCATAACGTCTAGGAAGTGCTGAGTCACTCCTATTCCAGTACAGTCTCCTACCTGCCACACCTGTTGAAATCCACAGACAAGCTGGTGTTAACGAGGCTGATAAGATGACTCAGCAGGAAAGGGGTGAACTATGTAAATGTAAACTGAGTAACCTGAGTTTGAGCCCTAGAACCCACATAAATATTTAAGGCAATGGTTTGCAACCTGTGGGTTGTGATCCCTTGGAGTCAAACAACCCTTTCACATGGATTGCCTAAGACCACCAGAAAACACAGATGTTTATGGAATTATTTAAATAGTAGCAAAATTACAGTTATGAAGTAACAATGACAATAATTTTGTAGTTGGGGGTCACCACAACCTGAGGTCACAGCTTTAGGAATGTTCAGAACCAGTGGTTTAAGGAGAGAACAGACTCCACAAATTTGTTCACACACATGCCTTGGCACACATTAACATCACACACACAAATAATGATAATAATAATATTCACAACTGGTATTAAGGATGTTAAACATCAAATAGTAAAATATTTTAAATGATTTGATTCTTAAGCATTTAACTAATAACAAATAAGCAACACGAAGATATAATTAATTTCTACATTATGTAATTAATATAACTAGTTGAGATTTGGGCTCACCAGATTTTCCTCATTTTGGGTACACACTGAAGGATGTTTTGTATCTTGTCTGCTACTATAGTCAAACCCTGTAAAAAAAAAAAAAAAAAAAAAAAAGCAAAGGACATTTTAAGTTGACATGAAGATACCACTTGAATGTGTCCTACTCCATCAATTCTCTGTGGAGATGCCTTGAAATTACCACTGTTCCCAGAAAATACATTACATTAGGAGCACAATTTGCAAAGTCAGCACTTTGCAAATAAGGGTCAGCACCCTTCTCTTTGCATTAAGCTTATAGTCAATCCCAGACATAAGTTAAAGCTATGCAGAAAGGGAACAGAGAAAACAGCTTGGATAGCTAAGTAGTGAGTTACTTATGGACCTTCACCACCTTTTTTCTGCCTGGCTATGTGATTGCATTTCTTCTAATTTAAATTTAGAGAAGTCCCATTCTCTCTGTGGCAGCCACATGGCATCTGCCTGAAGCGCTGTCCTAGTGATATTTAATAGTCATTAGTTCTTTTTTTCACCCTTTGACACTTAAGAATAAATTCCAGCAAGGAACCCTGTCTCTTTCTCTATATATGCCCAGTACCATGAGTAGTGGCTGGTGCTGATTTATCTTGCTAGAGATCTCTAAAATTTATTCTGTGTCTTGGTTTAGGAGTTATTGTGATAAGGTTGTCTTCCCATTTCAACATGATAGGTAGAAACATTGCAAAGACAGCAGAAATTCCCTTCTCTCTTCTCCTAAGGCTGTGCCTTCCACCTAATCCTCCTACAATGATTGGCTGTACCCATACGTTGTCCCCTGATGAGTTGTACTGAACTCTGTATCAGATGTAGAATGTAGGGATCTGGGACTGGGGTTGTCTGTATCAGACAACTAAGGTGTCTATGTCTCTTTGTTTTGTTTTACTTTTTTCCTACCCATACTTCAAAGGTTTGCCCAAGGTACTGAAAGTTTGCCTTATGCTAAAAATAATTCCCCTCACAGCTGGGATCATTGTTTATTTTGTCTATGACCTACATTCCCCCACAATGAGTTCACATAAAGTGATTTGTTGTTTGCATTGTTTGTATATGATATGGACAGATAGGTGCATGTAATACATGTATACCCAGTATATAGAGATATCAAATACATATCATTCATACAGTCAAACTGAAAACTTGAATACTTTAGGGGAAGTCGAGGCAAATCAACACAGTCCCTGTTGATGTTGAACTAGTGTGTGTGCTCTTCTTCGTGTATAAAAAGAGGGATCAGAAGAGATATCAGAATCCTTCTAGTTCAAAGCTTCTGGATCCTACAGTTTGGCAATTAGAAGAGGTCATGAACTTCTAGTAAGAAGTCTGTATGAAGTGATGGCTACAAGGGGTTTGGGGAGCAAGGAGTACTTGGTAGTTTAGGAGAGGTAGTAAACATGGCCCTACTGGCTTTAAACGTTGGTGGCCTATGGAAGCAAAGAAAGATGATGGCCAACAGTCAGGGAGACCATGCTTCAACTCAAACACTGGGTATACCCTAGGCTCTGTGGCTGGAGGCTGCCAGCTACCCGTATTCCTCACCGCCAAATGGAGAGCTGTATTATGGAAAGAGGTCTCAGTGGCTTATACTCTTGGTAAACCGTGTGCCACTTTTAAAGTGCATGACTCGGTCATGAATGAAATAAACACATCAGTTTGGCAGCAAGAGCCCATCTGCCATTGTCAGCAGGGTTAGTCAGGCTATATTTGGGAACATATTCGCTTAGGTTTCTTCTAAATACCCTTAAGTTTTCGCTCTGAGAAACCCAGTGATTTTATTCTGAAAAGAGGTGATGGTAAAGGACTCGTCCTATATCAAGCACTTTGGTATGAAAGTTGCTTAGCAGTAGGACAGAAATGAAAAAAAAAGCAATTAAGTTTATATTTAGTGATCTATCTATGTACATCTGGAGCACATTTGGGGAAGAATTCAAAAGGGTTGATTCATTTGATGCCTCCTGCTACAAAATTGGGAGTGTGGGCGTCAAGCTGCGGTTTTCACGGGGCGTAAGACATTTATTGTTGACTTTAAAAAGTTCTCCCACTTACATGTAATTACTATCCTAGCAAATGACACTGTAATTTCAGCTTCTTAAGCATAAGGCAAAGCAGTCCTTTAAAAATAAAACAAAACTTAGTCCTTAGAAGATAAAAGTGAAGAGTCAGTTACCCCCAAATCAAAGCACTTACGCACACGCCTTCTCCTATAAACCAGTTCCTTACAGTGTATGTGCGCTGTTGCTTACCAGGACATAAGTGTCTTCCATAACAGTGTAGCCTGTTGGTTATTCATTCAGCACTGGACTTTGTGGCTCTACTGGGCTTTTTTAGAACCTGTCGATACTGGTGCAAATTAATGTCAACTAATGCTTTTAATAGACTTCTTTCCCACTCCCTTATCCTCAAAAGGTAGGTAGACATGTGTGTGTGGGTGGGTGGGTGTGTGCGCGCGCGCACGCACGCATGCACACATGCATGCATGCACACATGTAAAACTCATTCAGTTAATGGTGTGGTAGATTTAGATATATGCACTGTAGCAACCACCTTAGTCAAAGTCTGTGCGGAAACAGTTCTCTCTTGGTAGAAGGGGGTGGCTGACACCCTAATTCTGTTTCTTCCAGTTAGCTTGTGAAAAATATTTATAATCAAACCACTTCAGGCTCCAAGAGTGTGAGCATCAGACTAAAGCCATTTCTGGGTGCAGCGCATCAAGTACTGGTGAGATTTTATCACCACACCACTTGAGAAATATTTTTCTAGGCTGACAGCTCAGAAGGAAAGAAAAAAAAACCTATAAATACTGCGTTCAGTGTTTTGTGAAAACAGAACAATCAAGTGTCTTGCAAACATATCCTTGAGGTGCTATGGTGCCTGTAATTCCAGCACCAGGGAGCCAGAGGCAGGAGGATCGTTGTGAATTTAAGGCCAACCTAAGCAACACGGTGAGTTCCAAGCCAACCTGAGCTATGGAGTAAGTCCTGTCTCAAAAACAATAACAAGAAAACATTAACGTTGAATGAAATGTAGGTGAGATTATTCACAAAGACCCAAGGGAAAGTCATAAAAATTGGAACTTCTTCACTTATATTTCTTCAGAATTACCTGTTTTCCACTCAGAGAAACCCAGTCAAATTTGTAGAACTTGCAGTTTGAGAAGAGAGTATTGCAAGGAAGGCTGGCAAAAGGGAAAACCTTTGGCCCCACATCCAGACAATGAAATAAGTCATAAATAACACAGGTGGCATGAAGGGCAAAAGGAAACTGCTGAAGAACGGGGGTGGGGTAGGGTGATAGAGGGAAAGAGGACAGGAAGAAGAGCAGAAACCTAGCTGTGCTTGAAAATGCATTAATTAAACTGAATAAGGTATAACTGAATTTTTAAAAATAAAAATTAAAGAAGATATATGTACATTTATCCTAATTATTGTCGTCACTAAAACTATCACTGTCAAGTGAATCAAATAGTGATGAATCAGTGTGTGCCTATGTATACATTGGTAGATGTGTGTGTGTGTGTGTGTGTGTGTGTGTGTGTGTGTGTGTGTGTGTGTGTGTGTCTGTGTGTGTGTGTGTGTGTGTCTTTGCCATAGGTTGCTAGGTTGCAGCATACTGGCTAAGGATATTTGATAACTATTTCCCCATAACTTATGGGTGATTGATTTTTTTAAAAAGTCTTCTAGTTGAAATAATAAGGAAATAATGTTAGACTAGGAATTAAAATTCCTGTCCAAGTTTTACTTTTATTACTAATTTATTCAGTGCACTTAGCTTATAAGCCTTTCTCCCTACTTTTGTGATTTCCACTATAAGCAAGTCATTAAATAAAGTCCTTCCCTCCAAAGGATTTTGTGTGTATTAAGTAAGAATACACATTGATAGTACCTCAAGAGAGTCTTAAGCACTGTGTCTAGTGGTTGAGTGCAGACCCTATAGGCTTTAGGTGAGGGCTGCAGAGTGGGATGGAGGATGGGACTACAAAGAGTATTTGAATTAGAATGGGAAACATTAAGAGTAATTCAGACACCGCATTGTGTTGAGAATTTCTCGATAGCTAGCATTTTCTCATGGGGTTTTATATCAAAATGATAGGTATGTATAGATGACAGAGCCCAGCCAGCAGGAAGGTGTCAGCACTCTGGTAACAGTGCCCCCTGCCGCCTGCCCTGTCCCATCAGTCCCCATTACTCCAGTTTTTCTTTGCCCTCAGTAACTTCAAGAGAAGTCTGTTATGCAGCCTGGCCCCTGGTCCTTGTCAGGGAGAAGTGTGGCTCTGGCTCTCATGTTCAGCAATTTGCCTGCAGTTTTGCTGCAGCTTGAAGACCTCAGGGTGTCTTTTTCCCAGCGCTTTTGTTGTGTTCCTTGTGAGCAGCCATTGTTTCACACGCCTGTCTACCTTAACCTCCTCTTGACCTGAGAGCATGCAGCCTCTTCAGAGGCATGAACAATTGTGACAGAGACCAGACTGAGGAGTAGGATGCCAGCATCTTCCACTAGAGCCATGCATACTGGAAATGTGTCTGCAATCCTTAAGAGGGTCTGAGGAAAAACACAATGGAAACCTTTCAAGACTGATTCAATTAAGTGCCTCCCGAGAGAGTGGCTGAGTGCCAACCATGGAAAATTCAATATTGGCTTACTGAAAGACACTACATCTCCCCCCAAGTACCTGTCCCCCACCCCTGTCATGAATAAAGGGAAATATTCTGCAGCAACCTTTTGGAAAATAGGTCTTTTTTTTTTTTTGCTATAAAAATACACACCTCTCTCAAATTCATTAATGTTAGCAGTCATGGCTAAGTTGTAAAGGGAAACAGAAGATTATAGCAAGTTCTTACAGTGTGTAAAACCAATGAGTTATTCAGATGTACAGTTAAAATTCTGCATGAAATTATCTGCACTTGTGACCAATGACAAAATGAGTGGCAGGTAAGTGTGATGTAATAGTACAAAAGACTCTGCCCTTTGTCTTGTAGTGAATGAGGGACTATAATATGTGGCCCCATACTCCAACAAGTCAGTAGCAGGCAGCATTGAAAGAACAGGCTTTTTTCTTTGTCCTTAAAGTGGTGTTTCGATAGCAGGTCAGTGCCAACACACTGCATGCGTGGCCTCTGAGCTGTTTCAAGGAGATATTGAGCAAGTGCCATCTTGACAGCACCATCCAAAATGGGGCAACTGTGTGAGTCCGAGCTGTCGTTAGTGTCTTCACGCGTGGAGGGAGGTAGTCCAGAAGAGTCTGCAACATTTATAGGTTAAACACTGCATTGCCAGGGCCTGCATCGCCATCCACGTGACAGGATGCTCTGACTTTGAAAGACAGGTGAGGTGAGGGCTAGGAAAGCAGAATTCATGTTCCCCAGCTTAAGGGAGTTAGCAGAATGGGCAGATAGGTCTCCCCACCTTATTTCTGATTTGCTATCATTTTATACTGTTCTTAAATTTTATTCTTGCTAAGTATAAATAATTACATCCTCTATTAAGTGTTATATGAAGCAAATGATGCCACTGTCCAGCGTGGTATGAAAAGGGTGTTGAAGAAGAGAAAGGTGACAGAACCAAAACTGTGGAGGGCTGTGCCTTCATTCAGCTCCGGGTCCAAGTCAGCTGAGTTTGAAAAGTTGAGTATTGTCAGAAGAGGAGCAAGGGGAAATGAGCCCGGCCCTTTTCCAGCAGCAAGACGCATTGGGTACACAATGAGAGAAAATTCCTCAGGTTTTTCACAATGTGCGTGCTGTTCAAAACTCTTCACCCAGCGTTGGCTCTCAGCAGATAAAAGGAAGCCTTCGTCAAACACAACTTGAAGAAAAACCAGGAAGAAGCTTTTGCTGTTTTATTATTTTCTGTAGCCCTTGAAATTCTGCATTGTCTGCAGAATCAGAAAATAATAACACAAAACTAATTATGGAAAAAGATTTTCTTTATCCTAAAAATATTTGTAAGTTTACTATTTTGGAATGTGGGCACCTGTCTCTCTGCTACAATGCAGAGGGTGCTGTAAAGAACCATCCATCCAGCTTGTACCAAGTCCCAGCTGCTGCTTGCCTGAGGAGCGTCTTTGAAGCTGCTGTCTGAAGTCAGGGGCCTGTTTGCCTACTGGGTACTTAGGGGTCTTCTTGGAGTTAAGCGACAACTTTGAGATTGTTCGTGGCCATCGTCATAATTTTAAACACACTGTGGATTATCTGACCAGCCTCGTGACAGCCACAAGCTTTCACTGCTCACATTGTCCTCTTGTTTCCCATCATTTACAACAGTGTCTCATAGGAGACTTGGTGTGTATTACATACAGGGCCTGCCTTGGGTGGAGTTGACGGATTAGGGCAGAGTGGTACTAGACAGTACATGGGCCGGTGGCTTTTGGAAAGTTGATAGTGCATGTAGCCACAGTAACAGAGGGGGCTGTGGAAAAGAGACTGAGACATAAAGGGCAACGATGACTTAAATGATGTATAAGGACTGAAGCCATTAATGGAGGTAAAGGAGGCGGTGATTGGCAAAGTAGACTGGACAAGCCCTGTGTGCGTTTGAGTCCTGGCTCTGTTGCTCTCTTTTGCACTAGGGTCACCTTCTCACTCGAGCTTTACCTTATTAATCTGCAGAACTTGGGGGTGAAAGTTTTGTATCTCTGAAGTCCCTCTGGTTAATGATACAGCTACTGGAAGCGGTGGTGGAGGAGTTGGGGATATACTAGGACCAGGGCTAAATATGGAGGTGCCTTGTAAATGCCCAGGAAGAATACAGAGCTGGCAGTTTATATGTGAATTTGCAGCTTTAAGAAAATGGAAACCAATGTGGAGAATCGTCCAGCAGTCTTGACTGTGGGATTGAGTGTGGAGGTAACAAGGCAGTAGACTATCTATAAATGAAGGGAATGTTGTTCTCCGCCACAGGCTGGCATGCTTCAAGGCTCTGCCACTCACGTGCCCATCTGTGCTGCATTTGAAAAAAACAGCAGCAGCATCCTAAGTACTGGCCCTTGCTACAAGGGGCATGTAAATAATCCAGAAGCCCCACCCAGGGTGTGACATTGGCCTCCGTAAATACTATCAACATAGGTTTCATTTCCAAGAAGGAGCACATTTTGGCTGCTCTGTGCTTCTCAGGGGCTCAGTGTTTAAGCAGCTTCCAGCAGCATCACTTTGTGTTAGCCTCAACATGAAATTCCACCTCTGTTACTACCTACCATTCTAATAACTGTTTCCAGGATCCAAACTTTCTCATCCCTTTTTTTTTCTGTTGCATGTCTAGTGCTCTCCCTAAAACTAGTCTTGGTGGTAAACAGGCATCTGGCAGTTGCCACAGCACAGTGCACTGGAAAATCATGCCTAAGGTAGAAGCACTGCATAGAAGTGTAAGGAGTAGCTCTGCTTAGTTCTGTACTTAACCTTCTGAGTGTCCAGCAAGAATGTTCTGTGAGCCACTGTGAGGGTCTATCTCCTCTGTCCATTTTCTTATAATGAAAACTAACCACAAATCTCCCCATTATCAGCTTCTGGCATTTTAAGAGCCTTGGCAGACTTCCCAGTGCATACAGTCATTTCTGTCTTAGAGTCTATGCTTCATGGCGCTAGCGATGAGATCCTGGACCGGTACCTAATGTGAAATAGGCAATCATGAACAGCCAGGTCACAGGAAGAGGGCAGGCAGAAGAGCAATTGTGTGGGAATTGCTTTAAAGTCCCAGTGCCCAGACTGTACCTGGGGTTGTGAAGTTGTACCTAGCCCCACCAGTGGGAATGGCCTCACCTGTCCTTGCTATAAAAAGAAGGTGGATACCCAGGAAGAAGAGAGGTGCCAATGTCCAGATGCAGAACAACAGACTAGGGACCTTGTGTAAAGTGTTTGAGATTTATTTCAATTGCAGTTGTCAGTCATTAGCAAATTTAGTTCTAGCCACCATGATTGTCTTTTGACACCTTGGTTGACATTCTCTGGAATGAAAATGTTTTAGATAACGAAGGTATAGTTTGGTGCAGAGTCTTACACTATCTAGAGCCTGTTCTTTCCCAGGAGAAGGAGAGGAATGTATATGGAACATCGGGGGCCTTAATTTATACTGTTATATTGTTCATTTTTTAATGCAAGAAGCAAAAATAAATTGTGAGTTGGGGACATTTTAAGAATTCTGAATATTTAAAAAAACATCATGAGGAGAGAATGATGGCAAAAACTGTATTCTCAGCAATTGAGACAGAGGCCAGAGGATCCTGAGTTCAAGGCCAGCTTAGGCTACCTTGGAAACCCTATTTCAAAAAGAAAGGAAAAGAAAAACATGCAACATATTCTTATATAACCTTCTCTGGTAATTTGAAAATAGTGAGCCTATGCCTAATGCCACAGCTTAGAAAATTTGATGGCATTGAAGAAACCTAAATGAGTAATCTATATAACTGGAAAACCTGTATTTTTATGGATTATTTGTTACAGTGCCAATAGCTGGCTGTTGAATTAAATGGACCACTTTAAGAAGCAAAGGGATGGGTGTGGTTAAAATATGGCTGGCACATGGCATTTGCCTTCTGGTCCAGGAAAGAACTGTACACAGAACATTGATCTCTCTTTGGCAACATGAACAGTAAATAGCCCAAGTCTTTAAAATAGGTATTTTGAACCATAAACACCTACTCATTAGGTATTTAACACAGGCTAAGTGAGCTAGCCAGGACCCAGAGTATAGCAAGAATATCTTTACAATGCCTTGTGTCTGCCTGGAGATGGACTTTGTTGCATGAAAAACAGAACCTTGTAGGGGTTGCCACATGCTTGCTTAAAAATCCCTTTCACTGTAGCTGCTTGCAGGCAGAGATGAAGAGGCCACTGTCCCCTCTTCCTTGGGGGTCTCTTGACCTGCTGCTTTGGCGCCTCTCTCCAGGCTTCACTTCTCTGATTAAGTTTAAAGACTTGTGTTTCTGACCTTTGCTTCAAGACCCTGGAAGTTTCAACAAGAGCCTGGAATGTTCCTGTAGAGGAGGCTAGGAAGAAACTGGAAAGAGTGGGAGTCCAAGTGCCCCAAGCCATCTGTGAGCACGGGCAGTGCTGGGGCAGTGGGACACTACGGTCTTCAACACACACAGGCACTAGAAGACCCATGTCTCTACTGAGAGAGCAGGAATAGATGAATAGAATGTTATTCAGAACTAATTTCAGGCTTTAAGGACCAGAGAGCTGGCTCAGCCAGTTAAAAGCACTTGTCTGACAACCTGGATTTAATTGCCTGTGACAATTAATGGCAGAAAAATATAACCAACTTCCAAGGTTATCCTCTGATTTCTACACATGTTCTGTTGCATGCATGTGTGCATGCCGGTACAGGCACCCACACATAAACATATACTGTACTAAGTATAATAAAATTTTAGATTTAAAAATGTGAAGGGGAAATAGAGAGCAAAGGGGAGAAAAGTATTGCTTAACAGAGTGATTCCCAACTCATTTATATATTGATATTGTCTGGGAATTGTTTTAAAGTTCCATTGCCAAGGCTATCCTCCAGATTATGAAACTGTACTCTCTGGAAACAGTTCAGAAATCATGGGTTTGACCCTGTTAGGTTGTTCAAATGGCAGGGGGTGGGGTGGGGGGAGGGACAGGCTTTTTGAAAAATAAGGCACATAGCCAGATTTCTCTCTTATTCAGAGAAAGAAATGTTAAATGTTACAGAGAAAAACACTGTTACAATTAAAAATTGATTTTATGGTCTCAGTAGACATGTTATATACTATCGGGCATCTTAAACTTTTTCCACTAACAACCCATTATAACCCAGGAAGTTTTTTATGTGACTAAAGGTGTAGAAAATAGGTATGCATCTCCAACATTTACTCATGATAAAGCATAAGGAAATTTATTTTAAAGCAATTCTTTGAAATACATGTAATTTTGTGGTCTATTAAAGGTCAGAACAAATCTGCATACTAATGGAATGCATATACTTGTATGTTTTTGTGTACAGAATCAAGCCTTGGCTGGACACAGTATTGCCGACTAGATCATCATCCATGTGCCCCAGAGTTTATGGATGCTTTGGTTTTATATTGTCAATTTCATATCAGTGTGTAGAACAAAGCAGCAGAAATATGTTTAGGGCCTTTCTAGAAATTGTTAAAAATTCTGTTCTGATCCCAAATCAAACTCATTTAATTTTTTGTTTGTTTTCAATGAAGCTCAAGTCAACAAGTGAGATAGCAACTTTTAAAATAAAACCGATATGGGGGCTAGAAGGTTGGTTCAGCAGTTAAGAGCACATGTTGCTCTGGCAAGGACTCAGGTTCAATTCCCAGGACCTACATGGCAGCTCATAACTTCATATAACACCAAATCCAGGGAATCAAATTTCTACCCTCTTCTAACCTCCATGGACACTGTGGCACAGATATAGGCAAACTACTCACATACATTAAATAAATTTTCAAAATGTTAAATAATAACATAAAATAAGATATTCTAATGCAATACAATCCATTGTAAACTTGATATGTACACACTGAAGAATGATAGTAGCCAAATATTAAAAGACCCTGTTTCCTGTAATTGAATCATTATATAAGCAGAGAGCTTTCTTTGTATAATAAAATCCCTGCAGCTAATAGTGTATGGTATTCTCCAGCCTGAGCTGACGGACTACAACAGTGTTCTGTAACACTGTGTGCGTGTGGTGACATGTTGTGAGTTGAGAACCAAGGCTGTAGTAAAGTCATGTCATGAAGCACAGCCAAATGGAGACAGAAACATCTCGTGTTCATTACACATTTGGTTTGTTGTTTTGTTTTGTTTTGGGGGTCTTTTCATAGTCAGTTACCAGCCCTCACATGGAGTCATGATGACCCACAATTTGGGAAGCTGTGATATTATCCCAGACTTCAAAATCTCATGTATTTTTATCAACTGATCAAGAAGTTTGGTTTGGGTTTTGGTTTTTAAGAAAATGGCTACAGAACATTGTTGTATGCTTAAGTCCAGGCTCTTAGTGTGGACAATGGAGGATCTGGGGCAAGAGCACAATGGAAACATGCACCATATGATTAAATGCTTGTCTTACCATTTAGGCTGTCAAATATAATCAGTTTCATAAGATCTTTTCTTCTTGATACCATGTACAAGATCTTTGATCCCAAATCATCCTCCAGAGGAAAAGAAGACACTATCCTCCTGTACATGTCCCATCAAGCAGAATAGAAACAAAAATGAATTTTAAAAGTCTTTCCTCACGACCACTATGTTAACTATTTTAAAAAATGATACTTTAAATTAGTGCATCCATTGGCTCACCTCTTGCCCACACAGTGCAGCTGCACTACTACTAAAGAAGGACTTTAGGATGGATTATGACACAGTTCTATACTCAAGAGCTTGCCAATGCCAATGACACAGTTCTATACTCAAGAGCTTGCCAATGCCAATGTGTGTAAAACAACCAGGCAAGCACAGTGATGTTGATGTAGAATGTCATAAGTATAAGCAAGGGTGTTTGCTGGCTATGAGAACAAAGAGCATCCACAAGGATTTCTGAGTGGCTCAACAGGGACCCCAAGCCTGTATTCAAAGTAGAATGCAGCTTGGCATCACTTTATGGAAAGTTTGCCTTGTGAGAAGTTTGAACTCATAGGAGAAAAAAAAATCTGCAATGGCTTGGAAATGAGTGTGTAGGTGGACTGAATTATGACAGGGTGTGCCCCATGGTATCGTTACAAACGCCATGCCACAGTCTTGCACACCAACTTAAAATCAGATACAGTAACATAATAAAAACCTGTGGCTAATGGCTTCCAGTTTTGTTATATGGAACAGCAATATGAGGAGAGGACTGTGGATTCTGAGTTCTGGGGCTAAGTCATGCCTGACCAGCCTTCACATTCTTTGTCACCTTGTCATATGGGAGCTGCAGATGCTTTGACAAGGCGCGTGGTGGGGCAACAGCACCATGGTTAAGCAGAGTGTTTGCTAGGAATCCCTGAAGCTGTTGTGGTCTCCTGAAAGCTAGCTACCCTACATCAGAGTGCTGGAGACAGAGGTATGAAAAGCTTTGCTCTTGTAAGTAGAACATTTGCTCAAATCCTTGAGTATTTCATGAGTTCCTCCTAGAAGTGTGTCTTTATTGTTGCCTTCTTTGTTTGCTGTCTTACTTTACTCACACAAAACAAAGCCTGTGCTTTCTTCTTGGCCTCCTTAGGCTGAATTCAAAGTACCAATGAGTCACCTAAGAGTGAAGCATTTGTCCATTTGGGGAATTTTTGTATGAAGAAAACAATCAGTACACCTGGAACCAGATGTCACGAAGCTTTTTATGTTGTTGCCTAAGACATCTTTAGTAATCACATTGTCTTAGGCCATTGCCTTGCAGATAAGGGAACTCAGGTTTGTAAAAGAATAGTAAAGGCAACCAATTGGCAAATGCAAGATCTGAGCCTAGAGCACAGTGTTTTGACTTCTAGTCGAAACGTAATATGCAAACTGTCAGCTCTTTTCTGAAGAAGCCCACATCTGCCCACACTCCCAAACATGCCTATTGTACTCTACAGCAATTATTCCAATAGTGAACGCCACTTCAGTTATTTTTTTCCAGCATACTGGATTTGCTTGTCAGTTGCCTCGTTATTATTCAATGTAGTTTTTCCTGTCTTATTTTTCTTTCAAAGTTGTAAATCCTATAAGGGCAATTTTCATATTAAAATCTCTTTGTTTATTCTTCTAGAGTTTTTGGGTTTGGCTTATGTTTTCCTCTTTGTTTTGTAGCATCTCACAATTCTGTCTTATCAAGGAGTTAAGTCTTTGTTTTAAAAAAAAAGTTTATCATATCTCTCTTACCAAGCAAAAAGCAATAGAAAATAAGGTACAGAGTATATGCCTCAAGATAGAGGCCAATAACCCAGCTGCCCACTGTAGCAGGACTTCCTAGATTTTCAGAGATGTTTCTCTAAGATAAAACATACATTTACATCCTAGAAATCTTAAGAAAAATTGAGGAAATGTCACAGAGAGAGATGGGGATATATATATATATCCCGTGGGGTGGGGGAGTTTTTATAGCCTAGGTGCCTAGATTAAAGTCAGTGTGCTCCCTCTTTCCTACCCACACTACCTGCAGATAGATGTAAGGAGGTTGCTTGGGTACGGTTTGGGGATTTAGGTCATATCAGGATGGGTACCCTAGAGCAAGGGCTCATAAAGCAGGTCAGAGTTTTTTGTGTGGAGATACTGTGTGAGATAGGGAGTCAGAAACTGGAAGTGCCAAGGATCAGAGTCTCAGGGCCAAGAAGACATGGCACAAGGCAGGAAGAGGCTAGGAGCAGCATGCTAGCTGAGTGAACTTGGACTTCTTGAGGGTCCTATGTCATTTAAACTAGAGGATATACATTCTACATTTGTTATATACTTCATATGTGATATATATCCATGTTTTTGGAACTTTTAGTGATTTCACATCAGTTTCCTAATGGTGTAGTAGTCCTTATCCAAAATATTAGTAACCAAATGTTTCAGATTCCTAAATTTGCATAAACTTCATAGCTGAACATCTCTAATCTCAAAATTCAGACTTCTCCAAAACCTGAAACTTTTTGTATGTAATCTTAGCAGACAAAAACTTTTGATTTCTGGGCATTTTGGATTCCTGATCACTGAAAACAGGGGTGCCCTGCATGTAGCTAATACGCTGTTTTAGAATATCATTTCCCTCCTGAGAGGGTCAGGACATCTCACCTCCAATTCTCTGTGAGGCACTATGCTTGAGCCGTGATAACCTGCAATACTCACACAGTTTCTAAGGGAGTGCTAATTCCCTTCAAGCATATAAAAACCAAATGAAACAAAAAACTAGGTAGAATTTGATCCCTGAACAATTAGTACAGAGACAGGGCCCTGCAGGAGAACTTGAAATTTGGGTACAGCCCTGTAATCCCAGCACGCTGACACAAAAAGGTCATACATTTAAGACCTGCTTGGACTACATTGCAAGACCCTGTCTCCGAAAGAATGAGTCCCAGACATTTATTCTCTCCTAGCTTTCCCTGTGGCTACAGGAGTCAGCCTTATATGCTTCCCCCCACTGCCCCCTGAAGTCAAGGATATTGGCAGTATACATAGGGCCTCCACCCTTCCAAAGAGAAAACCAAAATAACCAACAGAGGGCTGACATGCCTGTTTCTGAGCTGAACTTAGAAGGAGGTCTTTGGTTTTTATGTCATTACTATTTCATCTATGTCAAGGTAGTAGTGAAAGGCATTACTTGATTTTCAGTAATAGAGGTAATTACGTTGGGATTTAAAGGTTAAATGGATGGGTCAAGGTGGGGGAGTCAATTAAATTAAGCCCACTTTGGTCATTTAGGCAGGAGCAAACTAGAATATGACTGTTAGAAACTAGAGTATGAGGCCAAGGACTGTCTCTGAAAGCCAGAGCAATAAGAGGCAAAGATGTTCTGCCCACATGCCACTCAACAGCTCCCTGAGTGTGCCACCTCTGCGATAGGAGATGGCAATGCCTTGGCTCTGGGTATGATCAAAGGGTAAGGAACTAGAAGCAGAGGAGAGCTGGGGACGTAAGTGAGGAAAAGGGGCCTGGGGACATAACACAGTACACTAGCTGTTCAGATCTCGGCACTTTCCACCTCCAAACCCAACCTTGGGCATGCTAGTTACACCCTCCGGGCTTCAATGTCATGTCTGGAAAAATAGAAATAGCAGTACCTACTGTGGGAGGAACATGAGGATTTACCCTAAAACCTTTCATGAGAATTAAATGAGCAATTTTTGATAAATATTGACTCTTATAACTATGAGGATTCAAACTATATAGACTTCTCATGGGGTATTGAAAGAGTAAAATCCAATATTGTATGTAGCATATTTGACTACTTAGCAATACTGATTACTACATGAACTGTTAATAAGGGAAGGAATGAAATTCTGCTTTCCCAACAGAAAAGCATCAACAAACTACACGGGGATAAAAATAGGCCTGCTACAGTCATGCTGAAAGACCCAACATGACTAGGGTGGCTCACATTAGGAGATGAGGAACACAGGAAGGAGAGGAAGTTGAGAAAACTCTGTGCCCTAGCCAGGCAGTCACCACTCGCAAACTTACTGAGATGTGAGAAGGGACTAATTCTTCGGTCCAGCCGAGGTCTGAATAAAGTAAGACTATTTGACTAAAATGTCTGACTTCTAAAGAGGTGAGGATACAATCAACACATCCATCTCTAAATGAAAGAGAAGTGACTGGCTGAGGTTCAAGTTCATACTCCTGTCAGGGATAACATCCATGTTTGCCACAGACTGACAAGCAAGGGGAACAGTCGGTCAAGGTGATCTGGCATCCAACTCCCAAGCTGCCTTCCCAAGACAGACAAAATCCTTGCTGACTGTACCAGTCACATGGAGAAGTCTAAGCTGTGAGTCCTATTAAAAGGAAGTAATCACGCTCATATCTTCCATTCGAGTTGAAGTTGTGAATGTCCCCTAAGTTATATTCAACTAAGTTATAGTTAGTTGAGTCCTGGAGTCATTATGGTTGGGAGGGGGTGATGGAAGAAGGGAATGAGAGACAACAGAGAGACAGAGACATTTAAGTATCTGGCCTTCAGGTTTTTCAGCACCTGTAGTTTCTGTTCAATATAATTTTAAATGCATGCTTGCTAGCATCCACTTTACACAGCATGACATTCTAGCTAGTTAGGTAATTGGCAAATTTTTGGTAGGATCTACCTCTCATTTAAGTTGTTTTTTGTTATGATCAAATGCACATTTATGTCAGAGATAAAACAGCACAATATAAACTGGGTTCTCTCTAGAAATCGGATGTCAAGATCATACAAAACTGATGAAGTACAGAAACCTAATGTTGACCATGGGGACATTCCACCTTTCAGAGTGTCTTCTCTGGCATGTGCCATTCTTTGGGATGACCCTCTGTCTCTATCTCCTAGAGAATAAATCTTGGCTGTCTTTGGAACTTCAATGTGGGCCTAATTACTGCTATGGTTCTCAGTAGAGATCATTCCAGAAAGAACAAGGCCCACATAGAATGAAATATATCTACATTTCATTCTTATATTGGAGGTGGCTCTGCTAGATGAGATGTCTGTGTCAATTTCTCTGAGTCCCCCAGAATCCAAAAGTCAAGAAAGAAAGCAGACTGCTTTAAGTTGTATTGGTATTCTAGATGCTAATGAAAACAGCAGTAAATGTTTTATTAAAATAAGCTTGCTCTGTGGAGTCTTTGCTCAACAACAAAACCATTATAAACTTTTTTCCAGGAATATATGCATTCTGCCACCACATTCTATATGTTTATTTCAAAGTCAGATTTAAGATGAAGTGCCCATAAGAGGTAAAACTAGAGTAGAAATCGCTTTAGGCCAAAGCAAATTATATTCTTATGATTCATTAAAGTAACAAACCCCAGCCAAGTTCTATGTGGTCAACAATACATCTGCTTATCTCTAGGGAATTGCGTGGGCTCCCCGCAGACATTTGTTCAGGCAGACCTATGTAGCAAGGAAGAGACTTACACAAGAACTTCTTCATCCCATTGATTGATGAGACTTTTAGAAGGAAGGGAGTCACCTAGGGTTCAAGTGTTGTCAAGTGTTGGGTGGAATAATTTCTTGGGAACATGCTGTGTGTGCCACCTAGTGGTTAAGGGAACCTAATCATAGTGAAAAAATAAATAAATAAAATAGAAAGGTCTGTGCCCGCCGCCTGACCCTTGTTTTGCCATACCTTCATCCTGTTAGACAGCAGTAGAGGTTTGCTGTTATTTGGGAAAGAAAAATGATTTTCCTAGAATTAATACATTGAACAGAGACTGGGGGAGGGGGACCCACACCCTGATAACCACTGTAGTAATTACATAGGCAAGAAATTGCAAGTTATGGTGTTCATATGTGTTTTGTTTGACACAGAGAACTCTCTCCATTCCATTTTGTAGGCATAGGATTCACATCTATAGTATAATGCACAGCCTTCCAGGATACAGCTTGTTGTGTGTACACATTTGTACATTGTATATATTCATAACTCACGCAGTTGCTGCCCAAATGATATCATGAACGTTTCCAGGATCCCATCAGCCTCTATCTTCCCCTGCCCTGTCCAGTCCTCACTGACAGGAGAGATGGCTACTCTTCTAGAATCTGTCACCATGGGTTTATAATGGCACCATCACAGTACATATTTCTAGGCCTAACCTTTCTGAAAGAATAAGGTCCTGTCATCCCCATTTTAATAGCTTGTCCAAAACAGGGGCTGTATGCTCAGAACAGTGTAGGTTTGCTGTTTTTCAGTGTCCAGGTGTCATACATTTTCCTTACCAAGCTCCCGTGGATCTGTGTAGTGATTGTGTTTTCCCAAGTGCCTCTACAAGCCACCAAGTCAGCTTTCAAAGAAATCACATTATTTTTGAGTGGCATCTCTGAGACACCAATGGCTGTCAGAGCAAAGCTGATGCATTCTAATGTAGCTTTTCTAAAATTAATGAGTGCCATGTCACCAGCCAGTGCTCAAATTAAGCCATGTGTGACACTGGTGAGACAGGCTCCTAGCCTGCAGCCTGTTGGATGCTGCTTCACGCTGCACAAAAGGATGCAGTTGATGTGGCTGTTCATGCAGACCCTTCTTTCTGTTCAAACTCAGTGAAACTTAGTGTTGGGTGTAGAGCTGTGTGTGTCAAAAGCAGAGCTAGCTTTGAGGCCAAAGTGTTGTTGTTATCCTAGGCATTGCTTGTGCCTGTTTACTTGATTGCCAGATTATACACCAACTCAAGAGTCACTCAGCAAACATGTTACTGCCAAGAGTTCTGAGTGTAGCTGGAGATAAAAAATGCAAGCTGTGTGGATCCCTCCCCCACGCCGTGGCACTGAGCCTTGTGTAGACCTGATGGTCCCAGGTCTGCATAGTGGCACTTCAAGAGACCAGAGCCACTTAGCACAAACAAGGCAGCAATATAGCGATTATTTATCTCAGTGTACTCTTTCTCAGAAATAACCAGTATTTTTAAAAATTATTTGTCATAAATTTGGAAAGATAGAAGAATAAAATTCTGTGATCCACCAAAGGGAATGATCACAAGCTTTAATAGTCTCTCCTTCCTTCCCTCTGTCTCTCCCTCTGTCCCTCCCTCCCTCCCACTTTCCCTCCACCTCCCACCCCACCCACCCATCCCCACACCCCGTGACTTTTTCCTCCATCATTAGACATTCTTGAAATATGTTTCAGGGCCAGGGAAGTTCTGAATTTTCCTGTGGAGATAATGAGTATGACAAGATTAAAGATGGAACTTTAGACACATTGTAGTCCAGAATGTGTTGTTGAGACTGAGAGTGGGGAATACCCTTGGGTCTATTTTGCATTCTTTTCCCTTGAACTCTTATACCACTCATGACAGTAAATTCCCTTTTGTAAAGGTAGTTTTTTTTAACCTCTCTAAAAACAATCATCAAGCTATTTAAATTCCCTGTATATTTTCCCTCTGGCCTTGTGTGAGCAGCTCCTCCCTTAAATCCAAGTGCAGCTCACTTCCTTAGCCAGTTGATGCCTGCCCACATAGCCCCACCTGTGCAGTCTGATTGATCCCAAGAAAAGTGCTACAGTTATGAGTGATGTAAATGCAACCCAATGACAACTGAGAGAAGGGAAGTAGGAGTGACCCCAAAGTCATATGGGGAAACAGGGTGTCATGTGACTCTGTGACAGCCACAGGGGTCCAGATGACATGTCAATCTCCAAGGCCTTGAAAGTAGCGCAGGCCAACCACAGCAGAGCCTTATAACCAGGTGTCACGAATCTGCTCCTCTTGGCTGCCCCCTGCTGGGTTTTGTGGAAGATTATAGCGTCAATTACTCTTCTATTTTTTTCCTAACTCAAGTATCCCAACACACTTTTAAACTAAATACATTCGTTATACTTTCATAATTTTGTTAAAAAAAAAAAAACAAGCCCTTCTCATACTCATATCAAGGCATCACTTCCAAGTGGTGTCTTGGATTGTCAGTTCTTTCCCAGGGGAAGAATTAGAAAATTGACAGCCCTCCAGTGGAGCCCTAAGCAGATGCAGTCCTGGCTGGCTCTCATGCATGTTCTAATTGCTGCTGTGTGCGGCATGTGCTCTGCACTGAACGAACATTTAAGAGGTCACCTTATTTTTTTTTTCTTGCTATATAATCTTAGGTAGTGTTCTTCACACTACAGAAAGCCAAAACTCAACTTTGAAGACAGTGCAGAACTTTTAAATTAGTTGCTAGGTGAGTACATCCAAAAAAGAAATAAATTCATAGAGGAAGCAGTGAATGTTGAAAGTGAAGGAGAAATTGGATTCAGGAATTCTACTTCTATGTGTAGAGACAAAAGATGCATGCTTGGACAGATGCTTATATGAGTCCAAACTCTCCGAAGCAATATTTACGGTAGCCAAGCATGGAAGCAAAGCCAGGTGTCTGCTGATGAACAAACATATAAACAAAGTGTGGTAGGTGCATATACTTTGATAGGAAAGAAATCCTGATACTTGGTGCAAAATGGAAACCTTGAGGGTATTGTGTTCATAGAAGGAACCAATAACCACTTCTTCATGTTTTCACAAACAGACCTTAATATCTCAACTCACAGAGGCAGAAACTAGAGTAGTAGACGTTTCCTGGGACAGACCATAGAGAGCTACTGTTTAATGGGTCCAGAGTCTCCGTTTTTCAAGAGTTCTGACGGTGGGTGATGGGGGTTGTTACACGGTCATGTGGATTTTCACAATGCCAGTGAAGTGCTCGGTGTTTCAAACAGCAAATAGTTTAAAATACAGAGCTCAAGATAGAATGGCTGCAGGTCACACCATGAGGGCACTATTGCAAGAGATGGCTCCTCAGAGCCTGCTTAACTTCCAGCTGTCTCCCCAGGAAGGGAGGGCCAGTGGGGTAGACCGTTGACCCGTGCTCCCTGGAAATCACTAGGACCCCTTCAGAATGGAATGAAATGCTGTGTTCAGTAATGGCTTTCTCCTCCTCCTCAGGGTGTTAAATACCACGTTGTTTGAAAGTTGGGAGATCGTCGGGCCTTACCCTTCCTGGTGGGTTTTTAACCTGCTGCTGTTGCTACTACAAGGGTTGAACTGCTTCTGGTCGTACTTGATTGTAAAAATAGCTTGCAAAGCTGTTTCAAAAGGCAAGGTAAGCTAAAACTCACTCTCTCCACTATGTCCCAGAAATGTCAGGGTATTTTTGGATCCTTTGAAATCAATTATTTCTGATTCCATCAAAATCAAGTGTTATTCCTTCCAAAACCACCTTGAAACACAAACCAAATTATTTCCTTCCAATTGGTTCATTTTTAAAGTTTTCTCTGTTGCTTTGGGGACGCTGACACCCAGCATTTACAAGCTTAGATTTAATGATGACATAGTATTTGCTGTAGACTTTTCTTACTGTCTCTCCCTTGGACTTTCTCTGGTTGTTTACAGTGAGCAGAAAGTTAAGTTAATGAAAAGGATTGCTCGGTGGCATGTGCACATGTTTAAGCAGGCCTTTCTCTCAAATGGGAAAAGAAATAATATTCATGACTTCTCCAGCAAAATTGACTTGTCTGTTTTAACACGGGATCGTGGGCCTGACTTAAATAAGTCTTCCTCAGCCCCAGTCCCCTTCCCTTACAGCAGTGACATTTCCAGATCTTTCTCCATGATGTTTTCTTACTTCATTTTTTGTTCTCTTCCTCCTGCCACCCTGGAAGGCTGGGAAGTGGAACCCTTTACATGTAAGTTTCTTGTCTTCTCTCTTCCTGTCCTGGGTACATTTGCCTGCTGGAGGGGCGCTTAGGGGCTTTGTTCCATGCATTTTCTTTCCTCTAACATGTTGGTGCTGCTGGAAGCTTTGTGGCAGTTGTGGTTTCCATAACTGCAAAAGATACCAGGGAGAGTTCTGCCGTTGCCCCTTTATATGAGCATGTATGATCTTGCTGGTCCAACAGGGAGGGAGACATTCTTCCTATTAGTGCCTATAAGAGGCTGAAACGGGTCATTGTGAAGTGAGAAAAACAAAACTAGTTAGTCCATGTGGTGCAGAAGGGAGACCTGGGAACAGATGTCCTGGTCTTCAGAAATCAGAGTCAGCACTTGACCCTCTGTCCTCAGTCAGAGGGAGGTCTCCAGATCCTGCCCCTTCCTCGGGAAACATCTGGGAAGCTTGTCGTCATCTATGAAGCCAGTCCTCAGCACCACCACCTATATAAATCTAAAATATTTTGATCATCTAATTTCTTAGGAGATAAAGTTCATTTTTCCCTGTGACTTAATTATTCTTTAAAATGAACTCATGTTTCTTTTGAAATTGTTCTTGTCCTCATTTGGACACAAATTAAACCAGCATGCATACTACTGAGAATATGGTAATAACTAAAGATGAAGGCTGTGGTAGATTAGATTACTTGTATCCTTATAGCATTGCTGTTTCCACCAGACCTGTCATCTTCCCTCTAACTGCTATTCCTTCATGTCTTTGAAGAAATGAACACTAATTACATTCCATCCACAGCTTTGGCTTCAGTACAGGGTTCCTCATCTGCCATTGCTGCTCTCACCTAACACAGTAAGATTACGCTTGTCCATAGGCTCTTCCTGTGAATTATCTTTAGACATTCTAAATTGCCATTTTTCCTTGACAGTATCATAACTATGTATTTTTCCAAATGTACTTTAAAGTAATCTTACTAGGCATGCAAATTAATATTCTCTGCATCTCCAGTCCTGTATTAGTGCCATAATTTGTGACTAATAGACTTAGAGATAAAGTGATTCTTTACAGTAATACTGTCTTTATGGCTCATGCCTTTTGAGTTGAAATATTCGTATCCCCTCAGTCATTTGTTGCCTGGGTATCTAAGTTTGTTGTTGGGTTTTGTTTTTGAATGAGATAGTCTGTGTGAGCTCAGTCTCACCTCAGAAGGCTTTGAATTGAGGATCATCTGTGTACGTTATTTAGCCCATTGCTGGTTAGCCTGGAACAATAGTATTTAGCATTTACTTTCTCCCACCTCCACCCACCTGCAAGTAATGACATCCTCACTCCCTAATGGCTTCTGGGTAGTTGTCCACAACTCTCAGGTTGATGTGAAGGTGGTGAGGAGAGGATCTGGCATGAAAGGCCCCCAGTAGTTCTGAAGCATCTTCCAGAGACCCTGACCAGCTTCTCTGCCCAGCCCCTAGGAAATCACAGAAGACCAGGCTAGGAAGATTCCCATGAAGCCAGGCCAACAAGATCCTCTGGCCATCCAACTTAGTAATTATGTGAATGAAACTGAGCATGTTGGTGGATACTTAGAATCCCAGCACTCAGGCTAAAGCAAGTCTGGGTTACACAGTGAGGCATGGTATCAAAATAAAAATTGACTATTTAACTAAGAATGCACTTACTTGAAGTTTTTAAGCCCTCCAGGTTAAAATGCTGGCAATAATTTAGACTCACAGAGAAGGGGATTCAAATTATTGTGGTTTTTAAAATAAACATAGTGCTTCCTTGCTACATAGTAGGATTTCATGTTAACATATAGACATGTATCCTAGTGCCTTACTTTGCTGTAAATCAATAGAGTTTCTTTGCTACATAGTAGTATTTCTTTCACATTTCATGTTAACATATAGATGTGTGTTAACATACTCTGCTGTCATCATTACTTAAATGAAACTGAATGGACGATTGAAGAAATTGGCACCTGATAAAGCATTTTTAAGGATCTGACCACTAGATTTCTTTAATGGTGAAAACTGAAATCTTGTCTCATCTAGAGGATCTTTGGAATGCCATCTGGTGCTATTTGTTATTAGGTCACTTCTAAAATAAAATCTCAAAGCAATTTTAGCAAAAAAAAAAAAAAAAAAGAAAGAAAAGAAAAGAAAATGAAATTAAATATAAAACAATGAATTACAATGCCAAATAGCAATGATTTGTTTAATGACTTGAGTTAGTGTGTGTATATCTCTATTAGCATGGTAATTGAGAATTAACTTTAAGTAACTATCAAGGAGAATGTGGTTATTAGTGAATAAATTGGCTCATTTTCTCCCAGTTCCTAAGTGACACCAAGTAGCATAGTATGCCACCTTCGCTATGGGAAAAGGATGGAAATCATGGTAGACATTATCCATGGTGAGGGATGACCTTCAGGCTCTGTGATTTCTAAATTCACTTACATTGCCCATAGCCTACTTTGTTGCACACATTATATTTTTCCAGTGAAGAGAACGTACGACCTCCTTGGTCATTCCACTCTTAGTTTTTTGTAACATGTGAACCAAGAATATTCTCCTCTTGGTTTTTTTGTAACATGTAAATAAATTCATCTTCATGTGAGTTTGCATGTGCTGCTGGGCATGCTGTACCCTGCTGGTCCTAGGAGCTGGTTACACTCCCATTGTTGTATTCTGCAGGTATCCAAGGATGACCGGAGTGATATTGAATCTAGCTCAGAAGATGAGGACTCAGAACCTCCAGGGAAGAAACCACACACTTCAACAACCACCAATGGAACCAGCGGTACCAATGGATATCTCCTAACTGGTCCATGCTCCGCGGATGATTGATTACCCCAAACTACAAATTCACAACCAAGTGAACTGTTTGTTCCTGGAAGTATTTAATAAGTTGCAAATGCAGTTCCTTTCATGATATTTCATCACCAGAGACAAAAATTAGGATTCTCAAAGCATTCTGAATAGTGTGCTGCCATGTGTCCTGTCTGTGAATGAAGAAGAAATCCCATTCTCTATGTGTAGGCATGCTATGTGTAACTGACACAAGGGAACAGTATTTGCATTTGTCTTAGAATATTATTTATTTTTTTATTTGTTTGTAAATCTGTGGACAAGCGAGGATTCCCTCACTTGTTTTCCTCTGGGCTCGTGACTCACCGTGAAGGAGATGCTTCATCTGTTTCTACCCCTCTCTCATGCTGTAGTCCAGTGTGCTGTGAGCATCAGCTTATGTTAGAGCAAGTAAAACCCCATGCAAGACCCTGACACAGTTCCCAATAGGTTGGCTTTCTGTTCTGCACCCATTTTATAATTGCCCACATTGCCGGTGACTGATGTCCCATGTGAGTCGAAACAGAATGAACCAAGTGTTTTAGTTGCCACTCTTTGTGGTCAATTAGCAGATGAAATGAAAGAGGCTAGCTATTAGGGGACTTTGGAATTTTATATGAAAATTGCTTTGGAATAGTTTGCTTCTTGTGTGGTAGATAATTAGGAGTTGACCTTTTTGGTAACAAAGTTATTTTGCCCTCCACTGAGGCCAGTGTTCTGATTCTGAAACAGTGTCACTTGCTTAAGCTCACAGACACAAAAGGACCTATATACCAGGGATTGGCTCTGTGTTCTGGGAATCACATAAGGATAACAGCTGATTTCAACCAGATATTGCCATAACTCCTACTGTATTAGCCCAGTCTTCTGTCCTTTTGTGGGAAAAAGAAGCCGATAATGTTTTAAAGCAGAAAAAGAGAGTGAGTCTTTTAAGAGTTGGCAAAGACTACCTTCCGTGCAAAGCACTCTACTACCACCAGCTCTCAAGAGAAGGCCCTACCTAGCTATACACTTGTTTTTATTTTGCTGAGCAAAATAATCCAATGGGAGAATGACCATTTACCCTTTGCCTTTCTCCTTAACTGTGCCCCACAATGCCTTTCTTGTTGCTAGACACATCAGGCCTGCACTGCAAATCTTTTATTTACTGTTTTAAAGACTCATGGGGGCTCCTAAGAACTTGTATTCAAGTGGAGCTATTTCCAGAAAAACAGCAAAACTTCTACTGTACAATGGCAGTGGGAACCATGAGAAAAATTACCAAAGAGTAAGTTTATGAGCGCCCCCACTCCCCATCCACCCATATTGTCACTGGCAAGGGGCTGCAGAAACCACACAGAGAAGCCAAGGATTTTATCTCATCTTCAGTAAAAAAAAAAAAAGAGGGGGGGGGATTAAATGGTAATACAGCACCGCCTAAAACAAAAATACAAAGCATTCAGGGCACCAAGTAGCCAATAGCAAGATGCTACAGTGAGTGTCTGTCTTGCCCAGAGCCATCCACACTTCATTTGATTTTTTTCTTAATTAAATCTTCATAGCCATGCTTTGAAGCCTGTGAGTGAAAAGTTACGAGAAAACTCCCAAAGAACTCTTTCTTGTTAGATCTTTCTCCACCCAATTGCAAAACAGTATTTTTTGGTGTGGTCCAGCTAAAGCTGCTTGGAAACTTGTCTATGTGTTACTGTAGAAGACAGTGCAACTGACTGTGTGTTGAGCCTTGCTGGTTATTAACCAAAACAGTTATGTCTAGGAGTGAAACTTGGAAGTGTTTGAGTTTTATGAGACCAGTGATAAGACACCAATGGTATTGTTAGCAATCAGAGTGTTCACTCAAATGCAAATAGATGAAAAACAATAGCAGTGTTGAGAAGGTGAACCCTTATCATCAGCTAAGCCAGGGAGCATGCCCAGCTTGTGTTAGTGTCTGGGCACATCCCCCCAGGGATGAAATGAACTTGAGACCCACAGTGTATTTGAATTTGAACCAGGTGGCCCTTTTTAGCACAGAAGAATTTTAAGATCAATTTGTAAATTCAGAAGAAGTATGTAAAATGAAGTAAGTTGATTCTGTCTGTCTCAAAAGCAATTCTAAACCTTCTAGACTAGGGACATGCTTTCTGACTGACACCATTAGCTTGACTGTGTCTTTTACATGTCTGTAGATTTTTTGTTTCATTTCACATTCTAGAAAAAACAATTCTGTTTGTTGAATTGAAATGAAGTTTGTAGGCTTGTTCTGGAATAGAATAGTAATATCTCTGTTTACTGTTCTCCCACAGTGACCAGATAAGGCTATAAGAACAGGCACTGTGTAAGGAATCTTGTCCAAGCTGTGCCAGGCCATAGCTTTCAAAAGTGTGACTTGTAAATCCAGCTGTAGGTTAGTTCCGAGTGGTGTTCTCATTAATTAGCTTAGCCTGTGGTAATGTTCCCTTCCTCCTGGTTGCGTTCAAATTTCCTAGGGTACCAAGGTGTGTGTAGAAAGGACTCTAGAAAAAGTAACTTTTGACCTCCAATGTTATAGCTTACCTAGATTTAGTGTGGGGGGGGGGAGTAGGAAATCAAGTAGAATTTGGCCTTGAGTCAATAAATAATATGTGTGGCTTATGTGTGTATGTGTATATTCTCCAAAAACAAGTAAAACCAAATTATTACTGATTAATGTTCATCTATACTCTTGTCATAAAATATATATATATATATATTCACATGTACTTTAGAAACTTCCCTCCTCCTTTTTTTTGCTTCCCACCTGCTGAGAGTAGCAAAACCCTGTTGGCCTCTTATCCACAGAGGTCCCTGAAACAGAACCCAGGTCCTGGAGCACCTGCTGTCACACATAAACCAAACCCAGTTCACCATCTCAAATCCAGCCCTGTGGATGTTGAGAGTAGAGGAGCAACCATAAGTATCAGTGTTATGGATCATTCAAGTGTTTGTTGTAAAAATGAAAATGATTGCCATTTAGCCCCAGGCTTCTAATGCTGCTGAACTGACCTGCCAGGCAGAGGATGTCCCAAATTCCCATCTGATTGTGCCACTGACATCTATCAGAGATGAACAAGGCAGAAAAGGCAAGGAACAAGAAAGACTAGATCAGATCTTTAGTTCGTATGATGGGTTGAGTCTCAGAATGTCATAGTCTCATGTGAATGAACACAGCCGTATACTCAGCCACAGCACTGTGCTCAAGAATGGGCTGCATGCTACCGTGGCCCCAAAAGATGGTGACACAGCCTAAGCACTGAGAGGCAAAACTGCCTGCTTGAATGTAAGTACTCTCAGTGATGCTCATAGAATGACAAAATCAGTTTAGGATACATTTCTCAGAATGTATCCCTGTTGTTAAGTGACATAAAATTTTACTTGGTAGAGTTTGAGTTTGAGCAAACTGAGTGCCTTCCTTCGTCTTAGATAGAAAGGGTTGGAATCTTTCACCTTTCATTTAAATCTCATTGTTATTTGGGCTAAGTAAAAATGAGACTTGTTTGTAGTTTGCTTATTAAAAATGTAGTTTATCTCTGTCTTTGCTGGCAAGCTCTTCTGAGAGAATGTATGGGCTCCCTTGACTGTCTCCAATTCATCATCTTATAATAAGTTATCATTTGGGTGGAAATTAATGCCAAAGTTGCCTGGATATTTGAATAGTTTTATTAATTTGAAATGTAAAAATTATACAAAAATACTCCAGAGGTGTCTATACGTCCTTTGATAGGTGTGGGAGATGATCCAGAGAGGCTTCTCACACCTTTGGAAATATAAGGTTAAATGTTCACATTTTATGTGGCATTTGTGGTCTTAGGGCTCTCACCTCCTTATTTTCTAGTCTTATTTTACTTATTTCTGCTTAGGAAATAAGGAATTATAGTCCTGAAATGTTTCTAACATCCAAATGACAAAAAAGTCTAATAAAAGTCAGCCTGAAAAGAAAGTGAGCACATGGCTCTTCCAGATTCTTCTGTAGAAAGAAATGGAGAGAGCTCTGATTATTGCTCTTGCCTTCAAGTATGCTGTCCCTGGCTGGAATGATTGCAAGCGGTTCTTAAAGAGAGTAAGACAAGACTTTGTCTTAAATGTGTTCTTCCCAACCAAGATCAGTTTCTCTTGCTGAGTTGAAATGGTGCAGGCAGGACTCCAAATGCTATAGACTAATTATCAGTATTCTACCCATAACATTTTAGTTCTACAAACTAATGAGACCAAGGAGGGCTCTGTAGTTTTCCTGTGTGCACAGCTCACCCCTCAGGGGCTCCAAGCAGATGTGAGGGAGCCCTGGCCACAGCTGTTGAAACTCCTAAAACCAATACTGAAAGGAAGCCACCTTTCATGAAGAAAATTGGATCGAAGAACATAAAGCATCATGAACAATGGAAGCTGTAGACATCCCAGTGAGAACCTTGGCCTCTTGCATGACTGTATGACTTTAATTTAACCCAAAGCCTTTGAAATAAATGCATTGGCAGTTGGGAACATTGAGGCCTTACCAACTCTAGGAAATTAAAAAGGCCTCTGCCACCAGATGACATATGGCATTTGTATGGGTGGGTATTTTCAGGATTGCCAGGAAATAAGAGAGCTCCATTAGTCCAGAGTCAGTCTTCTCTCATTCACTCACACTCAGTTTAGCCATCCGGAACTCTGCTAAAAGAAAGCCAAACGCTAACATATTTCTGCTTTCAGTCTACCAGTGACCATTAGAACAGTTCTTCCCATGCCTTCTCCTCTGCCTGGTCTATTTTCCTGGAAAGGAAAAAAAATCTGTGTCCATGTATGTGTGTTTCCTTAACACAGGTCCACGAATGCTTGACTTTCTGTATTGTGAGTTGTCTGGGAACCAAGGTACAGCAGCAGTCATCATAGTTTCTATGTTCAGTGATAAAAAGGATTTCATTCCTATTTCTCATCCTTTTACCTACAGTAAATGTCATAAACTATCTGTAAAACTGTCTTTAATGTGAAGAATTTTCTTAATGTTAGCTACAAAGCC
Source organism: Cricetiscus sungorus (assembly GCA_030556225.1). NCBI lineage: Eukaryota > Metazoa > Chordata > Mammalia > Rodentia > Cricetidae > Cricetiscus > Cricetiscus sungorus. Next base: position 10,199,423 of record JANBXA010000372.1, read on the forward strand.
CTGGAATAGTTTTGATTCTGTAACTTTTGCTCAAAGGCAAATCAACATACATGTGAGAAACACACTCCAGTTTGCTTTCCCCTAAGCTGGCAGTTTTCATCACTCCTTGGCCCAAGTTGTATTCATTTACCTTAATGGTCTTTTGCTGTCATACAAAAAGATGGTGGTTAATTTGAGGGTGTGTTTCTCTTTTCCAGATGTCATTGAGGTGATTGGAAGCTCTTTGTTTTGTTTCTAAAGACGGTTCAGTGCTTGAGCATCTGTCAGAAGTGAAACGGTGTACCACTAGCCAATTAGAATTACTTCGTGTACTGTTACCGTGTTTTGATGATTTTTATATGGAAATATAATTATTATTCATTCTTGCTCTTTGGAAGTAATCATTATTATGAGGATCATTTTACTTTGGAAACACTTTCATAATAAAGATAAGCATTCAGAGTACAGCAAAAGTGTCATTTACTGTAAGCACTGACCCACTGGAAGGATATCAAGCATGCTTGGGTGGGGTTATGTCAGAGCTCAGCATCCAGTCCTTTTGTACACTTCTACACTGCATTGTGATCACTGAGTTCTGGAGTATCATCATGTGATGTGCTAAAATGTCTTCTTGAAATTTAGGTTGCAAAATCTTCAGTGTTAAATCGTACATAACCCTCCATTCTGGGATCATGATCTATAGAGAAAGCTATTTGAATAGATCAGGTGATGCTGATTTGTTTTTTCCAAATTGTGAAGGAGACTCTGAGAACTAACACCCAAATCAATCCATCTCTGTACATGTGCCTGGAACAGCTTGGCTGGCATCATCCCTATCACTAGACCTTTGCCTCTGCTGAGAGATTCTGCATTTCCCATATTGATCTTTCCATCTGTGCTTATGTCATGTAATATCTTAAAAGGTATAAAATAGCACTAACATGCATCCAGACATCATCAAAGATCAAAAATAACTCCACTAAAAAAATCTTTAAAATGTATCAATCATTCTGAACAGTAATCTGATCCATTAAGTTATTCTAATGACATCGATCACCAAAATGTCTCTAAAACACAAAGACAAACTATAAGACAATATGTCCTTTGGGAAGTTATGAACTCTTCTTGTTCCAAAGAGGCTAATCCAATACTAGGAATATATTCCCCTGTAGCAAAAATGCAACTTGGTTTTCCCCAGGCCCCTTCTTGATAGGACAATCACATTAAACCTGGTCATATTTGTTATCTTTGCCTCCTGATTCTCTGTCTGCCAATCTTGCCTTTGCTTCAAAGAGAAGAGTAGCAACAATGTCAGCAACTCTCAAAGAAGGAACAAAGACAGAGCAGAGAGACTGGGCCAGCAGGACCTACTAGAATTCTGGTAGTTCCCTGAGGACCAGCCATTGTGCTGTGTGGAGTCTTGGCATCCAAAGGTTTTGATTATCACCAGAAACTAATACATGAAAAAGTAAGAGTCATGGTTTGGATATGAAATGTGCCTCTCAGGCTCATGTGGTGAAAGCTTGGTTCCTGTTTAGTGGTTCCATTTTTGGTGCGTGGGATATAGATGAAGGAAGTGGCTCTCCAAGAGCAAGGTTTTCTAGGTTATACCTTGTCCACAATCCCCTCCATTTTTCTTTGCTTCCTTTTTGCTATGAAGTTGTTGTTCTTTTGATACAGCTGCTGTGATGCAGCTGCTATGGCCTAAGAAACACAAACACGAGATTGAGCGCCCCGTGGGGTTTATTGAGAGAGGGGAGAGAAAAGAGGGGGGTAGCTGGTGGCCAACCGAAAGCGGGGAGAGAGAGAGAGAAAGGGGGGGCCCCAGAAAGAGCGAGAGAGGGAAGCAAGAGAGAGAGATGAGAGAGAGAGGGACAAGAGAGAGCAAGAGAGAGAGGTGCGCTTGGCGTGCTTGCTTTAAAAGGGGAGCTTGCCCATGCGTAACCCAGTCTCTGCAGCCAGGTAGCTTGGGCAGCGGGGCTTGCACAGGCTTAACCCAGTCTCCGCCCAGCCAGGTAAGGCCTGATGTAGTGATTACGCGTCCCGCCCATTAGAGGCGGGGCCCACAGACTGCCGAGCCTCAACAGAAGTAACAACCTCACAGATGTTCCTGCTGCCAGGATGTCCTGCCCAGGTTCTGTAAGACCCACAAGCGTGGATCCTCACACCCCAACTCAGGAAAGGCGCTCTCCCCCCCCCCCAAATCACTCAGGAGAAGCCGTCTTGATGCAAAAGCATGAGGTCTTTGATATTCCAAGTGCACTGGGGTCCGCAGCCCTACTCCATGTGGAAGTAGAGGACTGGGGGCCCCTCAGTACAGGTTGGAGACAGCTTTTATAGGGTTACAACAAAGCCTACATCATTAACCAATCACCTCGTAGAATCCAGTGCGGACCAATTAATTTAAACTATCCAAGCCTGCGCTTAGCCCAGGAAGTCTGCTTTCACACAGGCTTCTGGATGGGGTGACAAGACTCATGTCCTGTGTTCACTCACTCACAGGTGCTGTTGTAAACATTCAAGAAGGTGACCTTCAGCCTGGGATTTAAGACTCCCAGCTTCCTGGGGTCAGTGGAGAGTTAGGCTAAATTTTTCCATCCTAACAGTTCATGGTGCCAAACAAGCACATTCTGAACCCTCTGAGATCATGAGACAAAATATGTTCTTCTCCTGAAAGTGTATGTCCAATATTTTTTTCACAGTGATACTAGAGTATGTAATACAAATTCTACCATTTTTCCACCAAGTTTATCTAGTGAAATCCACAAGTTACTGTAGGTGGATGAGTTGAAGAACCAAGGAAAAGAATATTTTTAGAAGTGCAGTCTGGATTACTGAAGGACACACAAGCCACTCAAAGATGGAACCTAGGGGAAGCCAAGAGGGCGAGTCCTGAGATGTTTATAAAAAAGGGTGATTGGCAGATTCTCATTTCCTCTCTGTTAAGCTTAGTTCTGTACTTGGTTCTCAATGTTGCTTGAAACCAATAAGTGGAACATTTATTCAGTTTGCTATCACCAAATATACTTCATTACTTAGGGAGAATGAATTTGTGTTTCTCACCTAGATAGTTATTATGGAACTGTTTTATTTGACTGTGGCAAATAAAAATGAGAATTATTTTTCATTACAAAAATAAAAAAGCATGATTGGTTGCCAAGACAAAGCCAGATGAACTCGCTGTATGAATGGCTCATGTTCACTAGGTAAAGCATAGGGCTCTTAGGGGGCATAATAGGTTAACCTTTAAAACCATTGGCTGGCTATTTTTCTGCCTTGCAATTTTTTGCTTTAAAAGATGCTTACTATGGGGCAATAAACAAGTTCCTGTTTAACTAGACTCCCCCCTGTGTCTGATTGTCTCCAGTATCCTGGAAGGCTGGGTAATGAGCGAGCAGCACACTTACCCTTCCTCAGACCCAGCTTAGCCTTCCATGGTTGGGTTAAGACACTGCAGATTACCAGATCAAATCAAGGTAGATAAGGCACCTTACCTAACAAGAATTAAAAAACATTTTCTCCCCTGTGCTGGTAGTAGATGCCAGTGAGAGGGAAATCACACAGATCATGGTTGGGGAGCAAGTGTGCTTGTAGAAAATGCAACCTATTGGTTAAACTCAACCAGAAAGCTACCACACAGATCTCAGGAGATGTACTCTGCAGAACTGAGCATCTCACTGCACCCAGCAAAGCAAAGATCTGGGGCAGCAAACAGTACACAGCATCATTCCAGGACCTCTGACTTCGGCTAGGGCTTAGTGCATCACAGAGCATAATCAGTGTTGCCGGAACATCATTCAGTACCAATGTACCCAGTTAGGATAGAGCTGGTAAGTTGTGAGCTACCAGCAATGGAAATTCCATCTGTTTGAGAACAAGAGCAAAGTGATAAAGGACAAAGTATATTGAGTCCTACTGCGTAAAGAATCAAGGTTTTCCGTTGTGAGCCCTACCTCTGCTTTCTTGTGTAGTGGGTACAGAAACTAGAAGGCTTTGGGGTGATTGAAGATGAAAACTAGAACTGAGCTGAGAGGAACTAGAGAAAGAGAACACTGAATACTAGAGAATTGGTGAGCTACAATTATGACATGAAAACAAAAGAAGGGCTAAACTCCAACACCCATGACCAAGGTTTTCTTAATAATGGGAAATAGCCATTAGATGACTTAATAAGCTAATGTTCATGTTGCTGCCTTATCATTTAACCATTCAAAAATATAGGATGCCTCAGATTTTTTTGTTACTGAGAATGAGTAAATCATACAGTCTAGAAAGGAAAAGCAAGCAGATAATGCAACAAGAAGCTACAAATAAAATGTCAGCAGGAAAATGCAAATTAAAACAGTAGGATTGTGCCTTGGCAGTGGTGGCACAGGCCTTTAATTGCCACTTAGGAGGCAGAGGAAGACCAGCCTGGTCTACAGAGGAAGTTCTAAGATAGCCAGAGTTGTTATACAAAGAACCCCTGTTTCAAAAAACAAAACAAAGGAAAACCCAGCAGGATTGCTCTCAATACATTTAAGTTGACCAAATATTGACAATGCAAATGCTAGCAACAGTGATAAAAGTGCTCAGTCAGAAATGGTGGGATGCAAATCAGTGCAGACACTTTGGAAGACAGCTAGTAGTTCATTATAAAATTAACATGTTCTGGCCAGGAGGTGGGAGTGCCCACCTTTAACACCAGCATTTGGGAGGCAAAGACAGACAAATGGCTGGGTTTGAGGCCAGCTTGGTCTACACAGTGAGTTTAAGGACAGCCTGGGCTACACAAAGGAACCCTATCTCAAAACCCAACAGCAACCATAATAAAATTAACATGTTTTCCATAGTAAGCCAGCAGTCACTCTCCTCGGTATTGAGTCCAAAGGGTAAAAATACAGATATGTAAAATCTTGTACACAGATGGCCATAGCCGCTTCATTCACAACTTCTTAATCTTGGAGACAACCAGAAGATTATTGAAAAAGTAATTCAATGCTATAAAGAAATGAGTTATTACCTATCACAGGAAGTAACTTTACCACTACTAATCTGAAAAGGTTTGACATCACATCATCCCAAAGTAGTTGACATTCTGGGGAGAAAGGCAAAGCTGTGGAGGTAAAGGAAAGAGGGCCTATTGGCAGCTGGTGACTGCAGGGGTAGGGAGAGCCAAGTTTCCTTCAGATGTGGCTGTTAATTAGGTGACTATGCCCCAGTAGGTGTCCTTACTCCCATGCTCATACTGGCAGCATTAAGTGGACTCAGTGGTTTTAGTAAAGAGCACATGAAATTGGGAAGAAAGCGTGGTGGTGGACAGGGGAGGGGGTGGTAATAGTTGACTGGGGGGTAGGAGGAGTTAACAGGGAGAGAATAAAGGATGAATTTGGTCAAAACATTTATGTTTGAAATTCTCACACATATGTGTACACACACACACACACACACACACACACACATGTTTGGAACACAGACACACATATATAGAAGAAGACAGTTAAAAGGTCATCTGAAGGCCTGAGAGACTTCAGAAGAAATCAAGCTCTTCGACAACCTGGATCTTGGAGTTCAAGGCTCCAGGTTGTGACAAAATAAATCTCTACACTTGATCTTAACCAAAAGTCAGAGAAGTGATAACAAAGTAAACCTCAGTTTTAAGTTCTATCTACCCAATCTTTGTTATTTTGTTTCAGAGGCTATTTAATACAGAAGCTATGTAATAGATTTTTTTCCCTTTTAGTTAGTGGGCTGTCTTTTAAAAACATGTTTTGGCTGGAAGAGAAATGAGATGGAAGGTACAGAAATACCCTTAAACACTCCGTGGTCCGCTCATGCACTGCCTCCCCTGTTATGGACAGGCCACACCAAGTATTTATGTATAATAGCTGCTGGCCCTATCACCATCATTAGTTTAGGGTTTCCTCTTAGTGTTGTGTATTCTATGAGTTTAGAGAAATGCAAAATGACATATATCGAACATTATGAAGTCATAGGAAATTTCACTGTCCTAAAAGTCTTCTATGCTCTGCCTCTTTTGTACCCCTTGATTCTTTATTATTCGAGAATTTCAACATGTCTGGTACCCTGTTTTATTGCTGTCAATGTGGACATAGTTTCTCACGAACCTGAAGTTAGGCTGCTGTTATCAGAAAATCCCAGTGCTTCTCCTGACTCACACAGTACTGGGGTAATGGTGTGCACATCACACACCCAGCTCTTCACATTGGGTGCTAGACGCAGGTCCTCAATCTTGCTCAACACCTGCTCTCACTCCGTGAGCCATTTCCCCAGCCCCTTGTCTCTTTTACAAGGACCCTAGTCATACTTCATTGGTGTTCAACTGTATGACCATATTTATCTTAGTCACCTCTCTAAAAGCTATATGTCCCAACAGTGTCATATTCTGAATGCCACAATCTAAATTGGGGGTGGTGTGATTTAGCCTTTAATGCAAGGTCTTTTCTTAGAGAGGAAAAATGATGAAAAAACAGGTGATTCCCGATCAGGGATTTTCAGACTCAATGACCACGGGCATCTCATGGGCAAGTGGTTTAAGGTAAGATCCTATAACAGGAACAGCTGGAATTGACTCTGAGGCAGGAGCTGTTCAGTCAGTACAAGCCTGAGCCACAACACTTCCAAGGTAAGGATATGCCTGTGTGCTCAAGGACTGGCAGAAAGGCCAACATGGATGGGAGATTGTACGTGCCTACCCCTGCCAGCAAGGAAGACGCGACTCCGGGAAGATCTTCTTCATGCAGTTTTAATCAGGATCCTTGAACATGTTCTTCTGACCCACAAGAGCCTGGGGGAACACTGCACAGGCTTAAATCCCCTTGCGCTAACCAACCCCAGTGAGTTACGTGGACCCTGCAGATAGGCTACTCTAACGCAGAAGCAGACAGGCTGAACAGACTTAACCAAATAAGGGCTTGTTTACGCCAGAGAGCACTCACCCTAGGGGAGGTGGAAGGCGGAAGCCAGTGCCATCTTTAAGGCACAGCACTTCGCAGCTCTCTACAGTTCCCCCTTTTTGTTTTAATAACGCAACAGGCAAGGGTAGTGGTCTGGTCTCCAGTAAAGCAGTGGACATTGTAATGACCCTGAATCCTGGTAGTCAGCCAAGTCAGTGCCACACCCGTCTGGCATCTTTACTGGAGGTGGGGCCTCGGACACCAACCCACATGCAATCAGACTTGCCCTTCTCAGAGTTTCTCACTTCCAGAGCTAACTCGGAGTGCAGTGCTAAGCCATACAATCTGAGCGTGAAGGATCAATACTTGTTCATGACTGCAAGCCATGCTTGGGGAGACTGCCCTGCCTCAATGGCTGTAAATGCCTGGACAACCATAGCTGCATACCGCTTCTGAGCAAACCTCATCTTGCAATGGCACCACAGGCCCACGAAGGAGATAAGCAACAAGAGGACAGCCATGGCTCCCATTCCCGCCCACTCTTTCAGATGATCCATGGCAACGGGAACGACGATGACAATCCAGCAGCCAGTCCCACATCCACATGTGTCAAATTTACTGCAACGATGGTCACTCGCAGCTGTACCATTAAGTCATCAAAGTCAGCAGACAAATTTCCTAAAATATAGCTAGACAACTGTCGTGACAAATTAGCAGTACGTGTAAAGTCCTCATATGAATGCTGGTAACACACAAACCTGGATATTTCATTTCACATCCCAATTGGGCCAGCTGCCACAAGGTATCTATTTGCTCCTGCACCAGATCAATTCTTTGGTTTACAATCATTAAACCTCCTTTTAGTTGAGCACCAATTGTGGATTGAGCATCCAAGGCAGTAGCCACATTCTTGGACAACTCATTTAGCTTAGAGGCTGTCTGCATCGATGTGCTCATAGCCGCAGCAGCTGTGACTGAACCCACAACTGCAAAAGAGATAGCTGCAACTATGGCTGCTGTAATGCCAAAATCTCTCCCTGCAGCCTCTACCAAACAGGCCATAAAATCTGAAAATGTTCCATTGGGCCTTGCAGTATCTTAGTGAGGATACCACTCACCTCTCCCTTATTGGGTAATGACTTCCATGCTTTTATGGCAATCTGATTTACTTGTTCAAGACTTAAGTCATTTCGTAAGGCTTTCCAGACCTCAGGGCAAAAGGAACGCCCTGTACCTCGGCCCCGCCCTTCCTCACTCTGATCAGGAGAAGGCACCGAAGGCATTGTTCCAGGAGGGTCCCTCCCCTCCCCACATCGCCATTTCTCCTCTCCTTTCCCCCTCTGCCCCTTAAGGGATTGTTTTTGAACCTTTTCTACGAGGGCTTGCAATTCTTCCTCAGAATCTGTTTCGTCTGTACCTGACTCTCCTGTGCTCTCAACCTCTTCTGATCTTTCTTCTTGCAACATTTCTAGCACAGCTTTCCCTTTTTCCATCGCCCCTTTACAGTACCTCTGGTCTTCAATACAGCTAAACTTCCAAACAGTTTGGACTTCGGACTTTAGCGTCCCTTGTTCCCAAGCAAAGTCAAGATCCCTGCCTAACTTGTCCCAGCACGCTAGTATGAGGTCTCCCGAAACTGCAAACCAAGGTGCAATGGCATTGCACTCGCTCAGGAATCTTTCTAGTGTGCTTTTCTTTATTTTAAGTTTCTTTGACAAAAGTAGCTCCTGAAGAGCCAGAAAAATTGGATGAGACTGAGAAGTCCCCATTTTGAAAATTTTACTTTCTGTTTGTTACAACCTCTCACTCAATGCCTGAGACTTTATTGCCGCTTTTTTCCGCAGTCTTTAACTTGGTCCCAACTTACCTGGGACTTTATTGCTCCTTACCAGAGACCTCATCACCTCTTTACCGAGGGCCTTAGGCTTACTCCAAACCTGGAACTTTATTGCTCCTTACCGGAGACCTTATCGCCTCTTTACCAAGGGCCTTAAATTTGTTTCCAACTTACCTTGGGAACTTGCCAGTGCTGCCCTGACTGCAAGAAGTTCTGATCTGAAAAATTCCCATGCGGGCCGCCATTTGTACTGCACCTAACCTCGCCAGTAAGGATGACGCAACTCCGGGAAGATCTTCTTCATGCAGTTTTAATCAGGATCCTTGAACATGTTCTTCTGACCCGGAGAGCCCGGGGGACCCCTGCACAGGCTTAAATACCCTTGCGCTAACCATCCCCAGTGAGCTACGTGGATCCTGCAGATAGGCTACTCTAACTTGGAAGCAGAGAGGCTGAATAGACTTAACCAAATAAGGGCTTGATTATGCCAGAGAGCGCTCACCCTAGGGGAGGTGGAAGGCAGAAGCCAGCGCCACCTTTAAGGCGCGACACTTCGCAGCTCTCTACAGGAGATAACACAGAAGGGAAAGTTAGGGGGAAGAGATCTCATGAGAAGGGTGGATTCGGATAAGAATGTTAGGAAACCTTTAAGGGATTTGAGAAGTAGCATGGTCTGGTTGGTTGATGTCTTTGGTAATAAAACATGGGGTAAACAATAGCCGTGATGAGAAAAGCCCTCAAAAGCCCCTTGTAGCAGCGGTGTCTACAAATGTGTGGTGGACATCAGTGATAACACAGGACTATGAGCACATAGTCACTGGCGAAAAGAAAAGAAAAACATTGCTGAAGATCCAAAGAAAAGGAAGTCTTTGGAAAATGATGGGTGGATACTCTAGTTTTCCAGATACTGAGATCTAGGCAGGAAAAACTCCAGATCTTTAAGAAAAGTGGTTTAGAAAATATGAGAGATAGACAAGCAGACAGAGGAGCAAATCGGATGTCCTGGGTGCAGGTAGTTCTTCATTACTGTTCTTAGCACTTTCTTCGTGCAGTTCAAAGGCACCTAGCAGACTGTGAAATGATGGATGAGAGCAATTTCCAAAGAGCCTCTCTGGACAAGTCTGTCCGGCCACCAAAGAGGATAGTTCCTGCTGTTTGTGGATCCCCTGACAGTTGGCTGCATGCAAATGAGTGTGCTCTGGTCAGCATCACACATTGCACAGACAGGAGGAGGGAAGAGCTAATAAATCACTCAGCCCAGTTTTTTTGTTTTGCTTTATTTGTTTGTTGTTTGTTTGTTCACTGTTTATCAGGTATTAGATACCACTAGTTGTAAACTCTCTCAAATAAACCATGCTAAAAGATTGAGTTGTATTGATATTAATTAAGTTCCATAAAGTTACCACCAATGCTGAACTGAACCATTGTAAAAACTGAACCATTGTTCCTAAGAAACACGCCCACTTAAGCAGAGTCTTGTGAGACCAATTGCCCATCATCTTTACCAGCCAGATAAGCAAATGCAGTGCTACAACACATATTAATGGATGTTAAAATATCGTTGGTTCATTAATATCAAACACACAGATAGCAGTTCCTATACAGGAAGAAACTGTGCCTTGAAGTTAAGTAGCATCCCCATAGCTAGCAAGCCATAGAGACTAGATCTGAGAGCTCAGTGACATCAGAGGTTATGCACATTCATCCAGGCTTATTACACTGCCTTTGATGACTGCATCTGATTCTGAAGCCAAGGTTCCAGGTGCCTTAGAATTTGCCACTGGATTTTTCTCCACTTCCTTCATTTTCCTTACAGTTCTTACCCCCACACACACACACACCGTGCTTTTCATCTCTAATCCTTATAGTCAACATTCTTCAGTGCACTCAACTGCATCAGAAGCCCTTCTTGAAGAGAAACTTTATGAAACCCAGTATCTCTGGCTGCCAGTTTTTGCTGTGATTATCCAACGAGGCCAGGCTTGAGGGGCACCTGGGGTTGCAAGTTTCGGATCTTAGCTGCAAGGTGGGGAGCCAGGAACTGTGAAGGGTGAAATGAGTTATTTAAGCCACACAGCGAATCAAGAAGCAGAGCTTGGCTTACAACTAAGTTCTCCTGCTTCGTGGGTTTGCTTAAAAAGACCTACAGAAAGGCTAGTGAGACTGCAAAGCAGATCCTCTGACGGCTAGCTGTGGCAAATTCAATTCTAGAGTGGCTTATGGAGGGACCCTGGCCTGCCTGGATAGCTACATGTACAGGGCACTGGGACAGATGATTTTAAAATGTGTAGAAAGACAATGGAAGAATGAGTGTGTGGGTGTGTCAAGTAAATGAAGTAGCTGCTACAGTAAATGCACAGATGTGAAAGCGAGAAGACATGAAGAAACTATTACAGTTAAATACACTTTTGTGTAATGTTCTTTTGTTTTTGTTGGTTCATTTGTAATACAAGTTATCTTGTTTTTATAGTAGTTGACTTTTCACTGACAACTAAATAAGATATTTAAAATAATGGCTTGAACTGTAAAGAATTTTTCACATGCAAAAGAAATTCCATATACAGAGGACTAAACTCAACTTTTTTAGCCTAAGTCATCACTCTAATCCACAAAACTTGCTTCTCCTTCTTTGGTTTAACCATGCACACCTACAAAGACTAAGGATGCCAGAATACATGCCAAAGTGGTCAGTGGAGTACTAAGCAAGTCACATGATTTCAGAAAAAATGAAACCACACTTGGGGGCTGGAAAGATGACTCCATATTTTAGAGCACTTGCTACTCTTAAAGAAAGACCCAAGTTGGATCCCCAGCATGGGAATTTGCAAGCAGGAGATCTAATGTCTTCTTCTGGCTCTCCATGGGCACTAAGAATACATGTGGTTCACTCATACACAGAAAATAAAATAATCTCTGGAAAAATTTGTTACTACATGCACTGAACACCAGCTCTGTGTCAGATATTACAGTGGGCTTCACAAGGAACAAAACTGCTGTGTTGAACAGGTTCTCAATCTAATTGGGGACAAAGGCACAAACAGCAGTTATTGCAGCAGCTCAAGATAACACCGAGAGAAATAATGATTATTCTCCTTTATAGATCAAACTAAATGATAAAAGTAAATAGCTTTTCAAAATAGCAATTATTCCACGGATCTAACACATGCCATGTTTCTTTTATCACAGACAGTGCAAGATAGAAATGGACAAAAAAGTTCAGAAGTCTCAAGTGGAAAGCCTGGAGGAATGGAGAGGGTTTGCATGAGTCCAGTGAGCTGATAAGGGTTTGGCACAAAGGAAATAGGATGCAGAGAGTCATCCCTCAACATCCTCCTGGTCCCTCAGGTGATAGTCATTTGACCTTCATGTGGACCTCAATCCTTTTTCTTCCTTGCAATGTGGCCAGGCCTGCTGCTGTCTCATGATGAGCCATGTCACATTCCCAGTCCTTTGATCCACCTGGAATGCTTATACTAACTGTTCCTTCCTATGGATTTTATCTCTTCGAATTTGGAAAGATGTGGCTGGTTTATCTGTCCCTTCCCCACTGGACTGTAAGCCACTTGACAGCAAAGGTTGAACCTTATGCTCCTGGATCATCACAGGCGATTGATGGATGCTTTAAAGGGATCATCATCTTTGGACCACAACACCCATTGTATCACAGGCAACTGATGGATGCTTTAAAGTAGCAGAGGCATTTCCAAAACTGGCAGCTTTGAAATAGTGACTTAGGAAAGGAAGTTCAGGAGTTGATTTTTAGAGATTTCATTAAAGGTAATGACAATCTACTTGTGTAAAAATATCCATTAAATGTTGATAATATGGGAGTGAAACTGGGTGCTGTTACTATTTCTCCCTTCATTTCTTTCTTTTCTTTTTCTTTCCTTTTTTTTTGATAAAGAAAATGAAGTGTAGGAAGATTAGAGTCCTCTTATGCTCTACCCAAAGAGTGGTGGTTGTATATAACACAACACCATCCAGGCTCAGAGGCACCTCTGTGCTGCCTGCTTGTAGAAAGAGTTATGATAAGAGTACACAGGAGGCTGTACAAAGCAGCCAAGAAAACTTGGTAAGGAAAATAGAGGGACTAGGGGAAGAGAATTAGCCTGACATATTCAGGGCCCTGGGGTCAGTCTCTAGCATCACAAAGAAAGGCAGTTTAAGGATGTTAACCATAGTTATTACCTCCCCTTTTCCTCTTGCTCTCTTCCAACAAATTCTACTTCTTCCTAAGTTGTTCAGTCTGAAAACCTCAGGTCACACAGCACTGTTTCTGTCTGCACCATGTCATGGAGTCATGGTGGCCCAATGTGGCATTGGGAGGGGAGGCAAGTAAGACAAGACAGCATGGAGAATCAGGCTCAAAGCTGAGTGAAGGGGTTGTCCACATAGGTGAGTGGGGCACTCACAAGGTCAAGCCAGATGACAAGGCTGTCCCTTCATAGCCTAGAACTAGAGGTAAGACCCTGGATGTCAGAGTGGGGAGATACATATAGGAGAACTGAGCAAATACAGACGTGTATAATGAAGTGAGGTTCTTACTTCTAAAAACGAAGTTACACATATAGGGAAGGGATAAAGTAAATCAACTTAGTAAAGTTGAATTAAAATGTAGTTATCTATCTATGGCTTTTAGTATATAGATGTTAAAAAAATCTCTCTCTCTCTCTCTCTCTCTCTCTCTCTCTCTCTCTCTCTCTCTCTCTCTCTCTCTCTCTCTCTCTCTCTCTCTCTCTCTCTCTCTCTGTGTGTGTGTGTGTGTGTGTGTGTGTGTGTGTGTGTGTGTTTCTATCTATCCACCTTAGGACCGGGATCATTGAGTCTTCAGTAGCTCCTCCTGAATAAACCCACCACCCAGCAACATAGTTACTCATCTTCTCATAAATATATTCTCTACCAAAAGGAATCAACATTCTATCATCACCATCATCATTATAAATTTTATGACATAAAAAAAACTTGCAGATGAATAGAGGAGAGCAAGAAAAGAGATACCATAGTAAAAGGAGCCATTACAGGTTTAAAGAAAAATCTGGCACTAGGAAAATGTCCAGAAATCTACAGGGATGATCCCAACTAACTATCTAAGAAATAGTGGGGAGACTACCTTAAATGCCCTTCCCCTATAATGAGATTGATGACTACCTTAAATGCCATCCTAGAACCTTCATTCAGTAGTTGATGGAAGCAGCAGACACCCACAGCTAAACACTGAGCTGAACTCCTGGAATACAGTTGGAGAGAGGGAGAAGTGATGAGCAAAGGGGTCAAGACCAGGCTGGAGAAACCCACAGAAACAGCTGACCTGAATAAGGGGTAGCTCATGGACCCCAGAAAGACAGCTGGAGAACCAGTATAGGACTGACCTAGACCCCCTGAATGTGGGTATCAGTTGCGGGGCTTGGACAGTCTATGGGGTCTCTTGCTAGAACTAGTATTTATCTCTAGTGCACAAATGAACTTTGGGAGCCCATTCTTCCTTGGAGGGATGCTCTCTCAGCCTAAATACATGGAGGAGGGCCTAGGCCTTGCCCCAAATGATGTGGCAGACTTTGGTGACTCCCATGGAAGGCATAACCCTCCCTGGGGAGTGGATGGGGCTTGGGAGAAGTGTGTTCATTGTGGGGCATGGGGGTGGGGGAGGGAACTGGGATTGATATGTAAAATAAGATTGTTTCTAATTTAAATTAAAAAATACACACAAAAATAACTTCCAAATAAAATAAACATTTCACACCAAAATTAACCAGACCCATAGTCTCTATCTCTTGTGTCTATACAGTTAAGTGGCATTCTGCAAGGCTGGAGAGATGGCTCAGCAGTTACGAGAACTTGCTGCTCTTGCAGAGGTCCCATGTTGTATTCCCAGAGTCCACATCAAGGTTCATAGCATCCATAACCCCAGTCCCAGGGCACCAGATGCCCTCTTCTGACCTCTGCAGGCACCAAGCACATAGCGCATACACATGTGAGCAGGCAAAACATCCACACATAAAGTGAATACAACAATTAAAAAAAAAAAAGAATAGACATTCTGCTGCTGTGGCACCCCACCTTGGATTTTACACGTTCACTACCACGTATATTTTCACACACTTATTCACACCCCCAAAATGAAAAACTCATGACAGAATTAGAGCTAGGAAAGCAAGTTGATTTCATTTGTTTGTAACCTGTGTCTATTACCTGCATTCTGTCCTTCCTCGTTCCCTAACATTTAGTCAAAGAAGGAACTGAGTCAAGCTGGGCTATGAAAGCCCTGGCTGTGTTTGTAGTAACCTGTGAGCCAGAACTCAAAGAAGCTCTCGAAGTTGGATAGGAAAGAGACATTAGCAAACAGAACCAGCTTGAAGAGGCTCTCCCCAGCCAAACCCAGAATGTTTTGTGAAACAAAGTAGATTAATGATGCATTAACAGAAATAGGAAAGTATTGCTTTACATAATATAAACTATTAAGTTAACTGAAAATTTGATGCAAATTTTAATGCCAAATTTCAAGGCACATCTCACCAAAATACTTATTAAGTGCAAAGATTAAAGCAGTAACTTAAGAGTGAAGATGCCAGATTGGCATCATTCAGTTCTATCACAAACTAAAATAACCCTCCTCCTTTAGACTGTGGTTTTTGAAATGAGGCATTAGATTATCAATCATCAACTCTGTCTTCTTCATAAGGCCTGAGACCAAAAAAGGGGGGCGAGGACTTTAAGGTTGACTTCACATTATACATTGTGAACTCAAGACCTCTATACCTCCTAAAGCCCTCATCTGCACTTCATTGCATAAAAAATTTTTCCATTTTATTGTTTGTTGTTGTCATTATTGTTTTTCTCTCACAAGTGTATGTTGGGTGAATGTTGGCTTTTTTTTTTTACGTTTTTATTTGTTTTATGATGTATGCATTCAGGCAAATTTTCAGAAATGCTTCTTTCCGTTTTGGGGAGCTGTGGAAAATAAGTAAACTAATCACTTCCCCATGTGGAAGCTAAAAATAGAAATTAATTTAATTAGAAAAGCATTGCTTCTACCCTGCTTTGTAAGGGTGCCTGGGAGAAGTGACGTCATGTTCCATGGCACATAGAGTTCATGATTCTCACGCATGCTTAATTGCTGCAGAAAAAGTCCTGCCTCTGTGGTAGCTCAAACAGGCCAAGGACTGGTATCACTCAGAGCCTAGAAGTGTTATGTGGTCTTGGAAAGATGTCAAGGCGTGCTACCCATGTTTCTTCAAGTTCTGGAAAGTGCTTTGGGGGATGTGATCCACTCGAAGCCAGTTCGCCTGCCCAGCCCAACCACTGAGCCCTGGCAGCCTTGCCAGCTGCTCCCATTCACTCAGCCACCAGTGACCACAGGCCAGCAGCCTGGATAAAGCCTTGCTGTTTTTCCTGTACATTTGTCTTGCTATGAATGTGGGAAACGTTCTAACTGTTCTTGGCATGATTTCCAGCATGCAAGCTCATTTTAGACCCCCAGTCTCCCCAAATGTATTCTCAACATTAGGGCTTTCTTTGATTTTATGCTTGACCCTGAGACTCTTTTCCTCCTTTGTTTATAATTTTTAAGCAAAAGAAGAAAAATCTCCAAGAAAGTTCTCTAAGTGACCCCTGGGGACTCCAGCGAGTGCCTCTGTTTCCTGCCTGTCAAGGCCATTTCTTCATCTGTGTCAGAACCTTCCTAGTGCATTTAGCCATTCCTTATTTTAGACTTCCCGACTAGAAGGTCACACTTATCTTTCTCTTCAGGGTTTTGAATCCCTCAGTTTCCGGATAGCTAAAGATACCATCCCACTCACAAGTGACATCCCCCGCCTCGTCAGAGCAGAGGAACCAGCTATGGGATTCACTTTCTCATAATTTAATTCAATCAAATATGAGCAATTATTTTTAAGCATTTACTTCGCTCCAGCTACTTGGATATAAAGATCTCACTTACAGTGTGGTAGGGAGAATATTAAACTGGTCACCCAATGCAATGAGATAAATGGATCAAAAGAGGTGCATGGATTGGGTACCAGCACTACAAAGTGCTGTATGGGGAAAGTCACACACACTGGACTCTGATGCAGATAAGCAAAAGTCAACCAGGCCAGTGTAAATAAAGAAAGGTCTCCAGGCAGAAGGAACAGCAGCTACGAAATCCTAAGAGTATGAAGTGACGACCCACTGGGTTACAATTTCTTCCTACCAAGTTTTCCTTGTTAAAAGCTGGTTGGAGAGCTGGCTCCATGGCTAAGAGCATTTGCTGCTCTTGCAGAGGGTCCAGGTTCAATTCTCAGTGCCCACACTAGGCAGCTTACAACTACCTATAACTCTACTTCCAGTAGGTCAGCCATTGTCTTCTGGCCTCCATTCACACAGGGTACATACACATAAACTCCCTCCCTCTCTCTCTCTCTCTCTCTCTCTCTCTCTCTCTCTCTCTCTCTCTCTCTCTCTCTCTCTCTCACACACACACACACACATATGTAAATAAATCTTTTAAAAAGTGAATATAATTGTCATTCTTTTTTTAAAACAAAAGTTTTGCCTGTTTTGTTTGTCTCTAAAGCAATCATAGTTATTTCAAGCATTTAAATTATACAGAAATGCATGATCTATCAAGTTAAGAGTATAATCCAAAACTTTCAGAGATGTACTGTAATCTCTCTGTGGATGTGTACCTAGATCATTTCCCCCCCAGATTTGCAAAGTCATACCATTTGTTTTAGTGTTCAAATCAGAACATTAAGTAGGTCTTCCTGTGCCCTCATCTTTTGGATGCTGGTATCTATTGTGAGAGTAAGGGGCAGGGTATTGTGGTGGTCAAAGCAAGGAAGCACCAGAGTCAGAGAAAGTATTCTCACTTCCTATGTGACCTTAAGTAAGTCACTTGGCTGTCCCGGGCCTCAGACATATCTATCTCCAGTAATTGCTACAACTATGTTGAAAGTTAACATTCTTTTCTTTGTACATGTTTGTGTATAAATGTGTGTGCATAGTGTGGCACATGTGTGTGAGATATGTCCAGGTTGGAGGCAAGTACCTGTGAGTTCTGGAGGAAGCCAGAGAAAACTGTCATGTGACCTGCTCGATCATTTTCCACAGTGATCATTTTCCACAGTGATCATTTTCCACAGTGCTCTCTTGCGGTAGTCTCTCACGGAACCTGGCACTATGCCTCACAGCAGGCAAGCCCCACCAGTTCTCCTACATCTGACCCCACTGCACTGGGGTTACAGATGTACACACAGACACATCCGACATTTTATGCGTGCCCTGGGACACAGGGTAAGCCCTCTAATCGCAACTCCTCTTACTATGAGGTATTCAGCTAGGTCTCTATTGATAATGTTTGGGTCACTCATAATTACATGCTTTGGCTATGAAAGAAACTTCAGGGCAGTTTTAAATCACCTATTCCCTTCATTCTATTTGGGCTTCTGTTTTTTCCCAGCTTACAGATATCCAACATTTGGTTCATGAGTGCTTAATAAATGTACAAAATGTTGTCAACTCCCTTTAAATATGGCGCATAGTGTGGCAGATGGACTCCTTTACAATAACATCTATTATGTGGGGGGGTGTTGTTGTTATTTATGTTTTTGTTGGTTTCTAAAGACAAGGATGCTGAGCACAGCTTGAGACACCAGGGAGGAAAGACAAGCTGAGGTCAAACTGAAGACCTAAACTAGGAAGAAGCCAGGAAATGGGTCCAGGTCAAAAGCATCCAGTTGGGGACAAATGTGAGCAGAGAGTTCAAATGGATACTGAAACATTAAATTCTTAAGGGAAAAAAAAAAGAGTGAATTAGGCCTTCTCTGTGGAGATGCTTCACTAGCTGTATAGCTCTCATCGCCTGTGGTTACAAGTGAGTCGTATCCACATTTGTTCCAAAGGCTTTCTGATGACCTTGCTGACTCAGGGGCTTGGCCTCTAACTCCCAACGTCTCCAAGTCATCTCTAGGACTCTAGTCCCAAGAACACACTTTGTCTGGTTGTCCTGTCCTGGCCTCCTCACCAAGGTTGACCAGCTAGCCTCAGGCCCAGCTGATAGGAAACCCCAAGATAACCCTGCTGTGCCCTCACCCTCACCTTTACCCCCAGGACTCTCCACTGTAGCCTATGTGTAGTGCAGCATGTGAGGTCAGAGAGGAGAGTTCTCTCCAAAACCAAAGGCAGTCCCTGTCCTGAGTGTGTTCCTCCTGTTCATAGACCCACAGTCTGTGCTGAAGGAAGCCTACCCCACTGACTGCAAGAAGGGAAGAAAGATGGAGACCAGCCATTCTCTCCTATATTTTCCTCCTTTATCTCTCAAGCCACTGAAGAATAAATATTGACCAGTCATTTTTAGATAGACTGAATGACAAGGTGGTTCCAATTCCCAGTCCCTTCTGTATCCATGTCCTTTTGCCAAGGGACTTTCAGTTCACTGCCCTTGAATCTGGTTGGGCTCCTTGGTGGCTTTCCTCAGGAGGGCATGGCTAACGTGACTGGAGGGTCAATTGTGGCTCTGCACTTCAGAAGTCCCTGGAACTGTAGGCTTGAGCTACTGGTTAATGAGATACAGCCTCAGCCAACAGCCAGCCCAGCACCCCAGGAAAGCTGTTGCCTAGTTCTGCAGAGATGCACCAAGGGCCTGCCCCTCCTGAGTGAGCCCAGGGAGAGCCTGGAAACCACCAGATAACGTGAAGATTTGTCAATAAATGAATTCTGGGTCATTTGAAGCTACTGGCTTCTCAGTTGGTCTTGGTAGTTTGGCAGCATCACTGTGACAGAAACAGAAGATACACTACTCTCCTCTGTGAGTGCTGTGGAAATTCACACACCCCTTTAAGGAGCTGAACAAATAGCCAAACCCTAACTGTCAATCTGGATCCAGCCTGGACAGGGTGACTAGAGCCTGTGAGAGGTACACTGGAGCCTGGCAGAGATAGTATTCTTATAACAGATGTCCAGAGGCACAAGGGAAGTGTAGCCAGTTTCTAGGGAAGGCTCAGATAGGAAGCAGATATGGCCTATCACCTGCTATACCACAGATGTCATCACAATACGCTCAGGTATGGTGCATTCCTTAGACAAACTTCAAGAGCAAGGCAATCTCGAGAACCCATGTTCACCGAGAGCCCCCCCCTTATTGAAAACAGATTTTTTTTTCTTATATAATATGTCCTGATTATGGTTTCTTCTCATTCTACTCCTCCCAATCCCAACACCACCACCTCTCCTTCTGTCTGCATCTGTTCCCTTTCCTGTCTCTCAGTAGAAAACAAATAGGAGCCAGGTGGTGGTGGTACACATCTTTAATCCCAGAGCTTGGGAGGCAGAGGCAGGTGGATCTCTAAGTCAAAACCAGCTTGATCTACAGAGTGAGTTCCAGGACAGCCAGGGCTACACAGAGAAACCCTGAAAAAAGAAAAAAGAAAGGAAGGAAGGAAGAAGGGAAGGTTTCTAAGGTACAATAATAACATATAATAACATAAAGCAAAAACTAACACATTGGAATAGAACAAAACAAAGGAACAGAAGGAAAGACCAAGAAAAGGCAGACAAAACAGAAACCTACTCATTTGCACTCAGAAATTCCCTGGATGCACAAAAAGTCTTAACCAGCAAAGGAACTGCTTTTCCTTGTTTTTTGTTTGTTTGTTTGTTTGTTTGTTTGTTTTATTCTATTCCAGTTTGTTTTGTTTTATTTTACCTTATTTTATTTTGATTATGCTTTTAAATGCCAGTTGGTTTTCTGAAGAGAAAGAGACAGAAAAGGTGTGGATTTGGGTGGAAGGGAAGATGGAAAAAGTCTGAGAGGGTTGAAGGATGGGAGACTGTAGTCACAATATATTGTACAAAAAAATATATTTCCACAGGAAAAAAATATCAGCAAAAATGGAGCAGGACCACAGAGGTGATACCATGCTGCCCCAGAACCTGGGACTATGGCTCTTTGGATATCCTATCCAACTCCAGTCTCCTGATGGCTGTGCAGTACTGTGATGTCCAGTGTTGATAGCTAAGCCAGTGGAGAGAATCTTGTTGGTATGTGAAGGGTGGCTCCTGACTCAGGCTTCACCTCTTGACTCCTGTAAACTCTCCTCTTTCATTGTTCCCTCTCCTATGCTATTTACAGAAACTTTCTAGAGAACCTGGACCCAAGAGTCAGATGGACGGAGATGTGTCGGCTGGGTGGGTAGGAACAGGATGTTGTGAGACCTGAAGTGTTTGAGGGGACTTCTTGGACACAGCTACTGTAAGACGAGGTTCCGTACTTCCCTGCCCATAAGTCAGAGCAAAACTGCCCACACCCTTAAAATTGACTGTCACAAGTCCATAGGCAATTAGAAATCTCGGGACTGACAACTAGAAAATGTGTAGAAAAAGCAATGATAAAATAAGTCACTGATAAGAAATTTCCAGCTCTGCTCATCATTTTGAGTAACGAAAAATAAGGCCAATCAGAGGCTCAAGTTGATAACCTAGCCTCTTGGTTCTGCTGGGCTGAGAGTGGGGGTTGGGATTCAGTTAGACCTGGAGAGGTGGTGGTTCCTAAATGACCTGCTTCCTGGCAGTCTCTTTTGGACACTTCAGTTTCAACAGTTCTATAAGGCTGTTTGGACCCAGCTCTGAATAACTTGGGACAGGAGAAGTATAGATTCTGGTATTCCAGGAGGGTCTGGGCCATTAATGTACATATCAAAGGCAGGGCTACATCCCTGGGAATTGACCTCCTGCATTAGTTACTGTCCTCATTTCTGTAACAGGATACCTGACAAAAGCAGGGAGGAAGGGTTTATTTTGGCCCTGCAGTTTGAAGTACATCATGGCGGGGAAGGCAGGACAGCAGGAGCTTGAGGATATCGCATCTGCGGTCAGGTCGCAGGGAGATGAGTGCTAGTGCCCCACTCCCTCTCTCTTCTTACTCAAGGTGAGGACCCCAGCTCATCTGAGGATAGGGCCCACATTTAGGGCAGGTCTTCCCACCTCAGTTAACTCAGTGTAGACACTTCCTCTCAGACATGCTCTAAGGTTAGTCTCTTAGGTGAGTCCAGATTTTGTCCAATTGACAGTTAATGTAAGCCATCACAGCCCCATCTGGACCTGAGAAGGATGATATATATTCACTCAAATCTTGTCCCATAAACTTGAGACTGAAAGGTAGCTGTGACTGTCACTTTTCACTATCTAGCATGCATAGTTCCCACAGGTCACAGCAGCACAAAACACAGAAAATATAAGCCATGATTGGATCAGCAAGCTGGAAAAAAAAAAAAGTGAGCTCCCATTATCACTCTGGACATCCGATCATGGAGAAATCTACATAGCTTCTGAGACTCTTCCCAAGGCTACACCTCAGGGCCTGTGTTTTTCCCTGTGAGCGTTTACTGAACTGGTTCTCACCATCTCCCAGGGGCTCTTTTGACCCAGAGCTGTTCTTTGCTTTTTCAGGAAACAAACTGGATGAAAGTTCAGGGCTGGAACTTCCTCCTTGGTGTATTTGACAAGGACTGACGTACGCTAAGCCCTTTGAATCCCGGAAGTCCAGAACACACCCAACCTGATTGATTGCAGTGTCCAGAATGCTGGAGCATAGCTAAAAGACAAAGCAAAGAGCATTTCAACATGAGGGACCCACTGACGGATTCCTCGGTGAGTAGACCAGTGTGGTCTGTGTGTTTGTGTGTGTGTGGAT
This sequence comes from Cricetiscus sungorus, assembly GCA_030556225.1. Classification (NCBI taxonomy): domain Eukaryota; kingdom Metazoa; phylum Chordata; class Mammalia; order Rodentia; family Cricetidae; genus Cricetiscus; species Cricetiscus sungorus. The sequence continues at coordinate 10,221,801 of JANBXA010000372.1, forward strand.
TTTTAACTACAGAAATTTGAGACAACCAGAAACTAGGCATGTTTAGATGCTGGCTATGGTGCAAAAGTCTGTAGTTTCTCTTTGGTTAAGTTTAAAATAGAGCCCTCTCAAAAAAGTGACACTCATAGCTTTCTTCTCAAGTTGATGGGGAAAGATTTGGATGAATATATCACATCTAGTCAGATCTACATGGGGCTGTTTGAGAAGCAGTATTAAGGCACATACCAACAGTGCCAACCTCGTGTGTGGACTAGATATCTCAGTGCATTTAGGCACAGAGATGAAGCCAGGGAAGAAGGTTTCACCTCTCTACTCCTACTTTTTTTTTTTATCAAACAATTTAAGAGTTGTGATCTCAAACCCTATAGGACACAGAACAGACACTCACTCTGTCACACTGGTTCACCAAGGTGCTTGCTCCAGTCCTGAGAATTTTTCCCTCCAAATACAAAACTGATCAAAATTCCAAAGACTCGGCAAGGTCATCAGCAATAGTGGCAGAGATTTGACCTAGAAGACAAGATGCGATAGTAATAAAGGGAAGCTATATTTATTTCAAAACCAAAGTATTTGAGGATTTTCAACATTTACTCTAGTCAGCAGTGATGTAAAGCTAAACTCGGTGAGCTCAGAGGGCAGGAATTGTAGTCATTGTAATCAATGTAGTCTCAAATATTTTACTAGAAGCAAATATGCGGACAGACAAGGGAGGTCTGTAAGAAGCCAGAAGACTAGCAGAGGGTTGACAATTGCCTTTTGTTTATCCAAAGGGTGAGGAAAGCATGGGCTTAGGAGAGATGGAACTATAGCTGCAATTGCACGGAATTCAAGAATCACATGACTTAAGTGAGGCAAACACCTAAATGTCTAGCAGATGTAGCCCCAGCACAAATTAAGCACAAAATGAGAATAGCTTAGTGAAGAATTCCAGCACTGTGCTTGCAAGATGATACTGAGTGAAGCTCCGTTGGTAGGTACCCCATCCTCGGTCTCCTCTGCATGGAGTAGTTATGGTAGCCCTTTAGAGAAATCTGTTTCTCTCTTTGAGTTTGCTGCCCTATTACACTTTTAAATCTTCTCCTGTCTCAGCATGGATATCTAGTGATTCTTTTCCCCCTGGGATGTGTGGTAAGGTGAGATAGGGATGGGCTAAGTTGAAAGAAAATCGTACTACCCATTATTTAGAAAGTAAGTCAATACCAAGATAGTATAATTAGACTAACGGGGAGGAGACAGGAGACAGCACCAAGTAAGTTTTTAAAAGCTAAAAGAGAGAAAGGGGGGCTGAAAGTCTACGATTTTGTGTAGGTAGTAAAGTTTACCCTCGGGTGAGAACTAAGAACAAATGTTTTCTTTTAAGCAGCTCCCAAGGCAGCCTATCCCTCATCTTGATGGCAGTTCAAAGCTCTACTTCCTGGGGTGCTAAGTGATGCCTTGTGCTATTCTAAGCATCCCCAAGGATGTTTGTCCTTGTCCATGACTGAAGGCCATATCTATGGGCCCATTGCCACCAAAGGTATCCGGGAGTCAAAAGGAGGCGGATATCCCTTCAGCCTGAACTTCTAAACTCTCTAAAGCCACAGCATATCTATTTATTTATTTGCAATTGTTTCATGTTTATCAAATGTTCACATTGACTTCCTGGTACGATCCCAGCTTGTACTTGGGGGAACAATGTTCCACCGCTTTGGAACATGCTAAAACAAGAGCATGAATTTGAAATGAATGCTTCAGAAAACACTTAGCATATTTTATAGAGAACTCAAAGCTCCCACTACCTGCCAAATGTCCTATCCCACAAGGCCCTAATTTTTCACAGAGCACACTTAAGCATCTTTATTAAGCTGTGCTTCTTAGTTTGGTCCACACTAACAGATTTGTGTATCAGTTTCAATGGGTCAAGAACAAATTCGAACAAACAAATAAATGGGGATGGGGAAAATCTATCTATATTTATACTCATTTCAAACATAAATATAGAATTTTCTTCGACTATAAGTATCTAATGCTACTAATTGTGTCTAGAACTGAGTAAATAATAAAAGGCACGGATATTTTAATATAAAAGTGTTATTGCAAATGTCACAGAGCATTGCTTATTCTCAGCCTTATTTAGATATTTTGTTAATTCTTAAGACTTGTTATTTAGCATATTAATATAAACATCTGGCCCAATGTAAGAAACTTAAAATATATTTTATAAATATACATATGTCAATGTAGTCTCATTTCTTTATAATCCTGTGGTATTTTGTTTTATACATTTAAAAGTAATATTCTAAGTGAAATATGTTTTATTGAACTATGAAGTCAGGCCTGGTACAAAAAAACCTTAAAAGTGCCATTTGGTTCATGCGTCTGTGAGAGAATGAAATGCTACTCTGGGCCCTTTCAACCTCCAGGAGTCAGGTCAAGTCTGCCTTCAAGAGATTGTTGCTTAAGTAAGCTAAATCGTGATAGGCACTATGTGTAGAGCTTTTGAATGATCGTGAGAGTGTTAGAGCTTATTTCAAGTTTTCTCTTTAAGTTCTGATTTTGGAAAGGAAGAGAATTGGCTCCGAGCCTTGATGCCTGTGAGCTTATCATTGGCACCTAAAACTGTGCCACGAGAAATCTTCCTCAACTGCATATGCAAGGAAGTTGATAACATCAAATTCTTCCCAGAGGAAATGACTCAATCATGAAAAAATGAAAAAAAAAAAAGAAGAAGAAGAAGAAGAAAGAAAAGGAAAAAAAGTACCACTTTCTCCCTTTCTATGAGAGAAGACCATAGGAACCCAGCTGAGCGAAAGTTACAAGCTATCACCAGATGTTTGCATTTTAGGTACTCATAAGGGGTCCAGGGAGGAGCCTGTTAAGAGTATGCTTCTGGCTCCTACAACATCAGCCCATTTGCTTGTGAAATCAGCTGCCAGATAAGACCAGGTTTCTCCTCAGTTTGGTAATCTGACTCAAATGCCGGCCTGAACATCTTAGCTTGCTGGTTCAGCCTGGGTCACCAGCTGTGACTGGCACAGACTCCAAAAGCACCACTGCTGTGGTCCCTGGCTCCGGGGGCCTCTGCTTCACTGAGAGATGGGAAAGGGCTAGTGGAGTCTGGCACAGATACTCCGTAGTCCATAGTGCCTTTGGTGTGTATCAGAAGATAACATGCATCCTACGTTTCCTAGGTCTCTGTTTTATCAGCTGCAAACTAAGATGAGTACTCAGTTTTTTACAGTTTAAGAAATCCTACTGCAAAGTTTCAAATGCCAAACATCTCTAATAAAGACAAGTTACCCCTTAATTTGGGGACCAATATTTTGAAATAATCACCACCAGTGAGTGAGAATTCACATAAAATCAGGTGCACAGACCAGACATGGGAAGAGCACAAGGAAGCATATTCAGCTAAACCCATAGGACCCCTTGAAAGTCCCCTCTGAGGAGTGGGAGAGGGTGGAAAGGGAAGTGAGCTGAGGAGCAAAGCCAAGATAAAGAGATTTCACTGCCTTAGAGCAGATACACCGAGAGGTTTTCTGATTATCTGATCTCACGCGCACGCACACACACACACACACACACACACACACACACACACACACACACACGCATGTGCGTACACACACACACACACACACACAAGATAGTCATAGGAATTTTTTTTGACATTTAGGTAAGTCTACTTTTTTTTTTAAGTCTGTTTTGTGTTCAAGTTTTAGTAAATGGTATACAGTAAGAGGTCCAGGTCCACTGGCTCTAAATAAGAAATTAAGCTGAGTAAATAGAAATAGTCTTAGCATCTCTTTTATTTATGGATGTCACCTTTATCTCAGTCTGGATCACGGGGGTTTCCAGCACATTGAACATAAGATCAAAGGTAAAGAATCTACCCCATGTTGTTATAAACAGAATATCCTTCTTTATCTGATCATTAAATTAAGAACAATATGATGTCTTGCCTGGACACAATAGAACTCAGGAAGTGGTTGACTTGAGGCATGGATCCCTCCTACCTATGATCTGACCAGAGTGGCTGAGGCAGCAGAACCATTGGCCATTCTCTGTCTGGAAGAACTTTGTCCATTCACCACTTTGTTCCAACACAAATACTTTCTGAGGGGAGGGGGGGTTGGGGGTGTATTTACTATCTTCCAAATCCTACAGCTGACAGCTCAAGGGTCAACAGAAGCCACACTGTGCTTACTTGAGAAACCCCTTTCTTTAAAAGTTCAGCCGGGGACTGGAGAAATGATTCAGGGTCAAAGAGCACTAGAAGACCTGGGTTCAATACCCATCACCTTCATGGTGATTCACAACTCCAGTTTTAACTCAGGTTCCAGGGATCCAGCACCCTACCCTAACCTCCCGAGTAATCAAGGATGCACATGGTGCCTACTTGCAGGCAAAACGCTCACACATTTAAAATAATACAGTAAATAGATCTAAGAGAAAGCATGCAAGTTGAGATGAAATGTGTTTGAGAGAATAAAGTCATAGATGCCCGCTTTGCCACTGCTCTACCATTGTGACTGAAGAAACTGAGGTCTTAACCCTTAAACATGCCATGGCCTCCCAAAACTTGTCCCAAGAAGACAATATAAAATATGACCTATTGGGATTTGAAGGCTGCAGTGGTCCCAACAGCCCAGTGTACAGAAACATTTTTAGTGACTTTCTTATTCAGATTAAGTCATGGGGAAGCCATGCTCCCCATCCTTGCCCTACTTTCCATAGTCCCCTGTTCTCACCCCAGGGCTGGTCTGTGAAGGCTGTCTTCGGGTGATAGTCATCGGATATGTCCTTTTCGTTCTTTTTCTTTAGTCTTCCCTTATACAACACATCCCCACTGCTACCTCCCCTCCCCCCTCCTTCCAGTCACTCACCACCCTCTGTGACCCCCAGATTCGCTGCTTCCCCCATCGCCCTTCAGGGAAGAGCAAGCCTCCCAATTATATTAACTGAATATGGCATAACAAGATGCAATAAGACAAGACACAAACCCAGGATGAGGCAACCTGGTAGGAGGAAATGGGGTTCTACGAGCAGGCAAAAAAGTCAGAGACACCCCGACACTCACTGTTAGGAGTTCAACAAAATCCACAAGCTAAACAAGCACAGCATGTATGCAGAGGGCCTGGCAGAGACCCATGCAGACTCCATGATTGCCACTCCAGTCTCTGAGCCTCTGTGAGCCCTATTTAGTTGATTCTGTGGGCCTTGTTCTCCTGGTATCCTCAACCCCTCTGGCTTCTACAACCCTTCTTCCTTTCCCTCTTCTGTGTCTTCGAGGGTCTCCAAGCTCTGCTTAGTGTTTGGATGTAGGTCTCTGCACCTGCTCCCATCAGCTGCTGGAGGAAGCTGATGACAATTGGGCCATGCATCTATCTATGAGAATGATGGAATATCATTAAGAAATATCGCATTGACTTTATTTATTTGTTTGTTTGTTTGTTGATTTATTTGTTCTGTCAGTTGTTTTGGTTTTACCCTAGGTCTCTAATTCCTAGCCACCCAAGCAGTATCAGGCATGGGCTCCCTCTTGTAGCTTGGGCCTCAAGTTAGCCCAGACATTGGTTGGCCACTTCCAGAAGCCCTGAGCCATAATTGTCCCAGTACATCCTGCAGGCAGGACAGATTGTGGGTCTTATGTTTTGTGGCTGGGTTGGCCACAGTTCCCTCTGGGGAACTAGCCTGGTTACAGAAGATGGCTGGTTCAGGTTCCATTACTAGGAATCCTCTCTAGGTCAACTTCACAGATTCCAGGAAGTTCCCACATCACCGTCTGAGGGCCCACCTATTCTAGTCATATCTGCCCATACTCACTCCTCCAGCAGTCCCTCCCTGACCTGATCCCTCCTGTTCATGTCCCTATCCGATGCCAGTCCACCCACAAAATCTATGTCCCCTTCCCAGGGAGATCCTATAACCCCCTATAACCATCCGTGTTATTTAGCCCCCTCTAGGACTGTGGATTGTAGCATGGCTATCCTTTATATTACAGTTAATATCCAATTATAAGTAAGTATGTATCAGTTTGTCTTTCTGGGCCTGGGTTGCCACAATCAGCATGATTTTTTTTTTCTAATTCCATCCATTTGCCTGAAAATTTCATGATGCCATTTTTTTTCCTAACAACTGAGTAATACTCCATTGTGTGAATATGCCACAGTTTCCTTATCCATTCTTCAGATGAGGCACATCTAAGTTGTTTCCAGTTTCTGGCTATTAAGAATAAAGTCACTAGGAACATAGTTGAGCAAGCGTCCTTGTGGTAGGATGGAGCATCTTTTGGGTATATGTCTGAGTGGTATAGCTGGATAGTTTGATTCCCAGTTTTCCAGGAAACCACCATGTTGATTGTCATAGTAGCTATACAAGTTGGCACTCCCACTAGCAGTGAAGGGGTGTTCCCCTTGTTCCACATTCTCAACGGCATGAGCTGTCACTTATTTTATTGATATTAGTCATTCTGACAGGTGTGAGATGGAATCTGAAAGTCATTTTTATTGAATTTCCTCGATGGCTAAGGATGTTGAACATTTCTTTGTTTGCTGGTCATTTGAGTTTCCTTTTATTAAGAATTCTCTGTTTAGATTTTTACCCTATTTTTTAATTGGATTGTTTGGTTTGTTGATGTCTAGTTCTTTTCTTAGGGCAGTTCATCTTGGCAGTCTTTCTTTCTGTTCCCAATTCTCCAGGTGGGAAGAGGCTCTTATCCTCACTCTCATTCTGAAAGTGCAGGCTCCTCCAATCCTTCATCCTGCTGTGTCTTCTCAGCTCTAACCCCAGCATTATATTTGCTTAAGAGCTGAAAACTCCACTCTGCAAGTAGACAGCCAAATCTAGCTTGCCCAAGGACCCTGGTTTCGTAGTTGAGCCTTTGTTTCTGCTTTTCTATAAGCAGATAAGAGGAACAAAGAGAATATACAGCTTAATCCCAGGAGTTATTTCTAAATAAATCAAATAAGAAATCTGTATGTCCTATAAAGAACTTGTTAAGTCTTATCGACATGAACTAAGATTTAAATAAATGAAAAGACTTTCATTGTGTTCTTAGATGGGAAGTCTAAATACCATTTTAAGAAGTGAATTTCCTATAATTCATATAAACACACATATAATACAGTTTTGATTAGGATTCTGACAGGGATGTAAAAAAAAACCAACTTCTTATAATTAGATAAATATTTATACAGCAGAACAAATGTTTAAGAATAGCCAAACAAATTGTGAAAATTAAAAACAATTGCTCAAAAAGAGAAGACTAGAAGTTTAATGTCTCTGTAACTTAGATGAGTATGTAGTATGTGTCATTACTTCCTATGACTGTGATCTTTGTGAAACAAGCAAAGAAGGCTGAGAGACTAGCTTCATTTCACGGTGTGTGCACTGCTGAAAGCTACCTGCCATTCTCTGGCATGGAGATGTTCTGTGGGATACTCTAGTACTATAGGAAAAAAAAGGTCAAAGACTCATGGAAGATCTTAGTGAATAGGTCACATAGAAATCAACAAGGACACTGGATACTATTCTTCCTTGTAGGGCTTCTAACAAAGTTATATGCACCAAAATCCTGGAAGGGAAGGAAGGAAACCTTCATGGTCCAATGTCCAAAGAAGATGAGTTAGTTTTGCTGAACATAAAACCCAGAAATCTAGGTTCTTATGACTTTCAGCAGAGACATGCATGTCAAGGGCTACAGATTGGAATACCACCACTGACTGACTTTACTTACATTGAAGGAGTCTGTAATTTATGAATTGTTGGATAAAAATTTTTTTACTCATATTTAATATGCTCCATTTTTGTTTGTTTGTTTTTGACAAAATGGAAAACCTGGCTACAACGGGCCACATTCACATGGGCATCTGTGGGCTAGGGCAGTGTTGACAGAAGCTTCGCTAGGCTGTCTCCACCCTGCCCTCACTCTATCCCTGCCCCCATGCACAACAATGCAGTTACCTGATTAGCACCTGCAGGCACAGGAGCCAGCAAAGAGGCTTCAGTAGCCAACATATTGCTTGCAAATCTTTTGCAACTTCAACATACCTTGCGTGTTCCAGAAGTTTCAAAATATCTGCTTGGCACTACAGGCTAAATGTTTCTTACCCAAAATGCTTAAGACCAGAAATGTTCCAGATTTTGGTGGGGTTTTTTTTTCCTTCTGATTTTGGAGTTTTATGAATGTATAATAAGATATCTTGGGGATGGGACCCAAGCTTAAACATGAATTCCATTTATATTCCGAATAGACCTATACACATAGCCTGAAGATGATCTTGTACAAGATTTTTTATCATGCCTGTGTTTTGACTGAGACTCATCATTTAAATCAAGTGTGAAAAGTTCTCTTTATGGTATTTAATCAGAACCCAAAAATGGTTTAGATTTTTAAGTGTTTAAATTTAAATTTCAGATTTTTTTTTTAGATACCTGTACAATGGGTATATCTTGTGCTCAGGTTGGTGGGACAGAAATGTATTGATATGGTGTTCTGTAAAGTATGTGTTGGCCTTACCATGCCAGAAAAACAAATTCCAAAGCTAAATTCTGTTGAATTATTTGCATTTGCCTTGGCACAGTGTGGTGCTTTCAATGAGAATGGCCCCATGGGCTCATGTATTTGAAGGCTTGGTTCCCAGTTGGCGGAGTAGTTAAAGAGTAGGAGGTGTGGCCCTATTGGAGGAGATGTGTCACTGGGAGTGGGCTTTGAGGTTTCAAAATTCCATGTCAGGCCCAGTGTCTCTCTCTCTCTCTCTTGTGTGTGTGTGTGTGTGTGTGTGTGTGTGTGTGTGTGTGTGTGTGTGTGTGTGTATCCCTCTCTCTGTCTCTATCTCTCTGTCTCTCTGTCTCTATCTCTCTGTCTCTCTATCTTTCTCTCTTTCTCTGCCTCTCTCTTTATCTCTGTCTGCTTGTGAACCAGATGTAAGCTCTCAGCTACTGTTCCTGGTCCATGCCTGTCTGCCTCTGGTCATGCTTTCCACCATCATGGCCATGGACTCACCCTCTGAAACTGTAAGCAAGTTCCCAATTAGGTGATTGCTTCTATAAGTTGCTTTGGTCACGATGTTTCTTCACAAGAACAGAACAGTAACTAAGATAGACAGAAACAGACAGGCCAGCTTCAATTTAGGAAATTTTCCCTGGATTTTTTCATAGCCAGCCAGAGGAGACTTAATATTTAGTTGAGAAGTCATCCAAAAATGTGTGCCTCCTTAGGCGCACAGTCCTTTACGATGGCAGTCATACTACAGCAGCATTCTGAATTATGGGTGTACTATCTATGGGCTTGCTCATAATTTTCCTGTCATTTTTTCCCCCAGTACAATAAAGTATACAAGAGCCTGAAGGAGTTTGCTCAAAATGGAGAGAATTTCTGCAAGCAGATCACATCCGTCCTTCAGCAAAGGTACAAAGTGCACATTTGCAACAAGTAATTCTTCCTCTGTAGCTGCAGCTAGCGACCTGTCTGGAGAGGTGATAAGAAGCTGCACCACTTTTCAGAGCACAGTGTTAAATTTTGGTGCTTGAGAAACTGGGTTGAAGAATGAGCCTTGTCCATGCACATTTATCAACTGGCACCATAAAGAGCAAGGAACTGCAGGGAGGCCTTCTGCTTAGACCCAGGCAAGCCTCTTACTGAGTTGATCAAGCTCCCAGGGGCCCAGCCTTCGCCTGATGTATATGACCATTATTGTGCTTTTCACACTGACCTCAACTCGTAGATTATGTTTTTCCATCTGCTACAAGGACAGGGCCTGTGTCCCACCCATTGTATGGTAAGAACTTCTTAGAGCCAGGTCTTTGAGTTTTTTGGTCATTTTCTAAAGAATGAATGGGTGGATTCATGGATAAGAGGACACCATTTTTGATATTAATATCTCTTCTTAATTCTAAGTATGGCTATGAATAAAGCTGTTCATTGTGTTAAAGTAAGCACATTTAACTCAGGCACTACAGAATGGGGGGTAGGGTGGGGGGGTAACTGCTTCAAATTTTAAAGAACCTGAGAAAGGAGTTGGCTTATAAAGGGGCATTTAGGCCTTTACTATAGACATCTCTATAATATTCTGTGATAGAGTGCTTGTGTAGTATGTATAAGACCATGGTTCAGTCCCCAGAGCATACACACACACACACACACACACACACACACACACACACTTTATATATGTGCCATACCAAAAAAGATATCTTGAGTTAAGAGCACTCCTCATTAGCAAATCAATAACCAAAGGATAACATTAGCTTTGTTAGAACAATCAATGTCTAGGAGAGCTCAAAAGAATTTTTATAAAGATAACCAAGTTTGTCAAATAGAATAAAAAAGAAAATAAAAGTTTAAGTGAGTCATATTCCCATTCTAATAGTCAAACTGCCTTGATTTTTCATAAAGAGGGGGGTTGCAATCAAAGACAGTGTTTTATTTATAAGAAAATATTTTTTGTTAGCTTCAAGGGAAATTATTTTTAAATAAGACCACTTAACTATTCTATAAATCCAACTTTTTGCTTAGGTAAAAGTCTCTTTTCCCTGAAAGGCAGGAAGAACTATACACTGATTAACCATGCAGATGACCCAGATGGTAGTCATCTGATCTTGATTATTTGGTGTCCAAGAGTTCAAAATTAGTGCTAGATATACAGCTATGGAGGCAGGAGACAGAGGACAAAATGGTGGCCACATTACACTACAGACTTCATGGTGGATTATCAGGATCCCAGCATCCACCTGCTGAACCACTCTTTTCCTGTTTTTCCTTATCCAAATGTTCTCCAGCTGCTTCACTTTCTCTATAGCCAGAGCCCTGGAAGAATCTCACCTGTGTTTCTCTTGAAGTCCCTTCCCAGGACCTGCCCTCTCAGCTACCACCATCTCCACATTCTCAAGGGGGCTAACACGGAACCCTTGAGCAGAAGATGTATTTTTCTTCATGGTTTTACTTCCTCATGGACTAGATTTAGAATCTGAAAAGCTATAGGATGCTAAAGGCCAAAGCTGCAAGCATATTTCTGAGTTAAAAACTGTATAGCATAAATGCAAAGAATGGATATAATGCTTTAGTAAGATTCTGAGCTTGAATAATGTTGAACAAACATGTGACAGATGTTTTGTAAAGCTAACCTGGAACAGCCAAGTCATTTCCTTCAACCAAGATGCCACTGCTAGGGTACTTTATATTGACCCTGATAATTGTTCATTTGAAGTGACCCCTCCTACTTAAGATGCCCAGATCCCTGGGCTTGCTCAACTGTTTGAGTTAACATGAGGGGTGTATATCCAGAGAACCATTTTCTAGTGGACATAAGCACTTTATAATACATCAATATTTTCCTCATGGTGTACTTTTAGTCCACACTCTTATGAGTCAGTTAACAAAGATAGATGCTGTATCATAGCCCTGGACTGGGCCAAGTGATGTGATTCGGAGACTGCCACCTCTTCCTCCTTTGCCTGAACTGACTCCACAAAACTTGTCCACGAGGACCAGCAAATGCACTTGACACATATTCACTTTCACCTTCCTCATCCTATGACTTCAGAGATGGCTCCCCTAAACTCATAGAACATAAAGTCTGGTTCTTGTTTAACTCTGGTGCTTGCCTGTAATCTAGCACTTGGGAGACTGAGGCAGGAGGATGGCAAGTTCAAGGTCAGCCCAGGCTAAATAGTGAGGTTGTACTTCAAGGGGAAAAGCTTGCTGCCAAACCTGACAACAAGTGCTCTGTCCCCAGAACCCAGATGGTAGGAAAGAATTGATTTTTGAAAACTGTCCTCTGACCTGCACACACACTGTGGCACACTTGAGTACACACACACACACACACACACACACACACACACACACACACACACACACACACACAAGGGGGATTGGGTGGCAAAAGAAGCAAAGAAAGGATATTTATTCAATGTGGCCACTTTGAAGGGAGCAAATACAAATAAGGACATCCAGGGACCCACAAGACCACCTCCAGGGTGATTGACATGAAGTTGAGTTTGAAATAGAGGGCAAGAGGTATGCATAACTCGGCAGTACTGGTCACCATGAGGTCGTGCCCATACTGCCTCAGCTCCAGTTAGTTCTGGACTAAAACTGTTTCAAGGGGACAGCTACCCTTCTGGTTGGTACCAGGGTTGCAGTCTCTTCTTTTTCCCAGCACTGGGAAATTTTAATTTCTTGAGGTCCACTGTTTCAATAGTTGGAAGGCCAAAGAGGGGGATACAAGTATCTCTCCTTAAGTGTCTTCCCTCAGCTGCAAGGCCAGGGCTGTTTCCTCTTAAATATGTGGGCTTATTTTATACAGATCCATGGTGCATTCCATTTGCACTAGATAAAAGTGAGAAAGCCTCAGAAGACAAATGGAAAGGCACTCGGAATAAGTGTAGTAGACATACAAATCGAGGGTGAAGACACGGGAAATTGTGGAGGCAAATCCTGTGGCCAGCATAATGGCAGAAATCATGGCACTTGGTAAATATTTGCAGATTGGATGAATAAATATGTAAAAGATCACCGAAGACTTTTTATTGCCGTAGCTACAGTACCAAAATAAGGATTGTAGTGTCCCTGAAAGTTTACGTTCTAGACACCTTAGAGACTGCTTGGATGCTGTTCCGCTCAGCAGAGTTTTGCATCCACGCATGCGTAAAAGTGGATTCACAATGGCGTTGTAACCCCAGAAGCTGTCACTTCCCTAGTACAGCTACTTCGTGCTTTCTTCTGATCGGAGGTAATAGAAACCTGCATGCATTAGTGACATGAGGTTTTACCTGAATATTCTGCAATTCACGGTCGTCATGTTCAGCTTCCTCTGCCCAATGAGTTACTGCTGTTTCCCATTTTTACAGTCTCAAACTCAGTTCAGCCAGAGACACACAGCAGCTTTTACTATGCTTGAAGTCAAAGTGCCCAGGTTCACTTTAGCGCAGCTGCAAACCGTATTTAAAATGACAGACACATATTTCCAGATACCGTGTGTGAAAGCTTGAGTCCCCACATCACCGTAGCTAATGTTTAAACCAGCTGGGATGGGAAATAAATTGTTCCGTTGCAAGGAAGCTTGGGAACAGGTTTTCAGATGGAAGAGTTATCACCCAGGACATTAAAAATAAAAGAAGGGGAGCAGTAGACCACAAGTGACTCATCATTGCAGATGTTATCAACAAAAGGACTAAATATAAGAAATGAGATGTTTGACTATACTTAATTTCTTCCAGCCTCTTAGCTCCCTTGCATACTGAGGCCTTTCAGACATTGACTGCCACAAAAGCCTGTTTTATAAAGATTTATTTATTTATTTATATGTATGACTGCTCTGTCTGCATGCACATCTTTATTCTAGAAGAAGACATCAGATCCCACTATAAATGGCTGTGAGCCACCATGTGGTGCTGGGAATTGAACTCAGGATTTCTGGAAGAGCAGCTAGTGTTCTTAACTGCTGAGCCACCTCTCCAATCCACCATATAAGGCTTAACTGAACTTCCAACATATATGACAGACTATTAGAGATATATGTCTACATACATACATACATATATGTGTGTGTGTGTATGTGTATATGTATGTGTATGTATACGTGTGTGTATGTATGTATGTATGTATGTATATTCCTACATATGCCTTAGAATCACAGCATTAGAATGTGCAAACAGCTTTTCTCCAAAGCAGATTCTCCTCTTAGACTGATGTACTAACAAGAACCTCCTGTGTGCCTAGATTTCCCCATGATGTCTCAGATCATACCCAACCAAGGCCTGTAGCAGAGATCGCCTGTACTCATGATTGCCTCACCCATGGCCGAGATTTCCTATCTCTCCTCTACACACTCTTTCTAGCCAGAGGATTTTTTTTCTTCTATGGCCTCCTTTATTGTTTTGGGAGAAGTCCCTTGATCTGTCTTCCATCTTGGGTGACTGTCCTGCAACTGTGTAGTTCCCCTGTTTCATAACAGCACCTGACTTGGAGTAGCATGAATGAAGGCTTTTTGTTAAGATGTTCAAAACTGCATCCTCCCAGAGAAATTCCTGTTTCAAATCCAAGGAGAATTCTCTCAACTTGCTGGCCTTATCTCTAAAGTATCTATGTCATGCTGGGAACTTGGAAGGAGGAGTCTGAGATATGGGGGCAGGGGTGGAGTAAATGTATTTACTGAGCCTTAACTAATTAAAAATAAAAGTACACAGAAACATGTCAGGCAAATTCTTCGTGGGGGTTGGGGGAGAATGGGGATCTTTTGTAACAGCTGAGAGCCCTGTCTCCTGGGTCAAATGTGTAGGATTGTATTTGATTAGGTAGGAAATGGGCAGCCCACTGTCTTGTTAGGAAGTAATTATTTTGTTTGTTTCTTTATCTTCGAGACAGGGTTTCTCTGTGTGGACTTAGAACTGTTCAGGAACTCACTCTGTAGACCAGGATGGCCTTGAACTCACAGAGATCTACCTGCCTCTGCCTTTCAAGTGCTTGGTTTAAAGGTGTGCACCACCACTGCCTAGCCAAGGTGGTAAATTTTATACCCTCATTTGTCCTACCTGAGACTGGCCATTTATAGTGTGGTACCAAGTGTTAAGAATTAGGCTCCAATTAAACATAACATCACAAGTTACTGGGTCAGGCTCCATGCACTAGGGGTCTTATTGACTAGTCTTGCTCTAGGTAACTGTCCTGAAACCCTGTAGTTTGCCCTGTGCACAAGGGCAGCAGGAGTTCCAGTCTTGGAAATGGAGGGACCGCTTTTGTATTTTGGGGCCTTTTTTATCTCCAAGCTATTTTCTATTGTGACCTTGGTTCTGTTTAATACCCTTCAGAGACTCCTTTAGGATGAAATTCAGGCTCCACAGTATTTTATAAAGAACTTGAGATTTAGACTTTCCCTCCTGCTTTCTCTTTCCCTACCCTATGATCCTTACCCTCTCCTTACTGAGTCGCTTACACCTCCCTACATTATCCCCACCACCCAATGTGCCATTACATTACCACAGGCTGTTGTGTTGCCTGGTCCGTACATCCTCACCTTCCTTCCCTGGCTGGCTCTGGTGAATCTATTCTTCGCCACTCAGTGCTTCACTAAGGAAGGCAGTCTGTAACTCAAGTCTATGATCTGAAGCCTCCTCCCAGGCTGCGTGTAGAGTCAGCCCACGCCTCTGCTGCAGCTCTCCCTGCCTTGCTTTGTTTGTTTCTTCACTTGCTGTGGACATTCTCCCTGGATCAGAGTCTTTGTATCTAATGTGACTAAGGCATGGCTCAGAGCAGGGGCTGTTCCATAGAGACACACTGAGTAGATGGATGTAGCCATGTCTGAGTTGGTTTGTACCTTCCAGCAGTTACGATTAAGGAGGTCATGTTGGACAAATTCTGATGCTGATTCTGACAAAATCAACATATGGATGAACCTTTGACATTTGCTAACATGTCCTCTTTATATTATTCTTGAACAAAAGCTGGAAAAGCAAAAAACGCAGAAGAGACCACTTATCTAACATAATCTATATACCAGGAACTGTGTTAGGTGTGTCTAATCTTGGTCTCTGTGGCATTCAGAAGTGGCACACACATATCTTTACCAGTCCTTAAGTAATTGGTAGTGATAAGCAAAAGGTGGTTGCTCGATTTTAACCCAGTGCAAAGGCATCCTCATAACAGGCAGACAAATTTGGGGCTCTGCTAGGCAATTCCCAACATACTCAGCACTGAGCCACTTTGATAAGAAGAGACATTGGTGTCACTAAGCCCAGTGGCTTTTAAACCCTGTGGCTCACAGGGTCTGTAAGGAACCCTCAGCAGCTAGCTACTCTGGAGTTGAGGAGGATGATGGGGCAGGTGCACTCTGCTGCCCTCTCACTTCTCTCCGTTACTAAGAAAAGTCCCACTGAAGTGGGGATGATACATTTTCACTTGGAATAAGACATTCCTGTGCACAGTGGACACACTGAACCTGGCAATGCACAGACTCTGGATCAGAGACTTCCAGCTGCTCAGCTTCAGGTCTCCTGCATCCAGGAAGCTCTCCCAGATGCACAGTTCCTTCTTACGCTGTTCCCAGGAAGCACAATTAGGACAATGGATAACCGTCAAATAGCTGGCAAGAGCACCACAGCACAGGAGTGACAGAGCTTCGACTTGATTCTAATGCCAATTACTACCTTGTTCGTTGCTACTTTTTACCTTTAGGTAGTGCCGAGGGCCTGAACCCAATGCGCATGATGTCAAGTATTCTCCCTAGTCCTACCTGTTAACTTTTAAGTTGACATAATAACTGCACATATTTATAGGTACAACATGATAATTTGACATTATGTCTACAGTATGCATGTGGATAAATAAGGGTGATTAGCATCCTCATGACATGGCATATGCTTAGCATTTCCTTTCAAGGAAATCTTTTGAAACCTCCCTTCTAGCTATTTTGAAGTGTTGAGTGTACAGTCACCCTGGCATGCAACAGAACATCGGCATCTAGTCTCCCCGCCTCTCACAACTGTGTGCTCACTGACTGCTCTCTCCAGAATCCCACTTTTCCTCTGTGACCGCCTTTGGTGACCTTTAAGAAGTGGGTAGAGTATATTTGAACTTGAATCTCTCTCTCTCTAAAAAAAAATTTTTATATATATATATATATATATATATATATATATATAACACAGGCTGGGTTGTAAATCACTGTGTAGATTAGGCTGGCCTTGAACTCTTGGCTCTCTTTCCCAGCCTCTACAGTGCTGGGGTTATGGGCATGCACCAGGATGGGCAACCGATGTGTAAGATGAGCTATGGCTACCTTCCTAAAGGAAAATGATAAGGCTTGAATGGAAAACATTAATATACCCCGCCCAACTAGAAGTTGGGTCTGGCTCAAACTTCAAGAGACAGCGTGGGAACGATCTGTTAAGATTACTAAAATCTTAACATACCCACTTATTCTTACAGCTTAACTTGTGCTGCATCAAAAATCCTAAACCTGAAACCATGGGTTTTACATGCCTTCTCTGTGTCAAAGGAGTGGGTTATTTTGATATCTAGGTCAAACACCAGTTTTTCACTTACTGGTTGGTATTCATTACTAGGAATAAAAATATAATGACCTGCTTTGAGTGCTGAGAGGAAAGTAAAATGTAAATGGGTTGAAAGTCAAAGTGTCACTTCCCTGGTTTAGATCTTTAAAACTCACTGGAATATTCTGAGCCCGAGTATATACAGAAGGTATATATAAGCACGTCATTAATTTCACACATGAAAAGACCATAGCTTGGGCAAGACCTCTTCACTCATGTTAGAAATTGTGTCAGTCAAGTGGAAGGAAACAATGGGAGAGGGTGAGACTATTAAGCCCAATGTACTTCCTGATAGTTTTAACAAGAGAAAGAAAATTCCATGAATTGATAAGAGATTATCTTTGCCCCCCTGGATTCCTTTTGCACTTTGCACCTGTGTTGCTTCTTGACTAGGGAATGGGATAAAGAAGCTCCCTTTAAGAGAGTGGATGGCGATACTAGGTGGGGGGTGTCACATGCCTTCAATCCTAGCACTAGGGAAGCAGAGGCAGGCAGATCTCTAAGAGTTCAAGGCCAGCCTAGTCTACAGAATGAGTTCCAGGACAGACAGGGATAGATACACAGAGAAGCCCTTGGGGGAAAAGGGGAGTGGGATGGAGAGAGATATAAATATAAACAGAGAAAGAAGGGGAGAGAGAAAATGATAAGACCTGAATGGAAAACATCAATATACCCAGCCCCTATACCACACATTCACACATACATCACAGAAAACTGCATGGTAGTCTTTGCCTCCATTTACAACCTCACAATCACTCAGACTCACAAAAGTAAAAGATGTCACTATATTCACCTCTTAGGACACAGCTTCTTATAAGAGTGAAGAATTTAGTCATTGGATAGGAAATTGGTCACTGGCTTGAAATTTAGTCATGGACATATGCTAAGGTAAAAAGCCGCAGAGGGACTGGAGGACAATGTCCCACACCACCTCCTCCCCCCCTGCTCACTGCATGTTACTTCAGTTCCTTCTGTCAGGTGTCACCGGTGGGCACTAGAAATTAGAAGACAAAGGTGGATGGTTACAACCTGCTCCGTTTGGCTGATTCTGAAGCCCACTGGAGTCATCAATAAGTTGCAAGTAGAGAGATAAAGAACGCAATTTTGGCTGGTCAGAGACACTGGGTCCACTCAGCCTGACCTCAAGGAGCTAAACTGATGGGATTTGATCAGAGTACCCCTCCTTTGTGTCTTAGCCAGATCCCCAACATTTCCGTTCCCCACTCACCAACTGATTTACAATACATGGGTGCCTTGAAAAAGGCCCAGGGCAGTGGTGTGTGGTGTGTGTGTGTGTGTGTGTGTGTGTGTGTGTGTGTGTGTGTGTGTGTGTGTGTGTGTGTGAATCTTAACATCTGCACTGGAACAGCTGGAAGTGACATTCCTAGCTGCCACGCCATGGGAGCTGCAGTGAGTCACAACACCATAATTAACATTGAAGTGAGCAGTACTACAAGTTTTAAAATGTGTTTTTGTCTGGCTCCCCTTGCAATTTCTACAGCCATTCTCCACATCTTGAGGAGGGGAAGCAGTGTGGTCAAGCAGCAGGTACTCTGGCTAGATTGTCCAGCTTTGGAAGCTAGCTGTATCGCTTCCTTCTCATGTGTCCTCAGTAGAACAACAACTAAACTCTGGGCCCAGTGTTCCCTCCTGGAAATAGACAAATCATGTCCACCTCATACAAGTCACTGTAGGATCATCACAAATAAAAATGAGCCAGAGAGATGACTCAGCAGGTAAAGGGCTGGCTGCCAAGTCTAACAACCTGGGTTTAATTCTCAGACCCACATGGTGAAATAACAACCAGCTCCATCAAGTTGTCCTCTGACCTCCAAACCTGTGCTGTGGTGCTCCCCCTCATGCTAAATAAAGGGGGAAAAAACTTTTAAAGGAAAGAGTTCAAATGCTTACAATAGTGTCTTGCATGGTATAAGGACCAATAAAGGTTGGGTGTTGCTACTTTGTGTACTGACAGAGCACAGGCCAAGTATCTGCAGAGTCACAAAGTAGACACACTTTATTGCAGAGAGGGTGTTGTTTGGGTACATAATCTTCCAGTGTGGATGATGGGTTTATTAATCTAGAAACTAACAAATCTCTCCTGGCACTGATACCAAAGCAAGAAATCCTGACTTGGCAAGTGAAACTCATCAGATGGGTCTCTAGATTCTTGAGAGAATGCTTGTGAAAGTTAGACCAGGTGGTAGATGCCTATAATCCCAGAATCCAGGAAGTGGAGGCAGGAGAATTAGGAATTCAAGGTCACCCTGAGCTATACAAGTCAAGTACAAGGTTAACCTGAGATCTTGGAGAGGAGGTAGGGAAAGAAGAGAGGGA
Source organism: Cricetiscus sungorus (assembly GCA_030556225.1). NCBI lineage: Eukaryota > Metazoa > Chordata > Mammalia > Rodentia > Cricetidae > Cricetiscus > Cricetiscus sungorus. The sequence continues at coordinate 10,241,172 of JANBXA010000372.1, forward strand.
GTGCATATGGGTGAGTGTACAGGAGCAGAGATGGCCAGACTCAGAACTGCCAATCATCTGAAAGCACACAAAGAGCCTCCTCCCAAAGTCGAAACCCTACCTTCTTTTCCCTATGAATCTAATGAAGTTATTAATGTTCGGAAAGCAGTATTTCCTTGTGACAGTTGTCTCTCTTTCACTCAGCCTCTAAGACTCTATGTAGAGCCTGTGAGATGGTGGATATCTAAAGAGCCTTTTGACCAATCACCATCAAATAAGAACTATGCATTCATCAGACTTAATGTGCTCACCACTAAGCTTGATGACCTGAGTTTGATTCTTAGGCTTTACACAGTGGCAGGAGAAAACTGACTCCTTCCATTGGTCATCTGAGTGTGTACTGTGGTGTGTTCACACTCATGTACAAACAAATAAAATTATTTCTTAAAACTGAAAGTGGATAGAAATCGTCTTTTAAAAAGAACAGGGTGGAGGGAAATGTGTACATGAGGTGAATAGGAACATGACTCATCATAGCTACAGATGGACCTATAACTAGGAAGTGGTAAACGAATTTTAAGAAGAGAATAATTTAGTCTCTCCAAGGTGCACATCTTTAATCCCAGCACTTGGGAGGCAGAGGCAGGTGGATCCCTGAGTTCCAGACCAGCCTGATGTACAAAGTGAGTCCCAGGACAGTCAGAGCTGCTACACAGAGAAACCCTGTCTCAAAAAAAAAAAAAAAAAAAAAAAAGAACCAACATCTTGCATAGGAAGTAATGGATGAGCACCCTACAGGTTTCCATGATAATGCCTCATGAACTGGGCATCTGCCTATAGTCATCTACTTGGGAGGTCAAGGCAGCAGGCTCCCTCTGAAGCTATCATGTGGCTAGTTCAATCACACTTATAATTGTATTCCCAGCTTCTATGTAGGACTTTGAGCATATGAGATCAGTGACAACTATGCTCTTTACTAATTGTGTCAGTTGTCTAGGCTTATCCTAACTAAGTGGTACAGCCTGGGTGGCTTGAACAACAAGACTTCCTGTGCAATAGTTCTGGAGACCAGAGGTCTGATGAGATTAAGGCATCATCTTGTTTGTTCCTGCTGTGGACTGACTTGGGGATGCTGTCTCATGTCACCTCCTAGGTTCCTGTGATTTGCTGATAATGCCTTGGCTTACAGATCTTCCTCTGATCCCTGCTTTCACGTGCATAGGATTCTTTCCCACGCACATGCCTATCTCTGTTCAGCGCTCATCGGACTGTATTTGGGCCTCAGTTGAACTTGATCATCATCTTCCCAGAACCCAGCTCCAGATACATCCACATGTATCTGTGTGTGATGGTTAATAGTGACTGTCAACTTGTCATGGACCTAAAATCACATAGGAGATACGCCTCTGCGCATGTCTCTGATGGTGATTTCAGAGGGGGTTAACTGAAGTGAGGACACCAAAGCATGCTGCACAGTCCCATGGGCTAGGGGTCTGAACCAAGCAAAGGGGAGAACCTGAGCTAAGCTCCAGTGTTCCCTTTGTCTGCTTTGTGACTGCAGATGAAATGTGAGCAGCTGCAGTCTGTCCCTACCACATTGCGTCAGATCACACAATGAGAAAAGTAACTAATACACTGGGGTTCAACACTATAACCTCTTTGAGGGAGGCACAATCCAACCCACAGCATTGATGGAAAGTTAAGTAGAATACTTTCTCTTTGGGATCCTCTTTGATAGTCTTAAGGGTTTTCCGAAAAACAAAAGAATCCTTCTGTCAATTGATATCACTTCCTCATGAAGACACTGAATTTTCATCCTGACCTTTTGTGTCTCAGTGTATATGTCTGTATGTCTGTGTGTCTGTGTGTCTGTTTCTTTGTCTGTGTTTGAGTACATGTGTGAGAGTATAAGTGTATATGTATCTATCATCATCTATCTAACATCTACCTACCTATGTATTTATACATATATCTATCATCTATCTGTCCATCCATCCATCTATCATCTATCTATCTATCTATCTATCTATCTATCTATCTATCTATCTATCATCTGTCTCTACCTCCTCTACTCCCATCTCTTGTGTGTCTTTGTCTATGTATGCTCTTGCTAATTCTGACAATTACATCCTACTTAACAACAAGTCCTTTGCTCACAGGGCCAACCTGGAGATTAACTATGCCAAAGGACTTCAGAAACTGGCAGTCAAGCTGGGCAAAGCACTACAGAACACAAATAAAAAGTAAGTGCCACAACAAAGGTAAGGCAAAAAAATCCTTTAAAAAAAAAATTAAAAGTGAAAACTTCTCACAGCTTTTACCCCCACACATGGCAGGTACAATCCTACCAAGCATGGTTTGCAGATCTTGAGGATTTATTCTGGGCCAGGCACTGGCTCAAATGCTTAGTGGATCATAATAATCCTTGAAAGTCCTTGCTTGTTTTTGTTTTTCAAGACAGGGTTTCTCTTCTCTGTGTAGCTTTGGAGCCTGTCCTGGCACTTGGTCTGTAGACCAGGCTGATCTCAAACTCACAGACAGCCACCTGACTCCCCGAGTGCTGGGATTAAAGGCCTGTGTCATCACCGCCCAGCTGGTAATGTTTTTTTTCATCTAGAAAGTAGAGTTAAGCCAAAAGGTTTTAGAGGTAGAATTCTTAGAGTGCGAATTCTGTATTATCTCCAGTCTGTGACTTTTGACAAGGATGTTGGCCTCCCTGTGCCTCCATTGCTTCCTGTACAGGGTGCAGATGTGCTCACCTGTGTATTTGAGTGTGTGTGGGGTGTGTGTGTGTGTGTGTGTGTGTGTGTGTGTGTGTGTGTATGCATGTGTTGTGTTGTGTCATGCAGCCTGAATGGTAAATGAAGTAAACTGTGTGAAGGGCTTAGCATGTGAGTCACAAACGCTCAGTATTCTGCAACAATCAGAACAGTCCATCAATGATAACTTGCTATGATACTTCTGTACTAATGCAGATATGACTCTGAACTTGCAGTGTTCTTCCTGAGGCTCCTCATGGTGAAGATAAGGGGGGGAGGGGTAAAAGCTTCTAGAACCACACTTCAAACTGCTGCTTGAGTGCCATCGTGATGATAGCAAACTACTTGGAAACTGCTCCTGTTCTTGCTCCATGTTTATTTTTTGGGCGTGTCTTGTTTGACTATAGAAAAGTCAGTGCAACCCTGTGGCTGGTTTAGACAGATTCCTCTTGGACTGCCCAGTTTAAACTCTGGTTCTACAACTCACTAGGTGATGGCCTCAGACAGTTTTTTTTTTTTTTTTTCTAAGTGCCTCTTTAAGAAGGAAATGAAGCTAAGTGCAGTGGTCCTGGTGTAAGTCTGCTGAGGCAGGAGGATTGGCATGAATCTGAAGCCAGCTTAGGCTACATAGGGAATTTTAGGCCAGTGTGGCTGTAGTGTGAGAACCCCTGTCTGAAAGAAACATAAATAACGATAATAAATATGCTATAACATAAAAAACAAAAATAAAGCCCATCCCCTACAATCACTGAATTAAATGAAATAATACTTCTACTTAGCAGAGCACCTAATGAGGAGGGAGACTCCATGAATGGCCATTTTGATTTTGATTCTAATAATTCAGTTGCCTCCTAAATGCCACCATAGCAATCCTAGCGTCAAAACAGCAGACATGTACAAAATGGCCGGTGAGCCAGCACTGGTGTGGTATTTAGAGATAAAAGGTAGTTTAGTATTTCTCTATATCAAAACCTGTGTTAGATGCTTACACAGATACCCCAAAGTGCTATTTTACAAGATCAGCTTAATGAGGCTCAGAAAGTCTTCAGGGTCACAAAAGAAACCAGGGCCAGGGAAATCTCCTCTCCTACCTGGAGGCTCTCTAGGGTCCACATGATGCATTTCCTGCCAAGCCATCCAGCAGCTGGGCAATCCCCTGGGAAGTTCTCTTTGTGAAATGCCCCTCTTATCCTTAATAAATACAATCACATTTGATTTAATTTACATGAAATACTAAGAACTTAGTTGTTGTTGGAGTCAATGTTTCGTGTAGCCCAAGCTGATCACAAATTCCTTATGTAAGCTCCGATGACCTGATCCTCCTGCTTCCCACCTCTCAGTTGCTGGGATTATGGGGACGTGCCAGCTCATGTAGAAGCACTTATTATAAGTGTAGGTTTGGTTCAGTTTAGCAGATGTATATACCATAGAACTAATTACCACCAAAGTCAGACATTTTTAACACACCCCAAATTGCTTCTTCCTATTTGTATTCCTGCTCTCACCACTGCCAAACAACCACTCACCCCCTTCACGGGAATGTGGATTAGTTTTATCTTTCCTGTGGTTTCCTGTCAATGGAAGCAACAGCAGGCACTCTTGGTTGCTGGTTTAGATTGTAGAAATCCTGGCCTTTGATCTGGTTTTCCCATCGTCCCAGTGCAGGATGCAGACTCGGCCAATGGAGGCGCACTTCTGCTCCATTCCGATTCTGACAAGGATGCAACTTCCTCTCTTCCTCTCCATCAGAAGAGGCATGGGCTCCCTGCAGTTAACTAAGGCAATTTGTTCTGACTGCCTAAGAGTTGACTCCTGCTATGGGAGAAGATAATATCAGGCTTTCTTGTTCTACTTCTATGCCTACAGCAACATGGCACGGACCCTCTTTGTGTTCACTGGACACGGACCAGGAAACACGGAGGATTTGGACTCCAAACCCAAGAGCAGCACGAACAACGTGCCGGGGATTTAGGTTCAAATTCTGTGTCACTTTCGTCCTGAAAGACCTGGTTTATTCATCTGTCAAATGAGGAACCAGAAAAGATTTGTCTGTGGGTGGAGACTCTAAATTCCTCCCCTTCACCTATTCCTTTCCTTAGCCACTTTATTTCACTGATTTTCTGCAGACATAAAATAGAAGACGAAGATCTAAATGACAAAAAAAAAAAAAAAAAAAAAAAAAGAAGGATTAGGGAAAAGCAGTGTGTATAATGTCTGTGGTGCACATAAACATACTGGCTGAATTTAATCTCATGGAGAAATTGAAACTGCATCAAGGAAATTAAAACGATGGTGAAGACAGCCATGGGCTGTAATGCTTTATTTCTCAGCTCTTACCAGGAAATGACAGCTCCCCCCCTTTTTTTTTTGTCTCTAGCTGTCTCAGCACTGCCTGGGCCTGGGCCTCAGAGAGCATGAAATCTGCAGCAGACCTACATCAGTGAGTGCTTCCAGGAATGCTGTCCCGGTACCCATTCCCATCACCAACACCCATACCTTTGACCCTACTCTGAAGGGAGGTGTCTCACATTTAGAGTGGGTGGGTGCCAATGCCCCACTTCAAACCCACACTGAATAGATAAGCAATAACTTGCCACCCATCTCCCCAGAAATGCATTAGGACAGTAGATGGAAGCCCAGGACAATGATGTGCAACTTTCTGTTCTATTTCCAGAAAACTTGGCAAAGCAATTGAGTTGGAAGCAATAAAGCCGACGCATCAAATCCTGAGTATGCAAGAGAAGAAGAGAAAGTCGGTGAGTCAGAGCTTCTCTTTTCTCTTAAAAGTAAGATTTCTAGGGCTAGGTATAACTCAGTGGCAAAAAAAAAAAAAAAGAAAAACATAACAAACAAACAAAAACAACCAAAAACCCACCAACAACAAAAAGCTTGCTAGGAATGCTTGAGGCCTTAGGTTCAAACCCAGGCATAATAAAATGTTACTAACAAACTTATAACGGAGAGGAAGGTGAATCTCTGCATTTTATGTTAGCAAGTTTCACATATAACATTAAATAAAAATGCAATTTGAAAGAAATCTAATAAGTAATAGAATCTCAACTAGAAGATCCTTCCCAAAATGTTAATAAGAATTACTTTGAGATGATACAATTAGAGGTTATTTAAATTTGATACTTTTAAAATTCTCTTTTCAATTTTGATAACTCTGTCACTGAGCACAGTTTGTTCCAAAAGATACTTTTCTACCTACCAATGTGAGATTACATCAAGGTAATGATAGTTACAAGTCTTGAATATTCTCAAGACTAAGGGCAGCACTGGGCAGCCTCTCTAGAACAGCTGATCATGGGTCTCCTGCCCTGTTGCAGAAATAGGCTTTAATCTGTGAGTTTTGGTATTCACAGATATTTAATATGTAATAGCAGTGACTAAGCAAGAAAGCAACAATATTTCTTTCTGCTTTTCTTTCTGATAGCTTGATAATGAAGTAGAAAAGACAGCGAATCTGGTTATCAACAACTGGAATCAGCAAATAAAGGCAAGTATACACAAACAGTACTTAGATAAACTCAGTTTTTAGGATGGGACTTTTTGCTTTTGTGCATTCGTGCAGGTGTGCCCTACTGCTTTTCTGCACACCCACTGAAGAGAAAATAACTCACCCGAGTTGTTATATAGATGTGTCATTTAACTAAGCCAAGGCAGAGGATGGATCAAAGTATGGTTACTGTTTATGGTTAATATTTATGTGGCTATTCTTATACACCAAGAGCTGCATGTTTGTATATTCAATCATTACACCAACCAAGGTGATACATGACTTTGGGCTGTCAAGGTTATTTCCAAGGTTTTGAATCTGGTTAATGCTTAAACGAAGAAGTCTTAGAAGTTCTTGGATTCCAGCGTCATTGCTCTTTTCCATCATATTATATTGGCTGCCTCTCTGTGACGTTTGCTCTGTGACGTTTGTAGTTTAGGCAAAGTAGCAAACACCATTTGGGTTTTTCATTTGTAGAGTCTGTTAGTGATCTCTACCTTGCTATGGAGTGTAAGGGGTGTGTTGATGTTAAAGGGAACACACATATTGATTCTCTGTAAACAATAACTGAGGCCTGCTCCTAGTTTTCAATTACTTGAAAACTTAGTGGGCTAGATAAAAAAAGCAGGAAACAGCAAATGAGTCCTTCTAGATAAATTTTGGTTTGATGTGAGAAGCTAGAGAATTCTATTACTGGTTCTTAAGCTACAGAAACAACAGATGAGGCCCATATGTACATAAGATTATTCTAGAATAATCCTATGTAGTAAGAGTTTCTTTGAGTTAGAAGGATGAGAGGCCAGGGAATCTGCTAAGAAAACCCAACCACATCCTTGAAGAAGAAGATGTACATTCCAAGAGTTGAACTCTTCCTTTTCATCTCCCAAATGTTAATAGCCCAAAAGAACCTTTGCAAGTAAACAGCCACCAATACCAAATAATCAGAGATGTCCTCAGAATTAGCTCTCCTCAGTGTTGTTTCCAAAGCTTCTGCTGAAATCAAAGACTCCAGAGACCAAGATTAGAACTGTTCTAGACAAACAAATTCCTACCCTTGTGTAGTTGTACTGATAAAGACGCCCAGGAAAGTCACATTGAGAACATATCTCAGAGTCCAAAAAATGCCATCCAAACACTTGTCTTTAATTTTGCTCTTGGGTTTGTTTTTTTTTTTTTAAAGGGGGTTTGTTTTTGAAAAAAACAATTATTTATAAACACTGAGTTCTCACAGGAAAGTCAATACAATGGTCAAAAGCTAGAAACAGTGTTCTATAGCTGCTTTCTCCAAAGAAGAAAAAACACCTCCTACTCTTCCTCAGTTTCTGATAAGTCACTTTTCTAAATATAATGGTTTTTTATTGTCTTATGAAGAATGACAGTCATTAGATCACATGGAATTCTTGAGCTGTAATCATTTCCTCCCTCATTTCAATTCAAGAAGAGGTTCTACATGTCAGTTGTGAAGTGCATGTCTGCTTCGAGACAAAATTGCAAATTCTGGAGGGCCAAGTACTATTGACTCACACTCATTTATCATCAGGCCTATGATGGGATGAATAGAGGAGGGGCTGTGAGCAGCTTGTTCCTTGAATTCCCTTGTGTAGCATCTTCATAAGTTTTAAGGAAGCTTTGCCGCTGATTCCCAAGGACAGGGAGTCCTGGACTTTCCCCTGACATTTCATTTTATGGTCTTGCATATAATAACCAATATCATGACAAAATACACAGTGGTTCCCTACCAAAATATTTGATGCTGTAGTATTTTGAGCATATTTTAAGATGAAGGATGGGAACAGAGAAGTAAAAACTCACAATCATTTACAAACAGAACCTCATTCCAAAATGGAAGGGCTTGTTTCTAATAGCAGTTTCTGCTTCTCTTTTCTTTTTCCCTTCTCTTGCTCCTATGTTTCTGTCTCTAGGCTAAGAAAAAATTAATGATGAGTACCAAGAAGCACGAAGCACTTTTCCACCTTGTAGAAAGCTCCAAGCAGTCCGTGACCCAGAAGGAGAAACAGAAGGTGAGGAGCCATCGTGGCTATGAGTGCACACTGCTTAGAGGTGTGGTTTCCTACCCTCTGCAAGAATACAGAGAACTGGCTGGCCCCTCCCTCTGCAGGGATCTGTAGGCTGGCCAAGCATGAAAAGGCACTTCAAAAGTCACTGTGGGCTACATAAGATTTTTGAACTATATCACTGACATGCATATTAGACTTGTAGTGTCCACAGCTTTGATAGAAAATCCTATTTTTTAAAAAAAAAAATCTCAGCTTCCACTCCAAATAAGTAATTATATATCCTTTATGTGTGTAGGAAACTATATATAGCATTTTGCATCTTATACTAATATGTTGTGAACATTATTAAACAAAAAGTAGAAATGCTTATTAGATGAGAGAAAGATAAAATTACATTTGAAATGGTTAGCTATCCATGGTATATTCATATAATCTGGAAATAATAATCATTAAATAAGTATGCAAACAAAATACACCCTGGAGAAGGTAAGGGATTAATCATAAATTTATATTCCTACTATTCATCTTGGCTATTTAAACTTTTAAGATAATTAAGTAATTACATTTTACATTAAGTTCTTGTCACATCTTCCCTCATCACCCAGAGTTTTCTTTTTCCTATGAACAATGATGTATTTGTAACCACAAGCAGAAGAGAGTATTCACTGAGATGAGTTTGTTTCTTCTTCATGTTTTCTTTCTTAGTGAAAACAGCCAAGCATTCCTGACAGAAATGTTTTTAAAGACACTAGCTCGATTGTAGTTGTTAACTTATATAAAACCCCACATGGCCCAGACAAATGCTAAAGGGCTATGAGTGCCATGATGCTGGAAATGAAGAACTTTGTGAGGCCCCACAGCAGCTCTTTCCTATTGCAGAACCCCTCATCCTCCCAAGCCACTTCAGAATGCTAATTGTCCATGTGTAGGCTACAACATTGACTCATGGGTTAAATGAAAGTAAACCAGACAATTATGTTCTTAGACAAAAAATGAATATAAATGATGTTTGGCTCTACCTCAAAAGATTATTTAGCCTAACTTTTATAGCATGTGCTCCATATTGGAAACTAAAATATCCCACACTTTTTCTAACATTAATTCTCCCCAAGGAAAGGAGCCCAGCACCATTGTAGTCCCAAAGATCCTTAAAAGGGGAAAGAAAATTGTCATTGAAAGTGGCTCTATCATTTCATCTGAAGAAAGTGTTAGTTGAATAACTTTTAAATTCACTGTTAGCAAGATTTGGAAGGTTCTTATTTCTTCACATGTCAGTCTTCACGGTGATCAGAACAAGTGTTGAATAATGAGCAGCCACAGAAGAAGCTAATTGATAATAAGTAGAGATTCTCAGCACCCAGACATATCCAAGCCTTCCCAGCCTTCATTAGAAGCTATTCTTCTTGATGTCAAGCAATAGCAACAACAGAATAGCTGGTACAGCTGAGGGGTATATTTCTTTTTCTATCATTAGAAGCTTCCTTTGGGGGATAGAGGGGACAAGTCAGCAGTGCCCTCCCTCCACCAACCTTCTTATAGTAGATCTGTAACCAAGACCTTTGCGTGTGATGACACCACAGATCTCTCCTGTAGCAACTGCTTAAACTAGCGCCTGTTTTTTGCTTAGTTTTCATTTTAAGTAAACACCACCTGGCTTTCATTTCTCATGCACATGAAAGTACCCTGCCATCAGCCAAGTCTCCCTGCACCACTCAGTTCTTCCTGTTCTCCTGCTGAGCAATCCTAGTTCTCCAGCCAATCTAGACCCCTGTCTACTTCCCAAGTCCTTCCTTTCCACCCACTTCTGGAGGACTGCCACATTTCCTACCTCACTACTCATTTCTATCTGCATATCTGCAAGGGGTAGCCCAGTTCATCCTTCCTTCTGAGGTTATGCCACCCTGCCTCTCATTGCCTTTTCTTTTTACCCTTCTTGTCCTGTCTTAGACAACACCCTTCTGCCCCACAATGGTTCTTCCATCAGTGTTTTGAATTTCCAGGTCCATCTTGGTTTGTTTGAGCTGCTATAAGAAGTTACCATATACTACTGGGCAGCTTGAATAGCAGAATGTATTCCTCATATCCTTTAAAACAAAAAACCTAAATAAAAGGTCTTAACTAACCCACCAATAAATATATCACACAGCTAGTTTAAGGAAATTGCCCAAACACTTGCCAATGTGTACATCTTACTAAACTTTGATACAGTCAGAAAGGCCATGGTTCTAGAATCCTAGAGATCAAGAGCCATCATGGCCTGATTCTGGTGAGGGCCAAGACTTCAGGCATCTCTTCATAGCCTTATAAGGCTCTGGGTTCTTCTCATAAGGTCATTGATCTCATTCATGAGGGCCCCACTCTTGAGACACTGTCCAAAGACTCCCACTTCTAATGCAATGACATAGAGATGTTAGAATTCAGCATGCAAATTTGGGAGCACTCATCCATTCACACCAATGCACCTCCTGCCTTGGGAGAGTAGGAGGAGTAAGAAACAACTTTTCAGGGTCCTACCCATTCAGCTGCATGATTCTCTCTCCTGGCACTAAGATGTATTTGAAGAGGTACCTGCTCCCTGTCTCCATTTCCCTGTTCACTCCTCAAGCTGCCCTGCAAACCTCTTAGAAGCATTGCACATCATTTATCTATCTTTCTGCCGACAGTCTCTTCTTTTAACTTTATCAGTATCCCATTCTTGGCCCCCTTCCATCTCTGGACATTTTATCTTTGGCTCCTTTATGGATGTCATTTTTTTTCACCTGGCTCTTATATATTGCTGTATCTGAGGTTCTCTCCCCAGGCCCTCTCTGTTTAATTTATTGTTGTCTCCAGTATCCAACAAAAGATTCTTATTATCAGGTACTCAATAAATAATAGGCTCTCAATGTGTATACTCCTAAGGGTTCAGCTCTCATTTCTACACTGACAATGCCTAAATTTATATCTTTAGCCATATCTGTCTCTACACTGTCTCCTGGCACCTCTAAAAATCAACTCTTTCTACCTAAGGCAAGTCTTTTCCTCCATGTGTTCTGGGTCTCTGGATATCAATAGCTGCTATACCCTCCCTCTTATAACTCTCAGACCAAGCTTCTTGAGATTGTTGACATATGTGCAACTCCCTGACACCATTCACCCTGGCCACAATCATCATTTTCCTGGATTACTGCAACTAACAAGTGGGCTTCTTTGCCTTACAGGGTGACTTTCCTGAAATTAAAGTCATTTGCATTCATCCTCTTATGAAAAGTCTTTGAAGGTTTTCTGGTGGCTTCAGAATATGGGTTACACTCTGTTATGTGACCCATTAAGGCCTTCCCTGACTTGACCTTGCCTCCCGCTCCACCATTGTCTCTGGCTGTTCTCTCCATGTCCTCTGGGCTCATCAATTCTTTCCTGTATCAGGGCACTATATTGTTATCATGTTAAAATTCAGAAGCTCCTGTTTCTACAGACATATGTGGCTCATTACACCTGAAATACAAAACTGAATGTGCCTTGTATAGGTCATACATCACAGAACAGCAGTGTATTGACTGGAATAATAGAGTGAATAGTATTCATATTTAGCATCTTGAATCAATGTTCACTATTATTGTAACAGTCAAAATGTCCTTAAGCATAAAGAGAGTCATTCATAAAATAATAAAAAAAGGTCTATCTTTGTCCTTGAAACTGCTAACATCAGGAAGGTTCTCCATGGTTCTTCAAGTGTAGCTGGAGGACCATATGCATGAGAGTCATCTGAGAGCCTACTACAAACTCATTACAGAGCTAGTTAATGCTTGAATATCTCTACTGGGGGTCCTAGAAGTTGCTACTGTAGAAATACCATTTCATATCTAAGAATACTAAAGTTGAGAATCATTCAGGAAATCTAAATCCTCATTTCTCAGAAATGGGATTGCTTGTCTGGACATTTTCATTAGCCATTTCAACTATTGTAGTCCAGGGAGTTTTGTATTACCTTGATTTCCCAGAGACTTAGCAATCAGACTAGCAAATATCATGGATGGGACTGTTTATGAGGGAGAGCTCCTTGGAGAACAAAATGAAAGGAAACCATGTGTCTGCCTGTCCTTAACTCGAGGCTAACATGGGCATGAATCTTAGGCTAGTGTTGTAGTAGGTGCCAGATACATGGTGCAATATGTATCCCACATGTATTACCTTATTGAATCTACTTAACTACTCAGTGAAGGGGGAGCCATCTTCCCCATCAGAGATGTAAAACAAACCTGTACCTTATGAAAGTGAAGTAACTTCTCCTGCAGCAGAAATGAGACTTCTGGTGCATGATGCCTCTTTCCAAGGCTCTACTTCTAGCTTTACAATGACAATTTGGTACCCTGTCATAGAAATAGGTTTAAAATTTATATGAGTTAACAGGTCTTTACTTTTCCTGGGAAGGAATGGAGAAATCTACAGGATTTACCAGTAGATTGCTGTTGGAGACCCCAGACCTTCATTGTAAATTGTCAAATTCCATCCTTTGGCCTTCTTAATATGAAGAATGTAGACAAATCATTTCATGTTTGAAAATTCAATTTCTTCAGGTACAAAACTGGAGGTGTACTGAAAGGACATTCAATAATGTTCATTAATAGTTTAAAAAAACAAAAAACAAAAACCTAGGTTTTGTCTTCTGTGATAACTATTATTTATAAAGAGCTATAAAATGGGAGACATTGGGCCACCTATGATTCATGGAATTACAAGAGGTCTCTTGTAGATGTGTCAATGACTGTGTGGCACTGATATTTTACTTTAGCTCCTCAACAAACTGAAAAAATCAACTGAAAAATTGGCAAAGGAAGATGAAAGTTACTACCAAAAAAACATGGCAGGTTATTCGACTAGACTGAAGTGGGAGAGTACACTGGAAAACTGTTACAAGGTAAGTTAGACATTCATAATTTTCTTCTTTAAGTGGATTCTGGAAGTGAAGATTGGATCTACATTCAAGAGACCCAACTTCTTTCTTGGCTATGATACTCACTTGTAGTATGGAATTAGACAAACCACTTTCCTTCTCATTGTTTCCATTTCTCCATGAACATAATCATGCTCACATGCATCATTAGCCAGAGTTTCTGTTCCTAATTCTCAGTGGAGACTAAGCCAACATCAAAAAAGTTCTATCCAGGTAGAAATTCGGAAAGGAGTTTTAGCTGACTCAGTGATCATGAATGGAATTTTCTGCATTGCACATTTTGTTGGACAAGCAATACATAACAATGAAGAAGGTACTAACTCAAAACCAATAAAGTGATTGTTAGTAACACAGACATACAAAGAAGAAAATTATGGGCACTGGAGAGATTACTCAGTGGTTAAGAGTACTGGCTGCTCTTCCAGAAGATCCTAGTTCAATTCACAGCACCTACATGTCAGGTAATTCACAATCACCTGTAATTCCAGGTCCAGTGGATCTGATACCTCTTCTGGTCTCTGCAATCACTGAATGTGTGTGGTTCACATACATACATGCAGGCACCATACCCACGCACATAAAGATTTTTAAAAAGTCTTTTTGTTAAAGAATGAATGGTGTCAAATTGACAAAGATAGGCAAAGTCACAAAGGGAAAAAAGTTACCATTACACACATGAAAAAATAGGTATGTGTCAAAATTAGGAAGTGATAATATCTAGTATTAGCAAGGATGTTCTATTAGAAAATAAGAATTCTTGAACTGTTTTTAATGAGAATAAGTTAATCGTATCTGAGAAAGCAGAAATGTGGCTTTGCCCACAATACAGAAGTTCCTTTGTAGGAGTATATCCTCAAAAAAGATGTTTAACATGTACTTCAATCGTGAGGCATAAGAATGTTTATTACAGAATAGTTTATAATTAGATGATGAAAAAACATTGCACCCATTCTTCATGCCCATCAATAGAGCACTTTTAAAATGTGCTCTAATTTATGAAGTAGGTCAATTTCCAGCTACAAATAAACCAAGCCCATATTCAAATATTGAGTTAACCTCCAAACAATGATATTACAGAAAAACAAATCATTTGTGTTTCCATGTGGAAAAATTTCAACTCACATCTAACCTATATTGAGTTGATGTGTTTGTAAACAGATATATAGTATCCAGACCTGTGTTGAACCAGGAAAATGTGCCTCCTGGTAGGAATACAATGGTCCTACAATATGCAGCCACTCAGTTTGTGAATGGCTCCTGATAAACCAATATAGCCATTTCCCAGGTTAAAACCTATTTCAAATATATATGAACAGCTTTGCTGGACTATTGGCAAAGCAATACAAACATTATCATTGTCCTAGTTAGGCTCCTATTGCTATAATAAAACATGATGACCATAAGCAACCCAAGGAAGAAAGGGTTTATTGGCTTACAGGGTACAGCCCATCACTGGAGGATGCTCAGGCAGGAACCTGAATGTAGGAACTCAAGCAGACCATGGAGGAACTCTGCTTACTCTTTTTCCTCTCTAGTTTTTCTCTCTGGGGCTTACTTAGCTACCTTTCTCATATAGACCAGGGCTATGTCCACAAAGGTGAAACCACTTACAGTGGGCTGGGCCTTCCCACTTTATATTGGTAATCAAGAAAATGCCCCACAGGCTTGCCTCTAGGCAATTTTCTAAATTAAGATTTCTTCTTCTAAGATGACTCTAGCTATGGCAATTTGACATAACACAACCAAAACCAAAAAGTAACAAGCATAATCATATGAAACAATTACCAAGTCTGGTTGGTTGATAAGAACTTGAGTATTTTTGTT
The DNA here is from genome assembly GCA_030556225.1 of Cricetiscus sungorus. Taxonomy (NCBI): domain Eukaryota; kingdom Metazoa; phylum Chordata; class Mammalia; order Rodentia; family Cricetidae; genus Cricetiscus; species Cricetiscus sungorus. Next base: position 10,256,184 of record JANBXA010000372.1, read on the forward strand.
TCATTTTTGACTATGTGTTCTAAGGATGTTTTTTTTTAAAAAAAAAAAACGTTTAAAACAGTTAACATTTGAAAGAAAAATGAACAAATAAACAAGCAACCTGGGGACTAACATGTATCAAGTGCTTGGCGTTCAGTTTGTGAATTAAGTATGTTCGTGTGCATTATATTTTATTTCACAACTGTACCAAGAAAATAATAATTTCATTCCCTTTTCTTCCTGAGAAAAGTGAGGCTAGAGAAGTGAAGCTACTTGCCCAACACAGTTAGAGATTCAGCATGCTCTTAACTCCAGTAAGAACTGGGAGAGGGAAGGCTATAAGCAAGCAGGGGCTAAAGGGCCGAATGATCTCTTTCAGGGTAGGGTAGATGCAGAGTTCGAGAAGAGATGGGAACTCCCACCGAAGAAAAACAGACACAAGAGGACACTCTCCCACTTATTTATTTGTTTGTTTGCTTTGCTTTGCTTTGTTGTTGGTATTGAGACAAGGTCCAGGATGGCCTTCAGCTCATGGTGGTCCTCCTGTGCTGACCTCTCAAGTACTGAGATTCTAAGTGTGGACTTCTGCATGGATAATTAGTTGCACCATTGAGCATAGGATCCTGGTACATCCCTCATTTGTGCTGAGTAGATTCCAGATGCAGATGATGAAGGATATGAATTCTAACTCTATCCATGTCAAGTCTAGGCTCTGACCCTTCCTCGGCTCCCATGACTTCCAATGAAGCCTAAAGCTTTCCACAAGGTCAGCTTCAAGAATGGCTCTTGTGACAGATGTCTAGGCATCCTTCAAGGGCTACATACTCCATCTCCCTCACCCTGTATCTATGTCACAGCAGTAGATGACAGCAGCAGGTCTTCCTTGTCACAGCTGATGTCAGACTGTTCGTCAGGGCTGTGGGGAATTGCTGACACTGTCACTATCACAGGGTTTTGCTCGCAATAACTCCTTTATCTGTCTCCTTTTCTCCAGTTAAGAGCCTCCCATATTTATAACCCTAGCACTCAGGAGGCAGAAACGGCATGACTACCTCAAGTCTGAGGCCAGTTTGGTCTAGACAGCAAGTTCCAGGCCAGCCAGTATCATTTTTCAAGACCCCATCTCAGAAAATTAAGAGTCCTCTCCCCCCCTTCCCCCTTTGTCTCAATGGTTCTTTATTTTATTGGAATTGTATCATTGTGGAAATTACCATCGTTCCTTGAAAAGTCATGCTATGATAACAAGATGTACATTCATTTACCTTCCAAAGGAGCTTCCTGTCACCTGAGCTTACTTGTTGTCTTATTAGAATTGAAGTTGAGTGCAAAATCTACTCAAAGCATAGTACTCAGAAAAGCAGGGTTTCCTATTACCTCTCTTGTGCCCCGGCCCAACTGTGCTGTTGGCCACTGGGTCTGCTCTTCCTCCCCTGTGGTTGTCACAGCCCCTGTAATCTTAACTTCCTCTGAGCTCTCTTCTGGCTCCTGAGCACCAGTCCACACTCACTGGACCTGAATGGCGAGAACCCATCATGTCCTCCCTGCTCCATGATGACCCCCAAGATGACGTTCTTACTTGGCAGTACCTTGGCTTCTATGGGCTTAGTCTGAATCCACAAGTCACCGACTCACATGTTTCTGTACATTCTGTCTTTTGTCTATTTATAAGTCTAAGCATGAAATATGGAAGAAATATGAGTGGTTTTTAGAATATATCTTTTTTTTTTTTTTTGTCTAAATCACCAGCGTGCCTGTTAAAATTCACCCAGACATGGTGACTCGGAATCTCTGCCTGATTTTAGGAAGGGTAGGTTACTTCTAGGAATAATGTAATGTGAAGTCCCTGCTGTGGAAACAGTATAATACATCTTCTGTGTGAAATCAGTTCAATGAGAATGCAACTCCTCCAAGATCCTCTATTAGTTCCCTGAGGCTGGAGCAGCAGAAACTGAAGAGAATGAAGAACATGAATTTCATGAGCCCAGACAGGCTCTAAATCTGCCATCCCTTGGTAACTCTCTGACCACGCTCCCTTCGCCTGTGCTGTCAAACAGCTGGAGGCCCTCTAGGATGTCTTGTCTCTCTATCAACTCTCTTTATACAGAAAGAACAAGACACAAGAAAGCAATAACTCATTGAATGGCATATGGATTTTCCTCTTTGCACAGTGGAATTTATTTCTGCCTCTTCTCAAGAGCAAACACAAATCATTTTAATGATTTCCCTGAAATGTAATTAAGGCTGTTAAACATCCCCATCTCTACAAAAGGACATGCGTTATTCTAATCTCAGATTGATGCCTGTGGTTCTGTGCTTATTGATGTAAAGAAACAGCTATTTCCCAGAGTGCAACGTGTTCAAGGCCTGACTTATATTTCCCCACCCCCACATCCTTGGCCTGCATTGCTAAACTGGAACAACTGATTTCTAGTTTTGTTTTTTTTTTTTTTTGTTTTTTTTTTTTTTTTTTTTTTTTAAAGTGGGGTAAAGCCTTTTTTTCCTTTTAGAGGTGATCCAAACCAATGAACTGCATTTGCCTTGCATGTTTGTTATGAGAAATTTTAATTCTGCCTTCGGGGAAACTGTCTGATGGGCTATTCTTCAGTGTCTTTAATTCTTTATCTGGAAAGCAGAAGGACGATTGGTTACTTTCAATTTGCTGATGCCTGTAATTTTAGAGGAAGTCTCAGGAGACACTGGCAATTGAAGAGGCACTTGGCTCCCCTGACATACAAAAACAGTGTAGTCATCTAATCAGATGGCTGTGAGGGTGTAACTGCAGGTTTCCCATCAAATTATCAGGATATGGATCAAAAAAAGTCCATATTTGTGTTGGCACAGATGTGTTTTGTTGTTGATGATTGTTTGGTTGCTTCCATTTGAAGAAACATTGAAACGATCTTATATCAATAAACAAATCATAACATACATTACACTGGAATATCATTCGGCCTTAAAGACGCATCTACAACATGGATGAACTTTAAAAACACATTTGATGATTCTTTTTGCTTGAAACCTACATTAGTCAAGTTCAGAGAGTGAGAAAGTAGAATGGTACCTTGAGGGGCAGTGGGGGTATGGGCAGTAGTTACTTAGTGGGTGTAGAATATATAGTGAAATGTTGATGAGGGTTGCAGAGCAATGCAAATGTTCTTTAGAACAGTGAACTATATCTTTAAAAATGATGCTGTTTATAAAATGTAAACCTTATCATAGTTAAAATTTAAATTCAGATTGCAAATGTTGGTGGCTATGTACAACAGATGAAATAATAGCACAAGTATGTAGGAGGACACCAAATGATCAAGCCAGGGATGACCTTTGACTTTATGCTGCCCCACCTGTTCACCCAAAGCCGTCCTTCTTCCTTGTGGAATGATATCCACCCACTTTCCTAGAGCTTTGACCTTATCAAAAGAACCTGTGGAGAATGTTGTCTTCTCTACAGATGACAGACACCTGCCATCTCTGCCAAAGCTCAAAGTTCCCTGGTTATCTACAGTGCACTGTTCCAACATGGCCTATAAATGTCTCCTGGACACCTAACCTCAGTTGTTGAACCTCTCCACCCATTCTAAAAGCCATAAATCAGCAAAAGTCTAGTAACTAGTAACTTACTTACTCTAGAATGTTAGTAGCCAGTAAAGCAACAGTATAACCTTAACAAGGCTAACAAGTGTGTGCTCTTTACTTCCTTATTCAGCCTTGCTCTCTAATAGTCATCAAAATTGTTGTTATCCCACTTAATATGTGAAGGCCACATTCTTACCTTCAATAGACTCTGACACCCCAGGTCAAATACAGGTTAGAATTAGGAACTGGTTATAATTACAAATTCCATTCTTATCAAATAGTTTTTTGAAGTCTAGAGGATGGGGCCTGAGGAGATGGCTCAGTGGTTAAAGAGCTCCTCAGGCACCAGACATACAAGTGGCACAAACACATACATATGGGCAAAACACTCATACACATAAGACAAAGATGTTCAAAACACCAAAGGATGCTTCCTAATAGCTACCTTTCATAGTGCTGGGATGTTCTACACAAAGGTACTAGGGGAGAAAATTAGCCAACAGGCTTACCAAACTATGAATGCTGTAAGTTATAGTAAAGATTAGCATGGTAACTGGTAGGACGGCTGGTGTAGGAGTGGCATAGATATTATAGGAGTAAACAAATGCTTTCTAACTGGATTTAAAGCCTGCTCTGCCAGGCTTTAAATCATCATCATCATCCATGATGTTACTAATGAGGCCAAAGTCCTGGGGCTAGATAGATTATAGGTCCTAGGGGAAACCCTAATATTCTGTTAAATGAATATAGCAGTAAACTGCCCCTGGAGTCCTTACCTTTATATCCATTAGATTAGTTCATCTCTTGACATTCAGAGAAGTTTGTTTTTTGCAGTAGATAGCTAAAACAGAGTGCAGAGAATTAGATTCTGGAATGCTCAGCCATAAATGGAGTGTTTATGTCAAGCACAATGACCAGAAATCATTGTGGAAGATGGAACAGAATGACTAAAAGTGCCAAAGGGAATGGACGTGTGCATTCAAACAGCGCCTGCTGGAGGACAGCACTGTTCCACACATGAACTCACAACAGCTTTGACTGTGTGTATAAGACCTACACCTCATCAAACCAGCCAAAATTCTAGCATGGACGCTCACAAAGTCCCACCCCAACTGAAGAGCTATTGACAACGGATGCCTTTTGGTAGAAGGGGAGTCAGTTTTCTTCAGGGATGCAGTGCCCTAGAGGCTACTCGTGCTCCAGGCCTACACCTGCAGCGCTGAGTTGACTCAGTGGGTTTAAAACCAGAGCTCCTAAAGTTGAGAGGGGAAAGTGGTGGAGGGAGTAAGGAAGGGACCGGAGGAGAGGGAAAGAAGGTGGATTTGAGCAAAGCACATTAAATACATGTATGAAATTCTCAAACAAACAAAGAAAAATTTATCAAGAAAAAAAAACAAAAACAAAACAAAACTATAAGACCCGGAGAGAGGGTTTAGTGTTAAGAGCACTTCTAGCTCTTACAAAGGACCTACATCCAGTTCCCAGTACCTCACACGGAGTGTCTCACAACCTCCTATAGCTTCAGTTCCAGGGGATCCAACACCTTCTGGTCTCTGTGGTTACCTGCAGGTATGTGCTATATATAAATGCAGGTACACAATATATACATAAATAAATAGTAAATAACTTTAATTTTTTTTAAAAAAAAAGGTGAGAATATTGGGGCTGAGATGTACCTACTTGGAAGATTTTCCTAGAAGCACAGGCTGTAGGTTCAATCTCCATCACCACACACACACACACACACACACACACAGGAGGTTGTGTTACATGCTTATAATTCCACCTGTAATTCCTCTACCCAGCATGTAAGAGGCAAGAGGATCAGAAGTTCATAACCATCCAGTTGGTGTCATCTGTAGCAAGTCTGAAGCCAGCCTTGGCTACATGAGACCTTGTCTCAAATGGCAAAAGATGACAAGAGAATGTGTATTCCTTTTGTTGCTTGTTCATTTATTTATTTATTTGTGTATTTTGCAATTAAAAAATTAAGACAATATCATTTTCTCCCTCCAACCCCCACCTATGTTATTCTCTGCTCACTTTGCCTCAAATGCGTGGCCTCTTTTTCTTTAATTATTGTTGTTATAGCTTATTCTATAAGCTATAACATGTAATTGAAGTCACAACCAATTAAAATTTCAGAAGAATTCCCATTCTAGGAACAAAAATGGGTTCAGCGCCTGGCACTAGACATAGAACTTGCTAGTAGAAGAAGTCTGCCCACAAAGAATTGCTATAGCTGTTCTGGTAGCTTACCTAACAGACGGCTTATAGCTACATATACCCTGACTTCTAGATTTTATTCCTTTTAAAAAATAGTTTATTCTATTTTTGTTTATGTTATGTGTATACGTGTGGTCTGCCTGATGTGGGTACTTAGTAATGGACTCAGGTCCTCTGGAAGAACAAATGCTGCTAACCGCTGAACAATCTTTCCAGCCCCTTGTTTTAGCTTTTCTACAAACTGCAAACAAGACCAAGAAGAAGCTGAGAAATAAGCCTGTTTCTTATCATCAATTTTTAAAAGTGTCTATGGATGCGTGTGTGTATATGCAAATTTGTGTGAGAGCATGCAAGTGCACGTAGCACACCCGTGAATTCATGCCACCAGGCATGTGTGGAGGTCACTGGACATTTCTAGGACGTGGTTTTCTCCTTCCATCATGTAACAGAGGTCATCAGACCATCTTACTGGCCCTCTTTTTTCATCAGTTCTTGACTCCAGTCCTTTTGATGAAACATCTTCACTCCTCCAGAGACAGGCGCGAGGATGTGTCTTGCTTGCATTGTCAACAATTTTGAAAGTATTAGGTTTCTAAAAGCATTTCTAAGATATGAGGATGGGTCTTCCTAGTCTCTTCTCAAATATCAAAGATGTATCTTAATGCCTTCATTTTTTTCTCTCCTTTTTTTTAAAATAAACATCAGGTAACTTGTAGCATATGCTTACATGCTGGGTGCAGGCAGAGGATCACAGGGAAGTTTATGAGTTCAGTCCATCTTAAATGGAATATTAGGATAGACAGCAAGTCATAGTCCTGTCCTGGGAATCTCCTTGCACTGAGATTTGGATGTACCATATTGGGACAGTTTGCTCAGGCTAGCTCATGGTGGGGTAGATGACTGTGTGGGAGGGGTCGACCGGCTTTGAGGAACAAATACTTGATCTTCATTCAGTTTTGTTCTTATCTTCAGAGCATGCTGGAGCTGGAGAAGGAAAGAATTCAACTTTTATGCAATAACTTACACCAGTACAGCCAACATATCTCTCTTTTTGGGCAGACGCTGACCACAGTGAGTAGCAGAGGTTGACCCCCATTTCTGGTGTGCATGGAAAGGGTGGCAGGGAAACAGTTCTCCAACCACCCTACTCTACTTTGCTTGGTGTTGCAGTGCCACACGCAGATCCACTGTGCCATCAGCAAGGTTGACATTGAGAAAGACATCCAGGCTCTAATGGAAGAAACCGCAATCCTCTCTACAGAAAACAAATCAGAGTTCCTACTGACAGACTACTTTGTAAGTGTGGAGTGGCAGGAAGTGACCTTAACCACCTCAGTCATGTATTGAGAAGGCATGCTGAAAACAATGCTAAAGCAAATGCTGTCTTTTTCCCACCACCAGCAACCCTAGTCTCCTATAACCCAAAGCTGACCATTGAAATCTTGATCTTCTTGCTTCTACCTCCTAGTGGTTCGGATTGCAAGCTTGTGTCATCATGCCTGGGTAGAAATCTCTTCTTTTGTAAATAAAAATGTTATTTTTTTTCATAGTGGTAGAAATAATCATAAATAATCTAGGGGCTACGCCTGCAGTGATATTCCTTTTAGAGGCTGGCTGAGGTTTAGACTTGGGGGCTCTTTGTCCTAGTCATGCTAGCAGAAGAGAATACATCAGGTTTGGTATTGACAGATTAGAATCTCAGTAGGGTCATAGTTCTGGAGGCTGGGACATCCTGGTGACTGAGTTTGTGGGGATCCTCTTTGATGCATCACAACAGGACAGGAAAATGACATCACATGGATGGGAGAGCAAGGGCTGAACTTGCTTCTGCGACAGACTCATTTCCAGACAGGTTTTTCTCTGTGTAGCCCTGGCTCTCCTGGAACTTACTCTGTAGACCAGGCTGGGCTTGAACTCAGAGATCAGCCTGCCCCTGCCTCCCAGAATTAAAGGTGTATGCCATCAGTGCCTGGTAATGGGGGGGGGTTGTTTTTATCTCATGAACTTTGAGGGACATCTAAATCATGGCACTCTTTCTAAGAGTAAACCCAGGCAGACATGTTCAGTGATCTGTAAGTAACTGTTGTATTGGTTTTCTATATAAATTTTTCTCAAATTTGCTGGCTTAAACATTTGATATCTCACAATTTACATGAGTCAGGAATCCAGGTATAACATATTTAGGGCCTCTGTATCCCTCACAAGGCAAGGGTGAAGGATTTTAGCAGCTCAAAGCTCTACAAGGAAAGACTTAATTTCCAAGTTCATTCAGGTGACTTGGCATGGCTCTGGGGGTGAAAATGGGAAATGTCATTTCTTTTCATATAAAGTAATTTCATTATAGCATCATATATATATACATATATATGTATGTGTATATATCTCATTATATTTTTGTAACATGAATAATAACTCCACAATATTGGGATTCAAGCTGAAGATCAGAAAAGCAAAGCAGCCAAGCCAGTAGGTCTTACCTCTACCCAGCTGAAATGGTAATCCTGTCTGCACGAATCCTCTGAGGCAATGCCCTCTGTCTGGAAACATAAGAGACCCTATGCTTCTTCCCTAGCAATTAAAGGCATGGGCTTTGTTATTCTTTTAGAGTGATTTATTCTTGTGTATCCCAGGGTGGTCTTGAACTCACAGAGATCCATCTGCCTGTCTCCTGAGTCCTAGGATTAAAGGTGTGTGCCACCACTGCCTGGCTCTGTGGCCGTGCCTAGCTTTACATTTTGACCTCCAGTGGCTTTATTAAATCATAAATAATGTATCAGCACATATTTGCCCTCTTCCCCTGGCCTTAACTCCTTCCCCCCTCACTTGCTCTTGCTATCCCTCAACCTTCTCCGAAACAGTCTTCTCTTCCACACTCATGTCACATGTATCCATTACTTCTCTCCTCTTCCCCACTCTCCTCTCCTCACATATTTCCCTTTCTACCCCTGTTTTCTGAACCTGCACGCTTGTGTGTATGTGTGTTTACAAGTATGTGTGTACATATACACATTTAATTTTGCAATGTTTGTTTTTCCGTCTCTCACCTGGCAATTCATAGCAGCCTGCTTCCCTCTGGATGAGTGACCCAAAAGATCCAAAGTCAGAGAATGCATAGAGGAACTGAACTGGTCTGGTCCCAGAAATGACCCTCATTATGGTCTCTGTGTTAGAAGTCAGTAAGTGTGATCCTTACTCGAAGGAGAAGAGCTATTATAAGTCCAGGGCATGGCAAACATGGGCATTTTTAAAAGATCCCTACCCTTGAAAAGCTAGGGCCATGTGGGGGCTTCTGCTCCAGGATGATGCTTCCTGCTGAAAATGAGTCCATTTCTCCCCTCAGAGCCCAGTCATCTTGCTTCTGTTTCTCGTCCTCAGCCTCTTGGGTGTTTGCATTTCAGGGTGTTTGCATTCAGCTACACACTCAGCTTCTCAGAGTAAATTCTTTGTCCTCTAGGAGCTAGTTGATCTAAAACAAACAACAAAGAGCAAAACCAAACCCCTTGTTTTTTTTTTCCCAAGCTACTACTGGACTCGAGTGGCCTTCACGCCTCAGCCTCACAAGTAGCTTGGAACTCCAGGCCCCAGAATCCTAGATTTTTCTTTTCTGTTTTGGCTGTTGGAGGAGAGAAGAAGCCTAGGGCCCTCTCTGTACTTGCTAGGCAAACATATGACACTGAGCTACACACCTCATACCTAGGAGTTGATGAATAATGACCTGCAAAAAAATTATTTCCGCTCTTTCCTGTGCTGTCTGCTGGGACTTATTTAGGCTTCCAAGCTCCCTCCCAACTCTTAACTCATCTCTGATCTGTAGAGCCAGTCTGCTTATGCTCCCCGACTGGATTAAACATACAACTGACCCGGGGCCAAGAACCAACACCCCTACTCAGAATACAGGGGATGAATGGAGAAGGGGGGAAAGGAAGCTCAGAATACCAACAAGACTAAACTTTCCCCACCCACACAAGTAGCCAGCTGTTTCTTTAACTGGGTCGTTTTTTCTTTCTACCTTGGAAAAGGCAAAGGAGGCTACTAGCATCAATGTCTACTCAAAGCAGAAAGAGGGGCAGCAGGAACAAAAGGGAGGGCACTCTTCCTCCAGTCTCAGATGGGCAGGAATATGAGAAACACATCTGCTGTTTTCTTACAAAGGACACTGAAAATGCTTCTATCACCTAACCTGTCAATAAAGTATGGGTACTCTGGGAAAATCTAGGGATCTATTGCAATATTGGGAGCTAGGATGGTTCTTCTTTAATCAACATGGGAATTTATGGATTTTAAGAAACTTGAGTGCCCTAGGATGCAACTGTATAGCCGAATGTGTCTTAAATGACTGACTGGGATTGTCAGGACATCCCTAAAGCTAAGCATTCCAGCATCTCACTGCATAGCCATCAGCAGTGAGCATGAGCTGGCTTTTATCCAGTGCTATGCCATTTACTCAGACAAGAGCAAATGGCACAGGACAGTAATCCGAGTTCCTAACGTGGAGGACCAGAGACCAGTGTGGAGTTATTTATAAATTAGGAAAATACATCTTCAAAGGATTGTAGCTTTACACGCCTCTCTTAGTACTGCCTTTCCCCTAGCCAATGTCTTGAAAGGAGGACAGGGTGTAGAAACCACACAGCATCCTCAAGTTAATTCGTTCAGAGCAGAAAGGAAGGGGAAGTTGGGAATGACAATGAAAGGTGACCTTTCCCTTTCCCACGCTGTCAGTGAGCCCTCAGATGGGCAAACGTACAGTGAAATGTGCCTGCTGTGTTCTTACCAACTGTAATTACAACATCTCTACTGAGCTGGCAAGATAGCTTAGAGTCTGGAGGCACATGCTGCATTACCTTTAAGTTTCATTCCAAAGAGCCACATGCTGGAAGAACAGAACCGACTCCCACAAGTTGTCCTATGACCTCCATAAACACTTGTGAATAAATAAGTGTAATAAAGTTTGAAAATGCTACTGTCACCTAACCTATCAACAAAATAAGGCTATGCTGGGACATTTGAGTAGCAGTCTATTAAAATGTTAGGGATAGCATTCCTGGCAAGTAGCGTTTAAATACTAGATGTCACCAGCAGGCCCAGTGCAGGGGCCACACTGACTATATTCCTCCAATGAGAACTTAGGGCTAGAGTGAGGTGTCCTTAGGGTTTAGTTAGATCTCACCTAATGACATCGGCTGAGGCCTCTACTACAGGCAACTCCGAGAGGGAGTGGTGGAGAATCTGGGGTCAAAGTATTATATTTGTGTTTAGGGACTGAACACCTGCTGGCTTCTGCCTGAACCCTGTTTCATATCCGTGTGTCACAGGTACAATGAGGAAAACACAGCCAATCTCACAAAGCAAGACGTGCATGTAATAAAGTCACAGACGTGCATATAATAAAGTACAAAGAAGCTCACATTATATGATATAAAAAGACAATCTTTAATCCATCTATTATATATTTTTCTCTCTTTAAAATTTAAATTAGAAACAATCTTGTTTTACAATCCCAGTTCCCTCTCTCCCCCCCCCCTCCCATGCTTCCCACCGCCCCCCACATCCTATCCCCTTTCTGCTCCCCAGGGAGGGTGAGATCTTCCATGGGGGACCTTCAAAGTCTGTCACATCATTTGGAGCAGGGCCTAGGCCCTCCCCCATGTGTCTAGGCTGAGAGAGTATCCCTCTATAAGGAATGGGCTGCAAAAGTCCATTCTTATACTAGGGAGAAATACTGATCCACTACCAGAGGCCACATAGACTGCCCAGTCCTCCTAACTAACACTCACATTCAGGGGGTCTAGGTCAGTCCTATGCTGGTTTCCTAGCTATCCGTCTGGGGTCCATGAGCTCCCCCTTGTTCAGGTCAGCTGTTTCTGTGGGTTTCCTCAGTCTGGTCTTGACCCCTTTGCTCATGACTCCTCCCTCTCTGCAACTGAATTCCAGGAATTCAGCTCAGTGCTTAGCTGTGGGTATCTGCTTCTGCTTCCATCAGCTACTAGATAAAGACTCTAGGATGGCATATAAGGTAGTCATCAATCTCATTGTTGGGGAAGGGCATTTAAGGTAGCCTCTCCACTATTGCTTCAATTGTTAGTTGGGGTCATCCTTGTAGATTTCTGGACATTTTCCTAATGCCAAATTTTTCTTTAAACCTATAATGGCTCCCTCTGTTAAGGTATCTCTTTTCTTACTCTCTCTTCTATTCTTTCCCTGACTCAATCTTCCTTCTCCCTTATATCCTCCTCTCCCCTCCTCTTCTTCCCTTCTCTTTTTCCTAACCTCCTCTACCCTCTCCACGTGCTCCCAATTTGCTCAGGAAATCTTATCCCTTTCCCTTCTCCGGGGACCATGTATGCCTCTCTTAAGGTCCTCTTTGTTTCCTAGCTCCTCTGGACGTATAGATTGTAAGCTGGTAATCCTTTGCTCTATGTCTAAAATACATATATGGAGTGAGTACATACCATGTTCATCTTTTGGTTACCTCACTCAGAATGGTTTCTTCTAGTTCCATCTATTTGCCTGCAAATTTTAAGATCCCATTGGTTTTTTTTTTTCCTGCTGAGTAGTACTCCATTTGTGTAGATGTATTGCCTATGTTTTTGTGAGTGTAGCTAACTTCCTTAGGTTGAATTAGGTTGGAGTTTCCCTTCCAGTTCTTTCTGTAGGGCTGGATTAGTGGATATGTATTGTTTAAATCTTGTTTTGTCATGGAATATCTTGGTTTCTCCATCTATGGTGATTGAAAGCTTTGCTGGGTATAGTAGTCTGGGCTGGCATCTATGGTCTGTTAGTATTTGTAGAATATCTATCCAGGACCTTCTGGCCTTCAGAGTTTCCATGGAGAAGTCAGGTGTAATTCTGATTGGTCTTCTTTTATATGTTATTTGGACTTTTTCCTTTGCTGCTCTTAATATTCTCTCTTTATTCTGTATGCTTGGTGTTTTTATTATTATATGGCAAGGGGACTTTTTTTGTTTGTTTGTTTTCTTTTTTGTGGTCCACTCTATTTGGTGTTCTGTATGCTTCTTGTACTTTCATTGGTATGTACTTCTTTATGTTGGGAAAGTTTTCTTCTATGATTTTTGTTGAATATGTTTTCTGCACTTTGAGCTGGGTTTCTTCACCTTCTTCTATACCTATTATTCTTAGATTAGGTTAGGTTTAGTTTGCAGAGCAAGGATGTAGGAAAGGGTAAGAAGAATAGTTCTTGCAAGCAGAATATAGAAAATCACAAAAAAAAAAAATGGACGTTGACATGGGTGGAAAGATCAGGAAAGATCAGGAGAACAAGAAAGGATACTATGGTGATGGGGCTAGTGGTTATATGCTAGGATGATCTTGCTAAATAGGACTAGTTACTGAATCATCAAACCTTTGTGGAATAACTGAAGGCTCTAAATGTACAGCCAAGAGAAAGCCAGAGTATAAAAGACTTTTCTCTCAGGTCTTGGCCCACAACAAGGAAATAGGCCCCAACCCTGAAATAAATGATTCCAGATGATCAGCCCTGTCCGAGTCACACCTGGCCAATGGACAGTCTGGGGTCTTTCCAAGTCATTCTGTGGTTTTTCCTTTAAAGAAGAACAGGTCACACCTGGGTGATCTCTCAAACATGAGATCATACTTTGTAATCAATCACCTTGTGCCCAATGCATGTGTGCTGACTTGCAATCTTTCTCTATAAAAAGAGCCTTGACCTGTTGAGGAGTGTGCAACTTTCCCAGAGATTGCTGACACCCGAGTGCACTCATTCAATAAACACCTCTTGCTTGTTGCATCTCCTGGTTTTGGTGTTTGTGCTGTGGGGCTCTCCCATCGGCCCATCGACCCGGAGATTAGGGTCTTACATGGCCTTTTAACAGTGTCCCATATTTCCTAGATATTTTGTGTTAGGGGTTTGTTGAACTTAAGATTTTCTTTGGTCAATGAATCTATTTCCTCTAGTGTGTCTTCAACACCAAGATTCTCTCTTCCATCTCTTGCATTCTATTGGTTGTGCTTGCATCTGTAGTTTCTGATCATTTCCCCAGCTTTTCTATTTCCAGCATACTGTTTTCTTTAATTGTCTCTATTATTTCTTGCTTTTTTTTCCCTTGATTTTTTGTTTGTTTTTTTCTTTCATTTCTTTAAGGGGTTTTCTCATTTCCTTTTTTGAGGGTCTCTATCATTGTCATAAAGTTGTTTTTAAGGTTGTTCTCTTCTGCTGCATCTGTGTTGAGATGTTCAAGTCTTGCTGATGTAGAGTCTCTGAACTCTGGTGGTGTCATATTGGTTTCTCTGTTGTTGATTGTGTTTTTGTATTGTTGCCTTCCCACCCCTTCTTCCAGTGGGTGCATGTGAGGGCTCTTCCTCTCCTGATGGGTACAGGTCCAAGGTTCTCTTCTTGTGGGTTCAAACAAGTCCAATACTCTGATAGCTTTCCTAGTGGGTGCAGGCAGGTATGAGACACTCCCTTTCCTGATGGGTGGAGGCAGGACTAGCACCTCGATGTCAGCAGACTCTGGATGGCTTGGTCTGCCTGGGTGAGTCAACCAGCCTGCAGTTCCCAGGCCAGGAGATTGTCTATTATATTTTCATGAGGATGATGCTTTCACTCTATATCCTGTGTGACCCCTTCTTCATTGTGGTTTATCTAAAGCCAGGTCTCTAACACCCACAATTCTAGTTTTTTCCCCCTCTCGTAACAGCTCCTCCCTTCCTCTGAGAGCTGCTCTCCACTCTTGTTCAGCCATCTCTCCACCCATGAGCTTTATTGCTTTCTTTTCTTCCAACCCTGAAGTAATCCATAGAGAACTCACATTCAGCCAAGTATTGTCAATCAATACCAGCACTTGAGAGGCTGAGGGAGTTCAAGCCCAACAGACTGAACTAAACAGTGGGATCCTGTCTCAAAATAAAACAAAGCAAAACAAAAACACGTAAACTTGGCAGCTTCAGTCCAGTTTAACTGATCCAGGCTACATTTTCTTCTACTAGTTTTGTTCAAGAAAATCTACTTATTGCCCTTGATAGACTCGCCATGGAGCCCTCCTTTCCTCGTCTTTGTACCATTTATACCGTAGAATGCCCTTTGTCCTCCTTTCACTTCACTGAGAAGTTGGGATAAGTCTACAGCCTTGGTGTCTGGGCTATTGCTGGTTCTCCTAATGTTATGTTTTGGGAACTAATCAGGTGGAACATCATTTGGGGCTGAGCATGTGTTGTAGCTCTAGTACTCCAGATAACAAGCCAACACAGCATTCAACAAACACTTGTTCCACTCCTAAGCCAGTCCTAGCCTCAGGCGTGCACAGGGTCCTACAGTGGATGATTACAGACTTGAGCTTGAATCAATATCAATTACATCATGAAATGTGAAGTATCCCGCAAATAGTTTATTTATCAAGAAGCTCAAGTCACCACAGAAAATCTCTTCCTCTGTGAATAATTTGTTTTATTACATAAAATACTCAGCTATGAACTGAAGAATTGTGAGTGGGATGTGACCTTATTAATCAGGCCTAAAAGAGATGGGACAATGTGTGTGAACCAAAGATTATCTTCATTTTTCAATCTCACTCCTCTGGTAAAGTAAAACCCATCAAATACAATGAGTGACAGTCTCAAGCAAACTAGGATTAGTGACTCTCATTTTTCCCCTTAAGTTATTACGTGCCATTTTTTTTCTTTTAAAGGAAGAAGATTTAAAGAATACAATGGATAAAGAGAGACGGAAGTCGTTGATAAAACCAAAATTGTTGAGACTACAAAGAGACATTGAAAAGGCCTCAAGAGACAAAGAAGGTGTGTGATGTGATTTTCATGCCACAGATCTGTGGCTGGCCTGGAACTCACTACATAGAGCAGACCAGGCCAGACTCTCACTTGTCTCCTGCCTCTCCCCTCATGCACACACTGGGGGACAAGCTTGTACCATCACTGGCTTGTGACAATGTCCTTAGATGCGGGATACAGGAAAGTATTATATCCCACTCAGAAGCTTTACTTAGAATTAGGGTTAGTGTGCTTTTGTGGAGTAGGGCAGGGATCCTCTCTTTAAAGAACATCATACAAAATCTAAGTTGTGTTGAATAAAAGGAAAAAAACAAAGTCAGATTTGGGGCAGGTGGGATGGCTCAGTGGGCAAGGACACTTGCCTTGAACACATGACAACGTGAGGTGATCCTTGGAACCTATGTAAAGATAAAGAGAGAGAGAGCGCTCCATCATGGTGCCCTCTGACCTCTCCATATGCTCTGTGGCACATATGTCCACATGTCTTACACACACATACATATACACACACAAACGTCATTAATAATATTTAAAATAAACAACAACTTAGTGTGAGGTGTGGGTGCACACCCCTGACTCCTGCAGTTGGGAAGCTGAGACAGGAAGACTGCTGTGGGCTGGAATCCAGGCTGGGCCACATCGTGACTTAAAGGCCAGCCTGGGATAGAGTGAGACCCTCATCTCAAAACATCAAAATAAAGAAAGCAAAACAGTATAAAGGATTCTTCAGTCAATTTCTGAGAATTATATAGGCAGTTTACTGCTGTGCTTTCGAAATGCACAATTTATTGTTTCTCAAAGTGGCTGGGACGAGATATGATCTGTGTGATTTAAACATGGTTTGGGGATTTTATTTCTGTCTTTTTAATAGTGTTTGAAATGTTAGGACAATCACTCACATTACGTCCCATACTCAGGAGTCATGTGAAATAATTCCAAGGCAGGACAGACTACAGAACAAGCACACATTTATAATCCAGCTACTTGGTGTGAACCACAAGATTTCTTTTGATGGCACTGGGATACCCATGATAGAAAATGCTGCTGATGTAAAAAGAACAAGGAGGGAGAACCTAGCAGGATTGTGTGAATGGGAGGAATGTTAGAGGAGACCATAGGAAAGTCAACATCCTGTCCTGAAAGACCCAGTCAGACCCTTTAAGTCCAGCATGTGTCAAATGTCATCCACTAAGGGCAGCAACAATGAACTGTATGTTCATTGATCATATCCACACAGAGAAGCCCCTCCCCTACCCCATCCCCCATTTAGGAAGTATCACTTCTAGCCTTCAGGATCTCTTCAAAGGTGACTGTTCCATGTTATGCCCCACTAATACTGGGTGAAAGGTGACCTAGAATGTGGTTTGTTTTCAGGCCTGGAACAGAAGCTTAAAATGCTCTCCAGCAACTCCTCCTTCTCTGATGCCAAGAGCCAGAAGGATACAGAGGCCTTAATGGACGAGGTAAATATTTGTGAAGTGCATTTCCTGATAAAAGGATTATTTTTAGCATATCTATTTTTCAGCCCACTTACCCTGCTTGCTGCTCCTTCCTCCTGCATCAGAACAATTGAGTGGGAGAGCTGAAGCAGCCGGCTCCTCCATGGCTTGTTGAAGGGATGGGGGAAACTCCTACCACCTAGAAATGTTTACTTTCTGTAAAAGAGACACAATTGTGTCCTAAATAGAAGTCTCCAAAACAGATGCATTCTTTAGTGAAATCATCAGCACTTTGACCCTGACCAGTGACTGAAATCACCAAATTTCACTGGGTTGTCATTCGTGGAAGCTGATCCTCGGATTTAGCTTTGCTAGTCATAGAGACCTGGAATGTTACTGTTCTCATCTGCAAAATGGTAATATGGGTAGAGTACCATAGGGTTTGACTTGATGATTATTTACCTTTTATGGTGGTGGAATAGTATATACACATAGCAGGTCTGTTTTTCACTTTCAGTTTAATGTCCAGGAAATTTTGAGGGAATGTACCCAGTGATTTTGTCCAGTGTAAGCTAATATACGATTCTGAGCACGTCTTAGGTCTGCCAGCCTAAGTGGGGCTGTTCAGTGGGTTGGATGTATTACATCAATTCTCAGCTAACATTGGGTGTGTCAGGATGCAACCTCACCATGACTGGAGGTGTGGCTAAAGTGGTTAATAAAATTCTGCCTTCCATTCTACTTTCCAGCTGAAGAGCTGACATCAGAGTCCTCCGAAAATGAGAAAAAGATAGGGCTATAATCAGGAAGAGGGTGTGGAGTGTGGCAAAGGAGGGCATGGGGTGTGGCAAAGGAGGACATGAGGTGTAGTAAAGGCCTCTAAGGAAGCAGGGAGCTATTTAGAAGCAAAGTTTTGGGGATTTTTGAGTGGGAGTGGGAAGGTTCTGGAACAGGGCTTATACTGTGGCTTGACAGTATTAACAGGAAGTGGGTTCCTGTTAATACAAGAAGAATTCAGGAAAAATGGACATTTTAATAATATCTTGAAGGATACAGGAATTGGGAGAACTTCCTTTACCTAGCCTAACTCTCCTGAGGAAGTCGATATCTAATAATTCTGCCCAACTTGGGAGTTCCAATAGAGGTTTGGTGAAAGCCACCAAATGTAGCCAGATATATGTGTGTGTGTGTGTGTGCATGTATATAAATATGTGTGTACATATATGTAAATATATAATTTTATTATAGATTTTCTTTAATGGGAAGGCTGATGCATAACACTTTCTGTGAAAAGAAAGGTCTGAATCTGTTTGCTGGGAACAGAGATCTGAAATGCTACTGCAATGACATGTGGGCGTAATTTACAGAAAATCATAAAACACACTGTAGGACATTTTTGTGATGGCACAAAATATTCAATTAACCAACTCAATGCAAATTTTACCAAAATAAATTCATAAAAGCATGCCACCAGTTCCTTCTGTTGTCTTTGCATTGAGTTTTGATCTCATTGTCAGCATCAGACATGCATTAGCATCATTTGCTCACTGACGGGCTTGACTTAATAGAGGCAATGAGAAGAGTTAATCTCCTAAGATTGTGATGTCTATGAGCAAACTAGAAGCTTTGAGTGGTGGGAGTGGTGGATGCCAAATGCTGCAGAACTCCCTTAGACAAGCTTCATCTCGGGGGAGAGGGATACTGGTGGCATTGACAGACTTAGTAGCATTTCATGGTACCCAGGGAAGGGTTCTGAGAGGAGGCTAGGCTTGTTGTAGTGTATCCTGGACTTTGAAGTGCCACATTTGATTCAAGAACGTTGGAAAAGAGGCATTGAGAGTAGATGATATCTGTAGATGCTGCAAAGAGCACTGCTCCTAAGAGATCTTGGTGCTTTCTCTGATGCTTTCAAATGTGCCATAGCCGTGGCCTAACACCAGAGGTATGGTGAGTTTGGCTTTCATTTTAGGTAAACACGCTCCTAGGTAAACTGTGCTGAGGGCTAGGGGTTCTTCCTTCAGAAGGTAGCTTTCTAGTTGGTCCATGAGAGTTAGGAATACTATGCCAGGATAATAGAAAAGAGAGAAGGAGCAGGTTGCAGAAGCCCCTTTCAATGTTTATTCTGTAGTTTGATTGCTCCTAAAAAGAAGTAACTATGATGTTTTAGTCCAAGGTCAAAGCCAGAACAGGAAGAGACTAGAACCTTAGTGCCACTCCTTGTTTTATACTCAAATACCCTGGATTACTATTTGAATGTTGTTTCCAGTTTTGAGGAGCAGGGCTATTAAAACTTTTCTGGGCAATATGAGATGTGCAAACACAACTCCTATGAATTTTGGTGGATGTACTCAGTTCCTTAAAACTCAGACTTGTGACTCAGAGTAATTAACACTTATTTCCTTTCTTGTTCCTGGGGGGAAGGTTGTCCAACATTGATCATCATCACAAACTACTTAGAAACCTAACTAGTTTTCTTTGTCCTAATTATAAAAGCAAAGACTAAGTAAGACACACCAAATCTTCCCCTCTCCCTTGTGTTAATGGTCTTATGCTTTTGGTGTTGTTCATGTGTATTGGTGTGTGAGCTGAGCATGTATTTTTATAAAACTCTCTCCCTTTGAAAGGTATCCTGGGATGCCTTTATTCACCCAGCGGTACCTCATTCTCTTGAAATTTCCTCACACGGCCATATGATGTGTTCACAGAACAGTTTGAAACTAAACCTTTTGCAAGCAAATTCCTACAAACTGTCATCAGTGTTAGCAGACCTGGAGCAAAGGCCGAAACCTAGCCATCCCTGTAGCACCTGCATCTTCAAGTGGAAAGAAAAGGTAACGCTGAGATCGGATGCAATGTCTTAACTGGGATTGCCAGGTGGAAGGTCTCAAAGCAGGTCAAGGCAGAAAGCCCACTATAACTAATGAGCTGTACCTGTGCCCCAGGTTCTTACTTTGGTGATAAACTTACTTTTGCCCCTGTTGAACACATTGACACTAAACCCAACTAAACATGTCCTTTGGAATGAGATATGTCACTCAAGTGAAGTCAGGATTTCTTCTCTCTCTTCAGATCTTAACTTATGCTTTACAAGGTTCTATGGTAAAACATTCTACTAACTTGAAATTTTGGTATTCTACAGACATAGACTGTAATATTTTTTTTTCCAAGACAGGGTTTCTCTGTGTAATAGCCCTAGCTGTCCTGGAATTCGATCTGTAGACCAGGCTGGCCAGGAACTCACAGAGATCCGTCTGTCTCTGTAAGATTTTATGATGAGAAGCAGGCTCATCTTAGCACAGTGTAAATGTACCCCATGGTGCAGTTTAACACAGTTTATAATGTGGATACAACACACACACACACACACACACACACACACACACACACACACACACACACAGAGGCATCTGTGTAGCGCTACACTCTGGAAATTGTATGTACACAGCTATTGCTTGTAGCTAATTTCATTATATTCAGAATTGGGAAGTATAACCAAACATCCAGTGGCAAAGGGATATTATTCTTTCTGATGAGAGTCATGAGTTCTAAAATGTTCTCAATCCTTTTACTGGATGCCCATTAAACTTGGACTTCCAGAAGTATTGTTGTAAGTGTGTCTAACAGGCCCAGATATACAGGTTCAAATTGGAACTGCAGGTATAACAGACAGTAACCATCTCATTCTGAAAATATTTTGCCTTTGGAACAAGAAAGCTGAAACACAGAAGGTCTTAAAAATATTTTTATTATTTATGTATCATCCTCATTTATACACATAAATTCTAAGGAATTGACATACAAAAAAACAATGTTACATGAATATTTATAACATGGTTGTTGAAAATGACTTTCCTTTTACAAAAACTGTTTGCACAGGAGCACTCTCACACTTATGTAAGGATATCCCGGCCTCTCTTGACAAAGAGATTGGAGAAAGTTGTGAGCAAGGCACCTTCTGGTGAGCAGAACAGCCCTAGCTCTTCACGTCCAGGTAATTCAGGGCCCAAAATCATTGTGGGCTTGTTCTCTGGGTAAAGTTCATTGTTATATTTAAATGATTTCTAAGCCACATTTCCCTACATTTACTAGAAATTACCTCTCAGTTGAGAGTGATGAATTTGTTAGAGTCTGTAGTTTTATGTACAAATGAAGGAAAGAAGGTAGGAAGGAATCAAAAGAAAGAGTACAGGCTGGAAAAATAATTTTATAATATGAGAAGTTAAGCATGCACTTGTGTAAATATACAAATCATTGTCCCTCAGCTACATATTGACTGTAATCTCAGCTCTCCAGTTTCTTTTTTAATTAAAAATGAACTCAAAAGAATTTTAATAAAACCCAAGACATTGAGGTCCACACAATTTACTCAGAAGTCACCAGTGAATTTTTTGAGAAACAGTTCTCTAAGAAACAAGGGATGATGCTACACATGCACTCCAAATACTCCCTATCTCTATCTGAATGGCAAAGCTGATGTGTTTTAAAAAGAAAAATGCAGCTACCATACACATTACCTAATGAAATCAACCATGTTCTCACAGCAAATAATTTTAAATTGTCATCATTATTAGCACAATAGCAGTAATTTGGGGCTTGGTTATATAACATGCATAGTTTATACACATGTTGGATATATTATAGATGCTTATTGAACCAAAGAATAAATATTAGGTAAAATTATAAAATTTTTAAGAAAATTTAAACATTAACAAAGACTTTCTGATTATGTTCATTTTGCCTATTGAGTCACCATGGTAACTACAATTTCATTCCAATATCTAGCCTCTGTGTCCCAAGTCAGCAACCATCTTTGCAAGGCCTTGTATACTTTCCAAGCCAGGCAAGACGACGAGTTGAATTTGGAAAAAGGTAACACTTGCTCTCAAATATTTTAATTGTTTTTAATGTTGAGATGCTTCCTTTGAATAAAATCCTGACTAAACTGGACAGCATTGAGATGTTCCTGACCAAAAATTACAGTCTTTCTTCTTAGAATACAAAGATAAAGCGCATGAAACTAAGGCTCGTGTAATGATAGCTAATGGTCATTTCATGTTTCCATGTATGTGTCAGGCACTGTTGAGAAGTGCATATCATCCAATATTATTCACAGACCCCTACTGAGGCAGACATTATTTGTTCCTGCTTTAGCTGAGAATGACACTGAGAAAAGTTCAGTACTTTGACTAAAATCAAAAGTAGGGCAGTTCAGGATTTGAACTCAGAACTCAGGCATGACCTTAAATCATACTGTTACACTGGGGAAGAATGCCATACTCATGGGAATTCATGGGAGACAGAGTCATACCTGCTTGTTTTTCAGATGGTAGAGTTGC
Organism: Cricetiscus sungorus; assembly: GCA_030556225.1. Classification (NCBI taxonomy): domain Eukaryota; kingdom Metazoa; phylum Chordata; class Mammalia; order Rodentia; family Cricetidae; genus Cricetiscus; species Cricetiscus sungorus. Next base: position 10,278,505 of record JANBXA010000372.1, read on the forward strand.
ATAAAAGTGAAATAGTGTCTCCCACCTGGGGCCATTGATGCCCAGAATTAATGTTTGTTCCCCTACATCTCAGAAAAGAAACCAGAACCACTCTAAAGGATCAGATCCCTTTGTTTGTGTCAGAATATTCCCCAGGGAAGTATTTTCTGGCAGACTTTATAAAGTAACATTCTTAAATCAGCATAAATGTCCAGCCTCTACTTACTTTCTGCATGTCCCTATAGTTGGATGTTCAACCTAAGGCAGAGACCTAGAAATTTGCCCATGAAAAAGAATTGTGCCATAAGAGAAAGCTTATTATCCAGGACAAGGATATGGCTTCCAGAATAATAGAAAATCAAGATGGATTCTGTAGCAATGACAGTTAATAGTCATTCCATGTTTCCTCTTTTGTTTTAGTTTTTCAAGACATGTTTGCTCTGTGTAACAGCCCTGTCTGTCTTTGAAGAGCAGGCTGGCCTCGAACTCAGAGATATCTGCCTGTCTCTGCCTCCTGAGAGCTGGAATTAGTGTACCACCGCTGCTCAGCTAGAGGGAACTTTCTAATTACCACAGACTTGTCAGATTTAATTACCACAGGCTAGTCAGATTTCTCCTGGCAATCACTTCTTTCCTATGACTTAAAACATACTTTCTCAGAGGCTACTCAAGGAATCCAGGGTCCTGAGTTTAAGTTTCAAAGTTTACATTGAACAATCAATCACCTTGTTTGTATCACTGGTTGCAAAGCCCACCTATGTTCATATTCTAAGTAGTTCTTTTTGATGAAATATAACACCAGAGGCTGGGGGAAGGTAACAATAATATTTCAAGCCATCTGTATGAATTTGTTTAAATCTCATCAATCAACCTAGTGGCCCCAGTAAATTCTTTTGAGAGAGGGGGAAAAAAAAAGAAAAAGAAAAGAAAAGAAAAGAAAAACTCAAAATCAGAATGAGCTCCCATGAGAAGAAAGAGAAAACCTGAGCAGAGAAGAGTGAACAGGACAAATGTGAGAACAGTGCTAAGGAAAAGCAGATGTTGGACCTTGAAGTGTTTCTACTTCGATGCATGGGACGCCGCCTGTTAGTCAGCTTTTCAGTGTTGTGGCAAAATACCTGAGGAAAACAGCTGATGGGAAGAAATGGTTATTTTGGCTCCTGGCCTCCCAGGTTTCAGCTCGTTTGGTTGTCTTTCAGGTCTGTGGAGAAGCTGAAAATTTTATAGTTGAAGGTTGTATCATGGGAGGAAAGCTGCCCAATCCTTAATAGGCAGCAAGTCCAGGGCTTGCAGTGGGGTGGAGGGTGAAATGGGATGGAGGGAAGGGGAAAGGAGGATAAAGGGCCAGGAACAAGAGATGACCTTAAAATGTAAACCTTTCAGTGACCTTCTTCCTGCAAACAGATCTTTGAATAGGTCATTCAATATGAATACATTAATGAAGTCAACAGCCTCGTTATCCAATTATCTCTCATCAACACCATTGTCTGGGGACAAAATGTTCAGCCTTTAGGGGACACTTCATATACAAACAATATGCTCAGAGAAAAAGAATTCTTTCAAGCTGGGGGCTGAGCTAAAGTATGCTGTAAACTATCAAGTTTACAGTTAGTAAGATCATGATACCATTTTTAAAAAGGCAACAGAAAGTTAGATAAGAACTGCATTAGGAATTCGGCTTTACTCATTTCCTTTAAATTATCTCCAAATTGATGTTTTATTATTAAAGTTGTCTAAATGAATGAATGGGGGGCAGGGCTAGATTTCTATGTGAAACTGCCAAAAGACTGAATCCAAATGTGATACAAGGAGTTATCACAATTTTAAGAAAAAGCTATTAGTAGAGACACAGTTCCAATGAAATATTCTAAACTGTCATGACCACCAATATGTATAACCCTTAAGGTATGGACAGCAAGAAAGAGTTTGCTGACAACCCATCCACTGTACCTGAAATGAGCTGCTGCACAATTGTACCACGATTCTGATATTCTGCAAACCCTGAGCATAGCTCAGCGGTTCATTACTTCACTCTCTTTAGCATTCTCTGTGTTGTGGCTGTTTCATGCAAAGAGCTCAGTAAATTAGGCTTCATTTGAATCAAATGCAGAAAGTGATGTTACCAAGTACTTTCTTGGGTACAGAATGTTCTTCAGAACTCTTAGCAGCATTTGCTTGGCATATGCTCAATTTGCACAGAACCATCTGTCTAACTCAGTGTGTGTCCTCGCAGGAGACATTGTGACCCTACATGAGAAGAAAGAAGAAGGATGGTGGTTCGGCTCTTTGAATGGGAAGAAAGGCCATTTTCCTGCTGCCTATGTGGAGGAGCTGCCTTCAAAGGCTGGAAGCACAGCTACGCAGCCATAAACAAGACAGGACAGATGGGTGGCCTGACATATTCTGTAAACAACGTGGTGCAAACAAAGAGGACAGTTATCATCTTTGCAAACTTTTCCTATGCAGTGGGTGGTAGTGACCTACCTGCATTTCACAGTGCTACGAACCCAGGGTTGTTAGCTCAAAACAGAGTCAAATAAAAGACAGTTGGATTGAAGCACAGACGTTTATGAGTTCCTAAAATTCCTAAAATCTAAAACCCTACAGAAGATCCACTCATGAAAATAGAGATGGTTACCTCAAGTGACTTCAGCCACTTGACCAAAGTTCACATCATTATCTAGAAGCAAGCAATAATTAAGATTAAGTGCCTCTTTTTCTTTAGCTTTAGGTGGCAACAAGACACAGCATGCCTATGAGGGGTCTAGTGACAGACAAGCAGGATACAATGTGATAGACAAAGAAGTAAAATAGTACCAGGAGCCAGGTCCCAAAGTCCACTGGAATGCGAGTGTGCACGGGGGGAGGGGGGGCGAGGGAGGGAGACAAGAAATCTAGACCTTCAGCAGAGACTCTCCAGGCAGAATGAATTTTCAACCCATGCCCTTCTGAGGTAATGACTCCTCAGCCCCTGCCCATCACCACCGGCACTTAGAATGAGGTCAAATGCAAGCCACGGATGACTTGGATCTGAGGAAAGGCAAATAGGAATTGCAAGGAAGGAGGTGGGTGAAATTTCATGCTTTCTTTTCTGTATGGGAACTTGCTTTGTCCATTAGGAAACTAGGTCATTGTGGAAGGAAGAACTTATGCAGCTTCCTACTGGAAGGGACTTTAATGCTAATAAGAACTTAGTTGAAGTAGAAAGTGGAATTACCCCCCCCCCACACACACACACAAAGAAAGTGGAACCCAACATTCCCAATTGAAATGGAACTTGTTGTTGTTTGGTGGCCTACATGCAAAAACTCAAAAAAAAACTTGCAAGTAAATAGAAACATCATGCACAAAATTTAACCAGACCCAAAGTCTGTACAACTCAACAGCTATACTAGGCATTCGGAATGGAAGCCATGAAGGTTCATGTTAAATTTTACACTTTCACTATCAAACATGCTTATGCACTTATCCACCATCCAAAACAAAAAGCCCATGACAGGGTTAGAACTAGGAAACAATTAGCTTTATGTCCTGCTTCATGACTCATGCCCATTCCCTGTATTCAGTCCTTCCCCATTCCCTTGTGTTTTAGCACATTTTAAAGTATACTGTGAAGAGAACAAGAAACTGTCCAAATTTTTAACCCTAATGGCTTGATAGTGACAGCTTCAGCCTTTGGAAAGGTGGCAGGCCGCCAGACAACAGAGTTTGAATTTATATTTCCTTTTGCATACTACTTCACTCTACTGAGCTTTAATGGGCAAAAAATAAACATGTAGCAATAGACTGCAGGCTAGACTACTTTGTACATAGAGAGTAATAATTGTGGTTTGGGGTGAAAGTATTCAGAATGGGGCCCTTTCTTCGTACATCTGTAGTGCTTTGTCAGAATCAAATGGCTTCCTTCTTTGGGAAGGCTGCTAAAAAGTGCTATTGCATCTGAGATACGTAATTTTTTTTTAAGTCGCCCCACAATTTAGCAAACTCCCTTTCCTCTGGCTTTTTCAAGAGTATGCTGCAGACAGCCTGAGGAAGGGGAGTATCCTGGGACCCAGAGAAAAGAGACTGTGTTCCGAGCTCAGTTCCTTCTGCCAAGGTACATAACTGGTTGGACCCCATACCTCTCTGGGCTCAGCTTCCTCATCAATGCATAACCAGAAAGATAGGTTCTCCTGTCTATAGTCACAGCTTCTCACCTTAAGGTTAGTGGTCTGAGATTCAAATCATGCCTATAGAATCTGACAGAGGAAACGTGTGTAAGTTTCAAGGAAATACTGCAAAGGGAATGTGCAAGAGTCTGGGTTCAAATTGTTCCTTCCAAATACTATAACAGTAGACTAAATAAAATACAAATATAGTTTGCTATGGTAGACCTATTTCAACTTAGGTCTACTTATATTGTAGGGCAGGAATTTCCAGTCAGGCACATTGGGTGGACCTCTTAGATTTAGGATGAAATTAAGAGTGGATTAGGTGGAAATTTATAATACATGGAAGTCTTTTGCATAGAATACAATATTTTTAATATTAATGCTCTTAAACTATGAACTAGGCTTTTTATAATTATGTCACTAAGCAGTGGAATATATGCATATATTTCATGTGTCAGACGTTTTTAGTGCTGCTAATAACCTGAAATATGGGCCACAGAAATCATAGCCAGATCTTTAGTGATCATGGATTTTATCTATGTGCTCTCCTTATTAACACAGCAAAAGCTGATGTGTCTATCATGTCACCAAACACAAAGATACACTAACTTGTTTTCCTCACATTTTCCATGGCACATTAATACGCTCAATGGCAAAAGGAATTTTAATCACTTAAAATGCTTTATCTCCATAAAAAAATGATGTCATACTCGATTTGGAGTATAATTTATTGTACAGGATTATAAGCCTTAATACCTTAACAACAGCTTAGCTATATTCTTCATTAACATGAAATCACTCCTTCTCAGTATCTTGAGGCTCTGGAGGGCTAACAAGTTTGATGAGAACAATAGAAGAGCATTGGAATCAAAACAGCACACCCTTATTGTCTTTTTGCAATTCATGTGGAAGGAATGTACAAGTCAGAGAGGGAGAGAGGGACAAGAAGGCAGAACTCAGACTTGGACCAGAGTGTGGGAACACAGCAGAGGGCAGGGACCTTTTGCACATCATATCTTCATTCTCTGTAGTCCTGAACAGGTGTTGTTTGATAGCCTGGAGACTTCTCAGCCACCCAGGTTCTGAAGCCAGCTACTTTATCATTTTAATACTATTTCCAGAAAATTAGACAGAGTTCCATATTCAACACAGTTACTCTGTTTTTGTTGGTGTTTTCAGTGGTTTTGGTTTTTTGAGACAGGGTTTCTCCGGGTAGCCCTGGCTTTCATCAAACTTGGTATGTACCAGGGCTGGCCTCAAACTAAGAGATCTGCCTGCCTCTGCCTCCAACCACTGGGACTAAAGGTGTGTGCCACCACCACCCAGCACTCATTTTTTAAAACTGGTGTTTAGCTACAGAAACACAAAAGTTGAATTGTAAGTCCTCAAATATGTTTGAATCTGTTGACAACTTTGTAGTCACATAAACCCACGTGGTATAGTTAAGTTAGATTTCACAGATTCAGTTGTCATCTGAGTTTGAATCCCCACTCTAATAGTAAGAGCTATGTGCCTTGGTGCTATATAAATTTTACATTTGATTTCTTATCTGCAGAATAGGGTTATTAATGGCATCTATTTCACAAGTTGAGATAAGACTAATGAACAGATGTACAGCAAGGGCTTAGAAATACTGGGTTCATTAGAATTGCTCTAAAAAGTACTCACTAACTTACTTTGTAGTCAACTGGTATTTTGTTATGCCAAATACCTAAGCTCCTTCTCTATACAGAGAACTTTAATTTCCCACCAGTGGTGTTTTGGATGAGAATGGTCCCCAAAGGCTCATATATGTGATGTTTGGTTCCCAATTGGTGGACTACTTATGGAAGAATAGGTGCTGTGGCTTTGTTGGAGGTGTGTAACTAGGGATTGGCTCTGAGGGTGTTCACATATTTTGGAAAACAAGGGCTGATTTCCAAAATACATAAAGAACTCAAGAAAGTTGACATCAACAACCCAAGTTACAAGTGCGCTGGGTAACTGTCAAAACCGTTGGTAGAAAGAAGAGATGCGCATACGCTGGGTAACTGTCAAAACCTGGGTCCCTGCCTCTCCCGTGGCGTCATATGGGCCGATGAGCAGCAGCCAGTCAGGGGGTGACACGTCCAAGGCAGAGGCTGCTAGCCTATATAAGGGATGGGTTTTGTGTGTTTGGGGTCTCTCTTTCCTGTAAGCTTATGCTCTCCCTCTCAAGAGCATTAAAGCTTTACTGCAGAAGGATCCTGAGTGTGCCGCGTCGTTCTTGCTGGCGAGACAGTAGCGCGGGACATCTGGTGCCGAAACCCGGGAATCAAGACCTCATCATCGTCAGCACCACGGAGACCCCTTGGCTACAAGGAGGATTCAGAACTGCAGGTAGATACGCTCGGAGAGGTATGTCTTTTCTGGACTTTGGCTTGGGACTGTTGCCACCTTGGGACAGTAGTGTCGAGGCTTTAGTGCTTGTCCTTGGGGTCATTTTGATCTTTTCCGCTATCCTGTTAGCAAAGTGTCAAAGTACCCTTGAGGAGGTCCAGAATAGCATGTCAGAAACCGAGAGTAGTGAGAGGTTGGGCGCGCGCAGAAAAAAAACCGTCCACAAGAAGGAAAAAGGCCCCCCCGGTGAGTCTAGTGACAAGGGGGTGTATCCGCCAGATCACGGGGATCCTCCCCCTGCTGTCAAACCAGAGAGAGGAGCTGGCTTTTACCCTGTACGTAAGCTTGAGGCCTTAACTCTTGATAGCTCCAATGACTCTGAAAGCTCAGGGGATGAGGTCTTAGATACTGAGGAAGAAGCTGAGCTAGATGAGTAGGCTGCTAAATATGAGGAAGAAAGATACCATCCAGATGACCATATGCAAAATAGCAAAACACCTCGGAGACGGCTGTTTCAAACGGCCCTCTCACAAGTGGTTCCCTCGGCGCCTCTGCCCTATGAGAAGCGCCCAAGGTCATTTTCCTTTCTTCCGGAAAAAGTAAAAAGAAAAATGCGTCTCGCCTTTCCCGTCTTTGAAGGCATTGACGCATCACAGCGGCTACATGCGCCTGTGGAATATAATCAGATAAAAGAGTTGGCTGAGTCAGTCAGAAAATATGGGGTCACGGCCAATTTTACTCTTGCACAATTAGATAGACTTGCCCTGGATGCCCTAACGCCATCTGACTGGCAGATGGTCACAAAGGCTACGCTTATCAGCATGGGCCAATATATGGAATGGAAAGCACTTTGGCATGAGGCTGCCCAAGAGCAAGCTAGAGCTAATGCGACAGCCTTGACCCCTGAACAGCAGTTGTGGACATTTGACATGCTAACAGGCCAGGGTCGTTTTGCAGCCGATCAAACTAATTATCACTGGGGCGCCTACTCCCAAATTGCTAGTACAGCCATTAGAGCCTGGAAGGCACTCTCCAAGAAAGGGGGAGCAGACAATCAACTGACAAAAATCATCCAAGGGACGCAGGAACCCTTTTCTGACTTTGTAGCAAGAATGACAGAGGCAGCAGGGGAGGATCTTTGGTGATCCCGAGCAGGCTGCACCTCTTGTTGAGCAACTTATTTTTGAACAGGCCACCCAGGAATGTCGCGCAGCTATAGCCCCGAGAAAGAACAAAGGATTGCAGGATTGGCTTAGGGTCTGTAGAGAACTCGGGGGACCCCTTACTAATGCGGGGTTAGCTGCTGCCATCCTACAGTCTCAGAAGCACCCCTTAAGGGGCCAGATAAAAGAACCTGTTTTAAATGCAGAAAGGCAGGACATCTAAGAAAGGATTGCAGGATGCTGGACAGGGAGAGAGAGCCACCAGCACTCTGCACTCGTTGCGGCAAAGGATATCATAGGGCCACCCAGTGTCGCTCTGTACGGGATATAAAGGGTAGGATTCTCCCCCCTATAAAAACACCAATAGAGGTTCCAAAAAACGGGGCGTCGGGCCCACGGTTCCAGGGCCCGCCAAAATATGGGAACAGAGTCACCAGGATGATGAACGAGGCCCCTCAGGAGTCGGAGCAAGGGTGGACTTGTGTGCCGCCTCCGACTTCCTATTAATGCCTCAGATGGGGGTGCAGCCCATTCCTGTTCGAGCCCCCAAGCCATTACCGGACGGGACTATAGGTCTCCTTCTCGGTAGAGGGTCGCTTACATTACGGGGACTGGTTGTTCACCCAGGTGTTATTGATGATCAACACTCCCCGAGATCCAGGTTTTGTGCTCCAGCCCAAATGGAATATTTTCCATCAGCAGAGGGGATAGGATAGCTCAATTACTGCTCCTCCCAGGCAACCCCCACCATGGTATGGGAGATAAACGGATGGGTTCTTCAGGGTCAGACTCTGCTTATCTAGTTGTTCAGCTTCATGATCGGCCAAAGCTATCGCTCTGGATTAATGGTAAAGGTTTTGAAGGCATATTGGACACAGGGGGCAGATCGGAGCATCATCTCATCTCATTGGTGGCCGAAATCCTGGCCGGTCACAGAATCATCACATTCCCTGCAGGGGCTAGGCTATAGCTCTCATCCCACTATTAGTTCCTCTATGCTTACATGGAAATCAGAAGAAGGTCTTCAAGGACAGTTCACCCCCTACGTGCTTCCCCTCCCTGTTAATTTGTGGGGACGTGACGTGCTACAGGGCTTGGGGCTCGCTTTATCTAATGAATACTCGCCGCGAGCTGTCAATATTATGAAAAAGATGGGGTATGAAACTGGAAAGGGGTTGGGACGCTTGAAACAAGGGCAAGTAGAACCCATATCCCCTGATCCAAATCCAGGGAGACAGGGCCTGGGTTTTTCCTAGGCGCCACTGGGGCAGCACGGCCCATACCTTGGAAAACAGAGGACCCGGTATGGGTTCCCCAGTGGCCATTGACCTCTGAAAAATTAGAAGCAGTAAACAGCCTTGTGGCAGGACAGTTGGCATTGGGGCACATAGAACCATCTACCTCCCCTTGGAATACTCCAATTTTTGTTATTAAAAAGAAATCAGGCAAATGGCGCCTACTTCATGACCTAAGAGCCATTAATGAACAAATGCATCCTTTGGGTGCAGTGCAGAGAGGTCTTCCGGTGCTCTCTGCTCTGCCCAAAAATTGGAACTTAATTATTTTAGATATTAAGGATTGCTTTTTTCTATTCCCTTGTATCCACCAGATAGGCCTCGCTTTGCATTTACCGTCCCTGCCATTAATCATGAGGGACCTGACAGGCGATTTCAATGGAAAGTATTACCTCAAGGCATGGCAAATAGCCCTACCATCTGTCAATTATATGTACAGGAGGCTCTCAGACCCATCAGAGAACAATATCCAAGTTTAATTGTTATACATTATATGGATGATGTACTCCTGTGTCATAAGGAATTAAACATCCTTCAAGAGGCCTATCCCTTGCTACTCAAAAATCTACAATTCTGGGGCCTCCAGATTGCTACAGAGAAGGTCCAAATTGCCAATACCGGGCACTTTATAGGGTCCATGGTGCTCCCGGACAAAATCCTTCCGCAGAAATTAAAAATATATAGGGGCGAATTACATACTTTAAATGACTTTCAAAAATTATTGGGAGATATAAATTGGCTACGGCCATTCCTAAAGATCCCCTCTGCAGATTTAAAGCCCCTGTTTGATATTTTGGAAGGGGACGCCCATATTACCTCCCCCAGGTCTTTGACACCCGCCGCAGAGGCAGCCCTCCGCTCAGTGGAGGAAGCTATCAAGGAAGCCCAATTATGTCGTATTGACCCGTCACAACCTTTTTCCCTCTGTGTGTTCAATACGAAGAAACTACCCACTGCAGTGCTTTGGCAGGATGGGCCCTTATTGTGGGTCCATCCACATGCCTCCCGCAAAAGATTATTGATTGGTACCCTGCAGCAATAGCTCAGCTTGCCCTTAGGGGTCTGAAGGCCGCTGTCAGCCATTTTGGCAGACATCCCATGGCTTTAATTGTTCCCTACAACTCTTTTCAGGTACAGACACTGGCCACTGCCTCTGATGATTGGGCCATATTAGTCACCACCTTTTTGGGGAAAATTGATAATCATTACCCTAAACACCCTCTGTTACAATTTGCTGCATCTCATCCTATCATATTTCCCCGGGTCACCTCTCATACCCCGCTAAAAGATGGATTGGTGGTATATACAGATGGCTCCAAGACTGGCCTGGGAGCCTATGTGGTGGGTACCCAGGTGTTCTCGCAGCAGTATGCTGAAACTTCCCCCTCAGGTGGTAGAATGCTTGGTGGTATTAGATGTTCTTCAAAAATTCCCAGGTCCCCTTAACATTGTTTCTGACTCCTCCTATGTGGTCAATGCTGTAAACTTACTGGAGACGGCTGGAATCATTAGATCCACTAGCAGAGTGGCATCTCTATTCCAAAAATTACAAGATTGCTTGTTAACCAGACAGGCTCCCATGTATATTACACATATTAGGGCTCATTCGGGACTTCCTGGCCCAATGAGCCAAGGAAATGATTTGGCAGATAAAGCCACAAGGCTGGCTGCGATGGTTTTTGTTCCCCCGCTGCAAGCCGCTAAGGCCTTCCATGACAACTTTCATGTTACTTCTGAGACCCTACGCAGGCGCTTCTCTCTTACCAGAAAAGAGGCACGTGATATTGTTACTCAATGTCACAATTGCTGTCAGTTTCTCCCTGTCCGCCATACCGGAGTAAATCCAAAAGGGATTCTGCCATTGCAAGTGTGGCAGATGGATGTCACTCATGTTCCTTCCTTTGGAAAACTCCAATATGTGCATGTATCAATAGACACCTGCTCTGGCGTCCTCCATGCCACACCACTCACTGGAGAAAAGACCTCCCATGTAATTCAACACTGTCTTGAGGCATGGAGTGCCTGGGGAAAGCCTAAATGCTTGAAAACTGACAATGGACCTGCTTATACTTCTCAGAAGTTTAAACAATTTTGTGCACAAATGCAAGTCACACATGTTACGGGCTTGCCATACAACCCTCAAGGGCAGGGCATCATTGAGCGCGCACATCGCACGCTCAAATCATACTTAATTAAACAAAGAGGGGGAATAATAAAAGATTTGCCCCCTGTGCCACGAGTTGCCATAGCAGTGGCACTTTTCACCATAAATTTTTTAAACTCAGATGAGCATGGTCAGACTGCGGCAGAGCGACAGTGCTCAGACCCACATCGACCTAAGGAACTGGTGAAATGGAAAGATGTGTTAACCAATGAATGGAAAGGCCCGGATCCTATTTTAATAAGATCCAGGGGAGCTGTTTGTGTTTTCCCGCAGAATGAAGAAAATCCTTTCTGGGTCCCTGAAAGACTTACCAGGACAGTCCTGGAGCAGAAGGATGCAGCAGACCAGACACATGAAAAGGGGGGAACAAGCTGATGTTACTGATGATGATCAAGACCCCAGCTGTCCAGGGAGAACCACGTTGGGGAATCATGTCAACGTTCCCACTTCCGATGCCGGTGATGTATAATGCACAGGTTTTTCCCTGATTGACTTTACCCTGGACTGGATGCCAGTCCAGGGGCTCTGCTTGGGCCATTGAGGGCTTGTTCTATTTTTCCCCCAATATGGGTATGGGAACTAATTTCACATCCTTGGATCCCATGCGATCCAGCCTTGACCCGTTTGACCAATGGCTGCTCTGTGGCATTAATGGAAGCTGCACTGATCTTACACCTATGGCAATGCTTAAAAGAGGTAAAAGTAAAAAGGGCGGTTGGAGTTTGACTGGAAAGGGTCTTTGGGGAGCAGCCTCCAGTCGGGTCATAGCTCTGGGTCATTTAGTTGGACTGCCAATGATATAAAGTATCAATCCTTCAAACATACAAACTATGATGCCACACCACACCAGTGTGTGTCTGGTCTCCTTTTATGTGGATTGTGAGCAATAAGAGTGCTACAGATAATGAATTACATTGTGAGTCCGGTAGATGTTACTATACTTTATGTTGGGATGCTCAAAAATTCCCCCTTGTGGTGGTAACTCAAATGCCGCGCTTTGTGCCCATTCCAATAGAGGCGCCCAGCAGCATGACATTATTTTGAGAAAAGAGGGACTTTAGAATCTCAGCAATTATTGTTGCCATTGTGGCTACTACTGTGGTCACGGCAGCAGTGACAGCCTCTGCCCTTGCACTATCCACCTCGGTGCAAACTGCACAGGCTATTAATGGCTTGTCGGCTACTGTCTCCGAGGCCCTGGATAAGCAGGCCTCTGCAAATACTCAGATACAGGGTGGCCTGATGCTGGTAAACCAGCGCATTGATTTAGTGCAGGAGCGGTTGGACATGTTGTGGCAGATGGCCCAATTAGGCTGTGAGCAAAAGCTCCCCGGCCTATATGTCACCTCCATCCAATATGAGAATTTTACCAAAACAGCTAATTTGTCTAAAAGCCTTTCTCAGTTCATGTTGCAGAATTGAACCTCCGAGTTTGAGCAGACACTTCGGGACCTGAGAGCCGCTATTATCCAGGTCAACTCCACTCGTCTTGACTTGTCTCTGACAGAGGGATTGTCGTCATGAATTGCCTCAGCTGTTTCTTATTTCAAAGAATGGGTTGGGGTGGGATTGTTTGGCGCAGCCGTTTGTTGCGGACTGTTGTTGCTTCTTTGGCTGGTCTGTAGGCTCAGGGCTCAAAATAAGAGGGACAAGGTGGTTATCGCCCAAGCGCTTGTAGCTTTGGAACAGGGGGCTTCCACAGATATTTGGCTAACAATGCTTAAGCAGTAGGCCGCCGGTCAGACAGCTCTTGCACACCCAGAGCATAGGCTCATTGCACAGGGTAGAGTGTCTGGTCTGAGCAGCCCATGAGGGATGCCGAGCAAAGCATCGCACAGGGAGTTGCCTGGCTCTCTGGGAGGCATGTTGTCCTGCATAAGGGTTGCCTGCCCTAGTCTCCCTTTCCCAGAAAAACGGCAGAGGACAGGTCGAGGTCACTTCGGGGTGAGTTGACAGCCCCATAGCGACTCTCGCACATGGTCTTAATTTTTGATCTGGGAGGTACAACCTCTGTCTCTATCCCTCGTTATATGGGTGACCTACCTTCTGAAAATTGGGAAGCCTCATTAATTCTGTTCCTATTAATTGACTCTGTTTAAAATAAATAAAAAAGGGGGAGATGTAGGGAGCCGTGTAAAAGTGACCGTTGGTAGACAGGAGAGATGCGCATGCGCTGGGTACTGTCAATTGTCCAAAAGCTGGGTAACTTCCTGGGTCCCTGCCTCTCCCGTGGCGTCATATGGGCCGATGAGCAGCAGCCAGTCAGGGGGTGACACGTCTAAGGCAGAGGCTGCTAGCCTATATAAGGGATGGGTTTTGTGTGTTTGGGGTCTCTCTTTCCTGTAAGCTTATGCTCTCCCTCTCAAGAGCATTAAAGCTTTACTGCAGAAGGATCCTGAGTGTGCCGCGTCGTTCTTGCTGGCGAGGCAGTAGCGCGGGACAGGATTGGCTCTGAGGGTGTTCACATATTTTGGAAAACAAGGGCTGATTTCCAAAATACATAAAGAACTCAAGAAAGTTGACATCAACAACCCAAATAACCCAATTAAAAATGGGTTTCAGATCTAAACAGACTTCTCAGCATCGTCAGGCACATATGCCATGCATGGACAGAAGAGAACAATTGTGGGGAGTCAGTTTCCTCCTAATATGTGGGTCATGGGACTAACCTGGGTCATCAGGTTTGGAGGCAGGTATTTGTACCCAGTGAGTTATCAATATTTGCTTTACTTTTTAAAGGGTGTGTTTTACTTCATCAATTTTCCTCTAAGATTTTAATGGGAATAATTAAAGAAATATACCTGTGACGGAGGAAACCATTTCCCTTCAATTCATTCTGAAGAGACAGTTACAAAGACTGGTTCACAAGAGAAAACTAATCAAGTTTATTAACACATGCAAGCACACTGTACAGGAGGAACCAAAAAGAGCTCCAAACAGGCTTAAAACTCACCATTTACACAGCATCTTCAACAGAGAACAGTTGGATTTTACAGACATGATAAGACAGACAGCAGTTTGGCTTTGGCTTCCACAGTTAGGGAATTATGGAGAATAAATTTACGGGAATAAGTTAATGAAGCAAGCTTGTCCATTTCTCTGGTGCCATGTCTGAGGTGGTAGGAGATCTCTTTAGTGGTTAAGTTCCATCTTTCTTTGTGGGTACGGGGCTAGACACCTTTATCATTTCAGGTCCCATACTTGGGCAAATTGAGGGAGGGCCCAGAGTTTTATAACTCTGTTGCTGTTTAACTGTTTTTGTTAGGGTAATCTCAAAAGTGCATGTTTTGGCATGATGTATTCTAGTTTCCTCCATACCACACAAAAACACTGAAGAATCAGAGAGGCAAAAGATGAACATTCTTTTAGGTTATATACAATAACAAAGTAGAACAAAATGTGACTTACAATTTCTACATCAATTATAAACTGTAGCTATAAAAGCTTTCCGAACATTAGCAAGAAACGCTGAAAAATTGTTGGTCTTCCTGACTTTCTCCTGAAATTCTGCTAGGCACTCAAGATGAGGTGAGCAGTCAGACACTGGAAGAAGAAGATACTTTAAATGAGGGGCTCTCTGCATGTGGAGAAGTGTTTCTAACGTAGGCTCTGAGCTGATTTCAATGACCATTATATTTTGCTGAAATGTTCTTAAGCATAAACTAATATACTTGAATTCAGTTATCTTTTAGCCCTTTCCTTAATCCCTAAATATTCAACTGTAAGTACCACAGTCCCACTTTAAACCCAAGCAAAGGACTGAGTGCAGAGTATCACCAAGGCTATTTCCACTATCTTTCACATATACATTTTGTTTTAACTATTAGAAGACATTTTCTGTGTAAAACATTAACCTGACTTCTAAGTTTCTTGCCACAATATGGGGGGCGTGGGGGAAGCATAACTTTGAATGCCAATCCTTTTTTTCTTTTGCCTTTCTTTTTTTTTAACATATATTTATTATTTTTTCTTAGTTTACATATCGATCCCAGTTTCCTCTCCTTCTCATGCCACCCAAACCCCCTCCCCCACTCCACAGGGAGGGTGATGCCTTCCAGGAGGGGTCAACAAAATCTGTCAAGTCATTTGGAGTAAGGTCTAGGCCCTTCCTCCTGTTTCTAGGCTAAGGGAGTATCCTTTCATGCACCCAAAGTCCTTTCATGCACCAGGGATACATCCTGGTTCCACTGTCCGAGGTCCCTTAGACTGCCCAGGCCTTCTAACTGAGACCCACGTTCAGGGGTTCTGAATAGATGTAATGCTGGTTTCCCAACTATCAGTCTGGGGGTTCATGAGCTTCCCCTTGTTCAGGTCAGAATGGGAGGATAGGAGAACATGTGGGACTAGGAGGATTGAGCTGGGAGATGAATAGATGAGAGCAAAAAAAGAGAGATACCATAATAGAGGGAGCCATTATAGGTTTGAAGAGAAAACTGACTCTAGAGAAATGTCCAGAGACCTACAAGGATGACCCCAACTAACAATCTGAGCAACAGTGAAAAGGCTACCTTATATGCCCTGATAATGAGATTAATAACTAACTTACTTATCATCATAAAGCCCTCATTTAGTAAATGATGGAAACAGAAGCAGACACCCACAGCTAATCACTGAGTCAAACTCCTGGAATCCAGTTGCAGAGAGGGAGGAGTGATAAGGAAAGGGGTCGAGATCAGGTTCCTTTCTTTTTTTGAGACAAGATTTTGCTATATAAATGTGGCTGGACTGGAATCTTTATGTAGACCATAAACTCAGAGATCCATCTGTTTCTGCCTCTTTCATGCTGGAATGAAGGCAAGAACAAACACACTTGGCCTCTATGAAAATCTTAATAATTTATGATTTTTGAAATATCCAAAATTAAAAAAGTTTTAATTTTATTTTTAAAACAACCATGTTTACAGACCAATATCAGTCCCCTCTCTCCCTCCCATCCTCCTACCCCTCCTACCATCTCCCCACCCCACCTCATCCCACCCCTCTATCCATTCCTCAGAGGGTGAGACCTCCCATGGGGAATCATAAAAGTCTGTCACATCATTTGGGGCAGGACCAAGGCCCTCCCCAACTGTATCTAAGCTGAACAAGGTATCCCTCCATAGGAAATAGGCTCCAAAAATCCAGTTCCTACATTAGGGGTAGTTATTGGTTCCAGTGCCAACGGCCCCATAAACTGCCCAAGCAATATTAAGATTTTTACAAGTGTAATGGAAGTCAGTGGAAAACAAGGTTACTGTTCTAAGAGTGGTACTCTGGAGAAGTTCACTAATTAAATGAGACAAAAGTCCCAAGTTACAAAGATCCTCATGTCAGCTGTACATGTTGGTAGAATAAGCAAATCTCCAGTGTGAGTTGCCAACAGAATGATCCAGCTCTTTCAACCATTAACTATCTCCTTTGTTCAGGAGTAAGAACTTGACCATATTGCTTTCTGGCTTTGGTAGAGTTTGTTTGGACAGCACCACAACAGAGATACAGCAGAGTACTTGGTTCAAAATTTATTCTGTGAGTTTTATTTTAATACACTATCAAACACGTGAGTGTCTTTCCTGTTGCTATGATACGCTGATAAAAAGCAAATTAAGGAAGACCTTATTCTAGCTCACAGTTCAAAGGTCAATCAAGCACGGTAGGGAAGTCAAGACAGGAGCTTGCAGCAACTGGTCCCCTGGCACCCATAGTCAGGAAGCAGAGAGCAATGCATGCATGTTCCTGCTCAGCTCCCTTTCTCTACATCTACAGCTCAGGGTCCCAGACAGGAAATAGCATCACTTACCGTAAGGCCTTCCTGCTTCAATTAACACAAGAGAATTACAGTATTCAGTGATTCTAGATTGTGTCAAGTAGACAATTCACACTCACCATCACAAACAGACTATGTACTAATAATATATAATTTAGAGAAAGTTGGAAAACTAGGAAGCGTTTGGGGGGGGAGGGGGTTGTTCTTTGATACCTAGCACTCACTTGATTAAAAGACAATTACCAATGAGAAAATTCTCAAATATTTTGTGGATGAAGATACTCCAAATCTGAGTCCTATAGGATGACAGTGACTCTCTGAAGTCCCAGAGTCAAACAGCACCCTGGGTATCTATTTGCCAGGTATACAAGCTTAAATATAATATCGTGGGTGAGAATCACTTTTATGAATGCCAACAAATTAAAGTGAATTTATATAAAGGACTAGAAGAATTAATATACAAACATACTTTAACCTTAGTGTTCACACTGTTAACATTCCCTATAAATTAAAGGTTCTCTGATATGCTGTAGAACCAGTAACAAAACCACACTATGAATATGTGAGGCTTTTCAGGATGATACAGTGTTTAAAAAAAAAATATTTTGAGGAAAGTAAATTACCACATTTTGATTATTTTATACAAAGTGACAATGACTAAACTAGCCATTCTACCAGTAAGTTTCAGCTTTAAGTTCTCTGCAAGGGTAATCAAGTTTACATATGAACTACAATGAACTTTGGTCTCAAGAGGTTTTTTCAGCCCCTATGATTCTGTGCCATCCTAGAGAGGTTTTACTTATTAGGGCCCCTAAATACATCTACATGGCAGAACTACTCTCACATCCTTTAGAGGGCAGTACCTCAAGAAGAAACACCGAAAAGGAAACAGCTTGTGCAAACACTACTTTCCTTATTCTATGAGTCAAATGAGTTGAGGGTTCTGATCTTAAACACAAGTAAGAGACAGGAATACATACCTTCATAATCTCTAGCTTCATTCAGGCTTAGGGAAAACATATATGGGCTCTCAGGGTTCTTAGGATCAATACTAGTGAATATAAACTGCAGTTTATCACCTAAAGAAAGAGAGCAAACTATTTAATATGAGAATACTTAGAATGCTAAGGCTCTTGATGGAGGTATTTACACACACACACCAGCCCTTGCTTTGATCTTTATGTGACTTCTGTGTATCCACTTAACCAGTGTCTCCAAAATTAGAACTTACAAGTTAGTTTAAATGACATTAAAGGCAGACAACAAAGGAAGAACAAAGGAGAATATTATCTGACATCAACCTCTTTTTTCCTTCAAAAGGACATTATCAAGAAAATGAAGAAACTAACAAAGTTAGGAAAAGTATTTGTAAATCAAATACCCACTAAGGCTTGAAAGCATGGAATATACTTAAAAACTCCTACAAGTTGAAAACACAAAAGCAGAGATTTAAGCAGGTCATTGTAACCAGAAGTGGAAACAATCTAGTGTCAGCTCTTGCCCCTTGTAGATGAACAGTTAAACACAACATTGTATACACATACACTATACATATATATGCACATATATACACACATACAAACATTGCCCAGACATAAAAAGGAATGAACTTCTCATATATAACTACAGTATGGACAAACCTTGAAAATAAATGCTAAGATGCAAAAGAACTAATATTGTTTGATTCAACAGTATAAAAAACTAGAGTAGATAATATAAATTCACAGAGCAAAAAAAAAATAAATAAATAAATTCAAGATTACTGAGAGCTTTTTAAAAAAATTCTGTCTGGGGTGATGAAAAAATAAAAATAATAGAAATCCATAGTGGTTGGAGATGGTCACACAACACTGTAAATGTAATTAATGTATGAATTATACACTTTAAGATGATTAAAACGGCTTAGTTTTACATTATACGCATCTTACTACAATAAAACCTATATTGTTAAATGAATTCATTTTATATTTTTCATGTTAATTATCCAAAAATACCCTGAAATGATTCCAAAGAAGTAAATGCCTGGCTGCCACAATGTATAAATTCACATACATTTTAGTTTCTTCTATAGCATGAAAAATTAAGCAATCTTAAAGTTCTTAGTTATAAAAGGAAATCTTCAGAAACTTAGGAAAGTCTTATCTTACACCCAAATTCAAAATGAAGTAACTGTCAGTACACCAGATTTTAGACTGTTAATTAATAGTACTGGGAAGATTTGGGAATATATTCAGTTAAAAAAAAATGAGTTTAATTTGGGGTTTTCTCTTCCCATGAGTACACAGAAGAGGGCACTTGTCTTAGAGTCACCAATAGGCAAAGAGTCCTTTTGTGACCATTTGTGGGTTGGTACTCTCCCTGCCACGGGACCAAACAATCTATCAGTTGTGCAGTGGACACAGCTTGTCTGTCACCCTTTTATTTATTTCAGTTCTGATGCTCTCTTCTTAAAGACAGCAGGTTGTTATTATCCATTCCCCTGGTTCAATTAATCTGCTTAAGCAGCTTTCACAAGTCAGGGAGACACTTTACTTTTACCAATTTATAATAAAGGATGCTACTGGGTTCCAAACACACACTGTGTCCTCCTCACCATCAATGTCACACAGTACAATAAATAAAACAGCTAAGGGGGAAAGAGGTTATCGAGAAATGGGTCAAAGGGAAGGGCACTTGCTGCTAAGCCTGATGACCTGAATTCAGTCACCAGAACACACATGACTCTCCCAAGCTGTTCTCTGACCACTGAAGAGTGCACTGGCACACATGCACAAATGGTACACATGTACACAAAATAAATGACTTAAAAATACAATCAATAAAATATCTTAAGTATGAACATGCAGGAAAAATATACATAGGATTCACAACTAACTGGTTCAGGAATCCACTATATGTCTTAAAATATATTCCTCTATAAATTATGGTGAAGCTCTCAAATACTATCCATCATAACCAATTAATATATATGTATATAAAAGCTATAAAAATATTCCTGTGCTTTTTTATATAGCAACTCCCCTTTGAGAAAGGATCTTTCAAAGTGACAAAGTATGTGCACTATTTCTAAAGCTAGAAAACAGATATAATCCAATTGCTCCTAGCAATCCAATTGATAAAAGATAGAGTAAATCACACTACATTAATAGAATGAGTAGTTACACCAGTTATCACCATTCTTAAGGCAACTTAAGATACAAGTGCCACTGAAAACCAAGAACAGTAAATATTTGCATGTTTGTTTGTTGTTGTCTTGATGACCATATTTTCATTAGAAGACTACATAAATAAAACAGCAATACTTATATTTAGATGATTAGAAAGATGGAGCTTGGCCTTTCCTAAAAACCTAATGACGTGCTTACTAGGTTAGTTGAAAATATCTTAAGACTCTTCCTTAGATATCCCTTTTCTAATCTTCTATATAACAGTTACAGCAATAAACTTACCATGAATCTTCCTAATTTCTAGTCCAAGGTGATCTCTGTACATATCCGCTGATTTCTGCAACCGTTTCAATTTCTCTTCATTAGCTTTGTTAGCAGTGGAAATGGCTACAATTTAAAAAAGTGTCAAATATTTTAGGTGATTCTCAGTTTAAGGCTTACTGAATTAATTTTAAGAAACTTGACAACTACTAAAATATTATGCCAGGCATATCAATCTGTTTATATTTATTCAATTTCTAACTAACAAATAACAAATGGGGCTTCTGTTCCAGATGAAAGAAAATATTGCTAGAAATCAGGCCAGGAACTTGTATAATTGGCCTAGAAAAAGATTTCATTATTATTATTATTGATGTTGTTTGCTGGATAGGCAAATATTAATTGCTTCATGGGAAAAATATTTTACTCCTTTACACATAGCTGCTTCCCATGAAAATTCAGCATCATTTCATGCTGGTTTACAATTATTTTAGGATAACACATAAGTCTAATAGATGGCAGATAAGGAGTGTAAATTCACAATTTAGTCTTGGATGAGAACTCTGGAAAACCAAACTCCTATTTTCAAGAGCTCTGAAGAGTTTGTAGGCTAGTGAATTTCCTTTCTAAATAAAGCATATTTGAATATGGAAGTTTTTACAGAATAGGGCTTTATAGTATGAATGTTCCTAAGCCAGACAGAGATAAGAATCTCTTTTTATCCTTTCAGCTTTACATTTACTCAGACACATGCACGCACGCACTTTCATTATTTTTACCTCCTATTACCCTGTTTCATCTTTCTCCTGCTGAAACCTGACAGGTGCCCTCCCTTCCCTTACTTTCATGTCTTATGTGTGCAACTTGCTGAGTTTAAATGTGTTTCCTGCAGGAGCAAAGGTTGAGTTTATTTATTGGGGCACAACTTGTGTAACTTAGTATCAGCAGCTACACCACTGAAGATAGTAACACCCACTACCCCTAGCCCACACTGTCAATAGTCCTTTGAGGGTGGGATCTCATGGGACTGTCTTCCTACCTATATTAACTGGATCAAACTTAGGCTGGTAACCACAGCTGCTGAGAGTTCATGAGCACACTGGCCATGTCACATCCAAAAGACAATGTTTTATAGCACTCCTCTCCAAACTCCAGGCCTCACATTCCCTGTGATGCTATCTGAGCCTCAGCAGGAGGAGAGTGAGTGTGATATAAACATCCCTTATAGGGGCAGCCACATATTCTCTGTACTTTCACCAGTTGGGAGTCTGTGCATTAACTGCCTGGCAGAGATTTTATGGTCCATAAATGTTTGTGATGCATGCCTATAATCCCAGAACTCAGGAGGTAGAAGCAGGAGGACCAGAAGTTCAAAGGCATCATTGGTTATAAACTTGAGGTCAGCCCAGGCTTCATGAGATACCAAAAGGCTTTTCCAATTTCAGGTACAACTAGAGAAATAACAACACAAGGGTCTGGTTGTACCTGAAATTGGACAAAACCTTTTAAGTAAAACAATAATCACAAAAAAGAAAACCAAGCCCACTTGGTTGACCCAAGTGACACCTAACAGAGTGTCACCCACTTACTTAGACATGAAGTAGAGCCAGCAAGATGCACACAATTGTGAACCATCCTGCCTTTGAAATTCAGACAACTATTTTAATGTAACCATGAACTTACTTTCCTTCTTTCTAGAATATTCTTCCTTAAGGTCCCGGATATTTGACATCAACACTTCCAATTCTTGCTTCTTGCCTTTTACTTCGTCAATCATCTTTAACAGGCTATCTTTCTTTTCTTGAATGAGCTTATTCTGCTTACAGAGTTCTGTAAGAAACACATGGTATTTAAAATACATACGGCCTACTCTCTGACATATAACTAAGAGAAACACAAAAATCAATAAATTGTTTTTGCATTTTGTTTTGAAGATAGAGTCTATGTAAACCTAAGCTGGCTTCAGACTCACTATGTAGCAAAAGCTGGCCTCAGACTCACAATCCTTTGGCTTCTATCTCCTTAATATAAAGAGTACTTTGAAAAACATATTTCCTGACTCAAAAAGCATAAATGTTAAAAGAGAATGTTTCATTAGTTGTCTTAAAAATAAGGTGTTTCTAAATTTGAGAAACCAAATTAATTCACAAAGTAGGAAATGAGTCGCTCATGACCCCTGCAGTTCCAAATCTAATAGTAAAGCCCACCACAGAAGACAGTCCAACACTACAAGACAGCTTTTCACCATGCTCTGCAGAAAGAGCTAAGTCTGGAATGTACCAAAGACAAAAGAAAATGGTGATAAGACTGGAAAATCTTATAAAGTTAGTATAATCCTGAAACTAAAATACAGTAGACATTACCATGTATTTAAAAGTGACAGAACCAAAGAGATTGCTCAGTAGGTAATAGTGCTTGCTCCCAAACCTGCTGAGTCGAGTTCAATCCCACAAGGTGAAAAAAAGAACTAACTCCTGTAAATTGTCTGCTTACCTCTGACAGACACCATGGTACATATACATGTATACACACAAAAGGAGTTAAATAAAAGAAAAAAGGGTGTCATAAAGCTTAATACACTACTAACATATGGGAGTTGAGATGTAATTCAGGTGGCAGAGCTCTTGCTTATCATATAGGAAGCCTTGGATTTGATTCCTAGCACCTCATAAACTGGGTATGATGGTACAATCCTAGCACTCAAGAGGCAGAAGCAGGAGGATCAGGATCCCCTAAGAGAAAGGTTTAAATCCAGGAATATTTGGGCAGCACAAATTAAAGGCGTGGGGGAAAAAAACGGGATGGGTAGAGAAGAAAATATGAATCTGAGAAGAGATGGGAGTGGGAGTGGTGTGTGTGTGTGTGTGTGTGTGTGTGTGTGTGTGTGCGTGTGAATAGGACCAAAGCACACTATATAAAACTCTCAAAGAGGGGAAAAAACATCCAGGGACTTAGAAAGATGGCTTGGTGGTTAAGAGCACTTGTGCTCTTGCAAAAGACCTAGCACATACATGGAAGCTCACAAGATTTGTAACTTTATTTCCAGAGTATTTGATGCCCCCTTTGGGCCTACAAGGCACTGAATGAACGTATTACACACACAATACATGCAGTAAATATACCCATACACATAAAACAAAAACAAGCAAATCTTTAAATACATACATACATAAAACCAATCCACTAAAAGCAAATATGGTTAGATACAGTAAAGATACAATATTAAAAAAAAATGTATCATATGAGCAGGCACTGGAAAAACATGTTATATAAATTACGTACCCACTCTTCATACTGATTTTTTTTTTTTTTTTGTACTAAACTCAGGCCCTAAAAAAAAATTTAACCCAACACTCCATGCCCCCAAACTACACCCCAAGCTCTTTTACTGAGCTGCTCAAACTGGCCTTGAACTTTCAATGCTCCTGTGACAGCCTTTCAAGTAATATAGGTAGGTGCCGCTATGCCAACTCTGCCATTATTTCTTTAACTAGATAGATATACAGAGGAGCCTATATTTTTAACACAACAAAAACAAAGTATCATCTACAACCTAACAATAATCCATATCAAGAAAGCAGGCTCTGTAGGGAGAAAACAAAACAAAACAAAAACTACAACATGCCTTAAACACACAGATGAGTTGGATTCTAGATGACACTGTGTTCTTCCAAATACTACTAAGGTGTCAGTACCTCCCAGAGTCTAGACATTACAGCAGACCCAGGGGAAGCAGGGGGCAGACAATAAACCATCTAACAAGAATAACCAGTGAATCCATCTGACAACACATAGGTGAGAATAAGGAACTGTGAGAGATTTTATTAACCTAACCAGGAACTGCCTGTAAGGTACAGTACTCCCAGTGGATACACTTGACAACACTGAAGTGTTAACAAACCAATACCCAACTCAGGGAAACAAGGACCCTGGAGGCAACTGTGGTGTATTTAGGGAGTTAGTATGACAAGAAAAATATAAACACAGCATCAAGGGGGTAGACTACTCTCTTTAAGCAGTGTAGAATTCAAAATAAATTCTGAACTTATTAAATACTTGAAAGACAAAATGAAATCTTATAAAATCAGAAAAGCAGCATCTATAGGTACAAAATTAACCATGAGGAAGGAAGATTTGAGCCCAAAACAAATCAAAGAGAAAAACTACAAAATTCAACACTCAAAGGAAAACACATGCTACTGAATACTACTTTCCTTGTTAAATACCTCATAGTTACATACTTTATTCAAGGCTAGGATACTGTTAATGAACTATTACAGAAGAACTGCTTAGACTAGTGAACTAAAGGTTACTTATTAACTATTCTGCAACCCACTGAATCAAGCCCTCCAAATACCTGTATTCACATGGTATGCATCCCATTATCACAGCAAGTATTGTATCTTAACTATGGTCTCCCTGTCTTCATCTCCACTAAACTCTCCGTGTACCAAATGAACTGTTTCCTTAATCCAGGGCAAGAACAATCAAATGTTCATTGAACTTAGTTAAATTGTTATTCCTGTTCAACCACAGTGTGTGTGTGTGTGTGTGTTTAAAACATAGTGCCCCAAAACAAAATGTCTCTATGGCAGTTTGACCCATGGCCCAGGTTTATGTATGAGGATTCAATAAATATTAACCAGACCCCAAAGCCCCAAGAAACTCCAGGTTCCTTGGCTGGGATTTCCAATGTTAAAAAAACAAAGACTTTTTTTTTTTTTTTTTTTTAAAGGATGGCCTTTACACATAACCACATACCTTATTTAATTAAAAAGAGACAATATACATTATAAAATGCCATTCATATATTAAATATACTACTGAACAAGAGCCATAGGACTAGAAGGTATAAAGATATTCATCTTGAAGATGGTGACAGGAATAGAATTTTGATGAATTCGTGTATGTGAATGTATGGACACTTATTACACTGTCTTGTAAGAAGATTTCACAATAAAGACATTCAGTCTAAAGACTGATCCACAGCTCTTCACATACGATTTTGATATTCCTGAAACATCTCCACCATCCTCTCTTCTTCCTTGAGTTTCAAAGACAGCTTTTCTGAAAGACAAATGCAATACAGGTTTTGATTCTGCTGAAGTTAACAGTAGAAAGTAAGAACAGCCAAACCAGCAAGCTGGGAGTTAAGGGGAGTACCTGAAAGGGCTCTGATGGAGTCCCTGAAGGCATCTCGAAGCCCCAGCACCTGACTAGGATTGTCACTGAGGCTGTTTCGGAACTTTTCTCCAAATTCATTTATGCTTTTATCGAAGAGTGCCAGTTCGTCTTCAAACATTGTGTTAGACACTGCAAAACAGAGCACACATACAATTGTTACCGACACCAAATAAGCCACATATTCTAACGAAGTATATGCCCGCAGTTTGGCTTGGCAACGGGATGGTTAAATTCCGCTTCTGCCAGTGCAATGGCACAGACTATAATTCCAGCATTTGGAAGGGGGCGAGGGGGGGGGGGCAGGAAGGTCAGGAGTCAACAAAACCCAGGACCGGCCTGAAACACCTGAGACATTGTCTACAAACAGCAGGGCAGGGTGACGTACACCTGTAGTGCCAGCACTGAAGAGGAAGAGGCAGGAGGTTATCTGTGAGTTCAGAGCTAGCCTGGTCAACACAGAGAGCTCCGGGCTAGACCCTATCTAAAAAACAAAACACAACAAAACTCATCAACAGCCCAGGATGATTGCAGCCACTTGGGCTTAACTGTGGTGAAAGTGCATCAGTCTGTTCTGAGAGAAGTAGCGTGAAGGGAGGTGAGGGAGAGGAAATATTGATCAAAATGTGTTGCATGAAACTTCCAAGTCATGTTTTAACAGGACGCGGGCATCAGTCAACTCGTCCTTCTAAGGACCTGCTCGCAGGCAAGGAGACCTGAGAAGGTCTCTGTTTTTTGCAGTAGCCCCCTGTAGCCCCCTGGGTCCTGCTATTTCCCCCTGCAGGCGGGCGGTACGGGACCCGACCGACAGAAGACGCAACCCGAACCCCGCGGCTAACAGCGGAGGCCAGCGTTCCAGGCGGCGCGGACACAGGCCGGCAGGCCCAAGCCGACTCTCCCTCACCGCGCGCGGGTGGCGAGCCCCACAGCCCTCCCGCAGGACCCCCGACCTGGGCGACCAGCAACGCCACCGTCTTCTCCAGACCGGACCAGACAGCCGCTCCACACTTTCGATTTCAAACTCTGGACCGCCGCTACCCGCCAGCCAGCTCACCTTCTGATTGGCTGGCGACGCAGACTCCCCGTGCAAGGATTGGTTGATATCGGCCCGAGGAATTCTCGCGGACAAACATGGAGCAGGGCATTCTGGGGTTCGTAGTTCTTAGACAGACTCTGGGTCTGTAGTGAGATAAACCACAGGACAAAGAAAAATGTAAACATTGAAATTTAATTGCGTTCTTTTATGAAATGTATATATACCCCTCTTCTTTGTACTCATTTTAGTTTGGAAATGAAAAAATATTCCTGAATTGACACCAGTTATGGTTGATTAGGCAGCAACATCCTGAAAGTTACCAAATTATTTACCAAAACTATTCGAATTTCCCAAGCTTCTCTAACATTGCTTTATCTTGAGTATTTTACTTATTAAATTTCTATGTTTGTATGTGTTTACTGAAGAGGGCATCAGATTCCTGGAATAGTTGCAAGCCTTTGGCAATTGGCTAGTCTACAGGAACGGCAGGCACTCTCCACCCTTGAGCCATCTGCCAGTTGGCCACATGGTGATTTTTAAACCTACTGGTCCCAAGAACGATATGCTCCCGGATCTTGCAGAACTTCAAACTGAATGGGACCCAAATACTATCAAAGTAATCATGTTCCCTGAAGATAGACAGGTAGGAGACACCAAGCTATTTTAAAACACATACTTTAAAAGTAGTAACAATAATAAAGATTTAAAACCAGGTGTGGTAGTTTGAATGTAATTAGCCCCCATAATCCCATAATCTCTTGGGGACTGGGACTATTTGGATTTGGGGCTTTGTTGGAGTAGGTGTGGCCTTGTTGGAGGTAGGTGTCACTATGGGGGTTGGCTTTGAGGATTCATATATTCAGGATGTTGCCCAGTGAGTCAGTCAACTTCCTACTGCCATCTGGTCAAGATGTAGTCAGCACCACATCTGCATGCACACTGACATGCTCCCCACCGTGATGGTCGTGGACTAATCATCTGAAACCATAAGCTTCCAATTAAATGCTTTCTTTATAAGAGTTGCTGTGGTCATAGTGTCTCTTCACAGCAATAGTAAACCCTAACTAAGACACTAGGACTTGTTGGAAGCAAACTTTCAGTGGGGATGTAAACTTCCCAGGTGAAACAGACTTGCTATTTACATTTCTCTTTGTAAAACAGGGAGTTGGAAATATGCCCTCTAAAGAAAGGGAACTAGAGATGGTCAGTATTGAAAGATTAATTTATTGTTACTTCCATCTTTGCTTATGATACTGTTTCTGAAAATAACCTCCTGCTTGAAGATCAAAGGTCTTCATCGTGCAACTGTTTCTTTTGGTTGCCTCGAGATATCCAAACAGCAAACTACAAGATTAAGGTATCTCAGGGATACCAGATTTGGGCCATTTAATCCTCAAGAATTAAAAATCAAGACATGAATCATGACAAGTTATTATCATTTAGCATACCACAGTGTGTCTGAAAGTCACGTTCTTGCCTGGGTCCTGTTAAGTAACAAATTTAGCCATCTTTGCGGAGGGCCCAGGTTGTGTTCCTAGTACTCATGTGTCTCCATGGACACTCCCTTTCACTTGTACATATAGTGCCCCAACAAACACAACTTTTATTCACTTATTTATTATTTATTTATTGTGTATAGATGTTTTGAATGTATGTATGTCTGTGTGCCATGTGAGTACATAGTGCCCTTGGAGGTCAGAAGAGGACATCAGCTCCCTGGAACTGTAGTTGCCCACAGTGAGTCACCGAGTATAGAGGCTGGGAATGGAACACTGGTCCTCTGGAAATGCAGCCAGTGCTCTTAACTGCTGGTCTATTTCTCCAACCTCACAAACACATTTTCTTAAATTAAATCATTTTAATGATTTTCAAAATTGGACCTATAGTTTGCTGTGAAAAGCCTTTGATTTTGAATGCTGATGCAGTAACCTCTGCTTTGGGCTATGTGGTAGCATTCACCTTACCTTTTGTGTCTTGTGTGCCCTAGGTCTTCAACTGAATGAATGCTAATACTTGCTCTAGTTTTTCTATTGACACTAAGATTCAAGGTAGGGTGCTAACTGAAGGCCTTTTCCTGCTCACCTTTCCACTGCTCTTCATTTGGCCATTGGGTGATGAGAGTCTAGGTGCCAAGGACTACACACTGAAAAAAGAGATTGCCTTTAGCAACATAAGGTTTCAGAGTGACCTACTCTAGGATGGAGATTGCTTTCTTTGTGGGAGTCATGGAGGTTGAGTTGTTTCTGTATTTGATCTTGCTGTGTAGGCTAGGCTAGCTTTGATAGCCCTCCCTTCCTCCCTCCCCACAACCTCTTATTCCCTCTCTTTTTTTTCCCATATTCAGTTTTGGACAGGTAGCCTGTCCACATTCCAGGCAAGCAGTCTACACCATATCTCCAGTCCTATTTTTTATTTAAAGACAGTCTTACTATGTTGCTCA
This sequence comes from Cricetiscus sungorus, assembly GCA_030556225.1. Lineage (NCBI taxonomy): Eukaryota > Metazoa > Chordata > Mammalia > Rodentia > Cricetidae > Cricetiscus > Cricetiscus sungorus. The sequence goes on from JANBXA010000372.1 coordinate 10,307,443, forward strand.
GGCTGATCTTGAACTTGTAATCCTCCTGCCTCAGCCTCCTGAGTAGCCCAGGCTTCTGGCCTTGATCTCTGTTCTTCCTTTGCCAGCCTCCTGAGGGCTTGTACATCATCACACCTGTATGTGTACATCATCACACCCAGCCATAACCACTGACTTTTTGTTCAGGCTTCTTTTCAACTAAGATATAGGAAAGAAATCCATATCATTTGTCAAATTTCTAGTATCTGGATACTGGATAGAAAAAAAATGTGCCCCCCCACTTCTGCTCATCAGGAAATAGCTTTCTACACTTTTGAAAGGGGAAAGCAGAACTCTTCTATCACCATTCATAAACACTGTCATCGTGTCCATCACTATATTCATATGCCATTCATTCCAACCCAAGTAGTATTTATTGTGAATCTGAATGCTGCCTTCTCTGGAATATATATATGGTCTATGACCTGTGTTGTCTTTCTTCAGGGTAGTGAGGAAAAAGATATTACATCTTGCAGTCAGTGCTTCTCAAAACTAAGGTTCAATAACCAATAGCATCACCTCTGTCTGGGAGTTCAGTACACTTGTAAACTCGAAGGCCTTGCTCCATTACTACTAAATCTAAGACTCTGGAAACAAGTTTCTGAGATATTGGTTTTAACAAGCCATCTATGCAAATTAAACTGCAAACTCACAGTGATATTCCTGCTTCAGTCTCCCTAGTGCTGGGACCAGGTGCAAACTATTATGCCTGACTAGCAACCAGTTTCTTGAGAGAGAAAGTAGAAGAGTGGCTGCCAGTGCCCAGGGGATGGAGAATGGCATTTATTGTTCAGTAGCCAGGGAGATATGTGTAGTCGGAGTTTCTGGTCCGCCTGGTCCCACAGCTGTTTAGCCCCAAATGAACACATAGAGACTTATATTAATTATTAAGCTGTTTGACTGATGGCTCAGTCTTCTTACTGGCTAGCTCTCTCTTAATTATTAACCCATAACTACTAATCTATGTATGTCTACATGATTTTATCTTACCAGAGAATTTCCAGCATCCCATCTGTCTTCCCAACAGTTACATGGAATCTCCTGATGGCTCCTCTCTGAGTCCTCTCCCTGGAATTCTCCTTATCTCGTAGCCCTGCCTATACTTCCGGCCAATCAGTGTTTTATTCATCAGCCAGTAAGAGAAACATATATACAGAAGGACATCCCTCATCAGATATAAGTGACAGTAGTGGTGGTACAATGGCATCTATGCTACTATACTTTAAATGAGTTAGGTTGTAAATAATACGTTATATATTTTACCAAATTTTTCAAAACTCGAGACTACTGTGTTGTAGAGGAAGTGCTCCCTCGGCCATCTAACATAAATTCAACTACATTACACCTTAGCACCACCAAGAAGAAAACGAATAGCACTATTCCCTGGGCAATTCTGTTGGTTTCTCCTGTGATCCAAGTCTCAGCTTATGGGTATATAGGTCATGATCAGTTCTAGAAAGTAGTTCATAATGAGACTAATGGAAGGGGTACCTGAAAGCTGTGGCAAGATAATTTATAATAGTGTCATTACTGAATGTCAGTATTCCTGGGTTGCTAGCCAGAATGGAGGTAATTATTTTCTAAAAGTCACTAGAGTCTAAACTCTAGAGTCTGAAACAAATCCACTTATTCTGCAAGGCGACACTGGAGAGTTCTCAAATATGATTTATTTTAGAAAAGGCAGATACGTTTGTTAGAAAAGGATAATGGCCATGAAGACATTAAAGGCCTATTTTTGTTTGCTTCCAACACAGGAGCAGTACTAGCTAAAGTCAAGCATGTCTGAATGGTGCTGAATTGCAGCAGGCACTATAACTCAGAGACAAATAGTTCATTTTATGACAAGAACATGGCTTGTTTTGGGTTTTTTTTTTTTTTAATATTTGCTATGGTAAAACATACTGGAAAAAGTCTGCCCCATATAGGGTCTCCATGTTGCAGTCTAAAACAAGCAGGGTTTACTTAAAACCAAGGGAAAGTTTAAATAAACCAGAATGGGACCATCTGGAGAGAGATGAAAGTATTCAGTTACTAGAACTCACTTCTAAACAGGGCAACAGCATAGATTTTTGAGACTGGCTACATTAGTGAAAGAAAACACACCACACAGTCATTAAAAGTAAGTAAATCATTAACACAAGCCAGTTGTGCTGGAGAGAATGGAATACTGAAGTCATCTCCAAGGAAACCCAGGGAAGGAGGGATCCTGGGAATAGGCACAGTTTATGTGTTTGAGTTAGGGGTTCCATTGACAATCTGCTGAAAGCTATGACCTCTTTGAAGAAATGTAAGGACAAACATTTTGCATGTGATTTCAGGAAGTTGAGTGACCTCTAAATAAATTGCCAATGAAGGGTTGCCCAGTGACTGAAAAGATTTGCCCAAGACTGGACCCAAACTAAGGAAGATTTTTTCTTTCTTTTTTTTTTTTTAATTTCACACAAAAATGCTTTTCTGGCATAGGGAAATTCTAGTTTTGGAAAACCTAGAGAAATCTGACGGAGAAGTAGCCTACAGCAAGAGGAGAATATACTGACTTTGAAGGGAATGGTCCCTGGCGGTGTACATTTGAGCACCCTTTGCTTTGTGTAGGAGAATTTTGTGTTCATGTATAAGTATGTGTATGTGGGTGTATATGAATGTCCAGGTGAGTGGAGTCACTGCTCTCCTGCCAGGTGTGTTCCTGAGCTTGAATTCAGGTTCCCAGGATTGGCAGCAAGTGTTCACAGCTGTTGAGCTATCTCATGGGCCTTGGTTTAATTTTTAAGTGCAATAGTGGACAATCCATGTTTATTTGGCAAGAAAGTGTAAAGACAGTGACCAATTTGAAGACCCAGATAATGTTAGAATTAGAGATTCCAGATCAAACTGGATCCCTGTCTTAAACAACAACTAGAGTGAAAAGTCTAGATAATTAAACCTCACAATTGATGTGAAAAGGGGGTGAGGCAGGACAGCGAAAGAATAAGAGAAGAAACATAAAGACAGGAAAGGAGAAATAAGACTGCAATGGGGACAAGTACAGAGGGAACACCATGTAAAGACATGCAAAGATGGAGGCAGCCACCCAAAGGCCAAGGAGGGGCCACAGAAGAAACTATAACAGTGTTGACCCCTTCATCATAGACTTCTCCTTCTCCTTCTCCTCCTCCTCCTCCCCTTCTTCCCCTTCCCCTTCTTCCCCTTTCCCTTCCCCTTTGTCGTCTCCTCCTCCTCCTCCTCCTCCTCCTCCTCCTCCTCCTCCTCCTCCTCCTCCTCCTCCTCCTCCTCCTCCTCCTCTTCTTCTTCTTCGTCATCGTCGTCATCGTCGTCGTCACAGTGATTTTCTGTATTTGTTTAGAGCCTGTCTTGGAACTAGCTCTGCAGACCAGGCTGGCCTCGAACTCACAGAGATCCACCAGCCCCTGCCTCCTGAGTGCTGGGATCAAAGGCATGTGCCACCAACGTCCGGTTTCATCATAGACTTCTACTTTCCATGATTATGAGAAAATAAGTGTGTTTATCTTAGCGCCCCCCCCAGTCTGATGCTCTCATGGCACCTTAGCAGAGAAACATGATGCCCTAGAAAGGATGCCTGCTAGTGATGGGGATTTGTTCAGAGATGGCAATGCTGAGACAATGCAATGAGACAGACATGAAAAGACTTGGCAAACTATGATGGAATAAGAAGATTTTGCAGACCATATTAGAGGAAAGAGGGCACAGAGATGCTTTTGCTTCTGTTAATTATCCTATAATCTACAGAACTGGAGCTCACTGGAGACTATCTAGAGTCTGTCTAAATTAACTACCTAATATGAGCAAATGTGCAGTCAGCTTCATCGCAGTCCATAGACTACAAAATGTTGAATGAGCATAAAGTCTAATTTTTCATTGTAAGACAAAATGTATCTGAAATCATTTATACCCTGATTTAAAGACAAGACACTTCTGAAGAAAATGACTATCATGAATTATGTAGCTCAAACACTTCTGAGAAAAAGAATAAAGGGAAGTTATGTCCTTCCTCATGGCTCATTAGAGAAATTATGGAAATTAGAGAACCTGAATATGCAAAACGAAAAGGTCTGAAGCTTAGACATTGGTTGGTCAAGTGAAATGCTGCATCTGGCTTATTTAACACAGTTATTCTAAGCCCAGGTTCTACATTGTAATCACTCACAGTGTTTTCATATGAACAAAGCCCAAATCCTACCACCAAGAATTCAGTAGATCTGAGATAAGATGTGGTCATTGCCTATGATAGCCTGAGGTGTCTAATTGCCAGTTAAGAATAACTCTACTAGTGTATGGGTCCGCTGACAGTGGGACCGAGAGCCATCCCTAATAAATGAACTAGCTTTTTGGAATCCATTTCCTATGGAGAGATACCTTGCTCAGCCTAGACACTGGGTTGGGTGTCCTGGTCCTGCCTCAATGTGGTTATGGAACAGAATTTGTTGGAGGCTTTACCATCTCTGAGCACATTGGGGGATGAGATGGGGGAAGGTGGGAGAAAGGGGAGAAGGAAGGGAGTGAGAACTGGGATTAGTATGTAAAATAAATAAATAAAATGTAAACATTATCAGAAATAAAAAAGAATAATCCTACTAAATCTATTTTTGTTAAAAAGAAAAAAGGCCAATATTCCCCCAAGTTCCCCTTTGTTAAAAGAACTATGCTCATTATAAAGTGCCCCCAAACATTTTAATGGCCAGTCAATCATTTCTTCCAGGGGCTGCATGCCTATAACTCTGATGTTGTAGAATAATGGGATATCATTAGAAGAGCATCACAGTGACAGCTGTAGCTGTTGTTCTTTTGTTACAGTTATGAGAATAAAAGCTGGAGAAGGGGTGGGGGGAGGTGGTCCCGAGTGAGGGTCCTAAGTGAGTGGGGTCCCAAGGCAAGGGATCACGTGGGAGAGCATAGCAGGTTCCATAGCAAGTGAGGGTGACAGAGGTGGCAAGGCAGAGGAAATAACACGCCAGGCAGACAGAGCTTAAATGAGGAGTTTATTTAGAAAGGGGAGTGAGGGAGAAGGGAAGAGACATAGAGACACCGGGAACAGAAGAGTAGAGAAGGGGACAGAGAGAGGGGGAGAGAAGAAGGAGGAGGAGGAGGAGAAGGAGAAGGAGAAGGAGGAGGAGGAGAAGGAGAAGGAGAAGGAGAAGGAGAAGAAGGAGGAGGAGGAGGAGGAGGAGAAGGAGAATAAGGAGGAGGAGGAGGAGGAGGAGGAGGAGGAGGAGGAGGAGGAGGAGGAGGAGGAGGAGAAAGAAGAAGTAGAAGGGGGTAGCTGATGGCCAACCAAAAGCAGGAGAGAGAGAGAGAGAGAGAGAGAGAGAGAGAGAGAGAGAGAGAGAGAGAGAGAGAGGGAGGGAGGGAGGGAGGGAGGGAGGGAGGGAGGGAGGGAGGGAGGGAGGGAGAGAGAGAGAGAGAGAGAGAGAGAGAGAGAGAGAGAGAGAGAGAGAGAGAGCACAAAAGAGAGTGCAAGTGGGCAGGTCTGACTTTTAAAGGGTCCTTTACACCTGCCTGCAGACTAGTACTCATGGAACCCTGGGCTGACCAGAGTACTGCCTGAGTACATTCTGCCAAGTGACAAGGGCAGGACAGCATAATGCCTGAATCCTTATGGTAGCCAGTGAATGCAGTTTCTAGTAAAGGAGGCTGCAAAAACAACTATCTGGTGGAGGGATAAATAGTGCATTACTGGCCACACATTTAGCACCTGGAAGGGTTTAATCGACCCATCACCAACCCTGCTAGACAGAAGCAGAACCTCAGTCTCGCAGGGGCATATAGGTCTCCATGATGCACTCTCAATGTACAGGTTTGTTTGTTTGTTTGTTTGTTTGTGTGTTTGGGTGCTTCCCATTTACTTCTAATGAGCAATTTTCAACAAACCAAATGGTTGAAAATCCCTGATTGATGGGAAGCCCTTGGTAGTCAATTTCTATCTTTGTCACAGTGCAGTTTCCCAAACCTCACAACTGTATTCTCTGGTTAGTTAAAAATAATATAGAGCCAGGGAGATGGCTCAGCAGTAAGAGTGCTTGCTCTGCAAGGCTAGCGACCTGGGTTCATGCCCTGGAACCTTATATGCAAACAGAACTGATTCCTGAACTTTGTCCTCTGACCTCTACAAATATGCTGCACTGTGTGTGTGCACCCATAGACAGACAGACATACACACATTGTATGTAATAATGATAGCAATAGTTTAGTCCGAACACATTTCTATTATCCAAGTAAGTCCAAAGAAGTTTGTGGGTTTTTTGTTTGTTTACTTGGTTTTTTTTGGGTTTTTTTTTGCCTCACAATCATGCATGTAAACAACACATGTTCCTGCTAAGTCCCTTTTCTTTGTTCCATATATATCCTGTCATTCGTTATTAGTGAAGATATACCCAATCATTTGTTACTTTAAAAACCTATGATCAGAAATTAATCAGTTTAATCATAAAAATTTTCAAATGAAAAATTCACTCTCATTTTCCTGAAAGATGCTGAAGAACAGTTGGAAAGCCACAGTCTATCTGAAATTAAAATGCGTGGCTTTGAGGCTTATTTGACAAGGAATAATTATTTATGGAGACTGCTCGCCAAGCATAGAGATTGCTAATGTCTGCCCTTGAAGGAAATGAACTGTGTGAGAAATTTCAAGCAAACATGATCCAACTGTTCATACAAAAGGAGGAGGCAGAAGAAATCCATGTGCTTCTCTCCAAATTGCCCCCAAATTGCCTCAGATCAGCACGTACTGCACCTCTTTTCCAACAACTAAAGTAATAAACAGGGGAGCTTTGGGGGGGCATCCACAGATGGTCAGCATCACATGGCACAGTGATGGCTCAATATATCATAAGGGTACCATATAAAGGCACTCAAACTTAGTGCTCTGCAGCTCCAGTTGCTTCAGGTTTAGAACTGCATATTATGAAGATGGATTTCCTTCATAGGAGTGGAGTACTCATCATTCAACACCTACAGAGAGACTACAGGGCCTACTACGATTTTCTAAATTTTATGTCCAATGTTGGAGACCCCCGGAATATCTTTTCTGTTTACTTTCCCCTTTGGTTTCAACTGAATCAGACTGTTGGAACCAAGATGATATGGGTAGCAGTCATAGGGGACTGGTTCAACCTTATATTCAAATGGTAAGACTGCTGATTTGTTTTATTTTTCCTAAAAACTCATTCTTAAATGTATAATTTTAGCTTAACGAGCAAGCTAAGGTGAATGCCGTTTGACTTGGAATGTATTCCAAACAAACTGGTTTCTTTAAAACACCAGATTCCTAAGTAGAACTTAGAAAAAATGCATAAAAATATTTACTTTGACTGAATAACAAGTGATTCCAAAACCCACTAACACATGTGCAATGATAACCAAGAAATTAGCAGTACAGTAGTGTCATTGATGATTCTAAAGACTGCTTTGATAGTTCCACTCTAAGTACCCAAAGCAACCACAGGACTCCCCTGTTTATGGGAGAAGAGGGTGCCCAAATCCCAGCTACTACCATCTTCTGTAATGATAAGAGACCAAAACCCAAGTTATTTCCAGGTGTCTTAATTATGAGCTTTCCCCCTTGACTCATTTCTTGAGTAATTTTTTTTACAAGAATCACAAGTCTTCACTTAGTTAACTGTTGTATTTAAGTACATGGGAAATTCATATACTTTTAATTACAGGATATTATTTGGGCATCGTCCTTACTGGTGGATCCAAGAAACTCAGATTTACCCAAATCATTCAAGTCCGTGTCTTGAACAGTTTCCTACGACATGTGAAACAGGCCCAGGTAAGCAACTAAAGATGCCTCATTTTACTGAAGCTACTCTAAGTCTTTATGGTGATTAACACCCTGTAATCATATGGTATTTAGGATCTCAAAGAAGATGTCATGAGTAGGGATGCTTAACGTTTATTGTAAAAATTGCTAATGAGGAAGGCAAGCATTTTATGAGTAGTCAAATTCTATATTATTTGTGAAATACTGTGTGGGGATAATACGTCCCAAGTCATTTATACCTAGGTATTTACTTTTTGAAGAAATGGTTTGGTATGATGGTTTGGTATGAAAAAACAGTAAGCTAGAACAAAATCCCAAAGAACTACATTAAGAGTCTACAAATAACTGGACATGGTAGTAGCTTCAACTCCAGCATTCAGGAGACAGAGGCAAGTGAATCTCTGTGAGTTCAAGGCCAGTCTGGTCTATAGAGTTCCAGGACAGCCAGGCCTTTGTTCTGTTACACAGGCAACCCTGCCTCAAAGAACCAACCCCCAGAGAGAGAGAGAGAGAGAGAGAGAGAGAGAGAGAGAGAGAGAGAGAGAGAGAGAGAGAGAGAGAGAGAGAGAGAGAGAGAGAGAAGAAATGTTGATTTGTCTGCTGTTCAGCAGCTTCCTGGCTACAGGTTTTCTGAGGATCTCATGAATGAGGGAAAGACAGATGTTTCGTAAGAAAGGTGAGGACTTCCTAGTTCCTGCTACCAGTACAGTGTCTCTAACATTTTCTTTTTCTTTTGTCTTTTTGCTCTTGATTGTGTAGCAGGCTTCTTAGGCAATTTTTAACTTATAAGATTCTGTATTAATTATGACACATATATTGTTGAAGTTGAATTTAAAGAGAGTAAAAGTGTATATATATATCCATATATATACACATATGTATATGTGTATATATATATATATATATACATGACAGTTATGTGAAAGTATTGTATTGTGCCACATCGTAGTTTGTTGAACAGCATAAAATTCTGGCCATTAGACAGTGCTTTGAAATAAACCCTAAATGCATGAGCTCCTAGTGAATTTTCTGAATATCTTCCTTTGCTCCCATGAAAGCATAATTAATTCTTTAGCTGTTGCTGCTCCAACTGTATGCCCCATTAGCCAAGGGTTAAATGTATTTCACATTTGTGTAACCTATATATGATGAGTAGGTAGAAGAATCAGTGGATAGCTTTGGGGGTGACTGAAGTGCTCTTTTTCTTTATCCTGGAACTTCCTAGTGTCGATTTCATCCAGTGAGAGAGAATTCCTACAGTGAAAAATGGGAGCATCTATGTTTACCAAAAAAAGTGACTAGTGCTTTGCTTTTTTGAAGATAGTTTGATATTTAACCTGAGAGGCTTTCTGCTGGGTGAAAAATTATGTCTGAGTAAAGCGGTTAAAAGTAAAACAATATAGGGTAGGTATCAGTTCTGGTAGTAAGGAAAGGCCTGATGGCAGGCATTTTCTGTCAAGAGTCATACCCCCTTTAGTGTCTTGGGTGATTGAGCTCTGCATTGTTTAGCAAATATTCTCACAGCAGTGGCCACAAAACTTTGGTTTCTGCATGCACACAGCTGTTGTTTGTGAGTCGATAGTAAACTACAGGCAGAAGACTGTTAGCTTAAGGAAAATAAATCGATTCAAGACCAAGCAGAAGTACTTTAATTTTCTTGTCATTTGAAAACAACATATAAAGAATGAGTAAGGTTCTGTTAGATTTGGGTGCAACTGCCCATGCTCTTAATTATACATGAATATACTGATTTGCAGAATACAATCAGCTTGAAAATCTGCAGGAGTTAATACACAAAACATTTTCATTAAAGAAAGTTAAGGTAGAATTTCATAAAGTTATGGTTGATTATGTATGTTATAAGTTCATGATATTTACAACTTCTTATGGCCCTATTATGTCATGTGGGATTGTCTGAGAAGTCACATTCCCTATATTTGACATGGCAATTTTAATTCTAGCCATTATTATCCATATTATAAATGATCAAGAGTGGGCTAATTAGGGACCAAGAGGAAAAATCAGATATCTCTAGCAATTTTCTCTATGTTCCTTCCTTTTTTAAAAAAAGTGTTTTTTAAATGGTGAATTTGAGTCTCAAATTGACTCAACTTTTATCTACTCCTATACCATACATATTAACCCATTATTGTAATTTGTATGACAAATATAATATCCCCTTGTATCGTTTTTTTAATCCTGATACTTAATTAACCACTTTTTGAATAATGCTTGTTACAGGAAGTCCATCTGGTCATGCAATGGGCTCCTCATGTGTCTGGTATGTCATGGTAACAGCTGCCCTAAGCTGCACTGTCAGCCGGCCGGATAAATCCTCTCTCACTCTGCACAGGTCAGCTCGCTCCACATTAACAAGACAGAGTTGAATATGTGAAGTTGTTTCTAAATATTCTCTTTAATACATTCTTAGTTTTTCAATAAAATGTACTTATTCTATTCTTTCACAGCCCATGTAGCAGAATGAGTGGGAAATGAATATTCTGCTTTAAGATAATGTCCTAATTAACTCACAGTTATTTCCACTTTTATAATTGAGTTGGAAATGTTTATCTGATTAATGACTTGCTAAATATGCCTTTGGGATTCTGAAATTCAATTATTATTTTGATACCTCATAAACAAGTCATCTAAAATTGCATAAGGAAACATTTTTGCATGAACGTTCTCATGCCTTAAGATTAACTTAAAATTTTAAGAATCATCGTTGCTCTTGAATGCATTGATTTATCTAGTGAAATTATGCTTTCTACTTTGAACACCCAATACTTTTAAGATCACTAAAATATATTCTAGCTGTTAAAAACCCATGCAGTCATTTTAATTAAAACATTCTTGAGGCAAAATTAAATTCACATGTTAGATTTACTGCCAACAGATTTATTAATGTGTAGACCCATACAGAACTTTAAGATAGTGCACCATTGTAGAAACTGGCCTTTTTCTTCTATGCTTCTTTTGAAATTCTTTGTAACTAGAGCAATCCTAAACACCACTTTAGTCATAAATTGTGCAGTTTTGGTTAGAAGCAGAAACATGCAAAAATCTTATCAAATAGTAAAATCCAACCATTAAAAGAATTGCAAGCCAGGAATCCTCACATGCTATGTTGTTGACAAGCATACCAAAATTTAGTTATAGAAAGAAAGCATGTCAACCTTTAAAAAATCTGGTATACGACAATTACCAATATATAAATTTCTTCTAAAATAAAGAATTGAAAATACTATCCACTTCTTAAGAGTGGGGATGAATAATGTAAGAAATAAGTCTATACAGGTCATTCTTTCCTTGAATTAACAATCCTAAAAATATGTTCATTCTAAAAAAAAACTGTTCCTATTCCTTTTTTGATGTTTGTAATGGCAATATTTTCTTCATCTATAAAACTTTAGAGAGTGGGAGATGAAGAGATGGCTCGGTGGTTAAAAACACTTACTGATCTTGCAAGGGACCCAGGTTCAATTCCCAGAATCCATTTCGGGGCTCACAACCATCTATGACAGCAGTCCCAGGGGATCTCATACCCTTTTCTGGCCTACAAGGGTACCGGAATACACGCACATGGTGTTTTATACATACATGCAAGCAAAACACTCATACACGTAAAATAAGAATCAATTAAATCTTTAAAAGAAAATGTGGTGAGTTCCTACACTTTAAATTGACATTTTCAAATCCTTGTTAATTCTTCTTCCCTTTGGATGAACAATGATACCTCTCCTTTGACAGACTTGTTTCTTCTTTTTAATCTTTGGTTTTGCTATAACTAAATTTTGTTCTGATTGTCAACAATAAGCCAGCTGAGAATTCCTAGCACTAAATACAGCTTTTTTTAAAATGGATTTTAGTATTCTACATATTCTACATTGGTTTTATTTTTGTACATTTCTTCTTCTAATTGAACATATACAGTATATTTTCTTGTTCTTCCTTTTTCTGTATCTCATACAATGATCAGGGCCCCCGAGAGTCTACAAGATTACACAATGAGGGCATGGGCTCAGTGGAACATTCATGAGCTTTTCACCTTTCCAATGTTTTCTTCAAACAAAGAAAAGCTGAGAGTGGAGGGCAGAGAGGAAGCACAAATGACAGTAACATAAATCTATATGTTTTTTTTCTTGATTATTCTGGATGCTACTAATCCCACCCCACACACACGCACACACCTCTGAACCTTCCTTGTTCCTTTTTTCCTATTTCAAGGTCATCAAAATGCCTTCCTTTTTAAGAGTAATATTTATAATTCTTTGATAATTTCAGATAATGTATCTTGATATAAATCTCCTCTCATTCAACTTCTCCCAGATCCAAACCTTCCTCCTTACCAATCCAATTTTGGGTCTCTATCTCTGTGTGTGTCTTTCTTAAACTCTTCAAAAGAAAATTGTGTTACTCAACTATTCTTGGGTGTGGAGCCTGACTGGAACAAGGTGAACCTACCAGGTATCACACATTTAAACAACAAAACTAACTCTCCTGCTCCCTGTGGCTGTCAAATGCCAATAGCTCCTCTGTTGAAGTAAGATTCCATGCCCACATCCCTCTCCCCCATGCTGGGATTTTGACTTGAATGCCTTCCTTTTCAAAATGTATTAAAGTCTTAGGAGATAACATCGAGAAATGTGAAGTCCTGTGCTTATGCTTTTGAATCCACATGAGGACATGTGGAAAAAAGGGACTCTCAACTGTGTTAAGGGGTGCCTGTAAGATTTCCATAAGAACTATCAGGTGTCACCACCTAAATTTATAGGTGCTGTGATTTCTCTGCTATTCACACGTGTGTCTGTTCTTCCACCACAGGCTGACCTGGTCCTTCCTTTGGAGTATTTTCTGGTTGATTCAAGTCAGTGTCTGCATCTCCAGAGTATTCATAGCAACACATTTCCCTCATCAGGTCATTCTCGGAGTCATTGGTGGTAAATATGGTCTCTGATGTCTAGTTGTGTTAGTTCACTGCTGCTTTGTTTGCCACATTGTGGTATCAGATGCTCCCTGGCCATTGGTTTTCTGATGTTGGAGGTAGTTCTGTCAAGCCACTAACATAAACGCTACCACAGAGGCTTAGGTGATTTACCACCCCTCTCCTGTGTAGTATGAATTTAATAATAAAAACCTGGAGACAACTATCAAGGGTGAAAGCTGAAAGATCAGATAAGCAGAGCAGCTGGCCACTACAGTTCTTACCTCTACCAATGCTTAGACCTAAGGGCGATCCTGTGTCTATGAGTCCTCAGACTGAATACAATGAGCTCCTATCTCCTCCCACCTTATATTTCCCTCTCTGCCCAGGCATATCACGTCTGTTTCCACCTACCTAGTGCTGGAATTAAAGGTATGAGCCAGACTCTATTTCTCTTTTAGACAGGATCAATCTCCTGTAGCCCAGGGTAGCCTTGAACTCACAGAGATCTGTTTGCCTCTGCCTCCCTAGTGCTGAGATTAAAGGTGTGAACCAATTCTGCCTGGCCTCTATGGCTAACTAGTGGCTAGCTCTGCACTCTGAATTCAGGCAAGCTTTATTTGTTAACGCACAAACAAAATATCACCACACTCCGGCACCTCTGTGTTCATGCTGATATCTCTCACTGATGTAAATGGGTAACTACATGGTGAGATGGGCTTTTCTGAGGTGCAATTGAAATGAAGTCTGTCTCCCAAACAATCATGTCATATACTGTGCTATTGGGGACTTTATAAAGATCCTGCAACCCACAGCCGAGACACTCTTTCTGAGTTATCTACGTTCTTATAGCATGGCTTAACTCCACGTAGGGGCAGCTTTGTATTGCTCAGTGTTCTGCCTGCAAAATGGGTTGTCGTTCAATGCTATTGACTTTTAACTGACCCTTCTTGGCCCATGTAGGTAGTTGAAACATGATGGGACTGTCCCATTTTCAATTAGTGTCTGAAACCACTTTAGGAAATTGTTAGACCCTGGCTGTCTAAAGCATTCCACAGTGCAGAGGTGAGGGATGCCTGAAGGGCTCAGGGTCGCACACTCATGCCAGCATCTCTTTTGTAATCCCTAGGGATGCTAGTAGCAGAGGCCTTTGAACATACTCCAGGAATCCACATGGCCAGCTTGAATATGTACCTGAAGACCAACATCTTCCTCTTCTTATTTGCACTTGGCTTTTACCTGTTTCTCAGACTGCTCAACATTGACTTGCTGTGGTCCGTGCCCATAGCCAAAAAGTGGTGTGCCAACCCAGACTGGATCCACATTGACAGCACGCCTTTCGCTGGACTTGTGAGAAACCTCGGGGTCCTCTTTGGCTTGGGTTTTGGCATCAATTCGGAAATGTTCCTTAAGAGCTGCCAGGGAGAAAATGGTTGCAAGCTGAGCTTCCGGTTGCTCTGTGCCGTGACCTCACTGGCTATATTGCAACTTTATCACTTCCTCAAGATCCCGACTCACAGGGAACCTTTATTTTACCTGTTGTCTTTCTGTAAGAGTGCCTCCATCCCACTGACTGTGGTGGCTCTAATTCCTTACTGTGTCCATATGTTAATGAGAGCCAGTGAAAAAAAGACTAAATAGAGCTGTGCTTTGTGGTCCCAGGATCACCTACTGCCTACATCCCTGAATAGAACGGCAGAGGAAGGTTCCTGGAAGCCTCTCTGTCAAAGTCACAACATGGTGGCCATAGGTCCTGCCCCACCCACACACCCACAGGCATAGGTTGAGTCAGCGTTCTCAGTGGCATTTGAAGTAACAGTATTTGACCAGATATAATCACATCCATATTTTCTTGACAAACCTGACAATATGGCAACATAAGAGTTAGCATGGACAGGGAGTGAATGCTGACTGTCCCAGTAAGCTTGATGACTTCTCCTTTTTAATCACACTCTGTAGCACTCAACAGATCCTCCAGTGTCTGATGTCTCTATCATCTTAAGGCCTCGTTGCTTCTGGCTCCTGTGGGCCTGAAAGAAGCATCTACAGTTGAACCCTATCTCTTCCTGTGCCCGATAAGGAAATGGGGGTCCATTCATATCAAGTAATGTGCCTGTAATGATGCCATGTTAAAACTGGAATTAGAACCTGAGACTTCTGAAACATATCTCTGTGACAATGACTTGTTTCTTTATGAGGTTAAAAAAACATCATTAAGAGAAAATGCATGTGTTTATGGTCTATGATCGCCATGTGAGACACCTATTTTTCTTTTCAGAAATGGCATCGAAATGTCACATCTATGTGACTTAGTTCAGAATGCAGAGTCTTTTCCAGGCCAGCAATGGCGGTGTATGTGACACACAAGTATATCCAGGGCAAAAGAGCAGAACAAGCTCCTGTCTGGACCTGGAACTCTTAACTGCTGATCTCTGTTCTATAGGAGTACTGTCAATATTTCAACAAACCCTGCTGATTACTGTTTACCAGAATGAAGGGCCCAGACCCTCACACAGCCCCCTGCTTTCACAGCCATGACAGGCTGCAGAAAAGACCCAGCAAGATGCAGGCCCCTGACTCAGTAACATGTGCTGAACCCCCAACCTTGCCCCACCTCGCCCTAACAACTAGGAAGCCAGATGACCTCCATGTGACAATGAACCAATCAGAAGTTAGTTGGCAGGCTCTGGATGTGCTTAACTGATAATAGTGGAATGCAGAGCATATCAACCACCCTGGGATGACCTCTAGAAATAACTAGCCTTCTGCACCAGCAGCTGACCAAACAACTCAGGATAGGTTGCCCAAACCCAGAGGCGCACCAATCCTGAGATTGTTGCTATGCAACTAGTGGACCACCCCCCCCAGACACTCCTGTTTCTCTACCCCAATATATGCTCTGCCCCACTGCTGCTTAGGGTCCCTCCTACTGTACCCACTGTGTCAGTTGGATGGAGGACCCGAGTTAATCCCACTTAACTAGTTAATAAAAAAAAGACTCTTTGCTTTTGCATTGGAACAGGTCTTTTGGTGGTTTTGGTGGTTCAGAGTCTAGGCACAACAGGCACGACACTGAAAGGCCTCGTTTCTTCACTGTGGCATCCCCATATTTTACTTTTAAGAATCAAGTCTTTCAAAATCAGGAAAATCAAAATCTTCTACCTCAGAAATGCTATTAAATACTTGTGCTATCAGCTCATTGGACTAATCTCTGTGCTTTACAAAATTATGGGTTATTAATATTATACCAAAAACTTCTCAGAAAGGCTTTTTTCTTTCTTATTGAATTCTAGACTTTCAGTTGATAATGATGTCTTTCTGATCAAGTTCAAAGATTGTGAATTTGTCTTTGCTAGATGTTTATGGCCTATGGTCTCCAACAACACAGTCTATAATACTCTCAAGAGTATTATACATGAATTACTTTAGGTAATGATATACTAAATAGGTCATAAATATGTATGGAAACATACCAGTTGATAGCAGTCATGGAAAATTACATCACTAACACCTAATAATTGGCTGCTTTCCAAGTGTATTCATAGAAAAGATACTGTTGGTTTTACAAGGCACATTAATTAGCATTCTTTTTTTAAAAGGCAATTGATACCTTGAGTGAGGGTTGGGGGTACCCAGGGCAGAAGAAGCTTTTACTTGAGAATACATCCATCCTTTGTTGATTGGGGAACTGGTGGAAAGAAGTAGTAGAGAATTGTTCTTGCTGATTTCTTCAGCATTCCTTGCCACTGTCCCTGTACAAGGCTACTGTAGTCCTCAAACATTGTGTTTTTGTCAGTCCCACCACATCTTCTGGAAATGTAAGAGGTCTGCTTCCCTCTGAGTCAATAATGTTCATCTTGAATCCTCCATCCAAGTACACTGTGAGCCATCTTTCACCTGGGCCTGAGGGGACTAGGACATCAAGTAGCAGGGGTTTCCTCTGCTGTGCCCACTCTACCAATTATTCCCTGTAGGTTCCCATAGAGGAACTTTCTTAGCTACCCTACACAGCTGTCTGTCTGATGACATGTGATCCTCAGAGGGGATATGAGATGAGGCATGGCTTATTTTCAGTAATTAATCTCCAGCAACTCTACCCCCGTTTCCCATGAAGCCTTTGAGTCCCTTGTGAGGAAATTTTTCTTTCCATCTAGTTGAAATCTCCTGGAGGAATCCATATGGAGGCAATTTGCTTTTGTGATTGAAATTGCTTAGGCAGCAAGAGGAACAGCTCTATACAGCCTTGGAGGAAATGCCTGATTTTAATCATGATGGAGAAGACTTCGGCTTTCAATTTATTCACAAGAAATAAGCAAAATTGAGCTCATTTGACTCGCTGTATCCATCCATTCACAGTGTGTACGCATCTGCATATTCAACAGAAAAATGTCAATATCATGAGCTGTCAGGATGATAAAATCTAGACAAACGGCTTGAGAGGCTGTCCCAATCAAACTTGCATTGAGAAGAAATGCAAGGGAATGTATTCTTGTTAAAACTAGCTACCAAGAAGAATGTTGAGTCCCTTCTGGTAGCCTATTGATTGGGCTTCTCCCTTAGGAGGTTAAGTTGGAGCCGTCTCTGTGATATGTTCCTACATTCACTAAATTTTACAAGTCCAAATTTTTAATATAAAGTTTGAGACCAAAAGACACACATGAAAAACTCTTGGCTAAACAAACTTTAACTATTGATTCATTAAATATTTTCAAACTACTTTCCTAGCTGGTTTTAATTGAACTTTTTAGAATGCTAAAGACATTTGCTTCTGTATAATATTATAGTTTCTGGCTCATGTGACTATTAAGCTCTTAAAAATGTGGCTAATACAAATGAGGAAGGGTATTGTCTTAGTTAGAGTTTCTATTGCTGCAATGAAACACCATGACCAAAAGCAAGTTGGGGAGGAAAGGGTTTGTTTGGCTTACACTTCATATTGCTTTGTCAGGACAGGAACTCAAACAGGGCGGGGACCTGGAAGCAGGAGCTGATGCAGAAGCCATGGAGGGGTGTTGCGTACAGGCTTGTTCCTCATGGCTTCTTCAGTTTGCTTTGTTATAGAACACAGACTGCTATCCCAGAGATAGCATCACCCACAATGAGCTGGGCCATTATAGCCAGATCTTATGGAGGCATTTTCTCAATTGAGGTTCTCTCCTTTCAGATAACTCTAGTTTGTGTATTAAGTTGACATAAGAAGAATAGCTAGCACAGGTATTATAAAATGTTATTTACTCTTAGTTAATTTAAATGTGTGTCTAGTTGATCCTGAATTGGATATTACAAGTCCAACCCCACAATGCTTTTCCATGAAAAGCAAAACAAAATTTATATTGTCTCCTACCCCAAACTACATTAAGGTGAGGCTGGGAGTCTGTAGCAGGTTGACATTGGGCTCTACAGCATTTTCCAGAGGTTACCACTGCAGAGACCAGACCCCTTCTCCCTGATCCCATTTTCTGAGGTCTGGCGCTTTGGGTTCATTCTCCCTGCACCATGTCTTGGGAACCTAATGGCAACAAAACTGTGTGCTTTACCCACAATTCATGGCCATATTCTGGATAACTGGATGACTCGCTGACAAGATGAGCATACATCTATGTCTGACCCCAGTGCTTGAGCATACATCTATGTGCTTCTGTGGCCATTGAGAAACTTGTTACAAAAGCTCTCCAAGAATCCAGCTGCCCTGAAGTCTTTGCCCTCATCAATAGTCTTTGTTTCCTTGTAAACTATACACAGCATTTTTGGATGCATACATGAATCTAATGTTGTTGAGGAACTAAAGAGCCATTCCTGACTGCTTTCTTATCTTTAATGTGTCATCTGAAGACTCCCACCCCACCATGAAGGTCAGGTGAGGCTACTTTGTCAAAGTTCTCATCCTGCTTCTATGAAAACAACCTGAATAGTAGAAAGATCCAGAAACAACTCCAGTGACAACTCAGGAAAAAATTCCAAGAATAAATGTTTCATTTTGGGCTCTGCAAAGGACAAATGCAGTTATACCAAATGTGAGGCTGGTTTGTGAAGAGTACTAATTACTGTCTTTGCTGTCCTTTGATGGAGATTGTAGTAATGATTTAAAAGGAACCACATCTCATTTCTTTAGGCTGCACAGAGGTGATCTCCCTAAAGTAGGGAGAAAACTCAAAGATTGGGGTTATAAAGGTTAGCAAGCAACCAATTAATTCTGTTCTGTTATGAATTTTATTTTTTTGGATCTTTTCTTCTCCACCAACACTTTTCCTTGTGATTTCTGAACTACTCTGTCTTCAGTTCAAAGACTATGTTGTTTCTTCTGAGAGGTTGCCAGGACAGGGTCAGGAGATGAATGGCTCAATCACACTCTAACTCCCAATTAAAATTGACTTTCCAGGTCCTTCCTGGGCTTTGTTAAACAATGTTTCCCAGGCTGTCTTCCAAGACCATGCATCCTGCTTTCACTGGGCAGTGTTTTACCCACCACTGCCAGTAACAAATGCTGACATCTCTAAGTTTAGCAATCCACATTAAAAACATGTGGTCTTTAAGATACTTTTTCTTCACAAATATTCCTAGCTCTGCCATTAGAAAGTTTGCGTGGGTGAAAGAGTAATGGAGTTGTCAATACTTTCTTATCTAAAGACTTAGAAAAGAAGATACCATGTATCTTATTCTCTTAGCTTTGGCATCCTCATGCCTTTCCCATCCTGGCCAATCAGGAGGCACAATTATAGCTCAATTTGTGTGTACCAAACAGCATTAGAATACAGGGGGTAGAAGCCAGCAAAGTCAAGGGCAGTGGATGCACAAAGGACTCATCACCTTGGACAAGTGTCATCAGTCTTACATTCCAATCTAGTTCTAGACTGTCATTCTGAGATCATTTAAAAGGCAGTATAAGTTTACTAAACATTTAAAAACACTTTCACTCTTTGAGAATTTCATATAATATAATATCCTACTTCTTAGTTATTTCTCTTGCTTTGAAAAGACACTATGACCAAGGCCACTTGTAAAAAGAAAGCCTTGAATTTAAGGCTCATGGTTCTAGAGGGCAAGAGTCTGTGACCATCACGATGGGAATTGGCAGCAGGTGGATAGACCTGGTGCTGAAGCAGGAGCTGGAAACTTCTATCTGATCGCACAGGCATGAAGCAGAGGAGAGAAAATATACTAACTGGAAACGGCTTAGGCTTTGAATACTTCAAAGCCCACCCCCAGTAATATACCTCTAACAAGGCCACACCTAATCCTCCCCAGTCACATCAGCTTCAGACCAAGCATTTAAATTTGAGCCTATGTTTAGTCTTCCCCCTAACCCTTTTCACATCTACCCCTGCCTACTTCACCTTCTGCTTTGGCTTCCGTCGATGATGAACTGTAACCTGAAATCCTCCCCTGAACCCAAGTTGTTTTAGGTTCATGGTTTATCATAACGACAGAAAACAGTCTAGGGCACCCATTGAGTGAGGCCAAGTTGTGCTACCCCTATACCCCTAAGTGTGAAGCCATCTACTGGAGTCTGGTCAACCTACCAGAGACCACAGCCTTAAAGAAAAACTACTTTTCCTCTCTTGGAAGGAATAAACTGTCCTTGCATCCTTGGCTGTGGGTTGGGACCATGAACCACACCATGCTACAATGATTGGGTTGAGCATGTGCAGGCAAACACCCTGCTTCGAGTTCATGAGTACAGTAGTCCTGTCATGTCCAGAGAATATCTGTGTGCTCCAACTCTCTTCAACTTCTGACTCTTCCCATCTATCCCCATCTTCTTCCTCCATGGTCCCTGAGCTTTGGGGGAGAAGCAGTTTACTACGGATGTCCCATTGGTGGCTGAGCACTCCACAGTCACGTGTTCTCTTTGACCAGTTGTGAGTTTCTGCATTAGTCACTATCCACTGCACGAAGAATCTCCTCTGATGCAGCCTGAGAAGTGCACTAATCTATCGATAGAGAGGCGTGGGTTTAGAGGGTGATTTGACACTTCATCCATTAAGCAGAATAATACTTTATTAAAGTATTTATTTATTTATTTGTTTGTTTATTTATATAATTATTATTTTTTCTTCTTTTGTATATAAATCTGTTTTCTCTCTCTCCTTCCCTCCCTCCCATGACCCCCGCCCCCTCCCATGCTATCCCCCCCCCCACTCCACAGGAAGGGTAATGTCTTCCTGGAGGGATCATCAAAATCTGTCAAGTCATTTGGAGTAGGGTCTAGGCTCTCCCTCCTGCCTCTAGGTTAGAGGAGTATCCCTCCATGGGGAATGTGCTCCCAAAGTCCTTTCATGCACCAAGGATACATCCTGGTTCCACTGTCAGAGGTCCCTTAGACTGCCCAGGCCTTCTAGCTGAGACCACATTCAGGGGGTCTGAGTTGGTTCAATGCTGGTTTCCCAGCTATCACCCTAGGGGGCCATGAGCTCCCCCTTGTTCAGGTCAGCTGACTCTGTGGGTTTCTATAGCCTGGTCATGACCCCTTTTCTTATCACTCCTCCCTCTCTGTAACAGGATTCCAGGAGTTCGGCTCAGAGTTCAGCTGTGGGCGTCTGCTTCTCTTTCCATCAGCTACTAAGTGAGGGCTCTATGATGGCATATAAGTTAGTTATCAATCTCATTATCAGGGAAGGGCATTTAATGTAGTCTTTCCACTGTTGCTCAGATTGTTAGTTGTGGTCATCCTTGTAGGTCTCTGGACATTTCTCTAGAGTCAGTTTTCTCTTCAAACCTATAATGGCTCCCTCTATTATGGTATCTCTTTTTCTCTCGTCTATTTGCCCCCACCTCCCCCCCCCGACTCAATCTTCCTGGTCCCATATGTTCTTCTCTCCTCCCTTCTCTTTCTACTAACTCCCTCTCCACTCACTGCCCCCCCCACTCCTAATATGCTCAGGAGATATTGTTCCTTTCCACTTCTGTGAGGGGCCTTGTATAAATCTCTTAGGTTCCTCCTTGTATCCTAGTTTCTCTGGCAGTGTGAATTATAGGCTGATGATTCTTTGCTCTATGTCTAAATATGGGTATGCAAACCCATATTTTTTGTTACTGAGTTACCTCCCTCAGGATGGTTTCTTCAAGTTCCATCCATTTGCCTGTGAATTTCAAGATTCCATTTTTCCCCCCTGCTGAGTAGTATTCCATTGTGTAAATGTACCACATCTTCTTTATCTGTTTATTAGTTGAGGGGCATTTAGATTGCTTCCAGGTTCTTGCTATTACAAATAATTCTACTGTGAATATAGTTGAACAGATGTCTTTGTTGCATGGATGTGGATCATTTGGGTATATGCCTAAGAGTGGAATTGCTGGGTCCTGTGGTAGACTGATTCCCATTTTCCTGAGAAACCACCATACCGATCTCCAAAATGGCTGTACAAGTTTGTACTCCCACCGGCAATGAAGGAGTGTTTCCCTTTCTCCACATCCTCTCCAGCATATGCTGTCATTGGTGTTTCTAATTTTAGCTATTCTGACAGGAGTAAGATGGTATCTCAGAGTTATTTTAATTTGCATTTCCCTAATGGCTAAGGATGTTGAGCACTTTCTTAAGTGTCTTTCAGCTTTTTTGATTTCCTCTATTGAGAATTCTCTCTTCAGTTAAAAACCCCATTTTTAATAGGGTTATTTGGTGTTTTGGTGATTAGTTTCTTGAGTTCTTTGTATATTTTGGATTTAAGCCCTCTGTCAGATGTGGGGTTGGTGAAGATCTTTTCCCAGTCTGTGGGCTGCCATTTTATCTTCTTGACTGTGCCCTTTGCTTTACATAAGCTTCTCAGTTTGAGGAGATCCCATTTATTAATTGTTGATCTCAGTGTCTGTACTACTAGTGTTATGTTCAGGAAGTGGTCTCCTGTACCAATTTGTTCAAGGGTATCTCACACTTTCTCTTCTAAGAGGTTCAGTGTGGCTGGATTTATGTTGAGGTCTTCGATCCTTTTGGCCTTGAGCTTTGTGCATGGCGATAGACATAGGTCTATCTGCAGTCTGCTACACACCATCCTTAACGAAGTTGTGCAGCACAGACTAAGATCAGAAAGTTCATTCCAGCTGTAACTCAGGTTCATATCCAATTAAATATAATATTCTCTGGCTCCCCATATTAGTCACTTCTTGGCACTGTTACCAAAAGCCCAACAAGAACCACTTTAAGGGAGGAAAGACTTACTTTGCTTCCTGGTTTGAGGAAGCATGGTAGCAGGTGGATCCACAGTGGCGAGAGCTGGTTGCAGCTGCTCGCTTACATTTCCATGAATCAAGAAGCAATATGGAGAGAGGTAATGGTTATCAACTTAAAGGCCCACCCCTACTCCCCATCATCCCATCACCCACTTTCTCTAGCCAGGGCCCATCTTTTAAAGGTTATATAACACCCCCCATCTACAAATTGAGCTTATAGGGATCAATTGAGTTTATATAGATCCAAACTGTAACCCTTCCTCATATCCCTCCTTTGCTTGCTCTTGGGAAGTACTGTCTTGGTGGAAGACATAGGGATATTGTTGCCATTTCTCTTTAAAAAGGAGCAAGAAAGATATTAGGAAAGGCTGTAGCAAATGTATTTCATAGGTACTGTTTTAATTTTACCTAATGAGTATAACAAGACTATAAATCCTAATCTGAATTGAAATTTGCTCTTTTGTTAAACAATTTGGATCTATAAAATACATCTTGGCCTTTAAAACTTTCTATACCAATTAAAATTCAAGTTTTATAGCTATGCAAGGAAATACATGAAGATGTGAAACAATTCAACTGATATAATGAGGCAAAATTATTAACATGAGAATATTCATAGTTTTCATGCCCACTGATTGTTCTTATCATTAAATTACCAACTCCATTCTTCCCAGACACCTTAAGATAAAAGTTCTTGCTGGAAGAGATACTTAGCAGATATAAAAAATACTAGGCTGAGTGAAAGAGGGGGCTTTTTTGTGGTGTTGGAAAAGTGACTCTATGTTTGAACTAGTGTTTTCATAATTTACTGATTGTACATTTCTCAACCAACTTGTTATTCAATGACAAATGATCAGTCTTGAAAATATACATGAAAGCAGCAATATACAGACTGAGCTGGTGCATGTATGTATTTAGGAATATATACAAATATATGCATATGTATGTAGCAACAATTATTGAGAAGAGACAAAGAATTTGAAAGAGATATGGAAGGGTTTCAACGGAGGAAAGAGAGGTGGGAAATAATGTAACTATGTCTCAAAAAATTTAAAAACATAAAGATAAAAACATATTTTAATTTTTCAAGCTGTTCGTATGTGCTTCTTGAATGTAACACAACTCTATCAGTTAATATTATGATACCAAGGTATTTAAGAATAACCATGTAAAACAAATACTAGAAAAGTTTCAAAAACTGTTCCAAGATCACCCCAGGGTCAAATTGGCCTTTTCTTTTCTAATCTTTCAACCATCCATTTGATGTTAATCAGGTGCTTTGGGGTGCTGGAGGTGTAGGGATGTGTCATGCCCTGGGGTCACACACACTGCTATCTTAGAGCGCCATAGCCTTTGCTGTGAGGAGGGTCCCATTAGTTATCAGCTATCTGCTGAAGCTCTAGTAGATCCTAGGAATACTTCTAGCTTGTGAAGTTGAGAAAATTGAATTGAGTCCAAAATTGGCTATGAGTTGATTGGTGATATGACTTCCCATTCTTCTAGGCTATCCTTTCAAATCTACACTGTCCTTCATAGTGTTCTTTCCAGTTGTTTAAAACCTTTTAGATGGAATCCAGATGTTCCCAGTATAAGCCCAATACACTTAGTGAGGGGTAGAGAATATAAGTACCATAGTTCCAACACATCATATGAAATGCCTAATTAACAACTTCCTTTATTTAAAGTGGGGGAGGTGAAATATATTTTGAAAAACCACTAAAATAATCTATAGGAACATTCACCCTTCTTTCCACAGTAGTAACTTGTAAACAGATGAACCGGTTCTTCCTTTAAATGAGTAACTTTGAGATCACTCTAAAAGCCAGGCATGCTAGCACAGGCCAACTATTCTAGCACTTGGAGGTTAAGGCAGGAGAAACATGAGTTCCAGGAAATCTGAGATGTGTAGACTGTTCCCAGATAGACTGAGCCAAATAACTAGAACTTGCCTCCAAAAACACAAAAATAAGCAAAAATAACTTTAGAGTATCTCTTAATATAGAGGTCATATCTGAAGGCCATTCAAGCACAGTATAGCTTAGTTTTCCATCTACTTATTCTTCAATATTCTTATGAATCAAAACATGCTTTAAGACTGTGTTAATTCGTAGTTAACAACCACAACAATGTTGAGTTTGTTTTTTATTCTTTACTCTTTTTGCTTTTTTGGAGGGCCACACACAGAGGCTTATTCTTAGTTATGAATGCCTGGCCTTAGATTGGCTTGTTTCTGGCCAGCTTGTCTTATCATAAATTAACTCATCTATCTTTTGCCTCTGGGCTTTTATTTTTCTCTATTTCTGGATACCTTACTTTACTTCTTACTCTGCAGTTGGTGGGTGGCTGGGTGGCTGGGTGGCTGGGTGGCTGGGTGGCTGAGTGGATGGGTGGATGGGTGGATGGGTGGCTGACCTCTGATGTCTTCCTCTCCTTGTTCTCTTGCTGCTCCTTTCTTTTCTTTCTTTTTTCTACTTCTATTTATATAGCCCTACCTGACCTTGTTCCTGCCTCAATATTGGCTCCCCTCCTTATTAGATTATCAGGTATTTTAGACAAAGAATCATAGCTTCACTGAGTGAACCAAATGCAGCATAAACAAAAGTCACATACCTTAAAATAATATTTCACTGCACAACAAAGAATTTTAGGGCCTTATGCAAACAAATGGTGTTTTTTTTTCTCTTTTATCAAGGTGGTTGAGGTAAGTAGCCAAGGCTGGTGAACTAGCTGGGGGATATACAGGAATCAGGCTTAGTCTTTTTTGCTCTGCTATCATAGAGTAATGTAGTCCTTGTCCAAATGATCACAATATGGCTGCTTGCATCTAGACAAGAAGGGAAACAGCTGCTTTCCCTGTCCAGGCTTTATTTAGGAAGGAAGAGCGCACACAGAACCTAATGCCTATGTTTCACAAGCCTGACAGGATCACCTGATCTTCTCTAGCTGCAAGAGATTCTGAAAAGGTAAAGAAATTCTAGCCTTTGTAATAGAGGAAAACAAAAGGAAACAGTGTAGCCAATAAACAGCACCTGCCATGATAGTTTCATATATGTATTATATATTTGTGTGTGTGTGTGTGTGTGTGTCTTCTGCCACTTGCTGATTTCACACTAACATATTGAAATTAAAGGCAAAGTACTCTATAAATTATAAAATACTCTACAGTCATATGGAAATGATTATTGTAATTTTCAACTTTCATTAAAATTTAAGACCT
Organism: Cricetiscus sungorus; assembly: GCA_030556225.1. NCBI lineage: Eukaryota > Metazoa > Chordata > Mammalia > Rodentia > Cricetidae > Cricetiscus > Cricetiscus sungorus. Next base: position 10,333,543 of record JANBXA010000372.1, read on the forward strand.
TGTTATTTTTACTTGATTCTGTACATCATATAGTAGAACTCCATACTCTCAGCTAATGAACACACATGTTTTTTTTTCCTTTTTGTATTCTTTCATGGTAATTATTGGAACTTCCTGTTTCATATTGAGTGCACATTTTTCTTTTTCTATAGAGGCTCTGCTGTTCTTAGATCTATCGCTTTGTATCAGAGTAGGAATTGTACCTGAATTGTAGAAAAGAGAAAACTGTCAATTCACCATCTGGCTATGAATTCCACTTTCCTTTTATAAGGCACATTTCGTCCTAACTCTGGTTTATTGGGTTGAGTAGCTACATCCTGAAGCTACCCATGCCAATCACGTACACCCTGATTACTCATTATGAGCCTTAGGATACTATACAACTCACTAATGAACACATTTTAATGCTGGACAGTGCTAATTAGATGATAATCATGTGCATTATTTTATTTACAGTCTATCCATTTAAATTAATTGGGCATTTAATTGAGCACAGTTTGAAAGAAATTGCAATTGAGTTGTTTATTGAAGTTCTTTTCACTTGTCATCTCATATGCAGGTGAGATTATTCATTTGCTCTCGAAATTCAGAAATATACAAATGAATATAATGCCTACTTTGCAATGGTGCCTGTGTGCATGCAAATTGCTCTCAAAGTATGCTAGGAAACAGCAATGAAATTCACAGTTCTTTTAAAATTCTCTACTGACATCTTTCTGTGGCCTGATTACCAAGAGATCTGCATGCATAAGAAATATATAATCAACCAAACCCTTAGGTAAACGAATGAGATTATGTCCTAAGCCAGCCCTGTGAAAATGCTCTGATCATTTCTTCCTTTAAAAAAAAGGGTAGATAGCTTTAAAAATTATATACATTTAGTGTGTATTTGTGCCCATCTCTGTGTGTGCACACACACACACATACACATCAATCCCTTTATGGACACATGCATGCACCATTCATGTGTATGGAGGCCAAAGGCCAAGTTGTAGGAGTCTATTATGTTTCTCTTCTTCCACTATGTGGGACCTGAAGATCAAATTCAAGTCATCAGCTTGTCAGTAAGTGTCTTCACCTACTGAACCATCTCACAAATTCATCAATATTTCCTAAGATAGAAAATTAAAATTTAACTCTTGACTAATATATGGCAAAATACTCTTAACTTGGATCCCATGTATTTTCCTGTACTAGGACACTATATCAAATATCCCACTGCTGAAACTTGCATGTTTGCATGCAGCTCTAAGTTCATGGTGTCCTTTTGCTGAGATGCTTTGTTCCATGTGCTCACAGAACAGACGCAGAGAGATTGGAGTTGAAAGAGATTTGGACAAAAGAATCAGGAGGTCCGTTGTATCAGTGAGGATTCTATTACTGTGATAAACATCACAAGCAGAATCAACTTGTCCAGTCAGCCCTTTCCCTCCCACCAATTACTTAGAATCACTTTATTTAACAGGACAACTTTTATCCATTCCTCTTGAACACTCCACAGATATCTTTCTAGGAAGCAGGCAACCTCTCAGAAAACAGGCCATCCTCGCCTTCTGCAAACTTGACGAGGGAGTTGTATTCTTCCTTATTAAAGAGTTGAGGATGAGTATGTGTTCACTACAGAGCTTAGTTCCTGTCTAACAGAAATTTATTCTGAAACTTACTTTCCCCTAGAAGCATTCCTCCACCCTCTGACTCCCCAGCTGACCTTTCAGGTTAACCTGCTAGCCCCCCCTTTGCAGTTATTTACCAGGGACCATCAAATGAAAAATAACAATAGCAACAATAATTGTACATTTCCAGATCTCACAGCTCAGTCTTTCTCTGTAAGCAGATAGTCATTTGGTGGGCATGGGAAGATGAAGTCATAAGCAGGATGGACTTAAGAGGAAGATGGATGAGGAGATGTGGTGACAGTATGGCCCATGGGGACAGGGCCCTGAGCTGTCCTAATATTTCATTTTTCATTTCTTTTATCATGAGCTTTTTTGCATATTTAGTGTATGTGTGTATATTTTTATGCATACTTAGCATATATGTATGTATGTATCATGTATGCATGTGTGTGCATGTATGTGTGTGGTCATTTTCCTAGACCCATATTTTTATTGGAATAGATGGAAAACTCTCTTGGCTTGTCTCTGTTTTCCCAATCTCTGCTTTGTCTGTTACCTGCCATTTCCTTTCTCCTGGTGCTCTGTTGAAGCTGCTTTTGCTTTACTTGTTCAAGTGTGTCCTACTGATCCTAGCTGGTCTGTTTCCTCCTAAGAGAGACACTGGACAGCCAGAGAAGAGTAGACTCAGTGGATGCATGCCGCTGGGCTTCACGGTAGGGTGGTGTGTGGACAGTAACTTTTCCTTGATATCTCCCTAGGATCAGACTGTAGATCTTTCATTTTTGTACTGAAGAATTGCTCCAGTCAGAGAGTCATGCTTTGATCCCCTGCCAGACAGGGCAGCTGCAAGATTTTCTGTTCACCTGTAGTCTTACATCCCTCATCTTTTGCATAAGTCTCACCCCTTCAGCTGTAGTCTATGTCTCTACACTCAAGCCTTCCTGTGGGCAAGGGAAGCAGTAGCTAGTGTTCTTCTGGTACTGAACAAGGGCTGCCAGCCTGCTGCAGGAATGGGCTGTGCACCCACAAAATTTACACAGATTGTCAGTCCATTCTTTTAACTTTGGGCTCATCTGTCCCTCTGTCTCCTCCTTCCAGAAGGACCCTGAGACTTCTGCATCTTAGCCTTTCCAGGAGTCTGAAGTAGGAAATGTGCCTACAGGTTTTACCTGGCTAATAGATTACGTGTCAATTTCCTCTGGTCTTTGAAATACATTGTTACAAATTTAGCTCACACATTTTCTTTTCCTGGCATCTTTTTGAAATGCTCTTCATACCTAAGGCTGCATGCCTTCTTTGATACCATAAGAAGTGGTATTTAGTGGTATTCTGAAGAAAATGACCAACGTGGATGTTTTTCTATGATGCTTAACTGGGTTATGTAACAACTTCAGATGGTGATGAATTTCCATTGCATGATTAGGATTTCATAGCAATGAGGGACATCAGGTGATACAGGGGAGGTCCTGTCAGAGAGTTCCTGCTCCACACTGGCAGATCCAGCTGTAGTGCATGGTGACAGCAACACCCTGAGTCTTCAGTCTAAGTCAGTACATCTGACTGGTGACCTCTAATACTCCTTAGCTCACATTTGCCCTCCCCAAGCCTGAGAGATTCCAGAATGTGAAAGCTCTCCTTTCTTTGCTCACAGGATTAGAGGTACATGGATTTGACTCCATATAGAAATAAACAAAACTTAATCAAGAAATACCAGTAGCCTGATTCCTCTGTTCTTGACCAACAACAGTTGAGTATGGACTACACAGCAGGATTAGTGTACAAGGAGTTTTCAAACTGCAAGAGATAGTTCTCCACTCTAAAGGAGGAGTCCATGTCCTCTCATTAGGTCCTAGATGATGACAGCGATCAGCTCCCACCCAGAACAGCACTGGGTAGTAGGTAAGCAGCTGCCTGACCTTGGATTTTCACTCATTCTGACCATGGGTTCTCACTTTTCTACACAGACATTTCAAAATGAATTGTTACTGAAGGTCACTCAAAATTAGTTTGGATCCCAGTGGGTGACTATATCTGTAAAAGACTAACGATTCTCTGTATAGCTGCAACCACCTGCAGCCCTCCTGGACTTGATGCATTGTTATCTGTGTATGAAGATCTTGAGTCAGGTCAACTGATGGGGGCTCCAGTGCTGACCAGCTTGTAGTATGCTCCATTCTGAGCCATCAGTTCTTCATGGGTCCCCTTTTCAATCACCACCCCTTGTGACATGACAGCGATGATATCTGAGTTCTGGATGGTAGACAAGCGATGGGCAATGACAATACAGGTCCGACCCTCTCTGGCTTTGTCCAGAGCAATCTGCACTGTCTACGAAAAGAAGACAGAGAATTAATGAAAAGATGCAAGATTGTTCCCAGCCCACTACTGTGAGGGTCCATTTCACATAGCACCTGGGAAACAGCTCTGTGCTTAGGGGTAACCCCAAAGACTGAGCACTTAAGGAGATTAAGCAAATGGCTGTGCATACAACCAGCTATGCTTTATTTAAATTGCAATCCACACACTGAAAAAGTTCAGCGATGCAAGAATGAGCTAAATACAATGTGACTGTGTAATTTCACAAGACTAAATTATCTAATTTACTAAGAAAGACCCAAAGAGCAAAGCATGGGAACAATCATTTCTGATACTCTATTCACTGAGGACATTAACATGCTCGAAGATGGAATCTTGATTTTAAAGAAGTAGATCATAAATTGAATTTCATGGTTGTTTTTCTCTCTACTACATGCACTACTATAGAAACTCCACAGAGCTACCACCTCCTTCTAGGTGTTGTGTATGGCCTACTTACTCTGTCACATAATTTGAAAGCTATAAAACATGTTATGTTTCACAGATGACCAGAACTGTTTTAATTTATATAAGAAAACTATTTACTTGCCTTTGAAAAAAAATGTCATTTAACATTTTACATCTATAAGATGTAAAGCATCTTATAGAACAATTATTTTAAAGTAAAGTTCTTTTTAGTGGCAGTGACCCTGTTAAACTGTTATTCGTAGTTTACTGTCTCTTTCTTTCAAAGAAAAATCTTGTCAGTTTCCACTACAAATAAATAAGACAACTGAAAATAGTGTCATTTTATTTGCACAAGTCTTTGAGCAAAGAGGCATCTCTAGTAACCTCAGAGATTAGGTAACTCACACGTACCTTTTCACTTTCTGTGTCTAGGGCAGATGTGGCTTCATCTAGTAGCAAGATTTTAGGATCTCGTACAATGGCCCGGGCAATAGCAATGCGCTGTTTCTCCCCTCGAGAGAGTTGAGAGCCCTGGCTCCCAACATTAGTGTCATATTTCTAGAAAACAACATAGCAAGTTTGAAAACTGAAGAACACAGCCATTGCCCCTGTGTTGTTTGGAGCCCACAACAATAACTCTTCCATGAGTTTATTTTTTTGTTATTTTCTTGAACTTAGAAACAGTGATTGAACGCAATAAAATATATCAAATCTGCCTAGAAATATTAAAATATGAAGTCTGGACTGGAAAATGGGGTTAGTAATTCCCATCTCTACATTTCTTTAAGGGGTATATTTTTGATTCCTCCTATTTTCAGCTGAGATTCCACATAGCAGATCTTTCTTGCTTTGAGATTCTCTGTTTTCTAGACTTTCATCCAAAGATGTTTTGCAATATAGGCTAATCCCAGGGGTAGAGAAGCCTTTAAGGCTTTCTGGTTGACTCTTTCCCTTGAGAGAACATTCTGGGACACAAGCCTTGGTTTGAAGGTATGTTCTGCTGTTAACAAGCCTTGTGAACATCAACAGCTTGTTTAAATGTCTCTGAGCAAATTTACCTGTAAAATGCAATGTTAGTATATTTGCTGTGATTTTTTTTTATGAAATTAGGAAAGAAATTGTTTGGCTAGATGCCCAGTACAGCTAAATTAAAAATAGATACCACTCATACAGTATTTAGTCTGCATTTAGGATTATGTGGTTGTTGTTGCTACTATTCTTCCTCCTCCTCCTCCTCTTCCTCTTCCTCCCCCTTTTCCTCTCCTTTCTCTTCCTTCTCTTCTTTTTCCTCTTCCTCTTCTTTCTCTTCCTCCTCTTCTTCCTCCTTCTTTGACAGAGTGACAAGGTCTCACTGTGTCCTGGAACTCTACGTAGAACAGGATGGCTCCAAGCTAACAAGCTCCTGTCCCTACCTCCCAATTGTTGGGATTAAAGGTGCACACACCACAACTAGCTAGTTATTCTGAGTAGAATACCATTTCATAACAACAGAAATTATATCCTTTTGATTTGGTACATTATAAAACTGAGGCATAGAGACACAAGACAATTGCACAAAGGCAAATAAGCAGTAAACAGCAAATATGAAGTTAAGACTTGATTTATCTAGTTTCTGATCCTCTGTCCTTGTCCATTACTCTAAGCTTCCTGCTTGTGTTTCCCTTCCTTGCCTCCTGAAAAAGTTCAACTAAGCCAGGAGAGACCCAAGAAAAATTATGATGATTTCTCGCATTTCATAGGCACAGTACATTTTGTTACCACACTGCAAAATGTCTACTTTGAATAGGAAAATACTGCTTTAATAAATTTAAAAAAATATATTTGCTTTTAGGCACACTAGCAAACACAAGTGTTCAAAATGTTCCTTTGCTTTTCAATTTAGGAATTTCAATATGCTTGCTTGTTAGGCTGCCCAAGTTATGAGCCTTGGACTGAAAGAAACTATTAAAAGAGCAAGCAAACAAAGAAAGAAGCACATCACTGGTATACAGTTTACAAATGTCACTATCTAAGAAAAAAAAGCAATTTCCAAGTGGTGTTGTAAAAACCGTAGAGAAGACCTATAACTTAGATTTTACATTTTTTAATATTTGTTTCTTGTAGTTAAACAATTTTTATTGCAGTTAAATAAATATTTCTTGTAATTAAATAATCACCAGGAAAGATAGCTGGTGAGTGGAAAAATGCATAGCAGAGGACACCAAACTCAGACTTGGCTCTGCAGAAATAAAAGGCACCATGACAGATGCAATTTAACCCATCACGCACATGCTGCAAGTAAATGATGGCCGTCAATTGCTGCTGAAGCTTTCTTTGTGTGGCTAATTGTTGAACCCAAGGTTTCATGCATGAGCTCTATCAGTAATCTATTTCCCTAACTTTTGACCTCCATGCTCCCATTTTAATGTTTTGGGGTTTCCTTGCATTTTGCAGATGGAATAGACAATATCAGATAGGATAGGTAGGCCACCCAAAAAATTACACACTCAAGTAATAAATGAGAAAGCTTGCATTCAAACCCATGTTAAACCTCTGGATTTTTTTCTACCAGGCTGTATTATGCTTTGTGGGTATTGTTTTATAGGCAGCAAATTCTACAGCATCCATTTGTTTGACACTATAATACTTTCTAACACGTGATAAATAATAGAGGGTATTTGTTTTGCATAAACACCACCAACAACAAACGAAGACAACATAAGACACTGAAAAATAAATTGTGTTGCCTTTGAATCTCAACCTGAGCCAAAATCCTGCTACTTTCTGGGTTTCCTTCCTCTACACAGCACTGTGTTCCTGTACGGAACAACAGACTTGGTGCTTACCTGCGGGAGTGACATGACAAAGTCGTGTAGCTGAGCCTGCTTTGCGGCAGCTATGACTCTCTCCACAGAGATTTCTTTGGTGTTGTCCCCATACTTAATGTTGTCCATTATGCTACAGTCAAACAACACTGGCTCCTGGGAAACAATTCCAATGTGTGAACGGAGGAACCGCACATTGACATTTTTGCTGTCATGGCCATCTATCATCTGCCAAAAGAGACGACAACAAAGGACAGGAAATGTTAGCATGCCAGCAGTGAGGGACAGTTCCTATGGTGAAGATAGGTGCTGCACTGTGCATTTGTTCCGCTTAAGAGTGAACATCCCTACAGACCTGAGGGAACAAACCTCACTGCCAGTGGCCTCTGGAACTTGTTTCTGACAGTCATGCCTTCAGAGTTGATACTGATTACTCCATTGTTTTGATGTGTTTCCCTCAGACTCTAGCTCCATGGGTGTTATATATGAGAAAGGTTCCCAGGACAGTATTTAATTAAGAAAGAAAACTCTTCTTATAGCTTGGCATAGCCTAGTCTGTTCAGATATGCATACTTTTTGTATCCTGAGGCTTTATGACTCTAACAAAGGAGAGGGAGAGGGTGGGGGGGGCAGGGAGAGAGACAGACAGATGCTATTAGATGGCATGAAGATCAAACCTGTGTCCTTGGCTTTATTGGCATTATTCTCTGGACACGTGAGCTAATAAGTCCAGGGGAAAATAAAATGGTTCACTTAGTCCCCATCACATATGGAATCATCTGCCAGGAGGCACCGTGTAAACAGTCTGTATACTGTATGAGAACGCAATGTCTGTTTCCTAGGAACTCACAGTTGGGAGGTTAGGTAAGTTCAGCCACAAAATATGTGCTATTTAAGCTGGTTCACTTAGGATTCTGAAGATTCTACACCAAAGGTCTAGTAAATCTAACATATTAATTGTAAAGTGTGAGTTCAGAAAAAAAAATAGATCGTTTCAAATAATGTGAGCAGGATATATTTCAAATAATTCCTAAGCAATGGAAAAGGCAAACACTATTTAAAAAGAAAAGGGTGAGGACAGCAGCCCTCAGTTAAGAGTTAGTCCTTGCTCAGCCTGAGGCATTTCCTGTAGTACCCATTTCTACAAAGCATAACTTAATGTTAAGTCAGAAATTAAGCTTTTTGCTAATTGCTGTTTATGTGCTATATTATAACCATACAGGTAACAGAAGACATGTTCCATGTTGCTGAAGAATCTTCCATAGACAGTACTGGGCATATCATAGATGCCTAATTAAATATTGAACATACTGTAGCTATGTTTGGTAGCTTGTCTAAAAGCAAAGAGGATTGTTTTTAATGGATTGAAGCAGTATTTATTTCTACTTACAGTGTTCATAGATACCTTTTACAATGAGCTTACAAAGTGCATTGTGCCTTTTAAATGCAAGAAATCATAAAATGATTGCTTTCTTCCAGAGACCAGAGAATTCCATGTGTGCAAAAGGGAAACATACTTAGTACACATGCTAATGTTGGAGAGGTCAAGCATGGTGGATTCAGTTTCACATCTACCTGGACAATAGACATGGCAGGGCTGACATTTTGGAAAATGGGAGCCATTTCCCTTTTAGAGATCAAATCTCTAGAGCAATGCACTTCCTAGGTTCATCAGTCACCAAATACTTGCAAATAAATTAAAATATTTACATCTAAAATCAATAACAGCAAGGGTCACAAAGCACAGGCAATCGATTCCCCCTCCTTATTTTCATACCTCCTGCTTTCTGCCAATATCTACTTGTATCTTTTCTTTGTTCGATGCAAGAGAGCCTCACCTTTCTCTTGGTTTTTCTCTTCAAAATGTTACCTGTCCCCATTGCAGTGAAGATTACACTATTCAGGAAGATCAGAAGGAGTATTTTTTTTTTTTTAAAGAACTTGGGTATTTGGGGGAAGTAAATAAAGCAGCAGGGGTTCTAAGTTAGTTAAATCTGGGAAACAGAAATTGGAGTATTTTACCGAAGTAAAAATTACTAGGAGAACACGAAACATGAAGTGGCAGAGGGAGTTGTCTTTGAGCAAAGAAACACAGAGGAAGGGTTACTTTTGATTTAAAAATCTTTCTTATTTGATTGTATGGTCTGATGAATATATTACCCAAGAAGAAAGTGGGGGAAAGGAAAAAGTACTTTGGAGAACAAGCAATAAAGCAGATCAACAATGTTTCAACTATCCTTGCTAAAACTTTACCAATGTGAGCTTATTTATTAGATAGGCTTCAGCTTCTTGGACCAGATTGTCTTAAGTTTTTCATGCTTGCTCCCTTGTCTTGCTTACTTATCATTGTGTCCCTTGTCACCCTACTTTTTCCATCCCCAGCCATTAGTTTCCTGATTAGTCTGCACTTTCTACTCCATTTACAGGTTGAGTAAATGGCTCTCAAAGACACTGGCCTCCAGCTTTGCAGTGTGTCCAATTTTCTTTCCTAACTGGTCAGCAGGCCATCTGGAACTAAGAATAATATGAGGTTAGAATCTGTGGGGTAGAATCAGGTCAACCAGCAAATGATGGAAACGAACACATCCACAGGGACAAGGGTCCACCCAATACAAATATTTCAGTCTAGCAAGGTTCAGCCTTGGAAACCACATGAGGGCAGATTGTATACAGAAAGCAAAATTCTCAAAGGCATTTGCCCCACTTACCACCTTCCCCTGATCGGGGTCATAGAAGCGTTCCAACAGCTGAATGCTGGTGCTTTTACCACACCCACTGCTTCCAACAAAAGCCAGTGTCTGCCCTGGATCCACAGACACTGAGAGACCATTGAGAACTTGGATATCCGGCCGAGAAGGATATGTGAATTTGCAGTCAACAAAATCAATCTTCCCTTGGAAGTTGTCCTGTGAATGAGAGGACTGAAATAATCTGTACTCCTCCTGGAGCCTAGAACATGGGAAATGGACCTAAATGTGTTATGAAATTATGCATTATGAAACAGCAGCTCAATGGGTGGCACTCTAGTCAGGATAGTGGCACACACCAGAATTCCCAGAACTCAGGAAGTCAAGGCAGGAAGGTAGTGAGTTCACTGGAGCCCAGCCTGAGATACACAGGGAGATTCTGCTTCAAAACAAGCAAGCAAGGGAATACCACCACAAAATGACATTTTCTTCCCAATGCTGGCAGGTGTAGCATAAAGAGAGACAAGGAAATTAAAGACATTTGACCTCTTAACCTCATTCTGAACTATTCCTTTACAGTAAACAGTGGAAGAGAATAGAGAAATTGCTAACCAAGGAAGTTAGCAATTCTTTGAGTTGTTGTAACCTTGTTCTTTAAAATAATGAATTAAAAACAAAGTTGTTTGGAGTCATTGCTACAACGATTAATATTTTAGTGTGTTTCAAACTACCTGGTGGAAAACAATAGCCATTTTCTGGCTACTGTGACAAGCGCCACAATTAACATGGTTGTGAAAGTGTCTCTGTAGTATGTTGACTTCAACTATACACCCTAGAATGGATAACTGAGTCAAAGGGTAGGTCTATTTTCATTTATTTAAAAAAGGAAACTCCATGCTGACTTCCATAGTGGCTACATAAGTTCACATTCTTATCAGGAGTGAATTAGGGGTTCTCTTTCTCTATATCCTCACCAGCACTTACTGTCATTTATTTTCTTGACCATGGTCACTCTTACTGGGCTTATATGGTCTTTCAAAGCAGCTTTATTTGCATTTCTCTGGTGGCTAGGGATGTCAACTATCTTTTCAAGTGTGCTTTGCCATTTGTATGACTGTTGATTTAGCTCCTTAGCCCATTTATTCTTTGGATAATTTGGTTCGGAGAATTTCACTTTTAAAAAACTTTTTTTTTTAGATTCCAGATATTAATCTTTTGTATATTTGGGATTTTTTTTCCTACTCTGTAGTTCCTTCACTCTGGGATTGTTTCATTTCATGCACAAGTTTTTTAATCTCATGAAGTTCCATTTTTCAGTTCTTGAATTACTCTGCCAGCCTTGATATCCATCAATAACTTCATAAAGAATATATATACATATATATACATATATATATATATATATATAATATAATTTTACAGAGCTCTAAAAAATGAAATCACGACATTCTCAGGAAAGAGGAAGAACTATTAATCATTACATTGAGCAAAAGAAGCCAGATTCAGAGACATAAACACTATACTTTTCTTATATTCAAAACCTAAATTTATGGGAGCCAGAGAGATGACTCAGAGTATAAGAGCATGCACTATTCTTCCAAAAGAAGGGAATTTGATTTCAGCACACATGTTGAGTTAACTCTAGCTCCAGGAGACCCAATGCCTTCTTCTGGCCTCTGTAGGTACTGCACTCATATGCACAAGCCCACATATACACATAATTTAAAAATAAAATTATATATATGGGTATATACTTGTATGTATCTGTGTATAGCTTATGAGACTACAAAGGAGAAAGGAGTGAGGATCTGAGGACAGGGTGTGGGGAGAAAGCAGTATCATGCGTGTAACCAGAAAACCGAGGGAGCCAGTTTAGTTAGAGGAAGGGAATCAAATTGTGTGTGTGTGGGGGGGGGGGTTGTTGAAAGCATGGAGGGGTGAAGAAGGAAGTGAGAGAGGGGAAGAAGTGATCATAAAGTATAATGATGTACATGTATGTAAAACTGTGAAAACCCCTATTACTATATGTGGTAACGTAAAATATTAATTTAAAACACTCTCTGAATTATGAACTCTAGAAAAGGGTAAACATTTACAGGAATAATTCTATCAAGCTGAAGGAAAAATAGGTCACTTGACCAAAAATTTCATAATTTAGCTTAACTCTACTGGTGTTTTGTTCTCTTGAACTTATGGGAAAAATAATTTAATGGGTAGGGAAGATTAAAAGACCCTTGATAGTAAATAAATTAAAAAGAAAATATTTTTTTTAATATTGACTATTTTCTGTAATTCACATGAGCTAAAACTTGAACCTAGATGAATATGAATCAAATCAGTATTACTGGACAAAAAGACCTAGCCTTTCTATTTTATTCCAAAACATCAACAGAAAGCATGGCCGGATGGGTCTGAAAAGACATGTGCCTTAATTCATCCTGTAACTGTGTGTTGTTTTTTGTTGTTGTTGTTGTTATTGTTGTGTTTGTGTGTGTGTGTGTGTGTGTGTGTGTGAGTGTGTGAGTGTGTGTGTGTGTGTGTGTGTGTGTGTGTGTGTGTGTGTGTGTGTGTGTGTGTTTTCGAGACAGGGTTTCTTTGTATTGTTTGGGAGCCTGTCCTGGAACTCATTCTGTAGACCAGGCTGGCCTCTAACTCACAGAGCTCCATCCACCTGCTTCTGCCTCCAGAGTGCTGGGATCAAAGGTGTATGACACCAATGCCTGGCTAACTGTGTGTTTTATATTACACAAAATTCACCATTCACAAAGACCCTGATTTATATGGAGGATGTCTCACAACAGTGTTTATGTGGACCCCACCAGGTATAAGAAGTAATATAGAACACTGAAGAGGTAAGAGGCTAACCTTGGGATACAGTGGTTTGGTCCTTGATGGCATTGCTTTCGGAACAAAATAATGCCATTTTTAAGAGAACTGCATAGTTCCTGTTAGGAAGTGATATACTGGAGTAACCACAGGAGCCAGGAAAGGAGAGAAAGACCACTGTGGTGGTGGTGGGGGAGAGCTCTAGAGAAGAGAATACCAGAACCTAGAAAGGATAATAGCAGGATATGGTTCCTATGGAGGAGGAAATTGGAAGTGGGTAATAAATTGAAGTTGGAAGAGAGAGGGAGAGAGTGGGAGATAAGTAACACCAAGGACATTTGAAAACACTATAGCAATTCCTATTATTTTATAAGCTTACTTTAAAAATGCTTACTATACCTATAATTTTAATGCAGTTACCACATACAGTAGGATAAGCCAGAAGCTATAGACTATCTATATAACACAAACCTCCAGAACTAGGTACAGGACACTTCCCTATGAATTGTTGGACAGGAGTAGGGTCCAAGAAACCCCCTAGACAAGATAGGCTATTGCCGCTGCTGTTGGTTACCTGCAAGAGCATGAAGATGAAACTCTATTACTGAAGACATCATATACTTCAGTTGCAAGACTAGGGGAAATCAAACCAGTACTGACCCAGAAACCTCCTCTCTGAGGGCTAATTCTCATGCTCTTGGAAGACACTATTCAAACTACCAAGGGAAAAGTTACTCACGACCCTGCCCAGCTGCAAAGCCTGAGAACCACAGCAGTGGCAGGACCAGCAAGATTCCCCACTTGCTGCAATGGTGGCACTTGTATCTTGGGCAAAACAAATAGCTGTCTAACTGTACCTACAGCCTCCTCAGTTGGAAGGAAATCATACCTGGTACAGTAAACCTAGCAAAAAACAAAACAAAACAAAAACAAAACAACCCCCCCAAAACAAACAAACAAACAAACAAAAATCTCTCATGGCTCCAGTGTGAGAGCCCACAGACCTTAGGGAAGAAGCTACTGCCATATTTCTACAATACTGTAGCGTTCCAGCTGCTTTCTAACTATGCATCTTTATATCCATAGACAAGTGCAGCTCTCGCGTTTCATAAAAATCTTTTAAAAAACTTTGTATCTTTTTGCTGCAGATAGAGACTATTAGAAAGGTCCACAACTGGTCAAAATGCAGAAATTAAGTGACCATGAGGTACCAAGCCCCAAAATGTGACAACTATAATATAACTGCTATACCTAAGACTCAGGAAACAGCTTGAAAGAGGGGCTAGAAAGATACGAATGATACTAAGAGCCTGAGAACAGGATGACTGCTTTGTGATGGTCTATTATGGGCAGCACAGGAAAGTTGTTCCCGTGCACCCTCAACAACACTGCTGCCTTCACAAGACCTGCAAAGACCACCCCAGTGGCAAACCAAGTTAAATGGAAGGAAGTTCCACAAGGTCTCTCCCATAGATGAAGAGTGACAGGCAGTCAATGGCTACTGAGGAAGGGAGAACCAGCACACCATCCCCCTTTCCCCAGAAACAAGACCCTAATCCCAAGGGTCAACCTTAAACACATGCAAATAAGGACAGCACTACTTGGACTTAGTAGATGGTATAGTGGTGTGTGTGTGTGTCTGTGTGTGTGTGTGTGTGTGTGTGTGTGTGTGTGTGTGTGTGACTAATCCAGAAAAGCAGTTGGGGGAACATGGGAGGAGTTGGAGAGGGCGTAGAAAGGATGCAAATACAATGTACTAATGTGTGGAATCCTCAAATCAAATAGGAGGGTGGTCATAAAAAACAGGACTTCCTCCCATGCTCTGGCTTTCTGCTTCACCAAGTGATCTTTCCCTCATAATGCCTTGCTGTCAGGACACCACTCACTATGGTACGTTGTAGTCCTAGGGTTCTAAAAAGACTGAATGATGGCACCACCAGATTGGGCACTTTCAGCTTCCAAACTATGCATTAAATAAACCTCTTTTCTGCCAGGGAGATCAGGTTGGCCTCAAACTTGCAATCATGGTGCCTCAGTCATCTGAGCTGATGGGTATACCAACATGCCCAACAAACTTCTTTGTACTGAGATATTCATTTTGTCTGCTTCTGCAGCATTGATCATGCCCATTGGGGGGTGGAGCTAGGTCTGAGGAGGAGCCCGGGAATGCTTTTTTGCTGGTGGGATGCTATTAAACCGCTGTACTTCTTCTGTATACATTGCACATCCTTGAGCTGTGGTTCTGGAAAGCCAACTGATATAATTACATGTTGTAATTTGAATGTCAAATAACACCTGATTTTTCATGTCAATCATTTTCTTCCTTTGCATTTATAAATTTCTGGGTACATATGGATCAATACAGGCTGCTAAAATTTAGAATCTAAAATGGTATCATCTGACCATCTTCAATGGCTTTTTTGTATACAAACACATGTACACTCATGAACATGCATGGCCATACACATACAGGCACACACGCACCTCTCCCAGCCTGGTACTTACCCACTTTTCACCTGTTCCACAGTCTACATTAACTGGAGGAACATGCATGCACACACACGTACATACATGCACTTCTCCCAGTCCGGTACTTACCCACTTTTCGCCTGCTTCACTGTACACATTAATTGGAGGTTTTCTGTCCAGCAGCTGAAAAAAACGTGCAGCTGATATTTTAGCTTTGGCAAAGCTCGGGGTATAAGAGAAGGTTCTTCCAACAGCTGTTGCACTCAACATAACTGAAGAGATAGACCTGCAATCAAACGCCCAGGGAGTGAGAGGTAGCTGGGGGTAGTATGAAGGCCTAAGAGGCCAAAGCTTTAGGTGCTAGCCCCAAACAACTTAAGCAAGTCACTCCAGACATGTCTGGTCTTGTGGAAGTTAGAAGGTTAGTGCCTTTCAAACTGAACTCTCTGAAAAGGGTCAAGGGGTAGGTAGAATGGGGTAGGCCTCCAAACCCTAGATCTGCCACATTACAAACTTTTGTGTTTGTTGGGGGGGGGGGCTGGAGTGGAGGAGAGTTTTGAAAATAATTATTTTAGAGAGGAATTTGAAAGATGACTATATTAAGTTGGTCTTTCTTCCCATTGTGTCATTCCAGGAATCGCTGACAGGTGTGTAAAAGATAGTGACAGTGGTGGGCAACTGAAGCACCTATTCTATGCTGGGCTCCTATAGCAACCATGCTTCACATGGTATAAGGAAAATGCAATTGCCTGTATCCTTTTGTTTGGCCCTGCTGCTGCTAACTATATCAGTATGGACTTCAAGGATGAATGAAAAAATTACTAAATTCATTATGAGAAACAACCATGCTGCTGCCTGGCCCTTGATGGGCACAGCAGCCTGTAAGGTTGCCCCTCAGTATCATCTTTCACAGAGGACTTTGTGGGGTGGAATGGTAAGTAGGTAGGGGGTGCGCAAGCATGTAAAGCATGTAACTTACTGCTCAACTTGTAATCAATGATTGCTTCAAGGCCAGGGCTGGAAACCCATATTCTCCAGGAGCCCAGGATAAGGGGGCTCCTAAGAGAATGAAAGTTTTGGGGATGAGGTAGGAAATGCTGGAAGATGACTGTCTAGTTGTTAAAGCAAAACCATATATTGGAAGTTTTCTATTGGCTCTTGATTCTCACATGCTGGCCAATAATTTGTTACATACCTTATATGAACTGACAGAAAGAACTCAAGAGTTGTTGTTTCCTGGTCTGGGTTAGCAGCTTTGAATATGCAAGGGTTTAGAGAATAGACTTCCCTAGTTGATGTGGGGATAGTGGGCTAACCGGAAAGTACGGGATGGTACCAGTTGAAAGGATCATGCCTCCATGCCCTCCAAACGTAACATTGTCTTTACCCTCACGACCACCTTTGTGTGCACCCCTCTGGAAGTAAGAAGATCCTGCCCTTAAGAACAGAGATGCCCTTCTTTGGCCTACACTAACTCCACTATGAGGAAATGGATAGAAATTAGTTGTCTTTTCAAGCTTCAAATACAATAGCCCTTGGGTCCATCTTGTTCCAGGCCTTGAGAATCTCAGCTTTAACAAGTGTAAAATTAGTTACAGCAATTCATCTTATGATTCTTCTGTTTGTGATCATTATTTTACTCCTCAGTCCAAATGTGGGTTTCATTTCTTAAATCCTTAAACCTAGGCTTCATTGTGTCAGTTTCCTTTGCCAAAGAGACTTCGGTAAATGAAACATGGAAGGGAGCTTCTTCTGTTGAATATGACCCTCTAAGATAACCCGTGAAGGAAATGAGCTCAATTGCTGCCAAGGTCTCCTGGAGACAGACATGCCACCAAGGCCTCCAGGAGAAAGACATACGCACAGAAGTCTGTGAGGCAGCCACACCCAGAAGAAGTATCTCATCCTGTAGAACTTTGAAAAAGAACAAACCCAACTGCGTTTAGAGGGAATAGTTTGGTGGGCAGCAAGGAAGTTAAGTGACAGATCCAGGTAACTCCCCCTAGAGTATCACTCTCATATGGCCATTTTGGATATGGCTCACCTGAAAACGTAGCTGAAATGCAGCCCTTCCTCGGCAATTAAGTAACTTCCAAATCTATAGCCAGAAGAACTTGCAAGAAATGATACAGCCTGGGAAAAGGCAAAGCAGAGCCCATAGACATTCGCCTTCCGAACAGCTGTTTGGTATGACCTTTCCAGCTCAACTTCAAAGGCTTTAATAAATCTCCTCTCCACACCCATTCCTGCAACAGTGCGGATGCTGCCAAGGGCTTCGCTGGTGATCTGAAAAGGAAAGAGACAGATGAATCTGTAGTAGGAGTATCTTTTTTCATGACATTCAGTCATTACACAGATTAGATTTGTCTCAAATGGCAGAAAGTAGCAGAGAGAAGTTGCTGGGAGTCAACTCAACTGGACTATGGGGCCATCTGTCTCTTAAACTCAGTCCCTATTTCTAGCATGGCTTCCTTGCCTCCACTTACTGGGGGAAGAGACAGTGTGAGACAAGGTCTCCCATGCTTGTCCTGGACAAGCTTTAAAATTTCTCTGTGTTGATATGTCTAAAACACTGTCTTTGAAATAAAACATCCACTTAATACAAATTTGAGTTGCTAGAGATGATTTTCTAAAAAGTTGCTGCCCAGCAAGCCATCCTCTAAAAATAGCTAACTGAATATTACTCAAGTTAAATATAAGTTAACCTTGGGTCTACAAGGTGAAAGTATGTTTAAATACAGTTTATAGTCCACTCTGTATGCATTGGGTATACCTCATTAGAGATGGTATTTTCTATACTGCTTTGTATTTATTTCTAAAATGCTTTGTCTACTTGGATAGCATCATGTCCTCTGTCTCCAAAGAGCTAGAACAGAGTCATGAGCGAGTTTATGAAGCATGAGTGTGTGACTCAGGCCTGGTAGTAAAAGCCCAGAATACCAATGCTTGGGAGGCTAAGATAGGAGAGTCCTAAGTTCAAGACCTGTTTGGTCTCCAGTGTGAATTCAAGGCTGTCTGGGCAACCTGATGAGACCCTGTCTCAAAATAATGGATAGGTAGGTAGGTAGGTAGGTAGGTAGGTAGGTAGATAGACAGACAGACAGAGAGATAGAAAATAATTAAAAGACGTTAAATAAAAGGATTAGGGTATAGCTCAGTTGTAAAGTGTTTACATTGCATAGTAAGCTCTAGTGCCTATGTTCAGGCTCTAACATCAAAAAGAGAAAACAAAAGGGATGCATATTACATGTGATTAATTAATCCCTCAGTCCCTATTTCCCTTTCTTCTTCTCTCCTGACCTTCTAGTGTGTTATTGTTGTTTGAGACAACATCTCTAGTAACCAGGTTGAACTCTAACTTACTATGCAGCTGAGGATAGCCTTGAACTTCTGATCCTTTTGTCTCCACTCCCAATTCTGGGATCATTGGAGACAGTGTCACCATGCCCAGCAGTGTGTGTGTGTGTGTGTGTGTGTGTGTGTGTGTGTGTGTGTGTGTGTGTGTGTTATTTTTCAATTGACAAGTGTCTATGCCATCATCCTCTCACTTATTCCTTGTGTTCAGATATTAATTAGAATATAATAATTAGAATACCTAAAACCTGAGTGTACTTGAATTCTACTCTGTAGCTCACAATTGTAATTGAGAAAGACATTTTCCACTAGTCTTGCAAGTGCTAAAGTGTAAAAGTTTAAAAGTATGTGTTTTGTGTGTATAGCAAGACTCCGGGTAAACATTAAGCTAAGAAAACAACAACTCAAATATAACTGCCCTCCTCTGCAAGTGAGAATATAGAAAATGTAAGATGAATAACTGAGAGGAACTCAAGCATACAAGCTTCTATGTTTACCATACTTTATCCTTGCCTGATCAAGCTTATGTGTCAAAGCCTTATTGTCATAGCCTTCAGACAGAGGCACATGTGTCTCTTTGTATTTATCATTTTAAAAAGTTTACTTGACAACCACTCAGCCGTAAATAGGAAAATTAAGTCTATAAGATTACCTGGCCAGCCTTCTCCAGAGCTTGCTTGTCTTGAGATGCAAATCCTGTCAACATTTTTGTTTGTAGGGCTCCCGATAAAGCCAAAAAGGGGAAGAAGCATATTATGAGAAGACTGAGCTTCCAGGTAAAGAGGAAGGCAATGATTATGGCCGTAGCAATGTTAGTGAAGGAATTGACCATCATCCCAACTTGAGAGCCAGCAGCCTGCAAATCAAAAGCAATCAGCCCATCTCAGACATGGTCTCTTGTGCCCAACATTATTATGTGATATTTTATTTTTGATGTTTTATATAAAAAAATAGATTCTTTTTATTGTGACAAAATATATATGACAATATTTAGCTTTTTACATAAAAAACAAATACCCCCCAACAGAAACAAAGAAACCAAAAACACAATGGAGTGTGGCCATCACATCTGTACTCAATCTTCCTCATCCTCACCATCTTTAAAACTCTTTACCTATCAAATGTTTGCCTCACCTTCTCCTGAGCCACTGGTAATTGTCATTATACTCTCTGTCTGTATGAATTGCCTATTTTTAGGTACCTCATATAATAAGGTTATATAATATTTATCCAAGACTCATCTACATTGTGGTACATATTACAATTTTATTCCTGTTGAAGGTATAAACACTTGGTTGCATGTATAGACAACATTTTGTTTATTGATTCATCCACTGACTATTGTGAATAATAATAATTTTAAAAAATGACCATCAAAAATTCTGAAAATGAAGAGCCAATAAGTTAGATTAAAATATAGCTGGAAATTTACTAACAGACTACACTAAGTAAAAGAAGGAATAGCCAAGATTGAGGAAAGGTTCTCTTAAACTATCATATTCAAACAAAAATAAGGGAAAAAAGAAAATGAAGAATGATTACAAGATCTTTAGGATGCCATTAAAAGATCAAATGCAGAAAGCGCCCTTAACCTTGGGGAAGGCATGGACATCCTACAAATAGGATGCCTATAGAGGCCCAAAGAGATACAACCAGAAATGATTCTCAACCCATCATAGTCAACTGGCAGAAAAAAAAAATCAGGACAAAGATAGAAGTTTAAATTCTTGAAAAGAAAAGCACCAAATCATAGTTAAAGACAATGATATCAGACTCCAGCAAAAACTATAGGCTAGAAGAGCATGGGATGGCGTACTTTAAGTCCTAGGAGAAAATTACTGCCAATATAGATCACCACACCCAAGAAGGCAATCTTTTAGAATCAAAGGCAAAATAAGGATCTTCTCCTTCGTCAACAACTAAGGGTATTCTGGGCTGGTAAGATGGCTCAGCTGGTAAAAGTGCTTGCTGCCAAGCATGTCAACTTGAATTCAATCCCTAGGATTCCCATGGTAGAAGGGAGGGAACTAATTCCTGAGAGTAGTCTTTGACTTCCATGTATGCATAAAAACATGAATAAACATTATTGTAATTAAAACAAAAGACAACAACTAAGGAAATTTATGACTACCAGACCAGGTTAATAAAAGATGCTTAATAAAGTTTTGTGTCCAGAAGTGGATGAAAGAAATGTAGCAAGACAGCATGTAAAAGTATAAGCCCTGTTTGAAGAGTAACATCCCTTTAATCTCAGCACTCGGGAGGCAGAGGCCGGCAGATCTATCCTGGCACATGGTGAGTTTCAGGACAGCCAGGACTACAAAGTGAACTCCTGCCTCAAACACAAACACACAAGAAGGAAAGGAAGAAAGAAAGAAAGAAAGGAAGGAAGGAAGGAAGGAAGGAAGGAAGGAAGGAAGGAAGGAAGGAAGGAAGAAAGAAAGAAAGAAAGAAAGAAAGAAAGAAAGAAAGAAAGAAAGAAAGAAAAGAAAGAGAAAAAGATTATGGAAACAACTATTATGGAAACAGATAGTATGAAAAGCAAATGGAAGTTCCTCAAAAAAAAAAAAAAAAAAAAAAAAAAAAAAACAAAAAAAAACAAAAAACCTAAAAGTGGCTGTCTCACAAGATCCAGTCACCCAATTCTTGGATATATATCTAAATCTGTGTATCTACACTTACTGTAGAGTTACTCACAACAGTTAATGTGTGGGATTGGATCAGGTACTCATCAGTAGACTTATAGATAAATAAAGTATTGTATATACATCAAATGGCATATCATTCATATATAAAGAATAAAATCCTGTCATCTGCAGCAAAACGGATGGAGTTAGAGCATCATGCTAGACAAACTTTCATGTTCTCTCTCAATGTGGAAGCTAAGAAAGGTGTGTGTGTGTGCATGCTTGTGTGCATGTGGCGCGCACACACACACACACACACACACACACACACACACACACACACGCGCACACCCACACAATTTGTACTGCAAAAAAGTGGGGTAATTGTTGAGGGTTGTGAGTTATGGTAGATGAAAGGTGGAGGAACATAATCAATGTGGGCATATGCATAAGAATCTCATTAATCTGTAGAATTAGTGTTCAAAAATAACAAGAAAAGTGATAATTCATTATGTATTACATTGTTTTAAAATTCCCTTGCAGGAGAATATATAACAATGAAAATCTGCTTCTATTAGAATTCTTTTAGGGGAATAAAGAAAGGCAGAAACAACCTATTTAGAGTGCTTCTAAGTCTATGAAAAACATGTCTATATACAAAGGATAAGAGAATCAAATAAGATGTGTTTCTATGAACCTTTAAGACGATTCCAGGGTCATTGGACATTTTTATAATTTTGGTTGAACTAGCTAGGAGTTGAGGCATGCTACAGCACTAATTACAGGCATATTACAGCATTAATACAGGGAGGATTACTTTTTTCTCCCAAGCTTCCTAAATCATGCTAGTTGTCTTCTCATTTAGAAAGTGAGAAAAGATTAGGGAAATAAATTCAGCTGTCATCACTTTAATCCCAACCCATGGCTTTAAAAATGTCCAGACTGATCCTACTCAGGTGTGTTGTATCTCTTCACAAGGTTGTGGGAACTAGAAACTACAACTTTGTCTTCATGGGTTCCTGGGTCAGAAATATCGCTCTTTGTAGTCGAGGTGGGGAGAGAAAGAGAGGAAAGAAACACACACACACACACACACACAAGAGAGAGAGAGAGAGAGAGAGAGAGAGAGAGAGAGAGAGAGAGAGATGGGGGAGTCTAGACAGCAACCATCTCTTATTTTCCCCATTTTCCAAGGGGCATCTTTCAAAGACTGTTCACAACATCATCACTCTAAATGCTCAGGTGAAGACATTTCCACGCACCTTTTCCTTCCACTTCTAGGGGGTGCACTTGAGTCTGGTGAAATCCAAGCTTCTATATCCTAGAAAAGTCTGACAAAACATCTCAGTTGCTAGACTCAGAAGATGAAATCCCTAATCCTAGCATATTGATGTGTATCATAACACTGATTCTAGGCCCTGCTTAAGGGACATTGTGCATTAGCCATTGTCACAAAACTCTGGGTTATCCCAGCACTACGAGTTTCATTCCAGAGGAAACGAGTAATTCTCAGAATGTTCTTTTGTAAGAACATGTGTGTAATACACCCTTACTCCCTGAGCCCACATACTATAGCTGAGTGTGATTCTTTAAAATTCATGATTAGATGCAGTTCCCAAAGCAGAGTATTATTGTTGGAGCTTTTGGGCATGATTAGATTGTAGAAAGAAAGAAAGAAAGAAAGAAAGAAAGAAAGAAAGAAAGAAAGAGAGAGAGAGAGAGAGAGAGAGAGAGAGAGAGAGAGAGAGAGAGAGAGAAAGAAAGAAAGGTGATTTCCAAAATGGCTGTACAAGTTTGCACTCCCACCAGCAGTGGAGGAGTGTTCCCCTTTCTCCACTTCCTCTCCACCATAAGTTGTCATTGGTGTTTCTAATTTTAGCCATTCTGGCAGGAGTAAGATGGTATCTCAGAGTTGTTTTGATTTGCATCTCCCTGATAGCTAAGGATGTCGAGCACTTTCTTAAGTGTCTTTCAGCATTTTGATTTCGTCTATTGAGAATTATCTCTTCAGTTCTATACCCCATTTTTTTTATTTTAAAAAATAGGGTTATTTGGAGTTTTGGTGACTAGTTTCTTGAATTCTTTGTATATTTTGGAGATCAGCCCTCTACCAGATGTAGGATTGGTGAAGATCTTTTCCCAGTCTGTGGGCTGCTGTTTGATCTTGTCAATTATATTCTTTGCTTTACAGAATCTTCTCAGTTTGAAGATGTTCCATTTATTAATTGTCAATCTCAGTGTCCGTGCTACCAAAGTTTTGTTCAGGAATAAGTCTTCTGTACCAATTTGTTCAAGGGTACCTTCCAGTTTCTCTTCTTCTAAGAGATTCAGTGTAGTTGGATTTATGTTGAGGTCCTTGATCCATTAGACTTGAGTTTTGTGCATGACAATAGACATGGGTCTATCTGTAATCTTCTACACACTATCATCCAGTTATGCCAGCACCATTTGTTGAAGATGCTTTCCTCCTCCCATTGTTGGCAGTTCCTCAGGAAAATGGGATCAGTCTACCACAGGACCTGGCAATCCCACTCTTAGGTATATACCCAAATGATCTACATCCATGCAACAAAGTCATCTGATCAACTATGTTTATAGCAGCGTTATTTGTAATAGCAAGAAACTGGAAGCAACCTAACTGCCCCTCAACTAAAGAATGGATAAAGAAGATGAAGCATATTTACACAATGGAATACTACTCTGTGGGGAAAAAAAACCCAAAAAACAAAACAAACAAAAAAAATCAATGGAATCTTGAAATTTGCAGGCAAATGCAAATGGATAGAACTTGAAGAAACCTTCCTGAATGAGGTAAACCAGTCACAAAAAGAGGAACATGGCATGGACTCACTCATATATGGATTTTAGACGTAGAGCAAAGGATTACCAGCCTATAATTCACACCGTCAGAGAAACTAGGATACAAGGAAGAATCGAAGAAGATTTATACAAAGTCCCTCACAGAAGTGGAAAGGAACAAGATCTCCTGAGCATAATGGGAGTGGGCAGGAGGCAGTGAGTGGAGAGGGAGTTAGGAGAAAGAGAAAGGGATGAGAGAACATGTGGGACCAGGAAAATAGAGTCAGAGAACAAATAAATGAGAGAAAAAAACAGAAAAAAAGAAAGGAAGGAAGGAAGGAAGGAAGAAAGAAAGAGATACCATATAAGAGGGAGCTATTATAGATTTAAAGAGAAAACTGACTCTAGAGAAATGTTCAGAGACCTACAAGACTTACCCCAAATAACAATTTGAGCAACAGTGGAAAGGCTACCATAAATGCCTTTCCCTGATAATGAGATTGATGACTAACTTATCCACCATCATAGAACCCTCATCTAGTAGCTGATGCAAACAGAAGCAGACACCTACAGCTAAACACTGAGCCAAATTGGAATCCAAATGCAGAGAGGGAGGACAAGACCAGGCTACAGAAACCCAAAGAGACAGCTGATCTGAACAATGGGGAACTAATGAGCCCCCAGACTGATAGCTGGGAAACCAGCATTGAACTGACCCAAACCCCCTGAACATGGGTCACATTTAGATGGCCAAGCAGTCTAAGGAACCTCTGACAGTGGAACCAGGATGTATCTGTGGTGCACAAAAGGACTTTGGAAGCATGTTCCCCATGGAGGGATACTCCCTTAACCTAGAGAGGGCCTAATCCCTATTCCAAATGACTTGACAGATTTAGATGACCCCTCCAGGAAGGCACCACCCTACATGTGGAATGTGGGGGGGTGGGATGAGAGAGTGCTCGGTGGGCATGGGAGGGTGGAAGAGAGGGAGAGACAGAGAGGGAACTGGGATCAACATGTAAAATAAGAAAAATAAATATAAAGAAAAGACTGTTTGTGAGCATAGACAGATGACAAATGCAGCAAGGAAGAAACTCAACAAGAGGAAAAATCATACACTACATACGGTATTATGCTAACGTGAGAAAATTGCATCATTACAGAATGCAGGCTCCAGGAATTATGCTTCAGTGGGACATTGCACAGAGACTGACAACAATGTGGTCAGGTAGATCATTGCCAGAGATGGTTAGAGGAATATTAAAGAACAATCGTCATGGAAGGGCAACATGCAGACATTGGGAACCTGTTTGTGACAGGACTTCTGCACAAAACCTAGGGTGTAGACAACCACAGGCCAGACACAGAGTCTGAAGAGTGGAGAAATAAATTAATCTTAAAGTAAAAACCCATAGACACGAGCATATGTCTACACCATCTGCCCTTGTCTGCTTTCCTATTGCTGTGACAACACACCAGAACACATTTGGGTGAGGGAAGGTCTTTTTGGGGTTATCCTTTCAGGTCCCAATCCATCACTAAGGGAAGTCAGGGCAGAAAAAAAAGTGATAACAGCCGGGCAGTTTAATCCAGAGGTGGAGACAGGTGGTTCTCTGTGAGTTTGAGGCCAGACTGCTGTACAGAGCCAGTTCTAGGATAGGCTCAAAGCTACATAAAGACACCTTGTCTCAAACCCCACCCCCCAAATAAAAGAGTTAATGACAGAATTCCAGCTCCTCTAACCTTCTAACACAGGCAGGTGGAAGGAAGGTGCCATCTTCAAATGAGAGAGAATATGTCCTTACCAGATGTAACCTGCCCTGCCTTGATCTTAAACCTCCCAACCTACAGCATTATAAGAAAAAAATGTGTCTGTTATCTGTACATTGTCTCATCTAACATATTTTGTTTTAGCATCCACAATGGACAGTCATGCCCAGGACTTACCCCTTGAACTTGGGAGGCATCTGTAGCAAGCCTAGTTGTCAGTACTCCAGGGTTATTTCTGAGGTCATCAAACCAGCCAATGTCTTGTCCTAACATTGCTTTGAAACCAAATTTACGTAGCCTCTTTGTAAGGAGCGCTCCAGATTTGGCAAAAGTGTAACCCTAAAGCATAAAGAAGGAGTCTTCCATGAGATTTTTACATGAAAATAGGGGGAAATAGGCAAATTACCTGATGAAAATAAAATTACCTGCAGAAACTGTGTGAAAATGGATACACAGCCCAGTGCGACAAAAAATAGACACATGTTGCTAATCTCTGACCTTTGTTCTTCTTTATCAGGTATCGAAAAAATCTTTAGGAGATAATAAGTTGGGAAGAAAGTTTGTTATTATAAATAGTAACAAAATAAATGCATTTAATGTGTTCGGTTAAGTTCAAATTTGCCCAATCCCATAGAATGCCCATTAAGAACAAACCTCAATATCAAGCCATACTAAAGATGAGAGAATCAAGACATGTCAGTGCAGAACAGCAACTGTACTGAATGGTTGCTAGTGATGGAGAAAGGCAGGAGTATATGGGGAACCTCTGAAACTTTCTCTTAATTTTGCTGTGAAACTTTTGAAAATGGCTTCACTTTGAACACACTAGTTTTTAAACCAAAGTTAGTGATGAACATCATTGTGCATTATTTTTCATCTCCTTTGTGACAAAGTTCCTGAAATTTTTAAACCAATGGCAACAATTACAGAAGTCCTCCCCATCCCTCATTGTGTTGATGTAAGCAGTGGTATTAGCTTTGTTTTCTGACATTGATGAACAAAAGAAAAGATGACCAAGTAAAAGTATTCTTTAAGAAATAAATGGCGAAAAATAGGGAAGAAGAAAAAAGGGGAGGAAAAGAAGAAAAGAAAGGGGACAGAGGACATTATTGAGAATTTGAGAATGCCAGTCTGTGGAAAAACATACTTATTGTTTCAACTCTTATTTCTCTCCAATAAGGAACATAAGATGACTTTTAGACTCGGATCTTATATTTTACTAGTCTTATACATATAAACTAGTTTATAAGTATATATATATAAACATAAATATAAATATAAAGCAACCAACTATTGCACAGCTGACTAATGTTAGCCTATGAAAGAAAAAGAGAGATCTGAGCCTAATATTGTTGCTCTGCAGGAAACTGGAACTATTCTGTCCTCAAAGGCATGGAAATTGAGACTAGAGTCTTTCTGGGCATTTATTTATTTATTTATTTATTTATTTATTTATTTATTTACTTACTTACTTACTTACTTACTTACTTATTTATTTACTTATTTATTTATTTTGGTTTGGTTTTTGACTTTTGGTTTTTGGCAACAGGGTTTCTCTGTGCAGCTCTAGCCATCCTGGAACTAGCTCTGTAGACCAGGCTGGCTTTGTGCCCACAGAGATCCACCTGCCTCTGCCTCCTGAGTGCTGGGATCAAAGGTGTTTGCCACCACCACCTGGTGTGACTAGTCTTTAAGGTCTATTTTGATCAGTAAATGACATTCTTAAGTCTGTGCTGAATCCACCGATTGCACCTAGCTGAAAACCAAGCTAGGTTTTCAAAAAGAGAACAGTGACTTCTGGGAACAGAGGTCTCCAGTGAAATGCATTTTAGTCACAACAAACCTTTGTAATTCACACTAAATGAAGTAACTGGGAGAAGCCAGGAAACTTGTAGACTGGAGAATATACAGGTCCTTATCCGCCACCCCCCCATCCTCCTCTCCCCCTCTCTCCCTTCCTCTTTCTCTTCCCCTCCACTCCTCTTTCTCCCTCTCTCCCTTTCTCTCTCCAGGCTCTCTCACTGACCTGGAACTAGCCTGTTTTTACAGTGAGTCCCCAAAAGAATCCACTGGTTTCCCCACTGCTGGGATAACACACATGCGTTCCAACTTCTAGCTTTCTATGTGGATTCTGGGGATTGAACTCAAGTCCTCATGCTTGCATGGGAAGCCCTATATTGACTCCAGTCCAACAGTTCTGAAATAATGTGAATAGCTGAAAACATGCCAATATAGAGTTTCTCAAAGAAAACAATTTATTCAACACATATTTGCTGAATACCTACTATGTGTCAAATAAATCTCAAAGACAATATTGCATCAATAAATCTTTTTTGTGAAGCAAAAATTGTTAGGAGTAGGTTTTTTCCTGCCGGTCTTGTCCCACCGCCGCACCAGCCCACAGGGACTCTGTATTTGATATAATGCTGTTGGTCAGTTACTAGTTTCTTATCAGCTAGCTCTGTCTTAAATATTAACCCATTTCTATTAATCTAAGTATTTCCACGTGGTCTCATCTCACTGGAGAGAGGGGCCGGAGTTCTGCTCTCTCCAGTCTCTCCATGCTGACTCCTCCTTACCACTTCCTCTCTCCTCCTTGTCTCCGCCTATCTTGCTTTCCTATTGGCCAACAGTGCTTTATTCATTAACCAATAAGAGAAACATATTTACAGAACAACATCTCCCATCAAAAAATCATCTGCTTCTCTCTCTCTCTTTTCTGTGTGCCTGGTCTCTGATTCATGTGATTCACAGAAACAGAAAAATATAGGTTTCAGGACACATATTACATTAATGAGTAATAATGCTTGATGCCAAACAGGAAGCAAACCTATCTCCCTTTCTTCACAATCAATGCAAAGTTTACAAGTTTAATGAATTTTCATTTTATTTTGCATCATCTATAGTCTTATTGTAAAAACCTATGATGCTTTGATAGTAATGGTTCCATTCAGGTCATTTTTTTGACCTGATGTTTGAGTGTTCAAAGCGTTGTGTTTTTGTTAGTTTGCTTTGTATTAATTCCAGGTTTTACAGAGCAGCTAAGGCAGCCATGAGGACATTTTTTAAAATTATATCATAAAATGAGAAAAGTTAAAAAATAAAATTGGGAAAAAAAAAAAAAAAGAATGCTGTTCTAGCTGCCCCGGGATTGAATGCAAACCGCAGGGGGTTCTTAGATTAATGAGATTTTACTGTTTCTAGGACAGTTTCTACAGCCTTAACACTTTCTAGAAAATAGGTTCTAAGACACCACAGTAGCTCTTGCCAGACTTGTGCAAATAACTACTTCAAAGATTTTACAATTTGAGATTTTTTTTTAAAAAAAAATAGCTACACAGATATTCTTGGAACCTCAAACTTTTATATGTCAATGACTTCTCCCCCTGAAGGTCACAGCTATCCCTGTGGATTACAGATGAGCCTACTTAACTCATAGAAAATTGGAGCCTGGGTCCATCCATCTGTGAGTTATTCGTGAATAAGGAAATTGTCAGTTGCCAGCTTCAGGTACAGTGACTTTCGTCTGGGTGTGGCCTTTGGCTTATGGTATTTTCTACATTCTTAGAGTTCAGACAGAGTAGCTGTGTTAAAATACTCGTGACTGTTTAGTTCAAGATTAAGCCTCAAATCTTTCTCATACTCTTTTTGCCACAAAACCCTGTCCAAGAGTTATTTGTACATTCTTAGTTCTGAAATGCATTTCAAGGGGCTATGCACCCCTGGAGCCTGCCATCTTTAGACCTACTGTGGTTCAGAAACAACACATCTTCTATTTTGGTCATCGTGACATTTGTTTAAGGAGAAAGGGAATCATTAAATTCTTGCTATGTGTCACATGTCAAACACATGGCCTAACCAATCTTAAATTAGGAGGACAGGGCTTTGTAGTGGGATATTCACTTTGTCTGATTCTGTGGCACTGACCACACCCATTGGGGATGATGGAGTTGAAGACAGATAGTTATGGTTATAGTTTTCCTTAGTTAAGATTAAAGATAAGTTACATATAAGAATTTAGACTCACAAAGATAGGATAGATAATGAAATATTTTCTTTAAATCTTGCTAAATGTTAATGAACTAAATGTTGCTAACTGTGATTCTTATTTGATAACTGTTGTGTGATATATTTTGCTATCTATGTTAAGGTTAAAACCCTTCTTTTTATTTTAGACAGAAAAGAGGAGATGATGGGAGATGTTATTCTGTAAATATGTTTCTCATACTGGTTAATGAATAAAGCCAATAGGAAAGCAAGATAGGCGGGGCTAGGAGACTAGGAGGAAAGAGAAAGAAGTAAGGAGGAGTCAGCATGGAGAGACCGGAGAGGTAGAATGCCAGCTGCTCTGGCCGGTGAGATGAGACACGTGGAAATACTTAGAATAGTAGAAATGGGTTTTAATAGTAGAAATATTTAAGATGAGCTAGCTGATAAGAAATGATAGTAACTGGCCAACAGCATTATATCAAATACAAAGTCTCTGCGTGTTATTTGGGGCTGGGATAGCAGTGGGACCAAGTGGCCAGTAGGGCGGAACAAAGAGTGGGACCAGGTGACCAGCTGTGGGAAAAACTGACTCATAACAGGGCTTCTTACTGAATCGTTATTTTTCCTGATTTGGCTAATTCACACAAGAACTAGAACATAACTTTAAGGTCATCATTACCAACCCCCATTTTGTAATGAAACTGAGTCCCAGAGAATCAAGATGTAACTACAGGGTGCTGAGGATATGGTCATGGAAATGGCAGAACCAATTTTAAGAAAAGGGTCTCTTGGGAGTCAAGAAATGTTCCACAGTAGCTAGTATAGGCTGAGTAAAATTGAGTGAATATCTTCTTGATCCCACTTTTGTTAAGGTTTATACCTTAAGCAGGTCTAGACATACTGCTATCAGCATATACTCAAAGGACTCAACTTCCTATGTCAGAGATACTTGTGTACTCATGCTCACTGCAGCTCTAATTTCAACAGCTAGAAAATGGAATCAGCCTAGACGCCCATGGACTGATGCCTGGAAAATGAAAAAGTGCTTTCTAGACACAATGGAATTTTACTCAACTCTGTCATCCTTCTTCGCCCAAACTCAGAGTACAACATATAGGTGACAGGAGAGCTAAGAGCTGGAGTATCAGTGGGAGTGCAGTGAAATGCTGTGTCCTGAATGGACATGGCCATTGTGGCCATGGGCTCACGGCAGCTCTGTTGACCTGACCAAACCGAACTTGTCAATATTCCAGTGTGGATTAGGGAGAGGTTCATGAAATCTCACTTCTAATTGATGGACTATTAGAGTTAATGGTTGCTGGGAAAGAGAGAGTCATTTTTCTTAGTGTTACGGTTTCTGATAAGATTAATCATGCTTCTGTAAACAGCCCCCCCCCATCCACTCCTGCTCATACAGGCAATCCTAATTAAAGTCAGTGGATCCTTTAACAAACCGTGAAGGTAGGACCGGTCTTATTGTGAAGGAGACCAAAGTACATGGGAGGAGGCTAAAAGAGGGGACTGTGGAGGACATGACCAAATACTAGATGTGAATATGAAATGGTCAACAAATAAATACTTTTAGAAAGAGAAAATCAGTAAAGATATTTATACAAGCCAGCATCAAGGCTTCTATATTTCAGACTCAACCATACTCTTTCTGTTAACATGTGTTCCTCTTGCTCAGTGAGGTCCATCTACAGCCTCTCCTTTCTGGAATGGTAGATAGAGAGGCTAGGCAAGACCTGATTTTGTCCTCTATCTCAGGCCAACACCCACAATAGTGGCCAGTAAACAAGCCATTGATAAATATTTGTTGAATGGTGGCTGTTCTTTATTTTTTTTTCTTTCTGTTTAATAATTGCCTCCCTCAGTGCCTGGAAATTCCATAGAGAGTATCACAAATATAATGATATTCTCACGTCGTTAGCATGATGTCTAAGGGAGACCATCAATAAATGCTTGTTTGGTGAATAAAAGAACATGTGCCTATACTTGGACACTGTACCTACCAGAAAATTAAGAAATACACATTAGTTACTTTAAAACATTTTTAGTATGAAACATTGTGGCGCAGTGTAACCAGAAACTCAATTAACTCTAGCTGTGTTTCCAATTCCCTGACTTCCTGAAAGTAATGAGATTAAAATGGCCAGCGACATTTCTATCTAGAAGATTCTTCTAGTGGATTATTCGAGTCTTTTTATACAAGTTATATCCATTTATTTTTTTGTGATCCTAGTTTCTGTCAGAGAGGGATATAGAAAAGGGAACAAAAATGCGAGTTTTTCAAAGTATTACTCTGACAGTGTGATGTACTGACAAGTCCTTGAGAAAGCTGACAGTGTTCTTAAGGATGTGGTTTTTCTTTTCTTTGTTGAATTCTGTGTGTGTGCACACGTGCAAACACATGAGCATGTATGTGAACTATGAAAACACGTCAGCCTTTTAACGACTAATTTTGTGGTCCTAAGGTATACATAGAGTCTGGCTCTACATCACCCTGACTGAATATGAATCCCAACTCCACTATGTGTTCTGTCCTCCTCTGTTCTCTGAGCCATAGTTTGCTCCTCTATAAAACAGCAGTAAGGAGAATCTGGGCATCCAGTGGTTATTTGGAAACATAATGAACACAAAGTGTTTAGATGATGCTTAATAAGCATTTGCCACTGTTGCTATAGCAATAGTCAAGTGGAGAGTAGCAAAACTCCAAGGAAGTGAAAAATTAAAATAAGTTTATTCTGCCTGCTGTATTTTTACTTCTTTATTTTTCCCCACCTCCTGCCACGTTCCCATTTTAATGCAATCATTAGCAGAGTAGAGACTTGCACAAGACACACTATTACCTGCTCTTTAAGTCAAGCTTTGTACCTCAATGGGCCAGCAAGATTAAACATTATCTTAAAATCTTTTGTATTATTATTTAAGAAACACACTTTCCATACAGGAAAGCTGCCCTCTTTCAAGCTTCAATCTGTAGTTTTATTTATTTATTTATTTATTTATTTATTTATTTATTTATTT
The DNA here is from genome assembly GCA_030556225.1 of Cricetiscus sungorus. Lineage (NCBI taxonomy): Eukaryota > Metazoa > Chordata > Mammalia > Rodentia > Cricetidae > Cricetiscus > Cricetiscus sungorus. The sequence goes on from JANBXA010000372.1 coordinate 10,366,275, forward strand.
ATTTATTTATTTTTCCATAGGTGTAATGATTGAGAACCCTTGCCAGTCCAAATGAGAGTATCACCGTTGCATCTTCTGTATGGCAGAGACTCTGAATTTTTCATCTTTTAGAGCTGGGGGTAAGCAGGGGAGCTAGTAAAGAAGGCTAAGTGTGTTAAAGCCAAGAGGTGTTTGATCAGACTGTGTTAGCCAGTGATTTAATAACAGAAAGTATGAACAGAATAAAGTTAGCCCAGTTACTTTCTTACCCCAAGGATCTGGCTGAATATAAAGCTGTAGATAGGTGTGACTGCCCCATTGATACAGGCACTCAAAGCTCCTACCAGCATGTAGTGCCATTCTGGAAAGTTGAATTTAAGAATCCTTCTGACTGGGGCAGGTTCAACTTCTTCCACAAGCATGTCATTGTCCTTAAGGAAAGAGAGGGTTATATCAGTTACCCAAACATAGTCATACCCTTTGGTGATCATTATGAGTGACTTCAGAGACTCCTGGGATGTGTTGACTTGTTACTGGTATTGGTTGGAACTATGGCCTGGCTGTGGTGGGGGAGGGGCTGTTCACTAAATGGTGTTGATAGCGCTCACAATAGCATACTGATTGACTCTCGAGCAGTAAGGTATGCGTTATATCTTGAAAGTAACTCCTTGTTTTAAAAACGACCTTGCTAAGTGTATTTATACATTAAGAGCTTTGGAAAGTTTTGAGGTGCATTTTCCATACATATCTATTGTGTTCTTTAAGCTGGCAACTGGATGAAGGTCTGGGAGAAGCCAGTGTGTCCAAGGAAAGACATATTTCATTCTCAGTGATCACGCACTTGCATTAATAAGGTCTTCCTAGTGAGAGCTCACAAGCCAGCAATACTGATCCGGATTTCTGAACTGCACATTCCCTCCAAAACACACACACACACACACACACACACACACACACACACACACACACACACACACACACACAGAGAGAGAGAGAGAGAGAGAGAGAGAGAGAGAGAGAGAGAGAGAGAGAGGAGGGAGAGGGAGGGAGGGAGGGAGGGAGGGAGAGAGGGAGGGAGAGAGAGAGACAGAGACAGAGACAGAGAGAACAAAAATTAGTCAGCACTTTCCCATTCTGATTTTTTTAAAATTGGTATTAAGATATCACAGCTTGTAACTTTCATCCCCTTGAGGGCGAGTATTATGGTGAGAACCTTGTTTTATTTTCATCTTTTTGTCTGTTTATTCAATGATTTGTTGAATCCTCTGAGAAAGGATTCTAGGTGGCTTATATAGCTTTATATTGATTTTTAAACTTTTTCCGTTAATACATACGGAATATGTATGTTAATAATATCTGTACAAAATTGACTACAAAAATAATTCTACAAAATAATTAATGGATGCTCTTCTTTACTAGTACAAGTTAATTTATCCTCCAGATAGCTAAATAGCAGGAACAGAAAATGACACAAAGCTCCAAAAAAAAAAAAAAAAAAAAAAAAAAAACCATTTTCCTTCCTAGTTCAGTTTGAATGAGAGGCTGGTGTGATGGCTGTTTCACTGCAGTTGCCGCTGGAGCTGGTAATGAATTTGTCATCATCTCCCTTTCAAGTTCTCTCTTGGCTGCCTTCAACACTGCACTTTGTCACTGCTGCTCACTCATGCAGCAAATCCTCCTGCTCAGTCGTTTCATCTCAGTCTACTAACTCAGGCCATCAGTGCCACAGAGAAGGACGCCTGGGAAAGGACCTGTGCAGCAGGCAGAGGAAGAATGGAATTCTTGGGAGAATCCTATCTGGCCACCCACAGAATATTCAGTGGAGCACTCAGTCCGCTGGGCCTTGGCTATTTCATTAAAATGAGGGAGTTGGATAAATCATATTTCTGCACACAGACACTAACTGCCTTTGTTCAGATTGTCTTTGGAGGATATTTGTCTGGCCAAAAATCTTGGAAGACATAGCCATTCCCTTCACCCCCAGCATTCTGCCCCCTAGGGAGAAGATAGGCTCCCCAAGCCCGAAAATCTTCTCCTACCATACAATTTGCTTCAAGGTGGTATTACCTAGCCCTCTTTGTGTCCCCTTTTGGGAACTGGGAATGGAGCTGGGGAATCAGTGCAAAATGCCAAGCTGCAGATACTGTTACCTCTCTGAGTATTTACCTCTGACTGTGGTGGAGTCTGCCTGCACCCTTGGGATTGTGTCAGACTAACAATATGGCTTTCAGTATGGCAGAACTAGTCTTTGTAGGCTTTGATAGTCCAGACTCAATGCTCACAGACTCATAAATATCACGCTAATATTCTCTGAATTCTACCTGTTCCCTAATGACCTACTACTCCATACGATGGTTACTTCTTTCATAGCCTAACAAAATGGAACCTTTCCTAGTTTTCTTGTACCAAAGTATCCCCAGCCTTAAGCAATGAGATATTTAAGGGAATTACGACATGTCTTTGCCCTGTAGTTTTCATTTCAAGATAAACTAATAAACAAAACCACTTAAATAATTTTTGTTACCGCCACACACACACACACACACACACACACACACACACACACACAAGATCTTAAAGAGAGTTATATTCGCTAGGCATGATGGCACATACTTTTAATCCTAGCACTTGGGAGGCAGAGGCAGAGACAAGCAGGCAGATCTCTGTGAGTTTGAGGCCAGCCTGGCCTACAGAGTGAGTGAGTTCCAGGACAGCCCGGGCTAAACAGAGAAACCCAGTTTCAAAAAAAAAAAAAAAAAAAAAAAAAAAAAAGAGCAAAGCAAACCCCCACCCCCAAAAGGAAAAGAAAGTTATATCCAACTGTCCTAAAGCATCTTGAGATCTTGAGCAGTACAGAAACTAGAAGGCAAGTCCCCAGACAAAGGCTTATCTTATTTGTTATATCTACATACACAACAGAGGAATAAAAAAACTGTATGAAGTCTTCTACTCTTTATAAATAACAACTAAAATCATTCTAGGAGATACAGTAGTCTCTGACCTACTGCATAGATAGTTCCATGCTCAACAGACTTTTTCTAGTTTTCTTTCCTTTATCTCCTTTGTGGGCCGGGGGAAGACAAAACTTCCTACTAGAATTTTATGTCCTTCTCTCTATACTTTTTTTTTTTACAGCAGTTTCTGTATCCTAACAATAGGAGTCTCTTACCTGGATGATAACTTTAAATGTTTAATGGTAAAAATAGTACATATAACAAAGAAGCCAAGATTTTCCAGATGAGTGACAGGGATAGCCATTTTTATGAGTCCTGTCTCTGTTCTATGTCTTAAGCTAGGACTAAACCTCGTAAGTCAGCGGCGATAAAGCTACAAGTGTCTAATAAACTCGTCCTGACTTGATTCATATGTATTCCACCTTTATTTCTATTTATTTATTTTTAGTTTTGCTGAAAAAGATTCATAAACATTAGAGAATGGAATCTACTCAGTAGACGATCCTATATCCTAAACTTAACCTGATCTGGGTATCTACCATCCAGTCCCACTTATGGGAGCTAAAGATTCAGCGTGGAGGAGGAGAACCGGCTGAGCTCTGCCACTAACTCATCCTTTGGATAAGTCACCGACTTAAGAGTTCAGAACAAGACTTAACCCCTTCCCGTACTCTGTAAATACCGCAAGTGACCACTAGGTGGAGGCGATGGCTGTGTGGAAGACACAGCAGACCATCTCCCACTCCACAGGTGAGGCCACCAATCTCCATCAGAGAGAGAAAGAGCCAGAATCCTGCTTGGCCTTGTAGACTTTAGTTAAGTGTTAAAATACTTTGAAATACTAAGACACGGCCACACTTTCTCATACAGCCTTAGGATTAAAAATGGATTAGTCAAAAAAGAAAGAAATGGGAATTCCATTAGCCAAATTATAGTGTTTCCTTTAAATTTTTCTTCAAGTCCAAGGACTGATGAAGTTACTGTATACACAAGACGTATCAGAGAAACAACAGATCATTTCCTTTTGGAGCCTAAATGATGTAATATCAGCTTCTCAGCATCTTCCTTCCTGTTTTTCATTTTAATCTCCTTAACAAGAGAAAATATAAAATGACATCTTTTAAAAGTTGTACCAGCACCCAGGCGGTGGTGGTGCACACCTTCAATCCCAGCGCTCGGGAGGCAGAGACAGGTGAATCTCTGTGAGTTCAAGACCAGCCTGATCTACAAAGCTACACAGAGAAACCCTGTCTCAAGGACAAAAAAACAAACAAAAAGTTGGACCAGCAATATGCAGATGATGCCATTTGTTTCTTTCCTAGTGCTGTGAATATAAACAAAATAGTTAATTCTGGCTCCAAAAGGGAAGCTTCACCTTTATGGCCAAGAATCATCCTTACAAATGTGTGTTTCCTCATTGCGGTTCAAGGGTCTATGGAATTTATTGAAATAAATTATTCAACACTGAGACTATGATTCGATGTTAACAGAGCAAGAAAAGAGAGAGCCTTAATGACACATAAGGTCTTAAAGGGTATCATTTAAGAATTTATTGCAAATTCCTCCTCTGTGAGCCAGTGTTTGTAATGATGTCTTCATGGATCCACAATTTGGGATTTCACTGGAGGTATTTTGAAATTACATTATGCATAATGGATGTACTTGTAATTAAAATATTCCCTGGCTTATTTGGTTTGATACAGAGAAGAGGCTGAGCTTCAGTTTAGTCACAGAAACTCAAATTTTTATTCCAAACAAAACCCTCTTGATACAAGGCACTGAACACAGTGTTCGTAGTGACTCAGCACAGATGTAAAGGGTCCAGAAGTCTAAGAAGTAAAATTTAGTAAGAGAAAAGAAAATGGCTTCAAAAATAAAGACTTCCATGTAGAAATTCTAATGAAGGGCATATAGGGGATCCAAAGTGAGTTCATCAGAGTGGGTAAGACTTGCGGTTTGATGCATGGCCCCTCATAAGAAAGATAATGTCTACAACAGCAGAATACCTATATTCTCATGAGTGTACCCTTTTATTTAAAACGTGTGACAATTTGTATAAGGTCAAGTTTCATCAAATACTTTCACCAATTAAATTTTGAGAAAAAAAAACAATGATTTTGGGTATTCTTTAAAACGTTACCTCCATAAAAACAAATAATTTGCTCTGCATGTTTGAGAAGCCTATTTTCTGTTTATTATAATTATTCATCTAAAAATTGGTAGCTATCCCTTAACAATTCAATTTAACTTAATATATGCTTTTCAAAGAAATTAACTAGGGAATCTAAGTTCTTTGTGGTGGAGGGACGGTGTATGGCATTTTGACTAGGTCTGAACATCCCCCTATTTGGTCTGACTGTGCACCTAGTAAGCATATATACCTAAAGATAGATGGGTCACCTGGGAAAGACTGCTCCCACACCCCAAGCTCCGCCCCAGAGCAATGGGCATCTGACCTTGCTGTCTTCATAAGTAGATTTGTGATCAGCAATAGCCAATGGAGGGTCATGTGTCATTTGAGAAAGCTGAGACTTGGACCGTTGCCTGATGGAAGCTCTGGAAAACAAAAAGCAAAAACAGCAACACAAGACAGGCTGTAGATGGCAAATTGGTCGCAATGGTGTCCCGGTCTACATTGCACACCAAATCAACAGAAGTGTTTGGTGGATCACATGGCATCTAGGGAGGGAGTTTCTAAGTAAAGTTTGATGAAGTTTATCTTTGGTCAGAGTAAACTGGGTAGATTTCTCTCGAACCCAAGCTCTGTCCCTTCTGGATCCAGATTCAATGTGTACCAGGGAGAAAGAATGAGAAGGAGCAGTTTCCCATCAACCTACTAAAAACTGTCGAGACTCAAGTGTGTTGGCAGCCCATATGGTTCCATCAGTTGCTACCATGGCAAAAGTGATAGTTTAGCACTTGCATTTCCTTCTGGTTTAGGCGATAGTTTCTAGTCTTTGTCTATAATTTGTATGTCTCTGTCTGTCTGTCTCCCTGTGTCCCTATTTCTCTCCCATCTCTCCCTCTCCTTTCTTCCTGTCCTTCTGTGCTTCAGGGTGATACCACCTGGATACAAGTGAGATAACAAAAAGAAAAATAGGGTCCCCAGTGAGACTATGTCTAGGTTTTGTGGGCCACATGACAACCAGGCCAAAGAGTTTCCAAGTTAGAGTTGATGAAACTTATTTCGACTGCCCACAGAAATGAATCAACAAAAACTCATTGAAACACAATTTAGCTTAATGCAATTGTTCATTCATCTGAAGTGTGTTGGGTCCTCACAGCATGTAAAACTCCAATGTTAGGTGCTAGAGGGAGGACAAAGACTAGTCAAATCACAGACATCTTAAGTTTTAACCACAGAGTTTAAACCACAGAGAATACTGCATGTAATCAAAGATGGTAAAAGGGAAAAAAATCTGGTGGGTTGAATAGTAAAATTTTTGTTTTGAAGATTTAATTTGAAGTAGTACAGTGTAAAGAGAGAGATGATAGAGGGGAGGGGACCATGTCAACTGTTCCATCCCTAGATAGAATAATTTACATGACCTATATTATTTGTATGCAGGGGAAATTAGACTAAAACAAATGCCAAGATGGTACCCATCACCATCTGCTTATCCAGGCTTCCCAAAAAAAAAAAATCAGTAACATGTCAAATTCATTATATTAATCTCTTCCCACACTATGTGTATGGCCTCCCTCTTAGTCACCCAGGTTTAACACTATGTATTTCACAGAAGTCTCCTCTCTTCTTTAATCTTGCAATTTCAAACTCTGGCCAAGTCTCATTATGATTCAGAACAAAGGGCTCCTGAAACCTGACTCACTGTCCCCAACCTCATCTCTGAATTACTGAACTTACTCTGATACGAGTGATATGTAGAAGATACATATAGAGTTATTGCTTTGGGCTAGGTAACTAATGCTGGGATGTCTCCAGACTATGAAGAAGGCTGTGTCACCTGGAGATCACAGGGTAGTCATAAGGTATCAGAGAGCATATGATATGAGTGAAACTCAAACCCATAGATCTAATCAAACTCACATCAGTTGACACCAAGGTAGGAGTATATGAGAAAGGAGAGAATGTCAATATTTAACTGGGTGTTTAATACTTAGTACCTTATGTAGGAAGACCTGTTTGTGAATTCCTTCAGGTTTCTACTATCTTTATCTTGTACTTCTTAAATCTTCCTCTCTCCTAGTCCTCAAACTCTTTTGCCTTTCTAACATAATGGACTGTTATGAGCCCATGAGCAGTAAGTGTGCAGGGCAAGCTGGCCCTCGATCTGCTCTATCAGAAACACTATGGTAAGATTCCATCACGACCCTTTTCAGAAATTATGCAACATAGTCTTTAAGAAATCCTCACTTTGTCAAAAGTTGTAAACCACTTTTCACTGCAAAGAGAAATAGCTAGTTTGGGGAGATAAGTGTTCTTTCTTTCTTTCTCAACATTATTATTTAGGAAATTATTTTCTGTTGCCAATTAACTTGTTTTTGAACCTAAAATATATTACTGAAGAAAGGCTCAGCTATCAGAAAGACTATAGCCCAAGAAACAAGATACAAATTAACATTTCATTTAGTCATCTTCTAGAAGAAAATCTTGTCACCCTTTACAATGAGATATTTTTAATAGAACTCCTTATTCAAAGTTATAAGTCTTTCTCTGCAGGAGGTTAATAGCTACTTTTAGTATGTAGGTTGTCTTTCTGATTTTTTTTAGTCCTAGTCATTAAATTGTAGAATTTGTGGAAAATATACCCAAATAAGAGACACTTGTATACAAATGGTTATATATTATTCATCATAAACTACTTAGAATGTATAGAATTTTCTTCTTAAAAACAAATAAAACATTACTTTCTTGATGACATGACCACAAGATACATGTCATTTTAACCCAATGGCAGAGGTGCCCAGTCATTGTATTCAATGACAATGACATTTCTTGTATTCAAGAAGGTAGTTGCTCCATTCAAGCGATAATTTATGTATTTTACTCATGGCTAAACACACTGCCATGATCAAACATAATGCCCATGTCTATAAAATGTGCTTAACAATTCTGGTACTATCTCTATCTTCTACTATATAGAGTAACTCAAAGATAATGCTTGGTTTTTCAGCTCAATAAAGCTAACACCTCTTTAATTTTTTTCAGTAGATTTGTTCTAAAGAGAAAAAAACCCAAGTCTTAGAGTTTATATCTATAAAGAAAAGATATATTAGTATAAAAATATATCTATATTTGAAATAGGTACAAATACTTTTTAGTAAATTATTTCTTTAAGATTAACAATAAATAAAATCATTTTAACGATGTGAATATGTTACCAGAATGCTCTATTTTAAGCAGCTTTAACTCCTTTTCAGTAAACAAGCAGCCTTCTAGAATGAACAAGTCCTATACTGAGTCTATGCTCTGAGAACAGTCTTTCATTTAACATCTTGGAAATGGTGAGGCCAATGGCAGGGAGTTGCATCAACCATAACTTATTACTAGTTCACTGACTGAAGGAGAAGTAGCTGGTGGAAGTAGAAGCAGACACCCACAGCTAAACACTGAGCCGAACTCCTAGAATCCAGTGCAGAGAGGGAGAAGTGATGAGCAAAGGGGTCAAGAACAGGCTGGAGAAACCCACAGAAACAGCTGATCTGAACAAGGGGGAGCTCATGGACCCCAGATTGATAGCTGGGAAACCAGCATAGGACCAACCCCAGACCCCCTTAATGTGGGTCTCAGTTAGAAGGCCTGGGCAGTCTAAGGGACCTCTGACAGTGAAACCAGGTTGTTTCCCTAGTGCATCAACAGACCTTGGGAGCACATTCTCCATGGGAGGATAATCCCTTAACCTGGAGACACAGGGGAAGGGCCTAGGCCCTACCCCAAATAACTTGACAGATTTTGATGATTCCTCATGGCAAACCTTACCCTCCCTGGGTAGTGGATAGAGGATGGGATGGGGGGGTCTGTGGGGGACATAGGAGAGTGGGAGGGAGAGGGAACTGGGATTGATATGTAAAATAAGAAAAAATATTAAATAAAAAAGAGTGTTTCAAACAGTGATTAAATTTGATGGGAAAATAGGTGTCTTGCAGTTTGTTTGCTTGTTTGTAATTGTTTATATGCTTTCTCCTGAGACAGGGTCTCACAATGTAGTCCAACTAGCTTTGAATTTATGATCTTCCTGCCTCAGCCTCCCAAGTATGAGGATATCTGTACCAGGTTAGCATAGTAGCTTTAAAAATCCATATTTTAGGGGTTGGAAAGATGACTCAGTGAGTAAGAGCACTGACTACTCTCCAGGTTTCAATTCCCAGCATCCACATGGTAGTTCACAACCATCTGTAACTCCAGTCCCAAGGATCCAGGTTTCTCTTCTGGCCTTTGTAGGCAGCAGACACATACATGGTGGACAAAAATACATGCATGCAAAACACCCATACACATAAAGTTAAAACAAATAATAAGGTAAAATCTCCATTCTAAGCTCAATAAACATTCTAATCAGAGAGCCCTCCATCATGGCCCTTCACTCAACAGAATGAGATGAGGAGTTGAACAAATTGGCATATTCTTACATCACAAGACCTGGAGTCTACATAAAGGTTCCTTCCTGGGCCTAAGGACCACAACTGTAGAAGGCTCCTAAAAATGTCCAAAAACTTGAAAATCACATTGCTTGTGCTCACCTTAAACTATCCCGATAGCTCCCTCTGATAAAATTCCTCTCAAGTGCATCACCTCCAGTTGTATCTTTTCCTGTTTAACACAACATGAGCCACTCCTTAGAGTATACAATAAGCATAGCTGTATTTACATAAAATAATCTACCGTTTGCCTAGAAGGTAATTACTGCATGGAATACCCAAACATCATATAAAATTATTGCAATAAATAATACTTGAAACTTGCCCAACACATTCTAACAACAACCAAGACCTGAAAGTACTCAGTGAGGCTGACTCGTGTAAAATATGTGCTGACTGCTCTCTCTATAGACATGAGTATCTTTTAGGATAAATTGTTAAAAATTAATGAAAACTCACTGGGGTAGGCAAAAACAAACAAACAAGCAAAAACATTGATACAATCAGCAAACTTTCAAAACTTACTCAGATTTCATGGGTATTAAACATATACAATAATTATGTGTTCGTGAGTCCCCATGGGAGATGGTGGAGAAAGTCAAGAGTGGTTGATTAATTAGCTCAGAATAACCACCAGGTCTGAAAGTTCAAATTGAGAAAAAAGAAAGCATAGTAGGGCCTGGAGTGTCATCTCCATTTGAAAATAAGTGTAAAATATTTAGCCATTGTTTAATTCACACAATAATAATGAGAATCCTCCATATGCCTGACACATCCAGGATGTCTGTCCTAGGTGAAAAATGGTAGAGTTGAAAAGCAAAGGACCTTGGGTGGAGCTCTGTGACTTGATCAGATAACTTAGCCTTCTGGGTTTTCTTTATTCCCCTCATCAACTGCATAAAGTCTGCTAGGCTTTGGGAGGATAAACAATACATATTCATAAGTGTATAGATTCATCTAGTACCACTAATGTTAATTACTTAGAATAATATAAGGTGGAAGGGGAAAGGTACTTGCCCTTTACACCCTTTTCCTTGAGGGTGTCATCTTCTTGGCTTTGCAGAGTCACAAGCATGAAGTAGACACCTTTTCTTTCTAACAGTTCTTCATGGGTGCCTCTTTCCACAGCTGCTCCATGTTCCAAACCAATGATCACATCTGCATTTCTGACCGTTGATAGGCGATGGGCAACTGAGACAATCGTGTGCTCATGTTGAATCTGTGAGAAGACATGGTGTACCATCCCTGAGTCTACAAGGATGTCAGTGTTGGACCCTAGGAACATCCTAAGAGGTATGTGCATATATCTGACATAGCCAACTGTTTCTTATAGCCATAAATCATATCACGGATTGATCTGATTGTGGCAATTAATCAGTGACTTAATGGGGAGTTAAATCATGTTAAATATTAGTTTTAGCTTTATACTGCATCTTTGGGGAATAAATCACAACTATGTTCTGTTCAACTTGAAATAGATGGTAATTGACCAATACTTTTTTATAAGTTTTCAGAGTGGATGCACTGACTTGTTAGCAACTTTCCCTCCTTGAAGGGTCTGTGAAATGAATTGACTCTCCACAAACCTTATTCAGTGCTTCTTGTACTCGGGCTTCACTCTCATTGTCCAGCGCTGAGGTAGCCATGTCTAAAAGCAGGATCTTGGGATTCCGTATGAGAGCTCGAGCGATGGCTACCCTTTGTTTCTGACCACCACTTATCTGGCCTCCTCCTTCTCCAACAAGGGTATCAAATTGCTAGGAATCATGAGGGAGAAGAATTTGATGGCTCCTGACAGAGATCCAGTATCTCTTCTAACTTTTTTCTCAAGTGTGAGTTTTTACAGGTCCAACTTTTACTGAAAGAAATATCCCTTCCCAAAATAAATTAACATAGCAATACTTGCATGTGAGATAGTTAATGTATTGAACTGTGTGAGTGTTCCTTTTTAGTTCATGTCCAAATAAACATTTTCAACCAGAATGAAAATTGATCAGTCTCAAAAATCCATCAATGGGGTATAAGTCACATTACAATCTTGTCTCCTTTCTCCTACTGAATACAGCAAAACATGATGCTAAAGCTATCTTTATATTGTAAATTAAAGATCAAACTAGTTTTATACTTCTTGCTTTCCCAGCAAGCCCTGACTGAGTATCCCACAGGACTAAGCTACACTAAATTACATTGGAGTATTAGAAGTCAGTATAACTTTCTTAGTATCAGGCAATAAGGGTTGAGCTCCTTAGCACACATAAAGCATGGTACTGAAATTCTACAGATATTGTGTCATGTTGTCCTCACAGAACCCCAGGAGGCAATTACTGCTACTTGCCTTAATGATTGAGCAAAGAAATTCTGAGTGTGAAGGGTTAAACTAACCTGACAGAAGCTCATGAAGCTAGAAGATGAAGAAGATGGTTTGAATTTGAGGCAGTGTAATTCTAAAGCTTTATTCTCATTAGCTTCTAAACCATAACATTCTCATAGTGACAATGCTACTCAAAAAGGTTATTTTATAAGGTGTGGTGATTTGAAAGAAAATGGCCGCATAGACTCATAGGGAGTGACACTATTTGAAAGGATTGGGATATGTGGCCTTGTTGGATTAGGTGTGGCCTTAATGAAGGAAGTATGTCACTTGGGGTGGGCTTTGAGGTTTCAGAAGCACAATTCAGGTCCAGTTGGCGCTCTCTCTCTCTCTCTCTCTCTCTCTCTCTCTCTCTCTCTCTCTCTCTCTCTCTCTCTCTCTCTCTCTCTCTCTCTCTTCCTGCTGCCTGCTGATCCATATGTGGAACTCTTGGCTACCTCTCCAGCATCATGTCTGCCTGTTTTTCACCATGCTTTCCTCCATGACTATAATGGGCTAAACCTCTGAACTGTAAGCCAACTCCAATTAAATGTGTTCCTTTATAAGATTTTCTGTGGTCACCGTGTCTCTTCACAGCAATAAACCCCTGACTAACTAATTCAGAGGGTGAATGGGATATATTCAAGGTCAGTGGCTCTGGAGGCAGACCACTTGCCGTGACTTTCCTGTTTACATATTGTATAATTTGGGGCAGTTATTGACCTCGCAGAACATCATTATTCATCTATAGATGGACATAATAGTAGTTGCTACCTGGCAAGGTGGTTGTGAGGGTGGAGAGCTAAAAGATGTGAAGAGCAAACTCAAAGCCTGCAATGTAGTAAAAGCCAGGTGTATAATAGTAGCTATTGTCCTGTGACTTAGCAGATCACCATGGCAAACACAGTGGGTATAAATATAGAACTAGTTTTTGCAGACACCATGATCATACAGAATAGAGACATAACAATGAACTCTTGATTTGTGAGATTCAAGTCTAAGTACAAGTGTAAGCACAAGGAAACTGAAGCATAAGGATGGTAGTGGTTACGATTTAGAGCTTAAGTGTTCCCTGCAATGGCTAATGTTCATTGCCGACTTGGAATTTGAAACCTCCTAGAAGGCCCATCTCTCCATACATTTTGAGGGAATTTCTAGAAAAGATAACCTACAAAAAGGAGAGCCACCCTGAATGTAGATGACTGCTATCCCAGGGGCTGGGATTGAAAGAGAAACAGAAAGCCAGCTCAGCACCAGCATTCATCTCTCTTGGCTTCCTACCCACAAATGTGTGACCAGCTGGACCATATCCTCAAACTGTTAGAATAAATCCTTCAATACTCTCTGAAATTGCTTCTTGACAAGTATTTGGTCCCACTTTGTGGCAGCAGAGCCTTTAGGAGGAAAATCTGTGGAAGGGAGTTGTTTCACAGAGCAGAAGGGGTCTCTACCCTTGAAAAAGAGAGACATCCGGGCTCTGGCCTTCCCCCCCTCCTTCTCTGTCTCTGGCTTCTGAGATGTGAACTCTTATGCTCTGTTACATACTCTCCACAAGTATGTTCTATCTTGTCACAAGCAAAGGAAACAGCTGACCTTTGGCTGAAATCATATGTCCAAATAATTTTTTTTCCTTGTAACCTGCTTATGTCAGATATTTTGTCACAGTAACTGAAAGATGACTAACAAGTAAGAAAACATTTCTCAAGCATTTCTTCATAGTAAATATTGCAAAATTTTCAAAACATGCTTAATAGGTAGACAAAGAAATTATATCTGTATCAAAGGGATCTTTATGAAGGATAGACCTCCAGTTTGGCAGATGTCAACTACATAAACAACATATTTTTGCTTGAAAGGGAAAATGTGGTACATTTCCAGGCATAAATTGAAAGCATGCCATTAAGGATTTAAGGACTGAGGATTCAAATGAAAAGAACATATTCTTCCTTTGATGACTTCTGAGTCCCCCTGGACCATAAGGAGGGTACCTGTGGCAGGGCCATAATGAAGTTGTAGGCATTGGCTTCCTTGGCAGCTTTAATTATGTCTTCCATTGTTGCTTCCTCTCTGCCATAACGGATATTTTCTGCAATAGTGGTAGAGAACAGAACCGGCTCCTGTTCCACTACCCCAATCTGATCCCTCAACCATCGGATGTTAAGAGAGCGAATGTCGTGGCCATCCAGTGTCACCTGGAGAGCAGAAGAGGGTCACACAGCTTGGAGTCCTTCAAGCTTCTGAATTACAATGTTAGGTGATACTTAGCCACTAGGGAGAATAGACAGAGACTAACAAGACTGGAATAGAAACAATTCCCATGGAAATGTGGCTGTTTATGCAAGGATGTAATGGAAATAAAAAGTTCATTGTAGAAACATGGGTGATGTAAAAAAAAAATCACTAAATTTCTCATTGCTAGCCTCCAAATGGGCACATTTTTAGTTTCTCTGAAGAGTAGCCCATCATTCGCCATACTCTGGATGCATTTATTGTCTTTTGGCTTATGACCAGAGAGAGACCTCAAAAGATACAATAAAAGGAAGCAATAGCTGCCATCTTGTAGGTGTGATTTACAGTAAATCTTGCTTTCCAATCTGATTCATCAAAAAACACTTTGCTGCTCAAGAAATTGAAACTATAAATATGAAAAACAAGAAAAGCACAATACATAAATGTAAAATAATATTAAATTTAAAAAAAATCAATTGGACAACATCACCACTTGCACTCCCTTGCTCCTACATGTTGTGGAGTTTCTGGAAGATACACACCATGCCTTCGCAGGGGTCATAGAATCTCTGAATGAGCTGTAGTGCTGTACTCTTCCCAGATCCACTGGATCCCACCAGAGCTGTCATTTCCCCAGGTTTAATGACCATGCTGAGGTTATTTAAAATCTAGAAAGGAAAGAACTTTTTTTAAAGTTCATAATGTCATTGGGCACTTAACCAAACAGTTAGACCATATATATATATATATATATATATATATATATATATATATATATATATATCATACTTTGTGAGGATTTGTATATTGTATCTATACCTCGTGTGTGTGTGTGTGTGTGTGTGTGTGTGTGTGTGTGTGTGTGTTTGCTATCCACATATACTCATCAATCAATAACAAAAGAAGACTGTCTGGAAAAAGGTTTTACCATCAGCACATTGCTTAATAGCTGTGGCCAACAATAAAACAATAATGTATTAACACTGGTAAATAAGCAAGGGTCACCTTTAAAATTATGCCTCAAAATCTAATTTAAAATACATCTGACATAGTAGGATACCTCAAGGAGTCAATCTCAATTAGTTAAATAAGAAGCTCCTGTAAGTCGCAAGTGTAATGATGATTCATAGACCAAGGATCAGAAATAAACCAATTTGCGGATGATATGCTTGAATGCTATATGAGCATATTACTTGAATAACTTTGCCTAACAAATGTGTGTGTGCTGTGTTTCTAGGTCTAAAACTCTGTGAAGGGCAAGGACTAAATGCTGGCATTAGGATTCAGTTCTGTGAGTGTGACAGAAATATTATTAATAAGAGGAAATCAGAGATGCTAAGTTCCCGATGAAAAACAAGCATCATTTCAAAGCCAGATCATTCAAGAGAGCAGATGGGAGTTTCTTATGGAGCGGGCTTACCTCTAACACTCCTGCTCTGTGGGTTCTGAAAGCAGTTTATTTCCCTCACTATGTGCCCTGCACAATCACTAAGCACAAGAGACTTGAGAGCAACAGCACCAGGCAGCCTTCCTACAAGTGAGCGGCCTGGAGATCCTACAGAAACTGCACAGGGCTACTGGTTCTGCCAGTCACATTTCCTCCATCACTATGCTCCACCTTCTGTGACTTCCAAGGAAGTGGTGACTGGAAGCTGTACTACTTGATTGCTTTGATTGCTGAGCACAAAGCACAAACCTGGAATGACAGAATCTGCCAGTCATTTCAACAGATCACATGGTTGACTTAGTCTGAGTCTTGTGCTAAATCGTGTTCCCACCAGAGGGATTTGCACGATACAGTCATAACCTAGAAATGCAGTGTGCCCCTAAGTTGGCACAGTACACAAGGATACTTCCAGAGAAACACATCTCTGTCCCATTCCTGGAAACTGAGTCAGCACTGAGAAATCAGTATGTGGCTTTGGAAATGAATTACTCAATAGTAATAACAATAAAAATCCCCATTGGGCAAAAGGTGAACACTCACCTTCACTTCTGGTCTAGAAGGGTAGTGGAAGGTCACATTATGGAATTCAATTTCACCCTTGATTCGATCTAGCTTGTATCCTTCTTCTGACATGCAGTCAATGATGGGTTGCTGGAGTGCAATACAAAGATAAAGAGATAATGCGTGCCACGTGCATTTCGTGTCCATCTTAGTTAACTCTCAAAGTAAAACTGGAGCTGAAGACATGGGTCAGTGGTTAAGAACACTTGTTGCTTTTACAAAGGACCTGGGTTCAATTCCCAGCATCCCCACGGTAGGTACTTCACAATCATTTATAACTCCAGTTCCAGGGGATCTGATGTTCTCTTTTGACTTCCACAGGCACAAGGCATGCATGTAGTGCACATACATACATGCAGACAAAATACACAGAAAAGTAAAATGAATAAATCTAACAAAATTCATTTTAAAAAAAGAATTGTGTCTGGGCAACATATTGCAGAGATATGATAAATTGCTTCCATATTCCATATTTATAATAGTGATGATACTAGTCACTGCTGTTGAGGTTGCTGAATTATTGTCATATTACTATATATTATTGTTGAATGTGATATTGATAGACTAGCAGAGAGTAAGTTTTATTTATTTAATTACTATTACTTGCTGAATTATTGCTGTAAGCTCATATATTATTAATATTATATAATATGATAATAAATTGTTTATTGATATATAATATATGATTTCAATATAGTTAGTATTTGTTGTAATGTATTACATTACACACATTTATCTTACTGAGATGATGGGAGGCAAAGTACAAGGTGTTTTAATTTACATTGTTATATCCTCATGAACCTGATCTTAAGGCCTTTCTCATCCATCCCTCCAGCATTGCTCTGGATCCTGTGTTCATTCACACTGGACCTTCTTAACTCCTTGAGCTCACCAAGCTCTTTCCCAACCTGGAGGTTTCTCCATCAGGAATTCTTTCTTTGCTCTTATGTCCCATGAACTCTTCTTAAAGATTCCTCCCACTAGCCAGTCAAAACACTTAGTCCTATTTTTGTATCTTTCATTGAATTTAGCACTATTTGATGTTATCTTTAATTGTTTATTTCTTGCTGGGTGTGGTGGCTCATGCCTTTAACCCCAGCACACACAAGCCTGAGGCAGGTGGATCTTATGGCCAGGTCTATGTAGCAAGCACCAGACCAACCAGGACAACATGGTAAGTCCCTGTCTCAATCTTGTTTCTTTGCATGTATCTCCCAGTATGAGTGTGAGAGCAGGAACATAATTTGTTCTAACTCACAGACGGGTTCCCAGCTCTCAGAACCTGTATAGTTCACACCTCACTAACTATTTCTTTTAGCTGTTACGTACCCTGTCTATTGTTTGAAAAATGCTGGTTGCTGCTGACCGCCCAGTGGCAAAGATGTCCAAGGAAGAAGATGCATGGCCAAAGTTTATAGCTGCTACTATGACAGAGAGGAAAATCTGAAATGAAAAGAAAAATATAGTTTTCATGCACTTTTGCCAGTTTGTAAATAATGCCATTTACCATTTGGAGTGTCACTGTGAATTATTCAGATTTCTCAGAAATATTTAAAGTTAAGCAGTTTGCATGCTTTTCAGAAATATATAGACTAATTTTGCTTTGTAAAGCATTTCTCCATAGTTATACTTTAAAATACATTTTAAAGTGATCATCACTCTTCCTGCAGAGTGAAGAACTGAGGGAGTGGTGTAGGCAGGTTGAGAAGAATAGCTCTTATCTAAACTGTTTTAAGACCGCGCTCTCCAGAGAACCCCAACCTCAGCAAGGAGGTCTTCTTGCACCCTGGATCTGGGACCAGAAAACACATTCTGCAAAAGTCCTCTAGTAAATACCTCAGGTTCTTCAGGTCAGATTGGTTCAGAACCCACATGTATAGACACCATATAGTACATAACAAGCTTGGCAATGTGTAAATAAATGGCCATGGATATGTCCCAATAAAGTGTATTTCTTTTTAAAAATATGTAGGGGCTGTATTTGGCCCAATGACTACTTCATTGAGTCATTGGAATCTTCAGTTGAAGACCATGGGTCAAACCCTTGCTTAGCCTGGCATTATAAGCTATTGCCTCAAACCATTTTCTCCATGGAGGTTCTTAGAGAAGCTATGAGTGAGAGAAGACAAGAAACATGCCCAATATGACTATACAAGAGAGCACATATCCCAGACAGAAATTTTCATTGGAAATATCATAGCTTCAGCCATGTACATAGGAAGGTAAGAAGAGGACTATGGTGGGCAAGCAATGCATGGGGCATCCTTCTAGAGAATTAGGGTCTGTATTCACTACAACATAGATCTGGAGGAAGAAAAAATGGCTGCTGGGCCAGGCCAATAATCACTGAGACCTGAGCTCATCATTCTCTACACCACTTGGCACATATTTCTTAACTGCATAGTCACCTTTCATTTTTGTAGTGGTAGACTCATGATGCTGGTCTCAGAATGAAGTTTTGCATAGTACTTATGGTAATTACATTAAGCACCTCACTCAGTGCCTGTTGCTTTATATACTGGGAGAATATTATTTTCTGTTACTGTTATTATTCTTTGTTGTTGAAACCTGAACCCCAATTGAGAAACCAAGACTTCACCCTCATTCAGTTCTTCTTCATCTTTCCCTAAGAGACCAGAGAGCATGTTTTTGTCTGCGCATGAATGATACAAATTACAATAATCTATGTTAACTGCTTCTGTTTACAACTCAATGAAGCCACAAGAATTTTGGGCACCACAAAATGTGATAGATTAATCTGGTTGTTAGTTCAGTGGGTTAAAACATTTAACTCAACTTAAGAGTACTCAAATTTTATATTTGCTCTGTAGAAGTATAGCCAAGATCTCTCTCTTTCTCTCTCTCTCTCTCTCTCTCTCTCTCTCTCTCTCTCTCTCTCTCTCTCACACACACACACACACACTCACGAGAGAGAGAGAGAGAGAGAGAGAGAGAGAGAGAGAGAGAGAGAAAGAGAGAGAGAGGGGGGGTATCATTAAAGAAAGTTTTTTTTCTTTATAAAGATGCGCTTATCAAGGCTAGGTGTAAGTAGAGGACTACAGGAAGAAGTTGAGAATAGGATAATAATTGACAATTAAAACATTAGAGACACATATTATGTTATGACCACACATAGTAAGTACTTTAAAAAATGGCCACTGAAATGGTGACTTCCCAGGGAAGGTCTAGCAGGTATGTCCAACCAACGCTGCCATCTAAAAGTCATACAATCAAGTTACAAAGCAAAATGTGCTCCCCCTACCTTAATATTTTAAGTAAGTTTAGAAATTCTGTTGGGCCACATTCATAGAGCCCTTTGGCTACTTGTATCATGTGGGTGACAGGATGAACATAAATGATAGATGATCTCATGGTCGAATTTCCAGGTAACTTAGAAATGGCAACCATAAAACTAGAAACTAGTCGCTGCAGTGGTTGAATGAGAATGGCCTCATAGTCTCACCAGTTGGTAGAACTGTTTAGGAAGGATTAGGAGGTGTGGCCTTGTTAGAGGAGGTGTGTTACTGGGAGTGGGCTTTGGGGTTTGAAAAGCCCATGCCATTTCCCAGGTAGTCTTCTTCCCAGAAATTGATAAGTAGTTAGGACAGTTGCCAAGGTTTGATTTCCTGCTGTTCTGATAAACACCATGACCAAAAGCAAACTGGGGAGAAAAGGGTTTCCTTGACTTACAAGTCAGAGTCTGTTGCTGAGGAGAGCCAAGGCAAGAATCTGAAGGCAGGAGTGGAAACAGAGACCACAGAGGAAATGGTCACCGACTTGATCCCTATGACTTAGTTAGCTTGCTTTCTTATAAAGCCCAGGACCACCTGCCTAGGGATGGCACCACCCACAGTGGTCTAGACCCTAAGACACAATTAGCAATCAAAGACATGAGTCAAAACCATGCCCTACACACATATCCAAAGGCCAATCTGATGAATGCAATTTCTCGATTGAGGCACCTTTTTCAGGTATGAAAAGTTGATGATAAAAGCTATGACACACAGGAAATTTTACTCAGATCCTCAGATCTTTCCATTGTGTTTGTGGATATTTAATTTTCAATATACTAATTCATTTCTCCTCTGAACTCTAATTGCTGAATTACTCTCTCTTCTCATAGGCACAGAATAGAAGAACAACTTTACTCGGTGAGTGTGTTTCTCAGCCAGTGCTGAGTTTGGCTATTGGCGCCTTTGATTGGTAAATGTATAGCATAAAGCTGATGGGGGATGTCCTTCTGTATGCTGTGAATATATGTTTCTCTCATTGGTTGATGAATAAAGCTGTTTCAGCCAATGGACAGGCAGTATGTAGCCAGGCAGGAAGTATAGGTGAGGCTACCAGACTAGGAGAATTCTGGGAAGAAGAACACAGAGAATGAATCTCAAGAGAGATGCCATGCTAAGATGCCTTAACCTTAGCTGCTAAGGAAGAAAGAGACCCTGGCATCACCAGTAAGCCAAGACAACATGGAGACACGCAGATTAATAGAAACAGGTTAATAATTAAGAGAGAGCTAGCCAACAAGAAGCCTGAGCCATCAGCCAAATAGTTTATAATTAATATACTATCTCTGTGTGCTTTTGTCTTCATAGAGTTTTTCGATTATTTTAATTACATTTATTTATTTGTTCACTGGGGGCTTCATGTGTGCCACAGTGCAGGTGTTAAGGTCAGAGGATGACTTGCCTGAGTCAGTTTACCTCCTCTCTTGTGAGTCTTGGGGACTGAACTCACATCGCCATGCTTAGCCATTGAACCACTGAGCCATTCTCACCAGCCCAAATGCCTAAGGCATTGGGTCAATAAGGGGGAGGAACTTTAGAGTCAGATTTCAGATGTACAATACTTTAACTTTCCCACTGTGCAAAAGTAGATCTAAGTTTCATGGAGAATAGCAAATTATGATAATATTAACACTTTCCATACTATCTCTCAAAATTTATGTAACACCTGAATGTGTGTTATCAGACTCAATACTTTTAAACAAAGTTCAAAGCTATTCCAGTCATCCATTCTTTAAACACAGAACAATTTGAAAACATTTTGTTGCTTCATTATCTTCCTCAGAATAAGGCATTAGATGATCATCTCCACTGACATTGCAAATGCTTCCCAGTTTCCCCTAGAAATGTATTTGTAATAAACAGTGGATTGTGAACGACAAGATTTCATGCAGTGAACTCCTGATACTTTTCATTGTCCAACTGGTACCTGGCCTGTTCCATCAGGAATCTACAGCCAAAACATTCTATTTAAAAATCTTCTATGAAGCTATTTCCATCACCAAAGTAATGAAAAAAAAAAAAACCCAAGCACTCCCTCTCCCTTACAAACCTCATAGACCTTACTGTCTGAGGACAGGAAAGGGTAAGGATAAATGCAAATAGATGCAAAAATTTCCCAACACACAAGCGCTTCAAATGAAAAGAATAGAGGCTATAAAGAGAGCTCAAGACTACATGAGTGAGCCAGCTACTGCCTTCAGAGGCAGTAAGCTAAGGAAGAAAGGCATTGAAAGAGGCAACAAGAATGTTTTTTTCTGTCCCAGACACGTTTGGTGATCCTGCCATTTACTATCAATGTCCCCTGTCCTCTTATGTCATAGTCCACGTCACTGTTTGCCATCGTACGCTTACATGATTAGTTAATTAGCCCTTATCTTTCCCAATGGGACAAAAAGAACCACATTTTTTTCTTCTGTCCACTGTGCTTTAGATGGATCAGACATTCAGCAGATGCTGGTCAATGCTTGTGGAGTGACCGACTGAGAGGACATTGCGAGGCAAAGTAGCTATAACATTCATGATGGCATGACATCCCACAGATGAATTATGAAATATGCTTGTATCATTAACTTAGTTGAAAATGTTACTGACTTGACATGTTAATAACCCACCACATATCACAAACATAGCATGTAGGCACATATCTTGTACAATTACTAACTTCAGGTGTGTGGCCCGTTCATTTTTAGCTGAGAAGTTGATAGTTTTGCATTTCTATGGCATTTCTATGGCATCATTTATTGGGACCAGCTGGAGGGTCATTGTTGTACTGCTGTAAAATCATTAGTTAATTGGAAGTCATTAAATTGCTGGTCATCAACCCATGTGTTCAGTCTCTCTTCCCTAAAGTGTTGGTCCCTGAAGATGGACTTCAGCAAACCACCAAGGCTTTTCCTGCCTATGACATTAAGCAATGATCCTTTTGGCAACTATGACAACTTTTCTGGTAAACCAGCAAGAAATACCATATATAAGAAACAAGGCCAAAGTACCTGGACCAGTGTCCCTGGTGTGTACTCTTCTTCATCTAGGACTAGTGTGGAGCCATACCAGAAGGCCAGCGCATAACAAAAAAAAATGAGGCACCACATGTATCCAGTGAAGAACCCCATTACCATTCCTTTTCTAATTCCCCAGCGCTGGGCAAACACGAGATTTTTCTCATACCTGTAAACAGAAAAGGTCTGAGTCAATGTCAGCCGGAGCAGCTCAGGGTGTAATGTTTAAGGTGGGTCATGATGCAGAATTTTATTCCGTGATTATGGTCACCCCCAAGCAAAGCCACTTCAGTTGGTTACAACTTGGATAAGGAACAATGGGACAGCATTGACCACAAGGGAAAATAATGTTTTAACAGATGCCTTTGTTTGGCATCTGTTACTGTTCATGTTTAAAATGTTTCTTTGGAATATATATCAGATTTCTATCAGAAAATAAGGCAATAATTATCTCCAAATCAACAGATTAGACCAGTTACATGGTGAGTGTCAGATCAGCCAGGACTACATAGTGAGACTGTGTCTCAAAAAACAAACAAACACACAAACCAAAAAACTCCAAATACATTAACTAAATTACAAGAATAAATAATTTTTTCTTCCAGGACAGGATTTCTCTGTATAGCCCTGGCTGCCCTGAAAGTTGCTGTGTAGACCAGGCTGACCTCAAACTCAGAGACCTACCTGCCTCTGTCTACCAAGTGCTGGGGTTAAAGGTGGGTGCCACCACCAGCTAGCTGGCTATAAAATCATATTTTTGACAACTACACCATTCTTGCAAATTAAGTGTTTACTTACATTAAAAATTAGTACCTAGAATGATTTGTCATAATTTATCAGTGTTCATTTTTGTTCTGTTGAATGAAAAATTATGAAAGTTATTAAATGCATTTGTCAGCACGGTAGCTTCACAGAATACATTCAGTTTAAAAAATGTTATGAGGCTGTCCTGATGACCCGGTGAGTAAAGGATCCCAGCCCAAGGACACACATTTTATTACCAGCACCCACATAGTGGACGGGGAGATCTGACTCCTGTAAATTGTCCACTGACTTTCACACACCTGCCCTGAGTCCACACACCTCCCTTCTTCTCATAAAATAAATGAAATATAATCTTAAAAAATGAAAAGAGTGAGCTGGAGAGATAGTTCAGAGGGTAAGAACACTGGCTGCTCTTCCAAAGGTCCCAAGTTCAATTCTCAGCAGCCACATGGTGGTTCACAAGCATCTGTAACAAGATCTGAAGTGCAAGGATACATACAGGCAGAACACTGAATATAATAAATAAATCATTAAAAAACTATTTAAAAAAATGAAAGGTAGAATTGCACTTTGCATCATGCTCTCATTTCTTTCTTCCTTCCCTCCTCCTCCTCCCTCCCTTTCTTCTTTCTTTTTTCCTTCCTTCCTTCCTTCCTTCTTTTTTTCAATAGATGAACAACCAATTAGAGTAGATGCAAACATCATCCTGGCTCAGTTTCCTTCTTGCTGGGATGAAAGGTATGGGTCACTGTACCAGGCTCCCTTAGTTTTTGAGAATGTAAGATTAAATTATTTTATTCTAATACATAAAAGTAGAGCATCGTGTATAGTAATGGGATAAGTTGTGATGCTTCAATGCTTGTACACATACTGTAATGTTTATTTGGATTTTTTTTTGAGTCAGGTTTTCTCTGTGTAGGCGACATACTGTAATGCTTAAACCAGAGTACATATACATATATTCTCAGTCAGTGATAAACTGGGTGTGAGATAAACTAGTGATTCTAGGACCAGAGAATCAGAGGTGTGGAGATTCCAAGTATAGTCGACATCCTTGGCTACATAACAAGTCAAAGTCAGCTTGAGCTACACATTGAAAAAACAAACAAAAACGCCAAAGGCAAACTTTCAAAATCCATCTTTGCTGTCTACATTGTATTATACATTAGCATATCAGAACTTTCTCCCAACTTCAAATCCTTTGATCACCCTTTCTCTACCCATCTCTCTCTGTTGCTCTGTCCAGTCTCTGGCAGCCATCACTCTACTCTTAACTTCTATGTTATCAACATTTTTAGATTCCACATATATAAGAGCAATTGTGTAAATGTTTCACTTGATTATGCGCGTAGTTACTAATGAAAAAAGTTTGTGTTTTTATGACCAAATTGTGTCTCACTGTATATATGTACTGCATTTTATCTATTGATCAATGAATAGACACTAAGGTTATTTCTGTTTCTTAGCTCTTATGAACACCACTACAATAAATACACTATGCATATATCTGTTATAGATAGTGATTTTACTTTGGGGGGGTATGTTCCCAGCAGTAGGATTGTTGGATCATATAGTTATTTCAATTTATTGAGGAGTTTCCTTGCTGTTTTACAGAATAGATCTTCTAGTTTGTATTTTAACCAACAGTGTACAAAGTTTCCATTTGTTTCATATCCTCAGGGCCTTGCTTTATTTGGCCATTTTGCCAATAGTTATTCTTACAAAGGCCAGGTAATATTGTGGGCTAGTTTTGAGTTATGTTTCCCTGTAACTGCTTGGGAAGAGTCACTGTTTTCACAGAATTGATGGTGCATCTTCTTGAAATCTGTCTACTCAATTCTGTTGCTCATTTTCAAGTTGGATTAATCATTATCTCACTAGCATCTTAAAGCATCTTACATGTTCTCTACATCAACCCCTTGTCAGATGCAGTTTGCACACAGCTTCTTCCTTTCTGATGGCTCTCTTTTCTGTAAGGTGTTTCCTTTGTGCCTAGAAGCTGTTCAGTATGGTGTTGTATCATTTGTTCATTTTTTTCTGGGTTTTCTTTGTCCTTTGCATTTCTGTGCTGTGTAGACTTTTCTTTATGGCATAACATGCTGCTGAAGGCTGACATGAAGTGTAATATACATATTTCTACATCATCGGAGTGTGAAACAAGTTTCTTGCCTATCTCAACTCTTTAAAAACAATCTCTAAAAGTATATTGTACAGGGTATGGTAGCACATATCTTTCATTCTAGTACTTAGGTGACTATGAGCTCAAGACCACCCTGGTCTATAGCAAGATCCACAGGGGATAATGAAAACTCAAAACATTGCTTTAGAATTTTTAAAGCATTCTGGCTGTGAATGTTTGTTGACCAAACTCTTGAAAAAATATCCCCTCATGTTGTTCTAAATGATAGTGGATATGCTACTTTGTACAAAATGAAGAAAACTCAAGGAACTGTATTGATTTACGGAATTCAGGAAACGAACAGAAGGTCAAAATAACCAACCTTTCCACCTCTTTATTCTCACCACCAAAAGCAGCCACTGTTCGCATAGATGAAATTACTTCCTCAGCAACAGAGCCTGCTTTGGCATAAGCCCTCAATTCCAGCTCTGTGAACTTGGCCACACTCTGAAATCCAAAGTGGGGGAAAAAGGAAATTAGTCTGTCAGTCAACAGTTTTATTTAACAAAAGGAATTAATGGCACGGTTTAACAAAACACTGGTGTAACACACAAGGAAAAACGCTGGCCCAAGATTATCTTGTGTTAAATATCATCCACGGGTATTTGGAGTTTAATATACCAAAATGACATTAAAAGTCTAACTCAATAAAAATGTTCTCACAGAGTTAAGTGCCCTCAAGTCTGGTAAGACTAATGTTTCAGTTGTTATACTAATGAGGTTCCTAAGTCAAACTGTGACATACATATTCCATTGCTATTGGAAAGAAACCACTGCAGGATTTACAAACATCAGAGGCAAAGACTGGAGGCCTATGAAGGCACATGGTTGTCCAGAGGAGAGAATGATAGAATCAGAACACAGTGACATAGCATTGCAGAGGTAATTTCACAGGAGAGAACATTGGGTAAATATTTGAGTCAAATATAAAAGTTTTGCTAGTTTTTTAACTTTTACAAAAGAAAAGGACAACTGCATTTTGTAGTTTTTAAAAAGATACTTTTCTAAAATTGGATTGGGACTGAGTCCTAGTGAAAAGTTGCTAGGCATAGTGGCAAATGCCTGTAATCACATCATACACAAAGTGGAAGCAAGAGAATTAGGGATTCAAGATCAGCCCTAATGACATAATGAGTTCGAGGCCAGCCTAGGATAGGTGAGATGCTGTCAGAAGCAAAACCAACCAGACAACATTAAGAAACAAGGGGGAAAGTTAATATTGTATAAACTCACCTAACTCAGGAATCTAAAATACATACAGTACTCAGAGGATGAAAGTGTCTATTCTAACAGGTTTTTCCCCCTAGACTTTTAAGAGAACTGTTACTAGCAAAATATTAGATAGAGTTCTAAAATACAAAATAAATAAAAATAACATTAACAATATGTTAATTATTTCCTCAGCCTACATTTTATAAAGTCTGAAAATTGAAAAGACTGTTTTCACCTACACTGACATCACATTCAAGCTCAATTGATGACATAATAGCTTTTGCCCCACCTTTATGTAATTTATTCCTGAAATACATACATTTTTACACAGTAGTCACAGCGTTAAAGAATTATGAACGATATCAATTTTATTATAAAGTCACATTGCTTGATAACAAGACACATTGAGAGTTAAAGAAACATATATTGTGTAATATCTGACAATTGCTTTTGTTTCTCATCCTAAAGAGAAGGGTATTACAAGAACACACAAAACACACAACCAGCACTTGTGTGTCATGTGCTGCCAATCACTTCCATGTATGTATTTGTGTGCATGCATGCATGTGTGCTTGTGTGCGCACGTGGTGTGTGTGTGTGTGTGTGTGTGTGTGTGTGTGCCTTATCTTTGACAAAAGTTGCTACTGTCATTTTACAGGAACAACCAGGCATAGACATGGATGCAATGGAAGGAAGGTACTTAACTCGAACAATCCAAATCAAGAAGCTAGAATTTTAGGCATTTAAGTGACACAAGAAACTGGACTGTGAGGTCTGCTTCAAACCAAGTTGAGGGCATTCATTCCAACTCTAAGGTGTGAAAACACAGTGTGTGACTCATGGGGAGGTGCATATCAATTTATTATGGGTTTGAAGAAAAAAATTAAACAAGTATAGAAAGAAAAATAAAAGCTGCACATTTTTTTTTCAGAGCCCATGGGGGTCTTCAGTGGAATTTGAGGCTCTCTGGAGCAAGGCAGGAAAGAGGTTTGTAGGAAAGTCAGTTGTAAAGCTTGCAAGGTTTTGTGGGGTTTCAAAAATAATAAAATATCTCTTTAACAGTAGGTTTTTGTGCCAGACACTGTCCTTAATGTATACCATGGATGGTACCCTGAATTGTCACGTTTTAGGCTGTTATCCCTGAGGTTCTGAAGGGTTAAATGTGTTATTCTTCAGTCATATATGCTTGTGAGTGGTAGAGTCGGGCGACTTTGTGAAGTGTGTTCTTTGCTGTCACATTCAGTCCTTTTCTACATTGCTGGGGAAGCCTTTGAGTGTTATCGGTGGCTGCTGTGTGAACACTTTCCTAGAAACAATCACTATGGTGATTAACAGCTGCTGTTCAATGATATCTAAGTATTGCTTTGAATTCTATTTAGTAAACCCTCAGCACACCTCATACCATGACCTGTGATCTAAAGATTTTTTAAAAATGTGTTCTGTAGATAAAAAATAATAGTTACTCAGGGAAGACTTTTAGCTGCAGTGACCCCAAACTCCTATTTCTACATTTGAGTCTGGATAACTGAAGTGAGGGACAGACACTGTACTGGAGCTGACACTCAGAATAGATCCACAGAGCCCGATGGACTGGAGGCACAGCAGCGAAGGCAGAAATCTCTTTGGAGTACTTATCGCTGATCTGTGTGTACTTCTGTGCCTCTTTGAGCATCTAAGCATGGGGAGCACCAGGACTGCTGCAGACAGGGTGACATCGGCATCAGGTGCCCTTTAACATCTGTGAAGTCCAAGTCCTAGATAGCCAGCTCCCTTTGCTTCTCTGAGTTTCATTTATTGAACCCTAAATGGCATTAGCACTTTCCTTCTGAGTCAGAATTAGAGATGCCAAGTACGAAACCCCTTAAAAAGTTCCTGACAAAATAGAAGATGCTTAATAAATGCATTGGAGTGTTCTTAGCCAAACGATAAACTTATTAAAACATTGTTAATTCATATTCTATGGACCATTATTTAATACTGAGGAACAATCAAACATTAGAAATTAATATAATGACAATCACACTGAGTACACTTGGGGAGGGGACCCAAGCATTATGTTTTGGCCTTTTGTGACTGTAAGTGTGCATCTGCCCATGGAGCAAAATAAAAAAACATTCTTACCAGACCTATGACAGCTGCTCCGATCCCAAGGAGAGGACTGATAGAAACAATAACCAAGGTCAGTTTCCAGCCCCTGTAGAACCCTATCAGGAACCCACAGATGGCTGTTGCCATGCGCTGAATGAAGAGGGCCAGCTGGTCAGCAATGGCTTCGTTGATTTTATTAATATCACTAGAAACAAGAGAGAGGCAGATCAATACAACTGAATTCCATCAGTTCAAGTGTTTGTTGAAACAGATCAATAAAACTAAATTCCATCAGTTCAAGTGTTTGTTGAAACAGTTCACTTTCTTTCTCTTATGTCTCTGCCCACTGTTACTCTTTAATGAGAAGCGGGGACTACTTCTTAAGCATTTGAACATTTCTCACACCTTGGAATGCTATAATGGCTCTCCTTACAGTCAGCTGTGTGTGTGTGTGTGTGTGTGTGTGTGTGTGTGTGTGTGTGTGTGTGTGTGTATGTGTGTGTTAACTTTCAAGCTGATGTGGCTTCTGAAACACTGGATCACCCCCCCCAGGAAAAACTCATACTGCCTCCCCATGTCTCCAAAGTAAAGTTATTAATCTTTATTGATTGCCCAGTGGTCAGCAATTATCTTCTTCTTATGTTAAGCATCTGTTGATGCTCACAGAGAACGAAAAGCAAGTTAAGTTCTGGACTCTAAGATGCCCAAACTTCCACTCTCCTTTACCTCTGTTACTGACAGACAGGATCTGAACCAGGTATTTCCAGGTTCTTAGCCTCTTATCCAGAGAACTAAAAAGAAGGGTTCACATAGATTTGCCGAAGATGCAAGATAGCTTTATTCAGACTTCAGTGATAGCACAGAGTATAGAGTATACCCTGTCAAGACTGTCAGCGGTCCACATAGTTAAGAATACTCAGCAGGGTCCCATGTCACATGGCCTGGGATCTCTTTTTATGAGATGTAAAAAAAAAAAGAGGCTGGCTACTAAGGGGGAAAGTTTGGATGGTTCTCTATTTTTTATTGATAAATCAGAGCATTATTTATTCTTCCAACTATGCATGTCTCTTCCTACAATGCATCTGACTTTAATCATATGAGAGCCCAGTTCTGCAAAGGGCATACGATGGTAAATAAAGCATCATTCCTAAAGTTTACCCAAGGACAGTTTTACTGGGCAGGTTCTCCAAGCACTTCAGGTCCTTCTATTCTTCAGACTCAGATATAATTTCAGTAGAAACCGCTAAAGTTTGATGGTTGTTAGGGGAGGAGAAAGTTACCCCATTGTTCAGAGAGATCTGCACACATAGTTGATACAGGTGGGGATCCAGGGTTCCTAGGTACATTGTTTAGAAGTGTGTGTGAGTGTGTGTGTGTGTGTGTGTGTGTGTGTCTGTGTGTGTGTGTGTGTCTGTGTCTGTGTGTCTGTGTGTGTCTGTGTCTGTGTGTGTCTGTGTGTCTGTGTGTGTGTGTGTGTGTGTGTGTGTGTGAGTAGCTAAGCTGCCAAGTACATTACTGGAAGAGCCAGGGTGTGTATAACCCAAACCAAACAGAGTCCCAAGTTACTAAGCCTTCCTCATGCTTGCCTGTGTCATCTCTCATCCCCACAGTGTATTCACGGACTTTTGCAAGGCTCCAAAGTTCAGGTCTTCCCGGCTTCTCCCTCTTGGCTCTCCTCTCTTTCTGCTCTTTTCCAGCTCTTTCTGCTCTCTCTTTCCCACTATTCCCTGCTGTTCCCCTGGAGCAGACAGGACTTTTCCTGTCTCCCTCCTCTCTTCTGTCCTCTCTCTGTTCTCTGTCTCTTTACCTCTTTTCTCTTTCCTTCCTCCTCACCCCCTTTCAAATAAAACTTCTCACTTAAAAAAACAAAACAAAAAACAAACAAAAAAACCAAAGTTCAGTTCTGAAGGGCCCAACTACTGTAAGCTGTTTTAGGGTCTGTTGTTTATTTTTTGTTTTTGTTGTTGTTAATTGTTTTTAACTTTCTTAAGCTACTTTTGGAATTTGTTTTTGGATTTGCTGCTGTTCCTCCATAGACATTGCAAAATAACTATTTCCAAGTGTGTTTTTTTTCCATAGCAAAATAACTATTTCCAAGTGTTTTTTTTTCCATGTGTGTGTAGGTTGTCATAGCCATCACTCAGTTTCATATCTAAACTCTCGCCTGTAATAATTCATGTCTAATAGTTTGATCAATGATCTGTAAACAAATTTGTAATACCCTGTCTTTTTTTAGTAACTATGTTACAAGCTATTATCTATGAAAATGCCATACATATGAAAATCTAATTTATTTTTATTTATTTATTTGATTTTTTTTTTAAGCCAAGCTGTCAGGTAACCCAGGTTAGCCTTGAATACCCTGTATAGGCAACAGTGGCCTTGAACTTCTGATGATTCTGCCCCCACCTTTCACCTGCTGAGCTAACAAGCACTCAACTTATAACTATGTGTTTTTTTTTAATCAAAGTGATACATTATAACACAGTTGTACCAGCTACTTACTCAGAGAACCTTGAATTCAGCTCTCCCACAGAAGTGCAGTCAAACCATCCAATTTCCATTCTCATTATTCTCTGAAAGTAAGTTTTCCTCATTTTCCTTATTTGACGAGCCCCGGTGATTACCCAAAGTCTTATCTGGAAGTTAACAAAGGCGTGTTTAACATTGCAGCATTAAACACACTTGTTTATTCTTTCTCCTATTTCCCATGGTTGTAGCTGGGAATAGCTGAGGAGGGAGTCATTCACAAAGCCTCTCTTTGGGCTCTAAAGCTTGAGCTCTGATGCCCCCTGCTAATGGGAGGTGAGCGAACATTCGCAGAGTGACCAGGGAACCAGCTTTGACTCTGCTTCTGGCAGGTGGACAAGCACGGCCTTTGAATTGTTTCACTGTCTGCATCAAGTAAAACATGTCTGAAGTATCCACACTAAGACACAGATACCCTACATTATTCCTTTTGCACTCCCCAGCTTTCTCCTGTGTATAAACACCTCTAGGCATTCCTGTTCAAAAGTGATTTGGGGACAAGATAAGCCAAAAATCATGATCAAAGCAGGGGATCTCATTTGCTGGTTGATTTCCCTTAATTAAAAAAAAATAGATATCATGACAATCAGAGCCACAGTAAGAGAAATGGATCTGTTTCTCTTTACAACTAATGTTGCATGGAATCCCTTGATAAATAAAGCAGAGAATCCATTACCTTTGTTTCTACACAAGGTGGCAAAATGTGAAATATTTTCTTCTTTAATAAAGTTTAAGTAACCTTAAACTCTTCTATCGCTTAAGACTAGAAAACTTGATGCAGAATTAC
Organism: Cricetiscus sungorus; assembly: GCA_030556225.1. NCBI lineage: Eukaryota > Metazoa > Chordata > Mammalia > Rodentia > Cricetidae > Cricetiscus > Cricetiscus sungorus. The sequence goes on from JANBXA010000372.1 coordinate 10,398,244, forward strand.
AGAATTGAACCTGGAATGTCACTCAGTTAGACCTCAGAAAGAAAGAGAAAAGGGGAATGTACTATTGGCGCTCTTAATCTCCCATTGCCTGGCTTTCTCCATGCTGCTCGGCTTCAGCCTACAGATACACTGCAGCTCTTCATTCCTGAGCTAAGAAGAGCCAGGCAGACAGGGGCGTTCAGGGAGTGGAGGCAGCGCATCACAGAAACGGCTACTCTCTATGTCCCTACACAATGGCTTGCATCCTGCTCAGCTGCCTGCTGAACCTTCCCACTGTCTCACATCCTTCCTAAATAGAATTTCAGCTCTTAGGGCTTCTGAGCAGTTTAAAAGCTAAAAGCAACACTTCCCGATTAGGGCTTCTGAGCAGTTTAAAAGCTAAAAGCAACATTTCCCGTTTCATCATGTTGTCTACGAGGCCAGATGTTGGTCTGTAAATAACGGAGGTGCGACTAACTTGAATGTATCCTAGGATAAATACAGCCACACCGACTCCTGCGTAGAGGCCAGAGTACTTAATCATTTCACTTTCGACGTCCAACAACCTTAAAAAGAAGAAAAAGTACTGAGACTTACAAGTTGGATCCAGTTATCAAAGGTTGCATTGGTAGGTTTAGAGGGCTTTAACATAAACTTACTACACATTTCTCTTAAATACGGGAAGACGTTGTACTCCATCAATGTAGGATTATAAATGATCTAGTAAAATCCCTAAATAGAGCTTACAGCACCAATTACACCACAAATATGTTCAGCCTTTTTATTTTCTTTCGCAAAGATGCTAGGATTATGCAATAACACATGGCAGTTTCCAGAAGAAGCTGGACCTAAATGAATTCCGCTGGGGCCCTTTGCTCATGCACATGCAGAGAAAAATTTTAACCTCCAGTTGGGCTGCCTGGGAAGATAATTACAGAAAGAAGAGAGCTGCCAATCAAGAGCTTACTGTTCACAGCTCTGGGAAAGTACGCCAGCTTTTCCCTTTCACCTTCTCCATTCCACTATGTGTTTGTCATATTCCTATGGGCGACAGAAAGCCCCTCCTCCGTTAGCCCTAGATTTCTGCTAACTACAGCCCAGGAAGAGTCTCTCTCTTAGGTTAATCCAGGAGCTGAAGAAGAAATAATAACAGGGAACCCTAAAAAGCTCTCTCTCTCTCTCTCTCTCTCTCTCTCTCTCTCTCTCTCTCTCTCTCTCTCTCTCTCTCTCCCTCCCTCCCTCCCTCCCTCCCTCCCTCCTTCCCTCCCTCTCCCTCCCTCCCTCCCTCCCTGCCTCCCTCTCTCTCTCTCTCTCTCACTCACTCCCTCCCTCCCTCCCTCCCTCCCTCCCTCCCTCCCTCCCTCTCTCTCTCTCTCTCTCTCTCTCTCTCCACTCCCATGCTAGTAAACGAGGGATTCTCTTAATGTGAGAATGAGCATATTCATTGATAATGATGCTGGCCTTTAACAACTAGTTAAATGGCACTGATTCCCCTTATTTAGGAAAGGAAAGCAAAGCAAAGCAGAGAAGACGATCTTCAGTGTAAATGCCCCATCCTCAATGAATCCACATGTCTCTGTCTCCTGGTAATCTGAGTTTGCCTTTATTAGAAAGGGCCATTTTCTCATTTATGTGCTGTGCTTCAGATTCCAAGTCTAAATCTCATTGTCTAGCCTAGAACATGAAAGTAATCTCAAATACAGCTATAAAACTTGAGAATTTAAAACACACACACACACACACACACACACACACACACACACACACACACACATATATATATATATATATATATATATATATATATATATATATATATCAGTGGGTCTCTTGAGTGTACTTTCTTACAGGTTTTACTTTTAGTTCCCATGAACTCCTAGTTGCCCTGATATCACATAAGAAGTTATCAGCCTGATGTTGGTGGTGCATGCCTTTAATCCCAGCACTAGGGAATCAGAGTTCGAGGGCAGCCTGGACTAAAGAGCTAGTTCCAGGACAGGCTCCAAAACAATGCAGAGAAACCCTGCCTCAAAAACAAAATGAAACAAACAAACAAACAACAGCAACAACAAAACAAAAAAAGAAGTTATCTTTCCTCCGTTGACTTACTTTCCACCCTTACTTAACCTTACTTAAAAAAATAATAAATGTACTTATTTTTGTGAACAGATTTCTGAATACTATCTGTCCTCCACCATTACCACAGTCTCTATTGCTGTAGCTATGATTACTATTGAAAATTGTTAGGTTTATTGTATTTTCAATGAATTTAGTTCTAGCTTTTTGTTTTTCAATACATATTTTAATCTTGCCTATATTGTAATCAAAGTAAGTGTTCAACAATTTCTCAATGAAGAAAATATAGCATATATACACAATAGAATACTATTTAGCCTTCAAAAGGAAGGGAACACCCTGTCAGCTGGAAGCCATTTTGTGATGTGAAGTTAGCCAGACACAGGAAATGACATCACTTATACAGAGAGTCTAAAAAAGTGGAATCCACAGGAAAGAATAAAATGGTGGTGTCTAGGAAATGGGTGAGGATATCAGGAAGTTTTCTTTTTTTCTTTTCTTTCCTTTTTTTTTGTGAGGGAGGGGTGGAGAGGTTTGACACAGGGTTTTTCTGTGTAGCCCTAGTAGTCCTGGAACTCACTCTGTAGTCCAGGCTGGCCTCAAGCTCACAAAGATCCCCCAGCCTCTGCCTTCCGAGTGCTGGGATTAAAGGCCTGTGTCACCACCACCTGGCAAACCTGGAGACAGTTTATCAAAAGATAGAAAATTTGGTAGCAAAGGGAGCAAGTGTAAGAGTTCTATTGTTCAGCATAGCTATTATAGTTATAACCATGTCTTTGTATAATGCTAAAGGAGGGCTTTTGAGTGCTTCATCACAAAAAGTATATATAATAATTATGTGTTGATTAGGGTAATGTAGCCACTCCACAATGTATACTCATGTCAAAACACCTTGTACAAAAATACACATGCAATTTTGATGTGTTAATTCAAAATTTCATCAAATAATAATAATAATAAATAATCAGAACAGATCTATATCCAGCAAAGAGACTGAATTAACAATCAGAACCAGTCAGCAATGGAAAAACTAGACAGCTTCACCAATAGATTTTACCAAATAGTTAAATATCGATACCATTTATTTTAAAGCTTAAAAAAGTAGACTTGAAAGAAACACTTTCAAATTCCCTGTGAGTCCAATGTTAGTTACCTCATTCCAAAAGAACAACAACAACAACAAAAGCACACGATGATATGTCTAATGAATATATTGACAACTAGGAGGCCCGGGAAATGCTCAGTTGGTGAAGTGCTAGCCTCATAAGTCCAAGAACCTGAATTCAATTCCCACCATTCACACAAAAGCTAGCCACACTGCATGCACCTGCAATGCCAGCACTGGGAAGGCAGAGGCAGGGTTCTTTGGGGCTTATTGGCCAACCATCTCACAGACCACGTATGCTCTGGGTTCAGTGAAAGACCCAAACACAAATGAAATAACTGGTGAGTTCTCATTGCCCCAGCAGATACCTTCACAACTGTGCTTACATGAATGGCCCTGTGTCCCAAAGCAGAACAAAACAAAAAGACATAAAAGTGGGATGGGAAATACCCAGAAAGGGGAAGGGATGACAGCGTTGTGAGAAGACAATTGAGGGCAGAGGAATGGGTATGCCCAGAGCGTATTATATATATATATATGCCTGAAACTGTCAGATCATATATTAATTTTAAAACATAAATAAAAATACAGTGGAGAACAATTGATGAATGCATCTAACAATGACTTCTGGTTTCCATACACATCCACATACACAAGTTCACAAACACTAACATGTACACACACACACACACACACTCACATCCTCAGCTAAACACTAACAAATTCATTTTTGGAGCATACTAACAGGATCATTCACATTACTAAATACAAGGTATTCCGGGTGATTCAGCATATGAAAGTCAATCAGTAATATAGGCCATATGAAAACTATAATGCACAAAACCCACATGGTCTCCTTACTACAGAAGAAGTTTTTGACAAAACTCAACACCTGTTGATTAAAAACTCCTCAAAACTAGGAATAGAGGGCAACCTCCTCAATGCGATAAAAAGTACTTGTAGAAGCCTACAGCCCTCTTAGTAGTGAAAGACTTCACCTCAGACTCAAGACAAAGACAAGGATGTGCAGTCTCACTATATGGGGACACGGACTCAGAGCAACTGTACAAGAAAAAAAATGAAACTAGGAATAGAGCATCTGGTGAGAGATGAAATACTGCTGTGTCTATCAGATGACATGATTGTCTATAGAAAGTTCTAAAGAATCTACTAGAAACCTATTGGCACTAATAAATAGGACAACCATGTCGTAGAAGTCAAGGTGAGCAGTATAATAAATTGTGTATGTATATAACAGCAGCGAAAAACTTGCTAAGCAATTGAGAAAATTAGTCTGCTATTATTGTTATAATAGCACCAAAAAAGAACAGAATACTTAGCAGATTTAATAATAGTACAGATTTAATATTAGTAAAATTATATAACCTTGTTGAAATTAAAAACACAACTTAACATAAATAATTGGATCACAGACTTACTGTAGAGAGAACAATATTCCTCTGAATTGATTTACGGATTCCATGCAACCCCAGTTTGCAACACTTATTCAATTCTAAGTATAAGACCTGGTAAGTAGGAACCCATGTGTGGTGGTAGCAACAGGAAATCCCTTGCTTTCAGTCAATACCTGTGGTGTTAACACCAAAACTAGATTTGTTCTTCAGTTATTCTGACAAATGTCTATAGGTAGCTAATGTGCCGGAAGTGTCTTGCATTTTGACCTAACATTTATTTTCAGGATTTAAAGGCCCAGTGTCATCAATGGCTGTGGTGATATCACTCTCAAAAAAAAAAAGTAGTTCATGTCTTCCCTCGAAAAGAAATAGAGAGCTTTAAAGAGCTGGTTGAAAGCAGTCTCCTTGTAGGAACTTTCGAGTCCCTCAGAAGAAAATATCTTTGCAAGCTTAGACAAAGATTCAAATTCAGATGCCAGCAAGTTTATCTCCAGTGAGGCAGCTTGTTAATTTTTAAATTTACCTTTTTAAATGCCTATGTGCGGTATAAGCAAGTATACATGTTCATATGTGTGAGGGATGCACACTACATTTTCTCCTTATTTTTGAGACAGGGTCTCTCAGCGCTCCTGGAGCTCACTGATTGCCTGGGCTGACAGGCCAGCAAGCTTGGGACTTTTTGTCTATCTCTGCCCTTTCCTTCAGCTCTGGGCTTATAGATGCAGACACTGTTACTCCTGATTTTGTGTGTGTGTGTGTGTGTGTGTGTGTGTGTGTGTGTGTGTGTGTGTGTGTTTATTAATTAAACTTACTCATTTATTTTACATCCCAACTAGTGTCCCCTCCTTCCCCTCTTCCCATTCCCTCCCCACATCTTACCCCCACCTCCCCCAAACCATTCCTGGGATTGAAGTGCTGGGATTGAGTGCTGGGATTGAGGGTGTGTGCCATCAACGCCCGGCTTCCTCTTGTGCTTCTGTTTGGAAGGGAGTAGGCCTCCCTCTACTTGTGGGACTCTTAACAGTGTGAGCAGAGCCTGTCCCTAACACTTTGGCTAGCTTTCAGGAATCTATTCCTCATACTGGGTTACCTTGCCCAGCCTTAATACAAGAGAGGAGCTTAGTCCTACTTCAACTTGATGAATCATTGCTGATTTTGATGTGGGTGCCAGGGATCTGAACTCAGGTCTTCAGGTTTACATAAAGATAACTATACCCAATGAGTGATCTCCCCAGCCTCTGCTTATTAATTTTTAAAGGATATTTCTACGCATTGCATAGAACTTTGTGCTTTTTCATCATCTAGCACCACTAGCTTATAACTAATATTTTATGAATGATCACTGAATGGATGGCTGTCTGGCTGACTAGACCAGTCCTGCAAAAAACATCGATGTGCCTCGCAGAATAGTGTATCCCTGACACTTCTACAAGTCCGTGTTACTTAATTGACATGCAAAGTGTTTTGACTGAAGGAATGAAAACCCCTCCAAGTGGATGGCATCATAAAAGAATTTTAATGATTTAGAAAGACTAACAATTTAAACCCTAACCCTAACCCTAACCCAACATCTTCAAAAATTAATATGAGAATCAAAAATTTATTTGAGGAAGCCATCCCAACTGTCTTTCTAGAAGGACACACCCTTCCTTTGACCCATGAAACTAAGCATATAGATTTGTATGTGCCAATGAACTTGTTCTGTGTCTGAGGCAGCATAAGGCAGGTACAAAATCCATGCCACAACAGCACCAGCACGCATGCACTACGGACTCACTGATTACAGAGTGGTCTGTTGGGTGTATCTCAGAGACCACGGTAGTCTGAGTTCTGGCTATTTCTTCAGGGCCACCTTCTTGTCACTGCACTAGTCACTTTTCTACAGAAACTTAACTACTGGCTATAACTATTGATGCCTACTCCTCTAACGTAGCATATACATGGAACACATGGAGAGGGAACAAAGCCAAGAAGCAAATAAAAGGTTAGTGGGGAAGGAGCTTTTGCCGAGGAGACTCAGGTGAAATTCAGTTCTCTCCTTAGTGGCAACAAATAGGGACAGTGTCATGCTCAGGCATGTAGTTACTTGTTGCTCTAGTATTTGACCAGCAATGTCTGTTGATACTTTGACACCTGGAAGAACGGAAATAACTGCAAAATTAAGGAATTTCTATCAACATGGGTAAGCTTGTCTTTCTGTTCTTTTGTATTTGATGACATCCCAACTCAGTCAATATTGTCTTTGGATGTTTTGAATTACAACAAAAAGAAAAAAGAAAAATAGCCTACCCACAGCGTGTTCCATTTGTCATGTTCTGGTTGAAGGAGCTGTTGATCCATACGATGGTGTTATTTATACACACTTTTCCTGGAATCGCAAGTTCTTGTCTTTCAATTTCATATTCAATAAAAACATCTATCATCATACCAAAAACAACAAGTATTCCTGGCTGGGCTAATCCATGGAGCAATGCACATAGACTTCCCATAAACATCAGCCAAGTGTCAGTCGATGAAGAAAATCGAAACTTAAAAAAAAAAAACAAAAAAAAAAACAAAGGGTTCATAGATTATTTATATGTGAAAAGCAGGGGAGGTAGAAGGCCTATTTAATTTCACTCCAGTTCTGATAAATAGCACTCAACACCAGGTGCCTGTGGGTGTCATGTTTAAGTAGTTGTCTTCACACTAATTATGTAGAAGTACTATCCATCAAATGTCTTACATTACATCCAAATCTTTGAAACCATTCTCCTGAGGGCAGGCGCTGACTTTACTACCTTTCACAGATGCCATCACCAGGTAGATAAACTGTGTGAGCATTTAACAATGCAGTAACATGACTCTCAGCTCAAAGAACCCATGTGGACAATGGGCAAATTTTTGCTTCGAAGTGCTTCCGTCCTATACCAGCTTGGGGTAACTCCCTAAGCTATGGAATTTCTAAAGACTTCTCTTAAGAATGGCTATATATGATCTATCGCTTTGGTAGTTATCCTTACCAAAATTATAACCGTGACTCCACTGATTCTATTCCAAATGGCTACGCTGATATCAAACATGACTTGTGAGTTTATTGAGCAATGAATTTCTAATCACTAGTCAGCACGCTACCACACAGGTGAAGCTCATGACCGCATGGCTGATCACTAGAGTTAGATCCTGCCAATATGACTAAAGAATTGGCACTTTCTCCAGGGTGTGAATCATTCACAGTTGCAAAATCAACCAAATAAATCAACACAGTTGTTTTACCAGTTCAAAGAAGCCAACTTGAATATCTTCACCTTTCTTTTTCTCTTCTGACCTGAGGAGAAAAACAGGTATTTAAAGGTCTTTCTTTCAAAATTGGTGAGAAATTCTCCCTACTCGGTACTTCCAGAGTCATTATTTAATAATAATAATAATAATAAATAATAATAATAATAATAGTAATAATAATAATAATAATAATAATAATAATAATAATAATAATAAAATCTCCCATCTGTCTGGGAAACTCTGACCAAACCCGGTGTTTTGATGTAGTTTGCACACATGAACTTTTAACAACTGTAGGTGCCTAACCAAGACCTGCACAGGGTCACACCAGGCACCATTCCAGCATGGATAGAGAAAGGGCTCAGAAGGCCCCACACCTAGGCAGTCAGTGGCATCTGAAGGCGTGTGTGAGGGGGTGTGTTTGCTTCAGGAATAAGACCCTTAGTAAATTGCCCATACTCCAGCGGTCAGCCACAGACTCATGTGTATATAGGCAACACTAACTGGAGTCAGAGGAAATATCAAATATGCATATTCTAGTTCTTGTGAAGCCGGTCACCCACATTTGCCAATGTACTCCCTCCCAAAACGTCCTTTCTTAGACAGCCACGTGGACAGTTACTCAGCTTGGGATTCTCACACCAAGTCTCCTTATCTTCCGTGGCAGGGCATTCCCTGATAATATGGTTAAGATTTCAATAACATCTGCCCCTGTACCCACATTCTATCTTAAATCTTCATTTCCAACTCACTCTATTATTAGAAAAAAAAAAGTTATACGCTCTCAGTAGCTACCACGCAATCAATATGTTTTCTAAACATATACTGTTTATTCTCTCTCCCTATTAATACATCCTCCTCATGAGCCTAGGGGGGAATGTACTACCATGATTCTGCTAACAGAACATAGTGCTAATGACACATTGCTATACCCATAGATCAGAGAAACACCCAACCCTCATCAGAGGAGCTCCTTGCAGTAGATGGAAAATAACACAGAGATCCACCATTGGACAACCTGCAAAGAGGAAGAGATTTCGGAGCACTCAGCCCTAAATGGGATGTCTTCATCAAAGCCCTCCCCTCAAGTCTCGGGGAAGAAGAGAAGGCAGAAAGATTTAAGAGCCCGAGGTGATACAGGGCTCCAAGGGAAACAACAGGACTGATGCCCATGTGAACTGGCAGAGACTGTGTCAACACACACAAGGCCTGCACAGGATCAAGCCACACGGGGTCCAGCACTGAGAGAACAAAGAGGACACAGGATCTCACTCCTAACAGAAGCGCTATGGATTGTGTGCTGCTGTGTGCATGCCTTTAATCCCAGCACTTGGGAGGATCTTTGTGAGGCCAGCATAGTCCATGACGTGAGTTTTAGACAAACCAGGGCTACTCAGAGAAGCCCTGTCTCAAAAAACAAACAAACGAAACAGAGAAGCTATTGTCATTGATACCTTTTAGCAAAGGGAAATTCATTGTCTTCAATTGTGTGTCACTGGGTATGTGTCACTGGGTATATACCTATACATATTCGTATTCGTATACATATACATATACAAATACAAATACAAATACATATACATATACATATACATATACATATACAAATACATATACATATACATATACAAATACATATATTCCAAGGCAGGCCCCATGCCCAGGAGTAGCTGACTGACACAAAACAAATTCCGTGATAGTTTGTATGTTGTGAGTTTTAAAAATTCCTTTTATTTATTTATTTTTTGACTTTGTTGGTTTGTTTGCTTTTTTATTTTTTATTCTTAATTTTGTTGTTGTTGTTTCTTTTTTTTTTTTTTTTTTTTGAGAGAGAAAGGACATGAAGTTATATGGGTAGGGAGACGGGAAGGACGTGGTAGGAGTTGGAGAGGGAAACAATGATCAAAATATGTAGTATAAAAAAAAGATTAGTGAAAAAAATAGAGCGACCTCCTCTCGGCAAAGGGAGTGACTGTTTCTTTCCTGCCCTCCCAGTGCCTTCCAGAGGACCAGGGCCACCTGACTCCTCCTAGTTTAGAGTTAATTGTACAACTGCTACCACCTTCTTCTGTCATGAAATACTTCACACTTCTTAAACTAACCTTCTGTCATTCCCCATGCCTCTGTTCTGGTGCAGACCCTATCTAATCCTGCCCCATACACAATTTACATTTCAGTGTGAGTGCTGAAGAGAAAGCTCGAAGAATTCACCTGGGGAGGGGGGGTGGAGATAAAGTTGGAGGACCTCCCTTTAGTGATATTTTGTTTGTGTTTTAAAAAATAAAGCTTGCCTGAAGACCAGGGTGCAGAACTAAGCCACCAGAGGTCAGGCAGTGGTGGCACACATCTTTAATCTCAGTACTCCAGGGACAGAGTTCAAGGCCACCCTGGGCTATACGAAATTGATCCAGTCTAAAAGAGAAACAGAGCTCACACAAGGTGATCCCAAGCTTGGATCACACGCTTTTAATTCCAGCACTAGGGAGGTGGAGACAGAAGTGATATGTCTGGGTGGAGAGATTTTTTTTTAAGACCTATTAGAATTCGTGCTACACCTCCCAGCACTCATGAAATCGCATCCATTGCCCCACCTTTGCTGCTTGTTTGGGCTAGCATCCCTGGTAAACTGAAATGCACAGGAAGAAGCCTGTAATAATCAGAAAGGGATATCCCGGGAGGCTTCAAAGAGGAGAAAGCATCGTACACACCAAGCACGGGAAGTAACGTGCATGAAAATGTTCTGCTCTGTGTTTGCAGGAATACTCTGAAGCCATCCTAAAGAAGATGCTGCGCTGCTGGAATGGCCACTCACCTTGGTTTCTTTTCATTGTTATCTGTCAGGATGGAAACAATGTGTAAAGAGGTTAATAAAATCACACCCAAGCACAACACTAGTCAATCAAAAGCAAATTTATAAATTGCTTTTACTCATGAAATACTATAAAATAATTGTTAGCTGTCTAGATCTATCTTCTTCTCTATCTTTCCCACCCTTCCTGTTTTTCTCTCCCTCTCTTTCTCTTTCTCCCTTCTTCCCTCAGCTTTGACTATATATCTGCATTTTTCTCTAGATCACTAAATATGTGCTTTTTTCCTGAACATCAAAATGAAGTTTGTTTTTTGTTTGTTTGTTTGTTTTGTTTTTTTTATTTTTTGTTTTTCTTTTTGAGATGGGGTCTCTCACTCTGTGATGCAAGCTGGCCACATGGGAACTATGTAGTCCACAGTGGCCTCAAACTCAGACTCACAGCAATTCTCCTGCTTCAGTCTCCCAAGGGTTGGGATTACAGATGTGAGCCACCATGGTAACAAAAGTTTCTATAGTTTCTAAATTAGTTGAAGTAATTATGATTGTTTAAAATCACCTGTTGAAATGGAAATTGATTTATTATTGGTTCCTTAGAAACATCAAACGTCTTTCTATTTAACAGATCCCAGATCTGCTGGAAGGTGTCTTTAATACTTCATAACCACCAGAGCCCATAAGATGAAGCTGCAGGTTACTTTTTGTCAGCACACGCAGAGCAAATGGAAGTGGGTGTCTACAAGGACATAAGGGAGCTACAGAGAAAAGAACCCTAAGGAATCCTTCTTACCATGGCCATCATTTCCTAGCTCCGCTGACATTTTAATACAATTGCAGTAAAACTAAAGAGACATCACAGTGTAGATACATGGCTTGAGAATCAGAAAACTGGATTAAAATCATGATTCCATTTAATAACTAGTATTTTTTTTAGCAACTTTTAAAAAGAGTTTCCAAAGTCCTAATTTCTCTGTATTATATAGAAGCATAAGATTTATTCAGTGGATGGCAGCTTAGGGTGTATGCTCACAACATGACAGGGACTAATGCCATAGCTACCCTCCCACATGCTCTCATTCCTGCCAGGAGCAGAAACCTTAACAATTACTGTTGCCACAGTGATCAGAAATGGTACAGGATAAAGATACTGTAATGGCCAGGGTTGAACAACCCTTCCCCACCTAGGAAGGAGGTTCTCATGGGAGATGCTTCCCATTGTGCATTCCAACATAGAGCTTTCAGACGTAACATGACATGGATTCTAGAGAAAGCCCACTGGCTGGCTGTCAGGTATGTGCCCAACAATAAATCTACATGTTGTAGCTGTTTTTCTCTGTCTTGAAACCTCGATGCATTAGTCTCACTTTTGTCTTGACTTTACTTTGCACAATACTTGAGTGAATGTAAAGGCCACTTACATGATCCGTCTGATTCAAAAGCATGATTCTCCTCTCCAAATTTCTTCACACTGCGAAGAATTACCGAGTCAGACATGGTGTTCACAATCTGTACTCAACAACCCTGTAAAATAAAACAATTGCTGCAGTTACTGTATATTTTCTCTTTCACAAAAGTAGGCAAATAAACAAGCTTCTGTAAACAATCTCAAATAGAAGCAGATCTTTTAACTCAACCACATCGCAGTGAAGGAGACTAAATATGAAGAAAGAGAAACTAAAAATTGGACCAAATTAATGATTTCATTAATTGTTAGTCAAATGACCATTGCCAACTTTCCAAAAATTAACCCACTGGAAAATGGTTTTCTTGCTTTTCAGCTTTTGTCTTGGAGGAGGCTATAGTACATTCTTCAGTCATCCCAAATCCGTGTTCATTGAATACCACCTGCCTCCACCAGGCTGCCCAAGTTCAAACCCAAGGAGATCAAAGTTGTGTACTTCAGCTTCACTGTTTTGCCTGCTCCCCCGCCCCAAGCTCAGTTCCCTGGGTCTGTCTCAAAAAAAAAAAAAAGTTAGTGATGAAATTGCCAAAGCATCCATTGACTGGAAAGGTCTGAGTACAGTGAACCTGACCATCCAGAACAGATAGACCCTGAGTGGTGTCCCCTGCCTCCGTCTGGTCATCTGAGTCCTCAAGCAGCCACCAAGAGACAGAAAGAAAGGAAGGGATGGAGGGAGGGAGAGAGGGAGGGAAGAGAAGGAAAGGAAGGGAGAAAAAAGGAAGGAAAGGAGAAAGAAGGAAGATAGTTTTCTTCAGTTTAAATTAAAATTTATTTGTTCTGTTTGTGATTTAACAAAATCTCATCAAAGCACTAAGTATAGAACAAAACAACTGATGACATCCTGAAGTGTAGTTGGTACAATGACACCCAAGTCCTTTCAAGTAGTGTCAGTGGTCTTTCGTAAGTAGAGCCCCAAGGGAAGGTGAGTCCAAGCAGAGCCAAGGAAGCAGAGAAAGTACTGAAAGCATCTCCGTGTACCCTAAGGGAAAAGAGGGCATGGCGGGTGGTATTTTCACTATAGGCTCTAGACACAGGCATGGATGTGAGAGTTTAGACCCTGACAGGACTACAAGTTTCCCACACCCACACCAGACAGGGGAGTAAAAGGGCCCTCTCTATGTGTAGCCACAGGCTATTACGGACTTTCTGTACTGCCCTTGAAAATCACTGCCAATCATTGCCTGTGGAGTTATGTTTCATGATGAAATACAGATCTATGGAAGCTACATAAGGAGATATTGATATATGTTATACACACACATTATACATAAGCAGACATATACATCTCTTTGTATAATATGCAGATAAAATGTGTGCATATATACATACATATACATATGCATGTTATACAGATAAAAGAGTTGAAGGTGGACTTGTGAAAAGCTTCCAACTTCATCAAATTGGAATTAGAGAGGAAGGAAATGACAGATATAATAATTAAAAAAGCAATTGTTAACAATTTTCTGCTATTGTAGTGTCTTTAAATTGTTTGACTGCGGAGGAAATAGCAACAACCGTTAAAACAAATGCTGCTGGATTAATCCAATTTATATATATTAAAAATGCTTTGATACCAAATTTAAGTCTAAAGACAGGTTACTGGGGAAAAGAATGTCTACTTTTATTCCCACAAAAAATAAAAAGATATGGATTCCTTGATCAAGCAAGACCTCCTGAAGCAATGTCCCAGGTGAGCCACCATTCAAAACAGCTTGAACACAGCAGCCTTGCAGACCACTACAGCCAGGATTTTTGCATCTTCTTAGAATCCCCATGTCAGAGCCCCCTACCAGCAGGAAGCAGTTTGGAAAGAATGACGCCCAAATTCCCAAATATTGTCTATAAATGTTTGTTTTCATTTAAATGGGGTGGTTATAAATGGTTAATGACCACAACCAATCTCTTTAAAGGTAAAAAGGGGATTATGGTATAGATATGAATACTTTGTTTTGAAATGGATTTTCATTTACTCATACAAATTTAAGGTCAATTTTATGATATGTATATTTCTCCTCTTGTTTAGGTATTATGTTTGTTTATATAGTTCATTTAAAATGTAATATATAATTTAGTACAGATTATAGATAATTACCTATATAGTCAAAACTTACAGTTAGGTGAGTTAGTTTTTCTAGATATACAGAGATGTATTTGAGATGAATAGGCATTCTTCAAACCTTTCAAAGACCTACAGAATATGGCATTTAAAATGGTTTAGGGTTTTTCTTGACAACTGTGCCTGACAACAACACATGCATCAGAAAGGAAAATGGACATCGAAGAAACTCGTTATGGAGTTTGCTTCTAATATGGCAAGACTAGCCATATGGACAAGATACTGCTCTTGTCTGGACTGTTTGGCTTTATGCTATATAAACTGGACATTCAGGACCCACAGGAAAGTGACTTCTGATACAAGATGGACGTTGCTACAGGGTTCCTGCTTCGTGGAAGAGTCTGTCAGAGAGTGTACAGGGCAGAGAAAAGTGACTGACAAACTGCCAATACAAGTGGACAGTTTAACGTTTCCTGCTTTGCTGAGGAGTCTGCCAGATGCACTATGACATATAGGCTAAAGATAGAACATTACAGAAGAACTTCGGGTGACTGATCAGGTAGCAATTTGTCTCTATCATTTTTAGAGTTTATAAATTCATTCTGTGGTCTTTGATGGAGTTGAAGACAGATAGTTATGGTTTTACCTTTTCTTAGGATTAAAGATAAGTTACATATAGAACTTTAGAATCACAAAGATAGGATAGATGGTAGAATATTTTTTTAAAATCTTGCTAAATGTTAATGACCTAAGTATTATTAACTATGGTTTTAAATCTTGGCCTAAGTATTATTAACTATGGTTCTTATTTGATAACTATTTTGTTATATATTTCGCTATGTTAAGGTTAAACCCCTTTTTTTTATTTTAGACAGAAAAGAGAAGATGATGTGAAATGTCATTCTGTAAACATGTTTCTCATGTTCATTAATGAATAAAGCACTGTTGGCCTATAGGAAAGCAAGATAGGCAGGACGAGGAGAGAAGGAGGATTGAGAAGAGTAGGGAGCTTCAAAATGTAGAACTGAGAGAGAGAAGAACACAGATCTCTCTCCAGTAAGCCAAGCCCACAAAATACCATAACAGAAATACCATAATAGAAATGGGTTAATATTTAAGACAGGGCTAGCCAATAAGAAATGCTAATAACAAGCCAACAGCTTTATATCTAATACAGCATCTCTGTATGTTATTTGGGGCTCATGCGGCAATGGGACTAAGCCCATGGGAAAACATGCTTGTAACAGGCCCTGTCTGGGTCTGCGGTCCTGCTTTGGCTGGGGTCTGTGCTGTTGTCAATGGCCCGTGTTACCACAGGGGTCATAGGAACCAAGCATGTTGAAATCCAAGAGCTGTGCTGAGCTGGCCATGCCCTTCACTGGCTCTGGAATAGCTGGCCTTGCCCCTCACTGGATGTTATAGCAGAGAGCTATAATATCAACCCCGCCCCACAATCAGGAAAGATGGCCCCACCCCTTACCATGGGCATGCACCTCACCTGGCCAGCACACTAGAGCTGACCCTGTTGTCTGGATGCAGGCAAGCCAGCACTGAGGGCAGGAGAGCTGACCCCTCCCCTTGTATGTCCCTTGTATGGAGAGAGCAGACTACAGAGAGAGAGACCACGGAGCTGGCCTTGGTGGTATGAGCATGGGTGAGCTCTACCAGAGGGCCTGAGAGCAAGAGAACAGGCCTGCTTCTTGCTGTAGGCTGTACTGGGTAAGCAGGCTGAGGTGGTGCTGGAGAGCTCACCCTGGTGGTGACAATGAGGGAACGTTGGCAGGCTGACCAACCCAGCTACCACCCAGGCCCAGAACCAGGGCTATGAGTTGGCCCATCCCAACATCCTCCTGATCTATGAGCTGCTAGAGCATATGAAGGGACACACCTATAGATCCACAACTGCAGGGTACCCATGACACAGGATAACAGGATATCCAAAAGGAACCCCAGTGGAAGCCCATTATTAATGGCTTAGCAGAAGCCAGAGGCCTCGAACCAGACCAATGACTCAAGGCGATGAACACTTGCAAGTGAAGATGAAAGGGCTAACCCACCTAGTGAAAAAAAAAATCCTTCACAGGCATAGGTAGAAGATATCGAATCTACATAATTCATTCCTCACAAATAGGCTCATGGGTGATTCTATATCTTGTCAAGTTAATAAACTACTACAGTTAGGAAGTACAGAAGCTTTGACACATTCTTGTTTAACACCAGTGTATAGAATCTGAAAATATGAAATATATTTAAGTTATAGTTGCCGTATTTATAAAAATTGACCAAATTTCGCAAGACATGTAGATAAATTATGCTGAAGTGAGCTAAAGGCTTCCTCCACACTAGCCTTCATTAGTGCTAGAAGGTGCTAAACAGGTTGCTGGAGAAAAAAGTTATCAACAGTCTTACAGAGCTATGGATCCTGCAAACTATAATAATGATTTGCTAGACACAATGTATCATTTAGTGCAACACTATAGTGACCAACTTCTCTCTGGTTGAATTTAAGGTCCACTTCACAGGAGAGAGCATATGCTTCCTAGTCAAGAGCCCATATCTGAGGAGGTCATGGGCCATAGTGAAAAATTCCCAATTGTCATGTTGTCAAACTGTCTTCTAAATACTCAAGTTTGTACCCAAAGATAAGTGCTAGCTATGTTCAGCCTTTATCAGGGAAGCTTCTAGAGAGTGGTTAACATAGAAGCCCCTCACTGACCACAGGTTGAAGAATGTTTAGATGGTGGAATGTTGAGTCCTAAATGGGAAAGCTGTATCACCCTCTCCAAGGCCCAAAGGACAGCATGGAAGAGGGAGCAGAAAGAATGAGAAGGAAAAAAAAAAAAAGATGTGCAGCAAACAGACATCTTCTGCATCTTCTGGGCATGATACAGCCATTGCACTCAAACTCATTGAAGTTGTGAGTTCTCTGCAATAGACCTGCACAAGGCTGGACCTCTCAATGTTTTGTCCTGGATAGGGCTGGACCTATGAGGTCCCATCCTTCCCTGAGATACTAAGTAACTACAACTGTCCAGAGAGTGTGTGTCATTATCCTCAGTCAAGTAGCCACTGATGAATTAATTGTTCTTGCTCCAATAAGTAGCTTTCCTTCTGTGCTCTTTTTATTTATTTGTTTTTCCTTTCTTTTTTAAAATATATTTTTAAATTTTATTTTACATTCCAACCAAAGTTCTCCCTCCCACATAGGATGAGAAAATTGAGAAGGATCCCTGCAAGAGAAGCAGGAGATGAGAGAGGAAAATAGGTAAAGTGAAAAATGATTAAATTCATCATATAAATGTAGGGAATTATCAAACAATTAAAAAGGCAAATAAAAAATTAATTGACTATTAATAAGAAAATAAAATTTCTATATGTATGGCTATATTTTACATTTTATTACAAATTTGCATATGAAATATATTTTGATCATATTCTTCCCTCCCCCATAACAAATATTTATATATAACTTTTAACACATATTCTGATATCAATGTAACTGAGTAAGAAAAAAAGATTAAATACTACTAAACTATACACATTTGCATTCAACAAAATTTTGTGTTATAACTTTAAATATATGAATTCGCAATGAAAATTAGGAAATACTTAGAACTTGATAATAAAGTGGGATCCAGCTAAAAAAGACACTCAAAGATTTGGTTATAAACATAACTGCACTTTATTAGTCTTTCCAAAGACTAATAAAGGACTGGTGGTGATGGTGGTGGTGGTGGTGGTGGTGGTGGTGGTGGTGGTGGTGGTACATGCCTTTAATCCCAGCACTCCAGAGATGGAGGCAGGAAGATCTCAGTGAGTTCAAGGCCAGTCTGGTCCACAAAGTAAGTTCCAGGACAGCAGGGACTGTTACATGGAGAAACCCCATTTCGAAAAAAACAAAAACAAAACAACAACAACAAAAAAGATTAATTAATGAATGTCATTCTTCTTAGGACCCTTTCTTTTCCTGTGGCAGAGAATTCGCCCTAGGTTTGAGCTTCAGCATAGCAAAGGGAAAGGGGGTGAATCTCAAAATTAATAAGATTTTAAAACTAAAGAAAGAAAAAATTGAAAGGGCAGAGCAGTATAAACACTGTTCTTTCCAGATAGCCAAAGACCAGACAGAACTCAACAAAACATGTCAAGAAAATGGATGTCACAAATAAACAACAGAAAACAAATAGACAGAAGACTAGGCAGAAAAGGTTAAAATCATAAGCAAGTACTATGAGAAACTTCATGGTAATAAACTTGAAAACCAGGATGAAACTGATATTCTAGTAAAGCTAGAAATTTTTCAGAAGAAATTTTTAAAATGTAAAACTAATAATTATTAATGACATTTATTCAATATTCAACCACCCCCCAAAAAAAATTAAAACTGAAATGGCACTTAGGATACACCAGGAATGTTCTTTAAATGTGTCTTGACTTTAAGTCCTTCAATAGGGAGCTGGTGAGATGGCTCAGCCGCTAAAGGTGCTTGCCACCAAGCCTGACTACCCTGGTTTAATCCCTAGAACCTAAATGCCCAAATGGTAGAAAAATGGTAGAATGAATCCCACAAACTGTCCTCTGACTTCAATACTTCAATACCTATGCTGTGGGATGCTCATGTGTGAGCCTGCATACACACACACACACATACACACACACACACACACACACACACACACACACACACACACACACACACACACACACACACACAAGGTAGGAGGTGCTCAGGAGTAAAAGCAAACAGAAAACCAATCATAAAACCCTTGTCTCCTGAGATGGAAACTAATTCTTTCCATATTTTCCAGACAATGGCTCTAAGGCATGAAGGGATTAAGCTATATGCTTAAGAGCACACTGGTAATTGGATGGTAACTGGCAGAGCCTATATTCAAACTCACATCATATAAGATTTATGTTGACACATATATTGGTATATTTACTATGGCATGTCTTTAGAATCAAAAGCTTGAATAAAATATAAAATAACAAGAGAATGAGTCTAGAGTGTACTGAACTTTTGTAATTCAGACTGAATCTATTAACAAGGAGAATCGGGGGGGGGGGGAGTATAGATTGGAGAGATATAAAATAAATCCTTATTTTTTTTCTCTCTTTGTGTCTCTGTCTCTCTTTCTGTGTCTCCCCCTCTTAGCACCTTCCCATCCCTATCAACCTCTACTTTCCCTCTCCCAGATTCATAACTTTGTGTTGCATTGTGTGACCTATTTACTTCAACCAGAGCCACCAGTGTGACCATTGTACTGGAATGCCCCATTGAAGCCTGGTGGGGGTCACAGTAGACACTGAAGGCAATGATTCCCCCTCTCCCTGAAGCATCACAATAGCAAATAGTGAGGGGTAGGTTCCCTTGAGGCCAGCAAGATGTGTTCTTTTTATTCAGTCACCAATTATTTTTCCTAACTTACTCCTTCATTTAAGAATTTTCTGTCCACTGCTGTGCATATCTTCAGCAGTATTAAGAGGCCAAAGGTTCATTGCCTTCCCTCAGATTTTGGAATTTCATGGGCCCTGTTGTTGCTTGCTGCTCCACTGTTTTTGGACTGAGGGAACATTGGGGATTAACAGATCTTATTATGCCTCTCTGGCCGGGAACTCACTATGTAAACCAAGGTTTGTCTTTAACTTGCCTCCTTGAGTGCTGGGATTATAGATAATACCACCAAGCCAATCATGTTTTTGTAACTTATCTCTGAGTCCACAAGCTGGTCCTGGTAAAATCCACAATGGAAGAGAGCACAGTTCCTTTTGCCCTTTACACTCCAACACCTAATCCCCTTGACCCTTCCCTAACTCTGCCTTCCAGGGTCCCGAGCAGTCAACCCACCAACCTGAGTTCATTCTCCCATCCCAGTCTCTTGGTAGCCCACACAAGAGGTTTCCTACAGTGTGTGCCTTTCTGAATCCTTATAACTCATTTCTGTGCTTTATTCTATTCTGAAAATGAAACATTCTCAAAGACAAAGCTTTATTTCAAGCATGAATTTCGATGCTCATGACATCACTGATGTCCTTCAGCAAAGACCACCATGAACACAACTCTGAGTCAACAAGTTGAGTGACAGAGGGCACACTGGTGGTCATGAGGTATCTCAGTTGAGAGTGTCAGAAAGGTCTAGTTATGGGACTTAGGCTTCCATTAGGTCAGTTGAGGAAGGGCCTAAGGAAACAAGAGTTGGCTCTAAATAGATGCTGTCAAAAAGTTGGGAAGTGTAAAGATGGGTAAAGAAATACCACTCACTCATGCTCTGCATTTTGAGGCAAAACTGTTAGCTGTTCTTGTGTTGTCACATTTTATTATGTATGTTCTCGGAATGATGCCTGAGGTTGGTGTTGTGTGATTGCTTATTTCTGATGGGAGAAGATCAGAGCTTAACTGATGTGTCAGACCAGCTACTAGATGTCGGAGGGGGTTTTCCTTTTCTTCATTACTCAGAACTACATAGTCCCATTCTCTCTCTCTCTCTCCTCCCCCCCCCCCTCAACATATTTTACAAGACGCCTTTGTCCAGGGCCAAAGAAATTCATCAGTTTTTCTGTGAGAATTGGAAGGTGCTGCCACAATCTCTGGTGGTTCAGCCAGGGCAGGGATGATACTTGAAAGCCATTGTGCTGAAATTTTAATGATTTCAGGTCACCAAGACACTAAAGTTTTTTAACACTAAGTGCATGGAAATTTGAAAATTAATAGATTGTCTCATACCATTACAACATAGAATGCAACCAATATGTCATTAGACCACGCTTTCATCCATTGGCTGATTTAGAAAAGGTCCCAGATAAAGCTTGCAGCAGTCCAGGAGGACATCTCTGCTAGACTCCGAAACCCTAGCAATGTAGAAATAGTTCACCACGATGAACAGACCTATTTGGCAGAATCTTGAGGATGCCCCTCCTCCTTCAGAAGTTTTTCCCCCCTTAGCAACAGAAGTAGTCACAATGCCACTGAATCCTACTTTCTCAGTTAACACATTGTAATGCTTAATTAGCACCTAAACTATTTTATCCATTACCAAGAGCTATAATCAGAATGTCTTAATAATTTGCTATAATAATTTTTTAATAAACACAAGAAAATTCAGAGGGAAGGAGGAAGGGAAAAGAGGAAAGAATTGAGGAAGGAAGGAAGGAAGGAGAGAGAGAGAGAAAGAGAGAAGGAAAGAAAGGAGGAACAGACTCTTAGAAACTGGTTTCAGAGTAAAGAATTCTACAATTCTATTGAAATAAGGGCAACCAGCTGACTGCCTGCTTTCTCTCTCTCTCTCTCTCTCTCTCTCTCTCTCTGTGTGTGTGTGTGTGTGTGTGTGTGTGTGTGTGTGTGTGTGTGTGTGTGTCTGAATCATTGTTTTATTGGAATATAGTTATTATACTCACTCATTTTTATATTTTATTTTTATGAGTATCTCTCACATAAACTGAATTTCCTTCGCTGTATTTACTCTCTGGCTCTTTACAGAAACCCCTTCCACTCCAGTACCATGAAGTCTGTTCAGAAAAGTGAGAAAATTCTCAAGGATGTAATTTTTCAACTGAAATATATAGCACCAATCTTCTAACTAGCTTCACCCTCGTGGAGCTTCTGGAGTGAACAAAAGACGGGTGATGGACTCATGGAAAAATTGCAGGTGTGCTGACTGTTAGTATTCAGGCATCTGTACTGGCCTGTTCTTGGAGTTCTGACAGGATATGCGCCCTCAGCTGCAGCCACTAAGAGCACCACCTGTGCACATTCACTTAGTTCCCTTTTGAAAGGGCGCTGCTTACCCTCTCTCTCTCTCTCTCTCTCTCTCTCTCTCTCTCTCTCTCTCTCTCTCTCTCTTCTACCTCTCTCTCTCTCTCTCTCTCTCTCTTCTCTCTCTCTCTCTCTCTCTCTCTCTTCTACCTCTCTCTCTCTCTCTCTCTCTCTCTTTTCTACCTCTCTCTTCTCTTCTGCCACTCCTGTCCCTAGAGACCCCTCTCCCCTCTCCCCTCCCCCATTTTCCCATTCACTTTCCCCAATTAAAAAAAATAAAATAAAATAAAAATAAATAAAAAAAAATAAAAACCCCTCCACCCAAGCTGTCACATGGTGCCTTTTTCTCATGGGCAGCTTT
Organism: Cricetiscus sungorus; assembly: GCA_030556225.1. Lineage (NCBI taxonomy): Eukaryota > Metazoa > Chordata > Mammalia > Rodentia > Cricetidae > Cricetiscus > Cricetiscus sungorus. Next base: position 10,420,515 of record JANBXA010000372.1, read on the forward strand.
TTAAAATTAGTACAATGACCATGGTGAAGGGGATGTGGGAGCACTTGCTTGGGAAGTCTTGGAATGAACACATTCACCATGAATTTGCCCTGGAGAGAAATCCAAACTAGGCAGGGGAAGAGCAGAAGGAGGGGAGGAGCATATGGAAGACCCAGACCCCAGAGACAGACAGGGAAAGGGCTGAAGAATACCAGCATGTCTGGGAGGAGAATGGGGTACAAACCACCACTGGAGTTGCTGTTGGTCTTTAATACTGGAGTCTTGGGGCTTTATCCATGAAAAAAAAAAAATGGAAGCTAATGAAGGGTTTTAGGCAAGAAAAAAATAACTGATATTTTAAAGTCTCTGATAAGACATGATTTTGTGAGTATTTGTTCAAACATGGTCATGCTTTCATAATGCCAAGTTTTAAAAGCACTTCTCTGGCATTTTTCCTTTTACTTTGGGTCATCTATTCACCCATGTTGACCACACACACACACACTTTCAAGACAACTGATGTATGAAATATCATTGCTGTAAGACAGTCACCAAGCTTCCCTCATTGAATATATCAAGAAATCGGCCAAGCATCTTCACACATATACGCATGTAGCCTTATTATTTGACAACATTGGGCTTTTGGTAGATCCGAAACACACACACACACACACACACACACACACACACACACACACACACACACACAAACACACACACACACACACCATAGACTTAAAACACTATAGGCAAATGTAAGTCACTTACCTCCAGATGTGAATTTGAAGATGTGAATTTGAAGACGGCAGAAGCAAGGAGACTCCACTGAAAGTCAGGGTTGTATACCCCCTTCCTAGTTCAGTTTTCATCGTAATAAAGCACTGAACAGAAATCAGGCTTTTTCCAGAACACTATTTGCTTATAGGTCAATGCCCCAAAGTCCAGATCTTACACAGTTCAGTGACATGAGAGGAAAGGTCAACCATACTCAAAGCAGTAACCCCAAACCCAGAGTGTACTAGGAACCCTCAGAGGGTATCAATCAAGCTTCAGAAGCAGGTATTTTGCCTTTGGATGAGGCCTAATCAAAGAGGGCCTGGTAAGAGGCCTGAGTCTTCTTTTGTAAGCCCCTGACTTAAAAAAGTTACTTACAGAAATCTAACAAGACAAAAATACTTCTACTCTTCTTTCCTCAATTTGAAGTGGCCTTTGTGACACCTGGGGTTGCAGGCCCTTGGTGATCTGGAACCAGTCCCATCGTTTGGTGGAGAATTAATAACATGCGATTGCCTTCTGTTCAGAGTCTGAGCACACAGATGACCCTTGAACCCTGGGCTGATCAGTCAATAACCTCAGGCTCTGCCTACCAGTAGCAGTGGAAATGCATGACTTTGAAAACACATTTCCATTAACGAAGACTCAAGTAAAGTAAATGCTTAGAGCTACCCAGGTTTCCTCTTCTGCCTTCTTAATGTTAATCTCCTCCATTTATTTCTTTAAAAAAAAAGTGTAGTTTTTAAAACATTTTTTCACTATTTTTCTTCTTTATTAATTTGAATTACATTTTAAATAAATATATGACTCAAAATGCTATTCATTTTTTTTATATTTCTCCTTGAAAATGGGTGATAGTAATATTACTACTGAATGTGGGGTCACAACTTATGCCCAAAGTCAGAACTGGCCACCTGTCATTTCTATGTCAATATAGATAGGCAAGTTAATAATGGAAAGAAGAAAAGGGAGTTTTATTCAGTGTTCCACAAAGAGACAGAGATGCAGTGAACACCCAGTCTCTGGACCACTGAAATGACATCAAAGTTTAAATAGAGAACCAAAGAAACGCACATCTAAGTGGTCCAGTCAAGGTATGGTCCTGCCCACCATTGACTGAGCTTCAATCCCATCCTTCCCCCCGACCCACCCCCGTAAGGGAGTCTGACAAGTTGTTAGAACTAAGTGAAACCTCAAGAGACACGTCCCCACACCCTTACTGCTATCTCTTCCTTCTCCCAGAGTGAGATTCTCAAGGACATTTCCATTTCTTTGGGGGTGCGCTGTTTCAGTAGTCTGAAGGTCAGATTGAGAGACACATAGTCTCTTTAGAATGTCTTAATTTCTTCCCGGCCAGTTAGAGGACCATGCAAAAGACTGATCTTACAGGACAGACAGTCGTTCTTAAAGCATTCCCTCCATGCCAGAGATGACTATTGAGCAAAATGGCTGGATGTTCCAAGACAATGCATGTTTACCTAAGGAGGGGAAGGCAGGCCAAGAATGGCTTTCAGAGGCAGGGAGGTGAGCTGTAGTCTGAGACTGGAATGTCAGCCCAGTGGCCCAGAATGACAGAGAATGGCCAACAATGAATACTTTTGCTTGTTATCATCACCCCGTGGATCAATATGAATTGTAAAAACTCAGCAAGGACCTAGAATGACAAAGCTTTCATCATCCTGAAGATGTGGCTCTCAAGGTCTCCTGGGATATTGGCATCTGACAATCACACAGGGAAGGATGACATGGGGTATTTTACTTGAACAGTTTCCATGGGCCAAATCTGGGAACGGCATTTATTATTTCTGTTCACATTCCATTCATAGGGTCTGTGTCACCTGGCCACCCCTTACTGAAAGAGAAACTAGGAGATTGGTCTAACTATGTGCCCGGGAAATCTGGTTAAAAGCTAGCCAACCTCAGATGGGTTTTGAAATCATGAAGACTATAGTTTATGTAGTACTATTTGTATGACTGAAGTCAATGACTCAGTCTCAAGTAATGGCAATATCTCCATCTGTAAAAAGGGAGTGGGAATACCACACTCCTGCTGGCTACCCCCCCGCTATGCATTCTGGGTAGGTGTACAGTGTTTGGATGTGGAGGCAGAGCAGGCTCTCTCTCACTAAGCATGGGTGCTGAAAATCAGTTGGCCTAACTGGGAGCCTCCCAGGGAGCCTGCTGCAAGGTTAGCCAGTGTAAGAGCTCAGTCTGAAATTCAAAAAGAAACAGAAGGGAAACTCAGTAAAAACTGAATCCCCACTCAGCTCCCTGGAAGGTGAATAACAGCAGAAATCTCATCCAAAAGCTAAGTCAGGGGGCCAGGTCAAAAAGAGACTGCAAACCCACTCTCAGTTCTACAAAGCTCTAAGTCCAGTTGTAGATTTCCATGAGTCAGGGACTCCTCCAGCCAGCCAGGCCAGTGAATAGAGAGGAATTTCCTTTTGCCATTTTCCATGAAGCACAGGTCTGTGCTAGGGGCTGCTTGAGAGAGAACTTAACTGCTAAAACTAAGATCATTTGACAGCCTGATAATGAGGAACAATCAAAATCAGGGAGACCAGCCATAACCCCAAGGTTAAAGATAGGCAAGGGAGACAGTGGCCACAAGTGCTGAAGGCTAGATATCTTGATGCCTGCAAGTGCAGGCTGTGGGAGGCTCAGAGCAGGCAGTGGAGTGTACAAAGAACAGCAGCCCTGCCCTTTGTGGCGAAGAGAGAAATAATTGGGAATTAATCTGGAGTCTGCTGCCCCTGAGGCTAAGGAGAGTGGGAGCCAGCTATGTGCTCTATGGTTCACTGCTGTACAGACTGAGAAATCTGAAGACTGGAAGACTCTTGACTTCCACAGGCTCAGTTATCCAGCAAGAGGATTCCAGCTTAGTGGGTGTGGAAAGTGCAGAGACAAATTTGCTTATGTAGATCTCTGGGCTATGTTTGCTTGCTACTCCCTTCTCTTTACACGTGGGAGGAACACCAGCTAAAACATTAGCCACTCCAGGGTGTATGAACTGAGTGGTCTTAGGAGGTGGGAGAAGCTGCCAAACCAAGCAATTAAAGACCTCCCTAACAAAAGCATTGAAATACTGAAAATAGGCTGGGCATTGTGGTACATGCCTCAGTTCTCAGGCGTCAGATGCAGGCCGATCTTTGAGTTTGAGGCCAGCCTGGTCTACATAGGAAGTTCCAGGACAACCAGGGTTACATAGAGAAACCCTGTTTCAAGAAACCAAAATAAAAAGTTTTGAAGAAAGAAATTGAAGAGGACATTAGAAGACAGGAAGCCTCTGCAACGCCTTGATTTATAGAATTAGTATTGTGAAAATACTATCAAAAGCAATGCAAACCCCATTAAAATTCCTGCAATATTCCTCATAGAACTAAAATAAATAAATAAATAAATAATGAATGAATTAGTAGATAAATTTCATATGGAAGCCATAGATTGCCAAATAAAAAGCCCAGTTCTAGGGATAGGATACCTCCCTTCAAATTATTATTCATGGACATCTCTCAAACACCCAGAAAAATACAAACTGTTGCCATTATTCTTGGTTGCACACAAGAACTTGATGGTATGGTCCTATTGCTGAAGTTATCACACATATTAGTCACAGAATATAGAGAAATCACGTTGGGCCAGGAAGCTTGCTTCCTGGTGGCTAACTTTCATAGTATGGAAAGGTGCTACATAGGATGCTGGGAATGGGTGGGCGTGGGGTGGGGTGGATGGGTCATCAACTCTTACCTGGTTGTGAGTACTGTGAACTACAGCAATGACTAACATGACATGTTATGCTCCTGGGTACAAAGTAGCATGAATGCTAGCTTTATGGGGAACCAACTACTTTCTAGTTGGACTTAAGACCCTCTTCACAGGAAGAAAAACATGGCTGGTACTATAAATCTGGCCAAGAATCAACCACAAAGACTTAGGATCATTGTGGGAGAAGGAATGGAAGAATTGTAAAAACCAGATTTGGGAAGGACCAGCAAGAAACAGTGTCTTCTGGAAATGCAGAACTCATAGTAGCTGTGGCTGCCTGCATAGGTCTTGTACAAGGTCAACTGGTCAATACACTTGCAGGAAGGGAGAAGGATTGCAGATCTACCACACCTAACTGAGGAGCTGTAGCTAGCTGATGGCTTCTGGGAAAGTCGGGGCTTGCTTGCTATTTATTTATTTATTTATTTATTTATTTTTATGCTTTGGTTTTGGTTTTTGGTTTGTTTGTTTGTTTTGTTTTGTTTTGGAGGTTGATCCTAGTAGTGTAAGACCCACAAGAACGTGGTCCCTCGCACTCCCATTCAGGAAAGGCGCCCCCCCAAATCACTTAGGAGAAGCAGTCTTGATGCAAATGCATAAGGTTCTTTATGTTCCAGTATACTGGGGCCGTCAGCCACACACCATGCAGGGTAGAGGGCTCAGCAATGACCCCTAGCACAGAATTGAGGCAGCTTTTATATGGTTACAACAATGCCCGCACATCGTGAACCAATCACCTCATAGCATCCAGTGTGGACCAATTACTTTAAAGTATCCAACACTGCCCTTAGCCCAGGAAGTCTGCTTTCGCACAGGCTTCTGGGTGTTCATTCACTACTGTAAACATTAAAGTAGGTGACCGTCAGCTTGGGATTTAAGACTCCCAGCTTCCTGGGTCTTATGGGGAATTAGGCTGAATTTTTTCATCCTAACAGTAGATCAACAATAAATTCTTCTCTGGCTGGCCCACGTATGAGTATTTAAGTGACACAAATTGAATGTGAAGGTTTATTTAAAAAATAAGGATGTGAATTTGGACATGGGATGGGAAGATGGGATGGGTGAGTTCAAAAGGATGAATGGTAAGTAAATATGATCAAAACGCATTGTAAGAAAGTCTCAAAATTAACGAAAATATTATTGTTTTTAACAAAAAAAAACCTTAATATGGAAGCATAAAAAACCCCAAATGGCCAAATTCATGCTATGGATACAGAACCATTAGAAGTATCTCAGTGTTTGATTTCAAATTGAACTGCAAGCTATAGTAACAAGACCATCATGATACTGGAATAAAACCAGATAACACCAATGGACTAAAATAGAGGACCCACACAGCTGTAACCATGTAATTTTTGACAAAAATGAGAAAAGCACATGTGAGAAAAGCACAGCCTCTTCAACAAATAGTCCTAGAGAGTAGATATTCACTTGTATAAGAGTGAAACCAGAACTACATGTCTGGTTCTGAAGAAAGTTCAGTTAAAACTGCATCGAACTCAATATGAGACTGGAATCTCTGACACAATTAGAGGAAAATAGGGAAACTTATCTCAACATGTAATACAGACTAGGAGTTTCTGAAACAGGGCCCAATAGCACAGGAAATACTCCCAAGAACTGATGAGTGGGATTACCTGAAATTAAAGGGCAGCACCACAAAGGAAACAGTCCCCAGTGGGAAGACAGGCTAGAGAATGGAAGAAAATCGCTGAGAGCATCTACAAAGAACTTCAGAATTTGAACAGCAAAAGACCAGTGATCCAATCAATAAATGTGCAAATGCATGAAACAAACAGTTCTCAAAGAAGAAATACAAATAGCCAAAATGTATTTGAAAAGCTATTCGGCATCCTTTGCCATTAGGGAAATGTAAGATAAAACTGCCTTGAGATGCTATCTTATTCCAGTCCTAGTCAGAATGTTTACTAACCAACCAACCAACCAACAAACCAACAAAAAGCAAATAACAGGAAATGCTGTCAAGGATGTGGAGGAAGAAAGACCTTTATACACTGATGGTAGGAATGGAAACTACAGCCACTACAGAAATCAATCTGGAGGTTTTACAGAAAACTAAGCGCGGCACAACTGTATCATCATCCAGTTATACACTCTGAAGTATATTTGAAAGACTCTAACCAACATATCACAGAGATACCTACCTGTCTATTCCTATTTACCACTGCATTGTTCACATTAGTCATGTTAGGGAACCAGTCTGGATGCCCTCAAACAGATAACTGGATAAATAGAATGTGATAGATATAGGTATATATATATATATATATATATATATATATATATATATATATATAGAGAGAGAGAGAGAGAGAGAGAGAGAGAGAGAGAGAGGAGTTTTATTCAACCATAAGGAATGATGAAATTATGGCAATTGCATGAAAATGGGTAGAACTGGATATCATCATATTAAATAAAACATCCCAGACTCAGAAAGCACACACACACACACACACACACACACACACACACACACACACACACACACCTGACATGGAAGTAAAAAGGAGACTATGTGGGAAAAGAAGGATCTAAAAGAGAGAGTAGCAGGGGAAGACAAAATACTATATTTTTCTCATTTGTGGAATCTAAGTTTAATTGTATGTATATATACATATGTATTCATGACATGAAAATAAAAAGAAGGACTACTTGAGAGAATAAAGAAGAGCAGTAATGTGGCAAAAACAAGGAAAGAACAGAGATTTTTAAGTGTAACAATGTCATAATGAAACCAGAGACTTGTGAATCACTACTAAAAACTTAATACATTTGCACATGGCACACAGACATGCCTGCGGGCTTGACATCCATACATAGAAAACACTAAAATAAGAATCCAAAGTTTTTAAAATAAATTTAAAAATTTATAAGATAAATAAGTAGATGAAATGCATTAGTTTCTCCAGCTACTTGTCATCTTTAGTACACAGCTCCTGGACAGAATTTATAGCTCCCTCTCTGATGGAGATAAAGCACAAGACTATAGACTTGATTCTGTTGGGGGGTACTCGATCACACTATGAACCCTGAGTTTGTATTTGTGTTAATAAAATAAAATTAACCTTGGATCAGAAGGTTGAGTTAGCAACTACTTGACAGAAAGTAGTAATAGAGCATCAGGGAGCATAAGGGACAGTTAGATAGATGCACAGGAAGTAGCCAGGAGGGATTTGGAGCCACTAACTTTTATGCTTTGATGGAGCAGAAGGACACTTTCTTTCCAAGACCAGCAAGGAGAGAAGGTTCGCTAGTTGCTACGCGACCTCTGAACTCATGGGTTTTTACCCCAGCCTTTGACTCTCGAGTCTTATTCATAAATAGAATGGTAGAGATTCAGTTAAAGCTACCCTTACTGGCATTGACAGAGCCGGTGCCTGCAGGAACAGGATTCCGGCCAGGCTGTGGTCTGAGAGGCCAGGCTGCTGCTGGAGAAGCCGGCTGGTAACTGCGGAGTCACAATTTGCAGGCTGAAATAGCAGTAGCTTAAGGTGCAGCCACTCTGCTGAAGACAAAACAACATGACTCTTTAGCAAAACTTTTCCCCTGGGCAGATGTGGTGGCATTCACTTGTGTTGTGATCCAGCGCTTAATAGGCTGAGGCAGGAATTTATTGTAAGTTTGAGACTAGCTTAAACTACATAGTGAGACCCTGTTAAACAAACAACAGACAAAAAAATGGTCCGTGGTTTTTTTCTTTCTCTTTCCATGAAGCACTATCATAGAAAACGTCAGAGATTTTACAACAGAGAGGATCAAGTAGGATAAATGGGGAATGGGGCAGAAGTCTGCTATAGAATAAAAGAAGCCATTAGTAAGTACTTGTGCCATGGTGTCACACGGATTCTCTCATCCCTGGAGGGGAACCAGCCTGCCTGATGCCTTGGCTGATGGATTTTCATGTCTGGACTTTATCCAGAACACCTCCCTCTTAGTGATGCATCAGTCTTGGGTACAATCCTTCGCTGGTGCTTGTTTACAGGCAAGCACAGGTCACGGAGCTGCTTGCCAAGTGATTATAAATGTGGTGTGGGTGGTGTCTGTGACTCCTTTGCTTAGAGCAAGGTGGTTGGTTCATACCTCACACAATATAGACTGGTAATAGGGAACAGCTTTGCCAAATTAGTCAAACGTGTCTTGAAAAGCAACCAAATAAACTCCTGAACTCTGTATCTATCTTTCTTTAAACTTTTCAACCACATATATAGTGAAAATGAGACAGGCACATTATTTTTAACTATTGTGTTTCAAATGGCTGCTTAGAGTCTTTCAAACCCTCCCCTTTTTTTTTTTAATTAATGCTGTGGCATCTTAAGAACCAGGCCTGTGTGTGAAATTCTATTGCACCGGTGTACTAGCCAGGGTCCTCTTAAGGAACCAAACTGATAGACTGAATATTTAATAATCAAAGGGGATTTATTAGACTGGCTTAAGGGTGAGGTGCAGGTATCCAACAAGGTCTGGTTCATAATGGAAAGGCCATCTGGTAGTTGTTCAGACCATGAGGCGGCATGTCTCTACAGTCCTAATGCTGGAGCCCTAGAACGTTGCTGGTCCGCTACTGCCTAGTCTATGTGTTCTCCAACCAAAAAAGAACATCAAATTCCTTCAGAAACTTGTGCCACATCAAGGACTTGAAAGATGGCGTTCCCACTGTATATCCCTTTAACTCTCCTAATTGAACTGTGCAGAAGACAAATGGATCATTGAGAATAATAGTTGATTATCACAAACTTGATCAAGTAGTGACTCCAATTACAGCTGCTGTAATTGGATACAGTGTCCTTTCTTGAGCATATTAATACATCTCCTGGTACATGGAAGGCAACTACTGATCAAGCAAATGTCCTTTTCTCAGTACCTGTCCATAAGGACCACTGAAGTAATTTGTTTTCAGCTAACAAAATGAGCAATCTATGCTTAGTGTTACCTGCAAGTTACATTAACTCTCCTGTTCCGTTTTATAACTTCATAGTTTGAAGGGATCTTGAATCTTGTCTCTTCCACAAAATATCACATTGGCGAATCATATTGACGACATACTGCTGACTGGACTCAGTGGGCAGGAGGAAGCAAACACTTTGGACTTGTTGGTAACACATGTGCATCAGAGGATGGGAGATAAATCCAACCAAAATTCAAAGACCTTCTACCTCGGTGGAATTTCTAGGGGTCCAGTGGTATGGGGCATGCAGAAATATTTCTTCTAAGATGAAGGATGCATCTGGGCACTCCCACCACCAAGAAAAACATTGAGTAGGCTTCTTTGGATTCTGGAGGCAGTACATTCCTCACTTGGGTGTGTCTGGACATGATATCAAGTAATTCAGAAAAGCTCTAGCTTTGAGTGGAGCCAAGCACAGGAGGAGGCTTTCCAACAAGTCCAGGCTGCTATGCAGAATGCTGTGCCGTCTGGACCATGTGATCCAGCAGACCTGATGGTGCTGATGGAGCCAGTGATAGATCAGGGTGCTAGGTGAAGCCTTTGGCAGGCTTCTGCCTTAGTCTCCTTCCTACTGCTCTGATAAAGACCAGGACCATAGGCAACTCCTCAGAAAGTAAACAACTCAAAAGCTTCAGAAAGTTCCTGAAACTGACCAGATTCACTAGACTCCTCCCTCCCCAAGTTTATATGACTAGTAACAACTGCTAAGAGACACTTTCAGGCAAGTAGAACTGCCTGAGAGAGGCAGAGACCAGTTAAGCTTCCTGAGAAAGACATTGCCCAACCTGTTGAGCTGCCTGCAAAATATGCACTGAGCTCCGGGTTAAGCATTTGTGTTTCCAACTTTTCCGTGCTAGGGTGGGCTTTTGATGATGTAGCCATCTTTGAGTCTCTTTGAGTCATTTCTGCTCCTGTAAATAATCTCCCACTCATACTCCTGTAAGGAACCCCAATAAAACTCATTATTCCACTAAGTCAAACTTCAGTTGTATCCTTTCTTTGGTCTGTAGCTGCTCATCTGGGATGAGCAGACTTTTTTTTTTTTATGTCTTTTCAAGAATACTGTTTTATAGTGTATGTGTGTGCGCGCATGTGTGTGTGCACAATTATACATATATACATGCATGCATACACACGTGTGCGTGTGTGTGTGTGTGTGTGTGTGTGTGTGTGTGTGAGAGAGAGAGAGAGAGAGAGAGAGAGAGAGAGAGATTTTAACATAAGGAATTTAGAAAGTGGCACAAGAAAGCAAGAAAAGGAAGAAGGACAAAGCAGTCCAACTTAGAGACCCCTCAATGACACATCTCAGATCCCTAATCCAATGACTCATGACTTTAATGGCCTCTAACTTCCTTCATCTCCCTTCTGTGAGTCCCTGATGTGTCACTACTCATTCACACCCACTATTAAAGCAATAGGCATCCCTGTCCTCCTCACTCCCATTTCCTGAAAACCTTTCTTATTGCCTATCCTAATTACACTGGCTCAGCCAGCCATTCAGGTTACCATCATGCTCACGTCATGGTATGGTCTACCCATAGCTTCACTGAGAAGACTATGATGATGATGATGATGAACTTAAGTTTGAGATAAAAGTAGGAACTAAAGTTTTGGCAATGTCGCCAAGGTAAAGTTATCTTGTTTAACCCCTTGGTGTTGCCCATACCTACTTCAATCCCATAAAAAAAAGTATCCTGGTCCACCTGATAGCTCTAAATAGTTGATAGTTGAAAGAAGCTGTGCTGAATGCTAGAGTGTAGATATGGCTTTTTATTTCCCCCTTTCAAACAAATACATAGACTCACAACCAGACAGGTAGAGAGAGAGAGAGAGAGAGAGAGAGAGAGAGAGAGAGAGAGAGAGAGAGAGAGAGAGAGAGAGAGAGAGAGAGAGACCTTGGAACACACAGCTCTAAGTGAGATGCCTTCATCAAATCCCTCCCCTCAGATCTCAGGCAATCCCACAGAAGAGGAGGCAGACAGAGTGTAAGAGCCAGAGAGGATGGAGAACACCAGGCCCTCTGAAGCAACTAAGCAAAGCTCATATTAACCCCACAGACCACAGCAGCAAGCACAGGGTCCGCATAGGTCTAGACCAGGTCCTCTGTGTATATATTATGGCTTCCAGTTTGGTGTTTTTATGGGACTCCTCAGTACATAAATAACTGGGTTTCTGATTCTTGTGCCTTCTCCTGGGCTCTTTTCCTTCTGTTACTTTGCCTAGTCTGAATTTGGTATGATGGTTTATGTTTTTTGTTTGTTTCCCTTAAAACATGGTTTCTCTGTGTAGCAGTCCTGGCTCTCTGGAACTGATGGTTTATGTTTTATCTTACTATATTTTATTTTGTTATGTTTGGTTGTTATCTCTTAGAAGCCTGTAATTTTCTAAGAGACAAAAAAGGGAGTAGACCCAGATAGGAGGGGATATGAGGAAGAACTTGGAGGAGTAGGAAGGAGAAAGCATAATCAAAATATATTGTTTGAAAAAAGAATCTATTTCTAATAAAAGGGGAAAGTATAAAAGTAAACTGTTTTATAATAATATTTTTATTTAAATTTGAAACAAGCTTGTTTTACATGTCAATCCCCATTCCCTTATCTTCCCCTCCTCCCCTGTCCACCCCCTGTCTTGTGATGTTTGTTCTCATTTTCATTTGATTCACATTATCCCTAACATTTCTAATGAATTTCTCTTATTAATCTATGGCCTTAAAAGGTTCCTAGACAATCCAGTGGGTTTAATTTCTCTTCTCCATTATTTGAAATTTCTGACTCATCTTATGCCTAAGAAAGACTTCTCTTTATTCTTGACTGACCTTAGTTTTCAATTCCTCCATCTCAAAGCATAGACTCTGGGAGGCAACCCACATTCATGACACATATAAGGAAGAAAAGAGCCAGATCAGAGGGGTTAGCTAACTGCTAGGATGTGTGAACAAGCCTTGGAAATGCTCATTCATGGTTCCTTGCTCCTTATGAAGACCCATACTAGGATATGTCTTTCCCTAACCTGGCTTCCTGTCATTTATTCATTCAACAAATATTGTTTTTAACCCAAGACTGTTGGTCAACAAAGAAAAGCCCAACATTTGGATAGGCACTGCAGACAGATAGCAAGCAAAGCAGGTATGATCTCATGAAGCTTAGAGTACAAAGGAGAACCAATTATAGATAATAAATTACCACTGAAATGGCCATTCAAGTGAATAAAACTCTGGTAAGACCTATTAATAGTTTATGTCTAGCCTCTTTGTCTTTGCTAACTTTGTTAAGCTTCAGCTATTCAGATAAACTGGGTTATATGAGATATTGTGATATTCCATGATGGTACACTATAAAAGAATCAAAAAAGTAAAGTCCTTAGTCTCCCTATGGATTTTATTTATGTCTAAAGTTTTATTTTGATGCCAAAGGCTCTTCAACTAAATCTTCAAATATTAAGACTCTAAGTTAATAGGGATATAGCTGTAAAATATTAATATTAGAAAAGTTACTTTTTGTAACCTGCTAAAGATAATTAAGATTTGCAAATTAATGGCCAGTCACCTTATAAATGATCAGATTCTTTTTTTTTCCTTTTTTAACTTATTTACTTTTACTTATTTTACATATTGATTCCAGTTTCCTCTTTGTCCCTCCCTCCCTCTCTTCCACTCTCTCACCCCCCCAGCCCCCCATCCCACTCCACATGTAGGGTGATGCCTTCCTGGAAGGATCATCTAAATCTGTCAAGTCATTTGGAGGAGGGACTAGGCTCTCCCTCCTGTCTCTAGGTTAAGGGAGCATCCCTCCATGGGGAACGTGCTCCCAAAGTCCTTTTGTGCACCAGGGATACATCCTGATTCCACTGTCAGAGGTCCCTTAGACTGCCCAAGCCTTCTAACTGGGACCCATGTTCAGAGGTTCTGAGTTGGCCCAATGCTGGTTTCCCAGGTATCAGTCTGGGGGCCCATTAGCTCCTTGTTCAGGTCAGCTGTCTCTGTGGGTTTCTGTAGCCTGGTCTTGTCCTCCCTCTATGCATCTGGATTCCATTTCAGCTCTGTTTAGCTGTGGGTGTCTGCTTCTGTTTCTATTAGCTACTAGATGAAGGCTCTATGACAGTGGATAAGTTAGTCATCAATCTCAATATTAGGGAAGGTCATTTATGGTAGCCTTTCCACTGTTGCTCAAAATGTTAGTTGGGGTCAGTCTTGTAGGTCTCTGGACGTTTCTCTAGAGTCAGTTTTCTCTTGAAATCTATAATGGCTCCCTCTTTTGTTCTCTCTCTCTCTCTCTCTCTCTCTCTCTCTCTCTCACTCACTCTCTCTCTCTCTCTCTCTCTCTCTCGTTTTCTCTCATCTATTCCTCCCCTGACTCAATCTTCCTAGTCCCACATACTTTCCTCTCCTCCTCTTCTCTTTTTCCTAGCCTCCTTTCCATTCACTGCTCCCCCTCCACTCCCCACTCTGGAGATCTTGTCCCTTTCCCCTTCTGTGAGGGACTTTGTATGAATCTCTTAAATCCTCCTTGTATCCTAGTTTCTCTGGCGGTGTCAATTATAGGCTGGTGATGTAAGGATGGAAAAATTTAGCCTAATTCTCCACTGACCCCAGGAAGCTAAAAGTTTAAATTCCAGACCCTGTCCCCTGGCAGTGAGTAGGCAAAAGGTCACATTCTTTGTTTACAACAACACCTGTGAATGAGTGAACACAGGAAATGAGCCTTGTCATCCCACCCGGAAGCCTGCGCAAAAGCAGACTTCCTGGGCTAAGCGTGGGCTTGGATAGTTTAAATTGATTGGTCTGCACTAGATGCTATGAGATGATTGGTTTACCATGTGTGGGCTTTGTTATAACCCTATAAAAGCTGTCTCAAGTCTGTACCCAGGGTCCTCAGTCCTCTACCCCTGCGTGGTGTATGGCTGTTGACCCCAGTGCACTTGGAATATAAAAGACCTCATGCTTTTGCATCAAGACCGAATCTCGTGAGTGATTTAATTACACTTGTAATTACAATTGTAATTAATTCACTTACATGGGCAACCTTTATTTAGCCTCCTACATATGTTTCCAAGATTAAGCCTAAAGCAAATAACTACAAATAAGTAAAGTTTGTTTAAAATCAGGTTTACTTAATTAAATAACAGTCCTTAAACTCTCAGAGATTTGCTGACTATGGCATTTAAAATGTGTAATGGGAAAACCTTCCTATGATAGACAGAAATGCCAGCTCCTATTGGCAACCCTAGGTCTCCAAAGAAGATGATGGGGCACAGATGATTTCACCTGGGTTGTGGTAATGCTAACCACTGGGACTGAACTAATCCCTGCCTCATCTGATGCCAAGTCTCTGCCCACACTGTGGACACTGAGTGCCCTATTCTGCTCCTCTAAGGTAGGATGGTTTCCACACATTCTTCCTTCACAGGAAAATCTCTCAGACCTTCTGGGTCTGGCAACCAAAAGTCCATGCTGCGCTATGTGGCAGCCAAAGACTGACAGACAGACTTCAGTTTGTTTCTTATATATAATATAAGAAACCATTGAGAGTACCTCAGGGAGCCTAGGGTAACTGTCCAGGTAGCAGGTAAGTCTCTGTCTTTTTAACTGATACAGAAGTCATTTGGTTTACACTTCCTGCTCTGATTTATCCTTCTCAGATCTCTGGTGGCATTGATGGGAACTGTAAATTAGTTGATTTGGAGGCAGTAGACACCCAGCTCCTTAGCTCTCCAAGGGCTGCAGGTGCTTTGTCTGTTCATTTCATATGTAAAAATCAGGTCTTGCTTTCTTCAAGAGCTGGGAGGTCTGCTGCTGAGAAAGGCTGACAGTTTACTTTGCTGGCAGAATTCACAGGTAAAGAAATACACTCACAAAACAGGTTTCAACGTAAGTTTTTATTGTTTACTTAAAGGAACTTGCTTTGTTTGCAAAGACTGCTGTCAATAATCAACCACTTGTGTCTCGCTGTAAATTACTGGATGGAAAGAAAAGTTTACGGAAGTGTCTAAGAAAGTAATTTATGGTGTGTGAAAGATGAGAAATATTTCAGATCGTTCTCCCCTGCTGTGCTATTGTTCTATATTAAGTCTATATTAAGGCTTTTGTTTTGCTTTGTTTTATTTTGTTTGTTTTTCAAGACAGGGTTTCTTCTGTAACAGCCCTGGCTGTCCTGGAACTCACTCTGTAGACCAGGCTGGCCTCAGACTCACAGAGATCTGCCTTCCTCTGTCTCCCAAGTGCTGAAACTAAGACTTCTAAAGTTGATTGATGACTAACTTATCTACCATCATAGAACCCTCATCTAGTAGTTGATGGAAGCAGACACACATAGCTAAACACTGAGCCGAAATGGAATCCAGATGCAGAGGGAGGAATGATAAGAAAGTGGGGACAAGACCAGGCTACAGAAACCCACAGAGACAGCTGACCTGAACAAGGGGGAGCTAATGGGCCCCCAGATTGATAGCTTGGAAACCAGCATTGGACCGACTCAGACCCCTGAACTTGGGTCTCAGTTAGAAGGCCTAGGCAGTCTAAGGGACCTCTGACAGTAGAACCAGGATGTATCTCTGGTACACAAAAGGACTTTGGGAGCACGTTCCCCATGGGGGGATACCCCCCTAACCTAGAGGCAGGAGGGAGGGCCTAGACTCTCCTCCAAATTACTTGACAGATTTTGTTGATCCCTCCAGGAAGGCATCACCCTCCCTGTAGAGTGTGTGTGGGGGGAGTATTGTGGTTTAATAAGGGTCAGGATAAACAAATAGGCCGAACAGATGTTTATTCAGGGAGAAATAACTTACAACCTAGACAGATGAACATCAGCAGGTTTGTGTCCCGCCAGCAAGAGAGTATTCCCCGGTTCCTCCTCAGACCTAGTTCCACAGGTCACTTCCACCCCTGGCTCCACCCTCCAATGGGCATGGTCAGTGCCATATAAGCAGACAAAGTGAATATCCCACTACAGGGGGGTGAGATAGAAGGGTGGTCAGGGAGCTTTGGAGGAAAGGAAGGATACAGGGAGGGAGGGAGGGATAGGGGACAGGGATTGATATATAATATAAGAAAAAAAATAAAAATTAATAAAAAAGCCTTCTAAAGTTCAGAGTTTTCACATTAACTAATGGATCTTTGATAAGCTATTAATCTGTCTGGTAAAGCACTGACTACTATCATAATTACAAGCTCAAATTTTAAATTTTCCTAAGTTTATCTTCTAAGTATAGACTTAAAAGTGCCAGACAGGCAGTGGTGGCACACACCTTTAATCCCAGCACTGGGGAGACAGAGGCAGGTAGATTTCTGGGAGTTCAAGGCCAGCCTGGTCTACAAAGTGAGTTCCAGGACAGCCAGTGCTACACAGAGAAACTCTGTCTTGAAAATACAAAAGTGCTTCTGATTAGATCTCTATTCAATCAAAATATCCAGCCCTCTGGACAGATGAAAGAATATTCATGCTTTAAACCCCAAACCATAACTTTTACTATGACTCAAAGGTATGAGTGTACTCCAGCTGTTTATAGACATGATGAGGATTTCAGCACAGATTACAGACAGTGGAAATGTTAATATATCTAAGACTCTCATCTCTTTATTAACTGAAAACATTATGTAATCTCCAGAGAGCCAAGAGCCTTGGATTCACCTGTCACAGGTCAAATGGATTCCAGATAGGAACACCTGTACCAGTAAGGTACACCTGTCCCAGATAGGTACAGCCTAAGCTTCCCTCCTCCCCACAACCACCATCTACCCTTGAAAGCATATTCCTCCTGCTTCTTTCTCTCCCTGGTCTGGGGACTCCTCTCCTCCCCCCAAAAAAACTATCAGGACCATGGGCTTGAAATTTTCAAGTGTACACCCAAGATAAAGAATCTCCCTTAGACTCCTTACCTTACCTTCTGTCTCTAGTGTATCTATATCCATCCCAGCAGTTATCCAATCCACTGCAGACAGCAGATGACTGCTCCAAATTCTCAAGTCCTAGGTGATTTCAGCTGAATTTCTGGCTAGCTTGAGCCCCTGCATCCCAAATGTTTCAATGTGGCTCACACTTCACTCACCCCAGGTGATCCCTCAGAACAAATGTCCCTCAGCCTGTATGTACTCCTCTCTCCCTTCTAGGCCTTGACCAGCATTCCAGGCTTTCCGGCTCCTAACAATGACAACCTAATTTCAACTGAGAAGCAGTTAAGTTGCCCCTTATCATCAACAAACAGACCGGAATATTAGGCCCAAAAGGAACCCCAAGACAAAAGTCTAACCGTGATGCCTATTAGTACGCCAAAGCGTATGCTGGCATCCTGGTTCTTCTTAGCTCTTCTCACCCTGCCCCTACCCTAAATTTCTCTAGCCCATGACTCTTGCTTCCCTTCTGATTTCCTATATAACACTGCCACTTTGTCTCTTTGCCCTCTCCTGTCTTGGTTCTCAACTCTCTTGGTCCACTTGCCCCTCTCCCTCCTCTTCCTCTCTCACTCTCCCCGCCTCTCTCCTCTTGTGGCCTGGTTCAGTCTACCAACCATGTTCAGTCTACTGCTTTCTCTCCTGCTCTGGGCCCTTCCAGATGCTTCTGGTGGCACTCTGTCTCCTATCTACAATAAGAGCCTTATCCTCAACCATGCCTTAGAGAGGCCATGCCCTCACTCTCTTTCAGGCCAAAGGCTGATCATGCAGACCTTGTGAGTCACATTATGCTTTTGATACATGTGAAGAGCATGTTGTTTGACTCTCACTCACTCTGATTGCAGGTAATTTGGGTTGGGCAAGCTGGGAAGCAGAGAAGTGAGTAGGCTACTTGAGTGATCCAAGAAAATGTGGTCTGGCAGCTTTATCTTGTTTTCTTATAGTGGACTTGGCAAGGAATGGACACTTGACAGAGGCATGCATCAGATTATCATTTATTAATTATTGAAGGCAATGGGAATCACATGCTTCTTCGCCAATCTCATTTGGCATTCCAAATCATGTTACCACAGGAAAGCTATGCTTCTCCAAAAAAGGTCTCTTACTCTAGAAGACTTCCTCTGCTGAATCTAACCCCACTGACGACTCCCTCCTGGCTTCATCCCAAGGCCACCTCAGCCTTTCCTTGCTATTTCCTCCTGGCTCCTCTTCCCAGGCCCTGTGACCTCCTTCCTCTCAGAGCTGCTGTGGAAAGAGTCCCTGCCCAGGGGCCTTGGAAATGAAGCAGCGGTCTGAAAAGAGTCAGGGCAACATTTTTCTTTCCTGAATGAGATAACAGGAATGCTACCTACCTGCTGGGTGTAACTCTCCTTGCTAGCCAGATTCCCAACTATGATCAGGCATCAGCTTCAGCTTCTGAATGGTTGTGCTTTCTTTGTCTTCTGACTCAGCTCTGATGCACTGGTACAGGTGATGGCTCCCTGCTCTTGTAATGTGATTTTTTTTTTAGCCCAGCAGGCCCCGCCACCCTTCTCAACCCCAAAGAAACACACGGATGCTATATTAGTTATAAAGCTGTTGGACGTTGGCTAAGGTTTCTTATTGGCTAACTCTGTATTAATATTTAACTCATTTCTATTAATCCATGTATTTCCATGTGGCCTCATCTTACCAGGAAATGCTGGACCTACAGCTCTTTTGCCTACTACATCATGACTGCTCAATGTCTCCGCAGAGAAGAGAAGAGAGCGATTTCCCCTGTGTTTATTTCCCCTGAGCAGTGTTTATCCCCTGCTTATATCCTGACTCTGCCCAGCTAGGTCACTTTCTGTCTGGCCAATCAGCCAATCAGTGTTTTATTCATTAACCAATAGGAGAAACATATACAGAAGAACATTCCCCACCATGCTCTGCTACAAGCCAGGGAGTTCCCTTCAGCTACTCCCTTTTGAGAGTTTCTCTGTACAATGTCCATGTTTCTCTCTTCTCCCGTTCCATTTCCCCAAGCCTAGTGCTGACACCAGTCACTCCCCATCTTCTTCTGCATGTGCTCTGAATAGCTAAGAAGAAAGAAAAAAGGGCTGGAGAGATGGACCAGCGGTGAAGAGCACTTGCTGCTCTTCCAGAGACCTGGGTTCAATTCCCAGAACCCACATGGCAGCTAACAACTGTCTGTAACTCTAAGATCTGACACCCTTGCACAGACATACATGCAGGCAAAACACGAATTATGTAAAATAAAAAAATTAAAATTAAATTAAAAGAAAGAAAAATATTAATGAACTTCTATTGTCCCCTCCATAGATATATACCACTAGTCACTGTTTCTTGCATCAGAGAAATGCCATCAACCTTCAATTCCCTTCCTAGACAGACTTCTTTTTTAATATATTTTTGAGATTATAATACTACCTTTCTCCCTTCCAGCCCTTCCCATGTACCCCTATCTTGCTGTCACTCAATTGTATAACCTATTTTTCTTTAATTGTTGTGCTATACACATATGTGTTATCTATGTATATGTTGCATGTGTGTGTGTATTCATACATCTATAAATATAACCTGCTCACCATGTGTATTCATAAATACAATTTATTCAATCCATGTAATATTGTTTGTATGTGTGTTTTCGGGTATTGGGAAATGAATTGTTCTGTTCTTCCCCAGGGAAGATAATTGCTCCTGTTCTCAGCATTCCTTAGTTGTTCTTTGTCTAGTGCTGAGGCCTTGTGAGTCAGTTCCCTTCCACATTAGCATCTCTATTGGTGGTGTCCTTGTTCAGCTCATGTTTAGGCAGCCATGTTGGTGAGACTTCATGAGTGTAGCTTCTCTGCTGTTTCTAGGAAACACAATCCACAATAAGTTTCCTGTTCCTCTGGCTCTTAAAATCTTCCCACCCCTCTTCTACCCTGAGCCCTGAACCTTAGGTGCAGGAGTTGTGTTGTAGATGAATCAGTTGGGACTGGACTCCACAGCTCTGCATTTTGACAAGTTGCAGTTTTCTGTAATGGTCTCCAACTTACTTAATGAGACGTGAGAACTACACTTCCCTGTAGGAACAAGGATAAATCCTAAAAATGTAATTAGGAATTTTTGCTTTTTTAGTAAAGTGTTGATTGTGTGTTCTCCTCCAAGATCTATGACTTTTCACTAGCCCCAGGTAGCTGACTAGGTTTCAGGACCAGATATGATTTCCCTCTTGCTGAACAGATCTTAAGTCCAATTGGGAAGCAATTGTTTACAGCCAAGTTATGTATGCTACTATTGCTCCCTTATGGTTATCCTGCCATTCTGGTCATTGTTGTGGTTCATAAGCATCATAGATTGATAGAACTGTTAGTTGTTTTTCTCCTTTGGAAGCCTGTATGGTACCTTCTGGCCCTGTGGAATCTAGTCCTCAGAAAGGAAGCTTTCAGACCAGATCTAACTCAAGTCTTCTGGGTCCTATGTCCAAAGTGCACAGTGTCTTTAGTAAAAGGGACTTACCTTCCACCCATGGAGTAGAAGGACCAGTGTCAACCAAGGGCAATAGCAATTGTCTACAATGTTTGGGAATGTCATGGACAACCCTGAACAACAATTCAAAAGAGGGCATCTCATTCCCAGCATTAGTTTTTTTCAAGATAATCTATAGTAGAGATCTCGGGGTACCATTGTCAGCCCAAATGAGAAAATTTTCATTTAAACTATATACAGACTTATCAGTATTATAGAAATTTTAAAGTAGTTAATAATATGATTCCTTATGACTTTTTAAAACATCTGTTCTGTTACTTTACCTTCTTCCTTCCTCCCTCCCTCCCTTCCTTGTATTTATCTCCCTACTCCTGCCTAATTAAAGCCACCCTCCCAATTTTCCCTCTTCCCCCTTCAAGTCACTTGGATCCTCATAGCCCTCTCTCCATTGCTCCCTGCAATTGTCCCTTTTTGCTTTCCTGGTTTCTAAAATTAGCCTAGATTGTATACTCACATTAAAGACTTGGAGCTATCAATCTCAGATGAGAGATAGGATTCAGCATTTGTCTTTCTGGACGTGTGTCACTTCACTCAGGACAATCTTTTCTAGTTCCATGTGTCTACATGCAAATCTCACTAAAATCAAAAGATGTGGCATTCTCACACATTGGTAGACATAATGTTACAAAAAATGGCATTCTACCAAAAGCCATTTACAGATTCAATGGAATCTCAGTCAAAATCCCCATCTCATTCTTCACAAAAATAATAACCAAAAAACAAACAAACAAACAAAAACAAAACAAAAAACCATTATCCTAAAATGCATATGGAACTACACAAGACCCCAAATAGCTAAAACAATCCTATGGAGGAAAAAAAAAAAGAATTATACTATTTCAGACATGGTACTGGCACAAAAATAGACATGTAAACAATTGAAACAAAATTGAAGACCCAAACATAAGTACATGTACCTTCAGCCATATAGGATTTAACAAAGATGCCAAAATCATAACCTGGAGGAAAAAGAAAACATCTTCAACAAATGGTGTTGGGAAAACTGAATGTCACATGTTCACATGTAGAAGAATGAAGTTAGATTTGTATCTATCACCTCACACACAAAAACTAACTCCAAATAAATCAAAGAAACACTGAAACCACTAGAAGAAAACATAGTCAGTGTCTTACGTGATGTAGATATAAGAAAGGACTTTCTGAATATGACTCCCTTTGCCCAAGAATTAAGGCCAGCAATTGACAAGTGGGTCTTTATAAAACTAAAAAGCTTCTGCACAGCTAAAGAAGCAATCAATTGATTGAAAAGGAAGTTCACAGAATGGGAGAGAACCCATGCTAACTATACATCTAACAGAAGACTAATATCCAGAGCTAATAAAGAATTAAAACAACAACAAAAAAAGGGTTGGTGAAGATTTTTTTTCCACTCTGTGGGCTGTTGTTTTGTCTTTTTGACTGTATGCATTTCCTTACAGAAGCTTCTCAGTTTCACGAGGTGCCATTTATTAATTGTCCATCTCAGTGTCTGTGCTACTGGAGTTATGTTCAGGAAGCAGTCTCCTGTACCAATTCATTCAAGGGTACCTTCCACTTTCTCTTCTAAGAGGTTCTGTGTGGCTGAATTTATGTTGAGGTCTTTGATTCATTTGGACTTAAGGTTTATGGATCTATCTGTAATCTTCTACACACCAGCATCCAGTTATGCCAGCACCATTTGTTGAAGATGCTTTCCTCTTTCCATTGTATAATTTTAGCTGTTTTGTCAAAAATCAGCTGTTTGTAGGTGTGTGGGCTAATATCAGGAATTTCCATTAGATTCTATCTTTGTGCCAATACCAAGCTGTTTTCAGGATTATAGCCCTATAGTAGAATTTGAAGTTAAGGATAGTGATGCCTCACCAACCCCACATCTGACAGAGGACTGATCTCCAAAATATACAAAGAACTCAAGAACCTAGTCACCAAAACACCAAATAATCCAATTAAAAAGTAGGATATAGAACTGAATAGAGAATTCTCAATAGAGGAATCCAAAATGGCTGAAAGACTCTTAAAGTGCTCAACATCCTTAGCCATCAGGGAAATACAAATTAAAGCAACACTGAGATACCATCTTACTCCTATCAGAATGGCTAAAATCAAAAACACCAAAGACAGTTTATGCTGGAGAGGATGTGAAGAAAGGGGTACACTCCTCCACTGCTGATTGGAGTGCAAACTTATATAGCCACTTTGGAAATCAGTATGGTAGTTTAGGAATATGGGAATCAGTCTATCTCAAGATCCAGTAGTTCCACTCTTAGGCATATACCCAAAAGATGTATATTCATACAAGGACATCTGTTCACTTATGTTCATAGCATCATTATTTGCAATAATTTGTAAACAACTTAGATGCCCTTCAACTGAAGAATAGATAAAGAAAATGGAGTACTACTCAGCAGGGGAAAAAAAATGGAATCTTGAAATTCGCAGGCAAATGGATGGAACTAGAAGAAAGCATCCTGGATGAGGTAACCCAGTCACAAAGAGACAAACATGATATGTACTCACTCATATATGGATTTTATACATAGAGTAAAGGATCACCAGCATACAATTCACACCTACAGAGAAGCTAGGAAACAAGGAGGACCCTAAGAGAAACATACAAGGTCTCCTGAGCATATTAGTAGGGGGGGGGGCAGCGAGTGGAGAAGGAGTTAGGAAAAAGAGAAGGGGAAAAGAGAAGGGAAGAGGAGAATATGAGGGACCAGGAAGACTGGGTCGGGGAGGAAAAGGAGAGCAAGAAAAGAGATACCATAATAGAGAGAGTCATTATAGATTTGAAGAGAAAACTAGCATTAGGGAAATGTCCAGAGAGCTACAAGGATGGCCCCAACTAACAATCTGAGCAATAGTGGAGAGGCTACCTTAAATGTCCTTCTTTGATAATGAGATTGATAACTACTTTATATGCCATCCTAGAGCCTTCATCTAATAGCTGATAGAAACAGAAGCAGACACCCACAGCTAAACACTGAGCCAAAATCCTGGAATCTAGTTGCATAGAGGGAGAAGTGATGAGTCAAGACCAGGCTGCAGAAACCCACAGAAACAGCAAACCTGAACAAGAAGGAGCTCATGGACCCCCAGACTTATAGCTAAAAAAACAGCATAGGATCAACCCAGACCCCTGAATGTGTCTTAGTTAGGAGGTCCGGGGCAGTGTATGGGACCTCTGACAGTGGAACCAGGATGTATCCCTAGTGCACAAAAGGACTTTGGGAGCACATCCCCCATGGAGGGATACTCCCTTAGCCTAGACACATGAGGGAGTGCCTAGGCCCTTACCTAAATGACTTGACAGATTTTGATGATCCCTCCTGGAAGGCCTCACCCTCCCTCCTGGGGAGTGGATAGGGAATGGGATGGGGGAGGGAGAACTGGGGGTTAGAGGGGGGATGGGAGGGAGAGGGAACTGGGATCTTGGATAGATATGTAAAATAAGGAAAAAAAAAAAACCCAAAAAACAAAAAAGAAAGGGTCAGAACCATACGTGACCCACTCAAAACATGGGCTTGGGACCAAAAAATTCTCATAAGAAGAAAAATGGCTAAAAAATAACTCAAAAAATATTTGCCATTTCTAGCAATTGAGGAAATGCAAAATAAAACCACTTTGAGATTTCCTCTTACCCCAGATGGCATAGCAAAAGTCAAAAATAACTCAAAAAAAAATTGTCATTTCTAGCAATTGAGGAAATGCAAAACAAAACCACTTTGAGATTTCCTCCTACCCCAGATGGCATAGCAAAAGTCAAACCAACAACAAACACTGGAGGCAGTGTGGGGAAAGCTGGGATTGCAAACCAGTCCAGCCATTCTGGAAAAGTTTGGAGAGTCCTCTGAAAGCTAAAACTAAGTCTACCATGTGACCCAATGGCATCACTCAAAGGACCCAACATCCTCCTCCAATTTCCACTGAAAAGCAATATTCTCACTTGGACTTATGCTTTTTTTTTTTAAACCTCCTCTTTTATTCCTCGTGCTTAAGGCTATAGTAAAAGATACCATTCTAATTAGTCTAAAAATTTCTTTCAGTAGTGAAGCCGTAAATCTGTTTGACCTGGGTCAAAGTCTCTAAAAATCTTAGAAAAACTCCTTAGTCTGCTAAAGGTGGTCATGCTCAGGTGTGGCTCTGTACTCTTATTTCTGACATTTCTGGAGGCCAGTGTTGAGATCTATATTGAAGCATCATTGGTGAGATTCCCTTGGCTCATCTTCCTAGTTGAGTATGACTTGCTTGTTACCTTGGTTTACTTTCCTTCTGTTTTTCTGACCTAAGCATTTGATAAATACCACTGGCACCAAAAATAGGAATACCCTAGATTCACTCATACTCTGTTCCTGGGTCAGATGGAACAGTGCATGAATTTTCGAGGAGATAGCATAAGCACTGATTCCCCCAGATGTCTTAAACAAATCTCTTGTCTCTAAAGAGAGCAACTGGAGACATAATCAAGAACTATGTCCCTATGGAGCACATTAGGAATAACTGCCTCTATGCTTTCTCTTAACCTGAAATCGTAACCAACTCTCTCTGTATGTCGACTCTGCTTTCAGTAAGCTAAGAGCTTGGACAAGGTCAATCTACTGATTAACTATTCCTGTGATGTAACTTTATGGTCTAAATAGATCAATTTAAATTCCATTTGTCCTCACTTTATAAGAGGTGTTCCTTCCTTTTTTTTTTTTTTTTTTTTTTTTTACTTCTGTATCTGTATCAATAAACTTTTACACCAAACAGAAGCATTTCTGATCAAAGGGCCTCTAAGGATACCTACAGGAAGAAGCAGCCACACAATTGTTGCTGATGATAAATGGTGATAAATAAATGGTTGCACAGGACAGGCCTGTGTTGCCTAATCCAAGAAGCAGACCTTCTCTAGAAAGGGAGCTCTACTTCAGATTGACACTGGGTGGGGAGAAGACCCCTGATTCAAAAAAACTGTACTTTTACTTCTTTCTTTTTCTTTCCTTTATCTTTTTAAAAACAAAGGATATATTTTAGCCTCGCCACAAATTAAAAGAGCAAACAAAGAAACAGACGGATAAACAAAAAGTAGTGCTGAGAACATTTTCATCAGTAGAGACATCTCCCCTTCAGCTACTTAACTCACAAGAAGAAAAATGATATCCCCTTATGTCTACATGATAAATTTTGCCCTTTGATCCTTTACACTACTAAGTCTTTTTCATGTATTACAGAGATGGAAATTTACCCTTTCTATCTTTTTGTTTTTATGAGTACATTTAGATTTAGTGTAATTACTTCATGTGTGTATGTGGTCATTTTTTCATACGTTGTTTATACCAAAATAAATGTCACAAATTGTAGAATAATAACTTTTCTTACTTGTTGATGTATTTTCAATAATGTTTATGCAAATAGCTTAGAAAAACAAGGACTTTTAAATAAAATAACTAAAATTTAAGAATTCGTTAGACTTCCTCAAAGGACAAAGAAAACCAGATGGTTTCACCAAAGAAGAGATTCAAAAGGACTTCATTCACATCAAGACTGTTCTGACTAAAGGAAAAAGACTGCATCAGATGCTCCTGACTGAGGGTTACTATAAAGGTCAAGATCACTGTCTCCGGGTTTATATTGCTGTGAAGAGACACCATGACCATGGCAACCCTTATAAAGAAAACATTTAATTAGGGCTCACGGTTTTGGAGGTCAGTCCATTATGATCATAGTGGGGAGCATAGCAGCATGCAGGCGGACATAGTGCTGGCCACACCTTGGCTTGCAGGAAACAGGAAACTGACTGAGACACTGGGTGGTATCCTGAGCATAGGAAACCTCAAAACCGGCCCCACAGTGACATACTTCCTCCAATAAGGCCATACCCATTCCAACAAAGCCACACCTCCTAACAGTGCCACTCCCTATGAAATTACAGGGATCAGTTACATTCAAACCACCACAGAGGTGAACATCAGTCATTAGCCAACGTCATCTGAGAACACATCCATTTGGACTTCAAAGCTATTGGACCACCATTGTCTTCAACCTCATTGTCAGTCGGGTACCCCAAGTAACTGAACACTTCCTTATAATTAGATTCTTTAATGGCTTATTATACTTAGTATTTCACCCCAGATATTCCCAAATGGAAAAATAATACCAATCTTGATTTTAATGGTCACAAGTGAGAACATTATTTCCTTTCACTAATCATGTTTCTATTATAACTGTTTGTTTTCCCCAGGTCCCTACCTTACTTATATTTAGTTTGAATATATTTATATCCATGTCTAAGAGATGCAAATGTCTCCACTGTCCTTGTTAAAAAAAATTTCTCATTTTTCAATATAATTTGAATTTAAAAATCTAATTTTTAAAGTGAAAAAAAAAACCTTATGTTAAATCTTCCAAAAGAAATTCCATTTACAAGATATCTATATTTAAAATCCAAGTAAATATTTTGTATTAAGAAAAACTTGTATCTCTCTCTCCATATATGTGTGTGTGTGTGTGTGTGTGTGTGTGTGTGTGTGTGTGTGTGTGTGTGTATGGTTCTAGGTCCAAACAATTAGGTTAGTATGTTTCTATTATTGCTAAAAATGTTGATACAAAAAAATTAAACACTGTAGCAGTAATTTGAACTCTATATTCTAGAACTGGGAATACCCAAAGATTAGTGTTAATTCTTCCTAACCAAACTATACAGAAAACATCCATCTCTAAGATGGATCTCTAACAACATTAATGATGTTTCATACCCTAAGTACTGATGTTTCTTGATTAAAGGAACGTTAAGACTCATCTATAATACAATTCGCAGCACTAAAGAAAAGTTAAAAGTTAAACAACATTTGAATTTTGCTAATAAAAAAGAAACAGACAATACTGAAATGACTTCTTTCAGAGTCCATTTTCATTTCTAACTGTTGGACCCTAATTCCGGGGTCCTGATGGGCCGGTGGGAGAGCCCGAGACACAAATACCAAAACCAGGAGCTGCAACAAGCAAGAGGTATTTATTGAATGAGTGCACTCGGGTGACAGCAATCTCAGGGAAAGCTGCACACCCCCCAAAGGGTTCAGGCTCCTTTTTATAGAGACAAACCTCAAATCAGCATACATGCATGGGGCACAAGATGATTGATTACAAAGTATGATCTCATGTTTGAGAGACCACCCAGGTATGACCTGTTCTTATTCAAATGATAAACCATAGAGTGACTTGGAAAGTCCCCAGACTGTCCATTGTCCAGGAGTGACCCAAACAGTGCTGTTCATCTGGGACCATTTGTTCCAGTGTTGGGGGCCTATTTCCTTGTTGTGGGCCAAGACCTGGGAGAGACTTTAGTTATTTCACAAAAGATTGAGGATTCAGTTACTAGCCCTATTTAACAGAATCAGCCTAGCATAACCACTAGCCCCATCACCATAGTAACTTTCTTGTTCTCATATCTGTTCTTTCCTCCCATGTCAATGTCTATTCTTTATGATTTCCTATAGTCCACTTGCTAGAACTGTTTTTCTTCTCCTTTCACACATCCTTGCTCTGCAAACTAAAATCTTTCATAACCATTAAAATAAAAAAAAATAAGATTTGGTTCCTCCTCCAAGACCTATAAAATTCTGATTTCTAACAAGATCTCACCTCTTGTTCCTATCGCTATTATTAATATTTGATAACATTTAAAAAGATAATCTTCTTTTAAAAATTAAAGAAATACCAACTTTATTGTTAAGTAATTTCTTCTGTAACATGGATCTTCATTGACTTTTCCAAACTAAACCTTTTTATTTATTTATTTATTTATTCATTCATTCATTCATTCATTCATTCATTTTGAGACAAGGTCTTTGTGCATAGTCCTGGCTAGAATTTAATTCATGGTATGAACCAGGCTGGCCTCAACTCCTGAGTGTTAGGATTAAAGGCATATGCTGTACCTGGCTTCCAAACTATAGCTTGGATAATATCAATATAATAAAATAGATCAAGTCAGTAACCACAGGTAAGAATCATAAAAATGTAGAGATTAAATATCAATTATTCTTAAAATTTGGAGTTAGCTGTCCCACATGAGACCACAGCTATGAGATCAAGATAGACAAAAGAGAAAAATTTTAAAGAGTTTGTTTACTTCAACTACAGTTTAGCTCATTCATGAAATACAAAAACTGTAAATACAGAGAGAAACATATAACCAACATAGCTTTTTATTTTAATGTATATATATATACATATATATATATATATATTGGTTGTTTAAAAACCTGTGTTTTTGCTGGGCAGTGGTGGCACACGCCTTTAATTCCAGCACTTAGAAGGCAGATAGATCTCAATGAGTTCGAGGCTAGCCTGGTCTACAGACCAAGTTCCAGAGCAGCCAGAGCTGTAACACAGAGAATCCCCGTCTCAAAAAACAAGCAAAAAAGTCTGGGTTTTGTTGTTGTTGTTGTTGTTGTTTTTCTATTACTTTCATTCCATTAGGCTGATGTTCTTGATTATTTTAATTTTTGGTATGTTACTCCTAATATAAGTCAAATACAGAGGTGGCGGTGGCACCAGCACTTGGGAGGCAGAGGCAGGTGGATCTCTGTGAGTTCAAGACCAGCCTGGTCTTCAAGAACTAGTTCTAGGACAGCCTCCAAAGCCACAGAGAAACCCTGTCTCAAAAAAAAAAACAAAAAAAAAAAAAAAAAAAAAAAAAAAAAACCAAAAAACAAAAAAAACAAAAACGAAAACAGAGGATTAAATATTAAACAATCTGACACAGATCACAAAATCTAATAGATCTTAATGACAGATGTCCCTTATGGTTTTACCAGCTATCCCTGCCTTCTGAAGGTTGTCCTCTTGCCCACTACCAAGCCTCATCCACTTCAGATCCTGGCGAGCGTTTCCTAGCAATGTGAGGCATTAATAATATTTAATAAACAACATGTGGCCCTTGGTGCTCAGAACCTGCTGATGGTTGGCCAGCAGAAGGAAGTATGTACCAGAGTCCTGGAAAAAAAAATTAGCTAAACCTTCTGCAAGGCTGATTAACTTGTTAGGTTGTCAGTGACTTTGGAGCTTCTAATGTTGCAGGTCCAGCAACTAATTATCATTTATCTTGGACTATATTTATTCCCCTTAACAGTCATTCCTTGCCCATTACTTATGTCCTGTGACTCACAAGCAAAACTTTTAAATTGCATTAAAAGACCTCTAGCTTCCACTAACCGAAAGACTAAGGGTTGTCAGGTAGCCCCCCTGAGGCCCATAGCAATGATGTCCCCACTTCAACCCACCTATCTAAACTTTCCACAACGAATTTGGCTCTCTTTGTTCTGTTACTATAAAACCCTCATCAAATTGTACCACATTGAAACAGGGAATGTGTAGTAACCTAAAATAGGTGTTGTGTGTCGCCGTAGAGACCCACAACCAAGGTTCAAATTGAAAGTCTGTGTTGAGTCATCAGAGACTGCCTTGAGAGAACTGCTTCTCACACTGCAGTCAGGAATGCATATTACAGGGAGTTTTTAAAAACAACGAACACAGGAAAACGGCATCCTGGTTGGCAGTTGCAGGAGAAAGCAAGCAAGCAGTTTAGTAAGAGCCAAGAACATGCAGTTAGCTGGGGCGTTTCGACCCGAGTTTCTAGAACGTGGATGGGTTCTTCCCCGTGGGACTTTTCCAGGCAGGGAATACAAACCAAAGATGGTTTTGACTGAGTCAGGACGGAGACCCTCTGCCCTGTTGTGACTGTATTCCCAGTGGACGCTCAGAGGTTTTGGGCTCAAGAGTAAACTATCTCTTAGCACTTTGGAGGCAGGAGTGGCGTTTTCACGTTGACAGTTTAGATTGCCAGCACCAGGGTAAAAAGCCAGTGCTGCAGTGCAAGCCTGTAACCCCAGCACCAAGGAGGCAGAGGCAGAGGCAGGGGGCATCCTGGGTCTTGCTGGCCAGCCAGGGCAGTGGCATTTATAAGCTCCAGGTTCAGTGAGATACCTGATCTCAAGAATTAGGAGAAGAGTGATTAAAGAAGAAAACTTCAGCTTCTGGCTTCCACATGCATATGTATCTGCAAAGACACACACACACACACACACACACATGCACGCACGTGTGCAAACACAGACATGTATACATATTTACATGCACACATACACATACACACAAAGACACACACACATATATATCTATATACATGCACACATACATATACACACACAGAGTCATGTATATATATATATATATATATATATTATATATGTGGATATGTGTGTGTGTGTGTGTGTGTGTGTATACACACACACTACACATACACAGAGAACCAAGAGAAAAGCAAATGATTGTGTGCATGATTAACAGCTGGTTTCTCGGAAGATGTCGTAGAAGCCAGAATGAACAGAGATGACATATAAAGTGCTGATGGATTTTTTTTTAAGTCAAA
Organism: Cricetiscus sungorus; assembly: GCA_030556225.1. Classification (NCBI taxonomy): domain Eukaryota; kingdom Metazoa; phylum Chordata; class Mammalia; order Rodentia; family Cricetidae; genus Cricetiscus; species Cricetiscus sungorus. Next base: position 10,451,814 of record JANBXA010000372.1, read on the forward strand.
AGAAATAGGTTAAGAAACAATAGGGCCTATGTGTTCAATAAAAGATATTGTTTAAAAGGAGAACGCAGGAACAGAGTGGAAATGTGTGTCTGATAGGTATCTGGAGCCTCCGGGCACAAAATCTTCGACCAATCACTTCTGTGTTATTCCTGTAGCCTAGGGTCACAGAGAATACAAGACAAAGTTTACATTCCAGACAGCAGCTTCAATCATGCTTAAGACAGGATTCCATAATGACTTTCTGACTCCCATTTTGAAGTTTTTCACAACTGATTTTCCCTTTTATTTTCACAACCACACAAAACAAAATGAAAATGAAAGGAGAAAAACAAGCATTCTCCAAAACTAAGTGAACAGAACGCATTTCTAGTACAAACCTACAAGCTTTATCTAATCCATAAACGTTGTTTCGAAACTTCCCACTTCAACTGGTGTACCGATGACTAAACAGTAATAGAGGAAACACCGCCCCCCCATCCCCGCCGCCGCCTCAAACAGTGCCCCACCCACCCACCTCACCCCTTCCACCCCCACCCCTCCGCTACCCACAAGGTGCTCAAGAAAGAAAACTATCTGTACAGTCAGGGATTGCTGTGCTTAACTCATCCCCCTTCCTTCGAATTCATACGTTGAAGGCTTAAGACTCCGAATGGGGGTACAAAGGACACAGGGTTTTTAAAGATGTAATCAAGTTAAAATGAGGCTCTTGGGGGTGGAGGGTTCTAGTCTTTTATAGAAGAAACCTGGGCTTCTGAAAGGCGCAGGTGTGGAGACAGGGCACACACAGAGGAAAGAGTGTGAGGAGCCCGTGAGAAAGAGATCATCTGCCAGCCAGGAAGATGGGCCTCAGGAGAAACTGCTGCAGCTTGGGCACCCCAACCCTGCGCCCACATGGGCACTCTACCCACATGGTGCACAGACAGACATGCAAGCAAAATTCCTTTACACATATATTTTTACAAAAATAAAATCTAAAGAGAACATTAATGACGACAAAATGGGAGGGCCTATCAGTTATGGAGAGACTGCAAATGGCTTGTGCTTTTGACCAGATACAGAAGCCCAGCCCCACGAAGATCACAGCCAAAGGGAAACCTGTGTGTGTCCCACTGAAAGAAGTTTGGATCCACTGTCAGTGACTATACTACTTGCCAGACAATCTGGTTAATTTTTGCTTCCCAGAGAGCACCTTCAATACAGACAAGACTCCCTCTTCTGGACACAGACACCTGAAAGAACTCTCATCCATAAGGCATCCTGGTTAATGCCAGATGTCAACGCCATGACAAGCACCATACTGGGGACACGACAAGGAGAATCCAGGGTCTTCAAGCATCCCCGGAAAGCTCACACTGCCACTATGCTGCAGAAACAAAGATGACCCCATCCTCTCCCAGATGCTTCCTGGGTGGCAGTGCCAATGGACACAGAAGGAATGCAGGATCACTGTAAAGTTCCCTAAGGACATGCTTCTCCAGTGCATGCCCACTGATAGTCAGCGTATGGATGTATACACATGAGAATCAATGCAACGGGAGAGGAAGATGACCAAAAGTTATGTGACTATGATAGAGACTGGCAGGGTAAGTGACAGAAAGCAGAGACATAAAGAAAAGGTGAGATTGAATAAAAGAGCAAGAAAACTGAGGAAATAACTATGGAAAAAAAAACCAACCCTGAGTCAGAAGATTTCTAATTTTTCTGAGAGAGAGAGAGAGAGAGAGAGAGAGAGAGAGAGAGAGAGAGAGAGAGAGAGAGAGAGAGTATAGGGGGAGTTCAATAAAAGCAGAATAGACCTAGTTAGCTCATGGCAACAATTTCACATCACAAAGGCATTAGCCAACTACTGCTTTCTAGAGTATAATCCAGTTGCTTGCTACAGAATAAATTAGGGATTTTGCTACCAAAGGAATTAATAACTCTGTACCTTTAAAGTGCACATTAAATGACCTCTGAGAGAAGAAGGCCTAATGAGCCACCCTCTGGCAGACATTACCTTGCCAAGCCCTTCTGCTGTCACATTCCTTCTTGGAATTGCAAGTGACTATGTAGGAACCACATAAGAAACTGCACATCTACTCTCCGTGCGTGTATCTATGTAACATCTGCTCCCAAAACAATGGTAGCTAACAGTACCATTGAATTTGCTGATGTTCGAGGGAAAAGATAATATATTTTCCCTACCTATCACAAAGTGCCAGGCTAAAACCCTTACAGCAAGATTAGCACAGGAAAAACATTACCCAGGAACCTTCAGAAATGAAGACTTAAAGACTTGGGGAAACTATTTTTATGGGCTAGTATACAGACATGTGAATGGAAAATAAGAAGGTCTGAGCTGAGAGACTGTAGCAAGGCTGTTCCTCCAGGTTCTTCTTGGCCTGTGGGCAGAGGGCAGCACATCCTCTGGAATGAGGATCTTAAGGTCTGTTTACAGGAAACTAGGTCAAAGAATTCTTTTTCCGGTCAGCATCAGGGTGAAAAGGTGGGAGAGGACTAGCCAGAGACCTGTCACCTGTGATATCCGGAGTCACTTAGATTAAGACACTCAGTGTGTCGATGTCCTGTGTTTGGGGACCTGTCACCTGTGAGTTTCCCTCAAATTAAGACACTCAGTCAGTATGCCAGTGTCCTGTGTTTGTGTTCTGAGACCTGACACCAGACAACTCTGTGGGTTGAAACCGAATTAGTTTCCATGGGACTATCTCTGGTGTTACACAGGTGTTGTGGTTGTATGGTGTCCACGCTCAATGGTAGTTTGGGCCTGGCTACTGACTATGCCACAAGTCACCAGCAAGCCAACCTGGAATGTGGTGACAGCATTCTCCGGGGGAGGACTAATGCACTCTTTTCTAGGGCTGTGTTCACCAATGTCTCACTGTCTAGAATAAACAGCCCAGCCAGACCCAGACTCTATGTGGGAAGGGACATAGTGGGACAAGAGTGTGGACATATTCAGGCTTGTTCAGTTCTCAGCAGGGTAATACACACTTCAACCATGTCAACATGCTTCAGTGGTCCAACCTTTAGAAATTGGTGTAAAGAAACAAATGGATGTGTATAAGGAATTTCAGTCATTGTTGTTCTTCAAAGTCTTATTCATAATAAATACAAGTTAGAAACCATCCAAATGTTCAATTATAGGGTTTGGCCAAGCAAATCTGTGTGACAAGTACAACACAACCATTTGTTCTTGCTGTCATTCCTGTGTGTGTGTGTGTGTGTGTGTGTGTGTGTGTGTGTGTGTGTGTGTGTGATAGGTCTTACGACATAGTCCAGACTCACCTTGAATCAACTTAAACAAGGCCATCTCTCCTTCACTGCAGGTTCTTCTACCTTACCTACAACCCAACAACAGAATGTCATCTAGGCTGGAGAGATGGCTCAGCGGTTAAAAGCTTGTTATGTGCCTGAAGACAGGTCACTCACTTACATAAAATAAAATAATAAATAAATGTTTTTAAAAAAAACAATGTCACCCGTTTCTTGGTTTCATTGACACCATTGGTATTCCAAGGATTAATGGTCTTTCTTGACACATGCCTAGGCTCGTGATTGGTGTCTCTATATTTAATGTAGGTTAACAAGGTTAATGTAAGGTTATGAGACATGGAAGCCTTCAGAAATGTAGACTCTCAAGAAAGCAGGAAAGCTTGTGTGTTTTTATGCTAGACTAGGTGAGTGGTAGTTGGGCAGTACTATGATTGGATAAAGACATGAAACATGATTTAAGGGCAATAAAACCAGGGGAGCTCAGTAATGCTGGCATGTCCTAAAATGAGTTCCCTAAAATGAACCCATTCCTTCCTTCCCAGGGTAGGATGGACTCCTCGGGGTCTTCTTGGTCAGCGGCTGGTATGAATACTTCCAGGGACACGTTCTTACTACAGTGGTTACCCTGGGAGGAGTTCCTTTCTCTTCCCCTCTTAAGAGTCACATTTTTCTTATTAAGCCTCTGTTCTTGTTTCTCACAAGTCTCTCTACTGCCAGGAAGCCCTACTCTCTCTGGTCAGTCGTTACCTCCACCATCACCCACCTTTTTCCTGGACAATGGTTGTCTCTTGTTGTTCCTCGCCCCGCTTGTTCAAGCCAGACCTCTTGTGTATAGCTAAAAGGATGTGTGCTCTGCAAATATGAAAAATCTTTCTTCAAAGAATTCCCGGAATGTTGCAAGGACTCAGTCCCTCACCAATACAGGGGAACAAAGAATTAGCCCAGCTTCATCCTACAACTGGGAGAGTCAGAAAAACACAAATGAGAACAAAGCTCCTAGTTTGGGTCCAACCTTGGTACTCAAGTTTCTCATAAACAAAGGTCCTGCTGGTGTATAAACGGGGACCAAGAGACAGAGGCCCTTTGTAGAGAAAGCAAGAGACCCATCTATTGACACAGGGAGGAGAAAGAAAATACAGGTTCCGTTTCTGCATACTGAAAGTCATAAAGCCATTCAGAGCTATTCAGAGATCTGAGAGTGGCCTTGTAAAAAGCTCTGCCTGATGCCACCAGGAAGAAGGGCCGCATGCATGTCACCAGCTGGTGTTTCCCTGCCAGCCAGCCTTAGGAGAGTTATAGCAGACATCCTCCAAACTGGGGCCACCACAGCCTGCTGGGGGAGGGGAGGGTACGTGCTTTTCTCTACAGAACAATTATCTGTGGTTTAACTAAAGATTCTCTCTCATCAGCATAGGTCCCAGATGTCTGACAGATGTTAGCTGGGAAAGCTGAGGACCCAGGCAGTTGCATCGTGTTTGGGAAAATGACAGTTGGGGGAGACACTCTTAGGCAGATAGATATATGGAGGACATGCTGAAAGGAAGTTGGGTGTTTAGTGTGCAGCCCACATGGGTATCTGAGCACACTCCTATATAGCTACAACCCTACAACCCAAGCAGCAACATATAATTTACATTGGAATAAGTTTCACACCTTAATCTTTAAAACAAGGAACTAGAAGTAAAATCAAATGTCACTTTGGTAGAATACATGTCTGTCACCTTTGATGGCCAGAGGTCTGATGCAAGAAGAATTCTGGACAAAGTGCTATATTCAAAAGTTACATTTCTTTCCTTTGAAAAACACCTTCCTTCCTTCCTTCCTTCCTTTCTTCCTTCCTTCCTTCCTTCCTTCCTTTCTTCCTTCCTTCCTTCCTTCCTTCCTTCCTTCTGTGTGTGTGTGTGTGTGTGTGTGTGTGTGTGTGTATACATGTATGGCCCCAAATACACACATACCACAGTGCACATGGGCTCAGGGGACACCTTTCATCAGTTCTCTTCTTCCCTGTGGGCCTTCAGGCTGTCCTGTCTGAGTGTCTTTTGCCCTCTCAGGCATCCTACTGGCCCTCACAGGTTACATTCTAGAGTCAGAGCGAAAACAGAGCGGAGCTCAGCTTGTGACTTGAATGTGGCTGTGATTTCAGTCTGGGGACAGTGCTGCTGACAAATGATCCCACTGATGGACACCTTTATCAACAAGGCGAGGCTGGAAGTTGTCCTGACTCCACCCCACCCCCACCCCCCTTCCCAGGGCACTGACACGGAACCCTTCAATTTAATCCTTCAGTACCGAGAGACATGCCAAGTAGATGGCAAGACTTCTTGCCTGTGGTATGCAAATTGATCTTGACATTTAATTTTTTTTTAAGTCTATTTGGAGAAATTTTTAAAAGCAGAGCTGCACTGAGGCAGGATTATTGAGTGAAACCTACTATGATATAACCTTTCCATTGCCCTTTCTCTTCAGTCCTCCAGGACCACCCAGGTGCTTGAGGGCTTTCCACCTTTCAGATATAATAGCCTGCTTATAAGGAGGATTAATTACCATAGCTTTCTTCCTATGGGTTTCAGTCCAGGGTGTTTTTTTTCTGCATGCTTACGCCTTCAGTCTGTCTTATGGATTACTAAGAAGAAGTACATTGGCATACATTGGGTACCCCAAATATTTATCTGGATACACTTTCTTTTGTTGTTGTGGACGAAAAGGAACCCCACCCATTCAATTAAAAAGGGCAAATGTGGTGTCTAGACTCCATTAGAGGGATGGGCTCCTTCGTTCTCTCACTCCAAGTAAACAGTAACTACTTTTCAAGAAGGAGCAGAAAGCAGAGGAGGTTGGAGGAATGCAACATGCAATTAAATTAAAACTTCGGGGCACCTTTGCCAGCGCGGGAGGTTTGGCAAGCTGGAGGGAGGGTGGGCAGCATCGCATCCCACATGCCTTACAGGCCCAGCTGGTACGGAGAGAGCCAGGTCTGCTGGGAGAAGCCCTGGAAAAGGCCATCTAGGGGTGGGAGGGGCAATTCTTTCCCGTTTTTCAATTCCAGAGATCTTATCAAGATGTTTTGTCGTACCTTAAAACACACGTATAGGAGCCACAACTTATTCCCAAACCATGTTTCCTTAACATTTATTATGTTTAACTTCTTGCTGATAAACGTTTTTTTAAAAAAAGAAAAAAAGAGGGGGGGGTAAGGTGGAGGGAGATGATCCATTCGATACACCAGGCCGTTTATAAGGTGCCTCTTTGTGCTTGGTTTCGGCTGCCTCATTTGGTCAAAAGAGTGTGAATCTCATTACACTTAATTTACTAAAAACCCTGCCGATTCCTTTGGAAACCTGTGACCCACAGTCTCTCCGCCCTCCGTCCACTGAGGAGAGGCTTAGTCACCACTGGGTGTTGCAACGGGTGTGACTCACAGAGAGAAGTGGAGAAGTAGGGAAGCCTTCACACATGCAGGTCGCAGATCTCCGCAGAAGCCCTGACACCTTGAGAGGATCAGCTTGTTGAGAGCGGGCAGCACTTCCTACCCCTGGGCACTGTGCGAAGGTGATACTCAGCTGTACAAGTCACCAGAGGGTCCTACACCCCCCAGGCATCTTCAGCGAGGTAACCGGCGACTGTTGGGTCACTTGTCCCTTCACTTACCATCTCTACCTAAACTGCCTTTGACTTTTCCATCCTCTGACAGAATGAATCAAGTGGCCTACTTGTACTACTAGCTGTGGCCTACTAGTATTCTTTAATATAGGATGAGAATGATGGGAGCAGAGTCCATCTCACGAAGAAGTGAACTCAGTGTGACCCAGGAGCCTGACTGAAATTCTTCCAGGACTCTGAATATCCTGTAGCATGCAGTAGTCACAGCTAAATGCTCTCTGTGTCCCTCTCCCCCTCTCCCTCGCTCCCTTCATCCCTACAATCTCTATCTGACACCTTTTGTGAGTCTTGCAACTATTGAGGAATTGGAGAGCACAGAGATCCAAAAGTTATGGGCACCTTAACAGAGTGTCTCGGGTGGAACAGTGATGTGCCTTGGGTGGAACTGTGGCCAGATATGTGTCTCCCCCTGCTTTCCCATCAACAGTTTCCATGAGCACATGTAGACAAACACTAAACTGGAAAAGAAAAAATGCTGAAAATGAAGAAAGGATATTTCTTCTTCTCTTCCTCCTCCTCTCCCTCCTCCTCCTTCTCCTCCTTCGTGTGTGTGTGTGTGTGTGTGTGTGTGTGTGTGTGTGTGTGTGTGTTTATGTAAGGCCTTTATTTATTTTTTTGACATATTAATTCCAGTTCCCCCTCTCTCCCCTCTTCCTGATCCCCTCTTTTGTTCCTCAGAGAGAGTAAGGCCTCCCATGGGCAGTCAACAAAGTTCTGTTCCACCACCATGTTGAGGCAGGACCAAGGCCCTCCCTGCTGTGTCTAGGCTGAGCAAGGTATCTCTCTATAGGAAATGGGCTCCAAAAAGCCAGTTCATGCACTAGGGATAGATCCTGATCCCACTGTCAATGAATGGCCCCACAAATTGCCCAAGCCACCCACTGTCACTTGCATTCAGGGGGTCTAATTTGGTCCTATGCAGGTTCCCCAGCTATTGGTCCAGAGTCAGTGAGCTGCCGCTGGCTCCAGTCAGCTGTTTCTATGATTTTACCATGCTGGTCTTAACTCCTTTGCTCATATTGTCACTCCTTTCTCTCTTTGACCGGACTCCAGGAAATTGGTCCAGTGGTTAATTGTGACTCTTCCATCTGTTCCCATCACTTACTGGATGAAGGCTCTATGCTGACAGTTACGGTAGTCCTCAATCTGATTACAGGAGAAGGCTGGTCTAGGCATCCTCCCTCTCTGCTATTGTTTAGAGTTTTATCAGGGGTCATCCTTATGTATTACTGGGAATTTCCCTGGTGCAGAGTTTCTTGATAATCCTATAATGGCTCCCTCTATCAGGATAATTCAAGTAAGGATATTTCTTTTTTATTATTATTAACAATATAATTTAAAATTTTACGTGTCGATCCCAGTTTCCTCTCCCTCCGTCCTTCCCTCCCTCCCTCCGTTCCTCCCTCCCTCCCTCCCTCCACCTTACCCTCTTTCCCCTGTGATATGCACCCTGGCCACCCTCCCCTCCCATCCCCCCACCCCCATTCCACTTGTAGGGCTATGCTATCCAGGTTGGGTCATGTAAATCTGTCAAGTCATTTGAAGTAGGGACTAGGACTTCTCTCCTGTCTCTAGGTTAAGGGGTATCTCTCCATGGGGGATGTGTCTGCAAGATCCTTTTGTGCACCAGGAATACATCCTGTTTCTACTGCCTGAGGTCCCTCAGACTGCTCAGTCCTTCTGAGACCCATATTCAGGAGGTCTGAGTCAGTCCCATGCTGGATTCCCAGCTATCAGTCTGGGGGGAAGTAAGGATATTTCTAAGGTGCATGTACACCCTGACCCCTGGGTTCTGGGTGGTCAGTTAAAAACAAACAAACAAACAAACAAACATCTCTGCTCTACATTTTATGATAAAGTGACTTGGTATTTCAAATACTCCCCCCACACACTTGATTTTTGGCACGTGAGTTAAATAACTCTGTAAAGCCCCGTGACACTCTCAGCCCAGAGCTATAGCCCAGAGCTAGAGGTTGGGCTTTATCTTAGTGTCACTGGGCACGTATTAGATGCTCTGACGTACCCTTGGCTAGGTGAGGTATAACGGGAGGAGAGACTCTATCACGGTCACTACACTGTGTACTTTCACATTTGAAAATGGTGTCCAACTTTTAGAATGAATCTCAGTATTTCAACACAAGGAAAATGTGTTGCTTCATCCATTTCAAGAGGAGAGACCCTAATCATGAATGTCACTAGCATTTTCACCCAGAGTAAAGCTAACTGTGGCCAAAAGAAATATCCTGAAGATTTGGACGCGCTTGTGGCACTGATACACACATCCACTGTATTCTGAACTTTCTTTCAAGCTTTGTGGCCAGGAATTATATAACATACAGCATACGGTCCCTCCCAACTAGCAGTTACTATTTTGTGCCCATAACCGAAGAAATAGTAGATTTAACTGTGATTCCTAACGTGATATTACTCTCAGGAAACACACAGACAAAACCTTAAATGTAAGAGGACCCGGGATGATCAATATTCATTAGCAAAGATGCTTAGCAAAATGGTTTAGTTTAAGAATGTTTTCCTTAGTCTTGAGTGGACTTGAACACCTGGGGAGGCAGGACAGCCACTGGTGCAAAGCCACTGAGGAAGCATGTGTGCACTTATCCCACCACACACACTGGGTGTGGCACTGCGCCTTCCCACAGGGACTCGGGCGAAATGTAACTAAGGAAGCTTTGCTTCCTACAGTTATGGGAGGGAACTCACCATTCCAGAACACCGACTACTACCTCATTACAACTGTGTCATCATTGTGGTCAATACGGTTTCACCAGATTCTCAACAGAACAATTGCATGTAGAGGTCATTGGCTCCTTTTTAAATTCATTTCGGATTTTTCAGGTGCTGGCTCTAATCTTACTCTTCAAGTGAGTACACTTCCTTATGTGTATGAGCTCATTTGTGTCATTAGGCTCCAGTGAGAAGGAGAGCAGATGTGTCTGAAAGGCCACCTAGGCTTAAAAAAGAAGAATTTCTCCTTCACTAAAAAGGACACCAAATAAAAATGAGTTCTGAGTAATGAGCCATATATGCAAAATTCAAATATAAGAAGCACACGTGTTCCACGGTAGTCATTATTAGGAACACTTGCATAAGAAAACTCACAGGATATTTCAGACAGACATCACTAGATGCTTTATCTTGGCACAGCAACTCAGTTGTTGATCCAGAGACTGCAACAAAATTGAAGGTAAATAAATATTTAATAAACTCCCAGTGTTTTCTGAAAGAGACCCTTCCATGGAATTATGTAGACATATAGTGAGTCTGGGAGGAACCATTTAGAAAGAGCTTTACTATCTAACAAAGACTTCAAACATTAGCGTCTATTTTTGTCTTTTCACCCACTTGCTATCGGTAGAGGGAGGGCAACTAATGGAACTAAAATCAAAGGAGTGTATTTTAAGTTTCTTACTAAGAAACCCAAAAAGAGAAGGCAGAAAGCAGAAGCGGAACAGTGTTTTCTGACAGATGCTGACACATGGTTCCTATGCTAACACTTTCCAGGGCCAATGAAGATGGTAATCAGTCTCCCCTCACGGTCCCTTCTGAACCTCTGTTGCATGGCAGGGAACTTCTGATAAACATCTTTATTCCTACTAGCAACTGACAATGTGTTCATTTCCCCACACCTCTTCCCTCTCCTCTTACACAGCGTAAGGTTCCAAGGGAAATTCAGTCCTAAACACCTTTTAGCAAACATTCTAATTTGTGATATTCAGCCCAACTCCCAAAATATCCTGAGGATTAAATGAGATACATGTCATGAGATTTATGAGATATGACCCTGAACTTTCTCATTGTCTAAACTGGAAGTAGAGTAGAGACATTACATGATTGTCCTTGTCATTCTCTTCCTTTGTCCTAGAGTTCAGTGATCTCAGAGATCAATCCAAGTAGCATCAGAGCCCAGGAACCGGAGTGGATCACTTTCTTGTCTTCTTTCTCTTCTTCCTATTGCTCTTCTGTGTAAGGTCACAGATCACACAGACAGCACAGAGGTGGTAGAGAAGTAGGCACACAAGTCTAAATGCCAGAGCCCAATGGAAATTAATGCAGTCCAGCATAGACCAGAGGAGTCTGTCCCAGAGTCACCCCGGAATCATAGCTTGTGCCTTGAACCAATTAGCCCTACATTTATGAATTCAACTCTTCTCTATAGAGATTTACTTATTTATTTTTGGGTTTTTGGTGCAGGCTCTCACTGTACTGCCTGAGCTGGCCTCTCTCTCCCTTTTATCTTTGGCCTCTGAGTATTGAGATTATAGACAGACACAAGTTGCCACACCCAGCACAAGAGGAGATAATTTTAGCATGAAATTTAAGATAAATATTTATAGGTTCAGGCAACAGCCTAGAACAGAGTTTCTTAAACTTTTCCCAATTTTAATCCCTTTGCATCCAAGAAATCTAGATCTATAGAGTTCCAGATATATAGATCTGTAAAATGGGCATACAAAGCAAACACATACTGACAAATCATAAAGAAATTTATTTTGAAACAATTGTCTTAGGTACACAATTATTGAAGATGAAAACAAATTTACATACTGATGACAAATGTGCTTGGTTATTTAAAAATAAAGAACTAAGTCTTAGCCAAATATGTGATACTATAAGCCACAGTATCTTCAATGTTTTTCAGAGTTGACTGATATTTCATTTTTAATTGTGAACACTGAGAATGTCATTTGGCATAAATATGGAGTGAAATATAGCAAAAATTTGTCTAAGGCCATTTTCGAATTGTTGAAATTTTGTCCTAATCCCAAGCCCAAATTCATTTAATTATATATTTTTTTTAATGAAACTCAAGTCGGCAAACTCAAACAGTAATTTTTGAAAGGGATTTGCTTATTTTATTTTTGTGTGTAAGAGTGTTTTCCCTGAATGTATACATGAATACCTGGTACCTTTGGAAGCCACAAGAAGGTGCCAGATCATCTGGAAGTTGAGAGCCACTGTGTGTGGGTGCTGGGAACTGAACTTATGAGAGCAGCAAGTGCTGTTATCCATTGAGCCATGTCTCTGCCCCTTCAACTAGTGATTTTTATAATCAAATGGTCTAGCACAATCCAAAGACATACCAATGTGATATTTGCTTGAGGAAGAGTGACTGTGAGAAAATATTAAGCCCAGACTTTGTGTAATTGAACTACTACATTCCAAGGAGTAGAACAATCTCCCATGTATACTGAAAATTCTGCACATCTTCACATACAATAGCCTGAATCTGAGCCATTTTAGGCAGCATTGGCTGACATTGTGCGCACAAGCAAAAGCATGTATGCTGTGTGTTCAGAACCACAGCCACAGTGAAGCCATTCAATGCAACAGGGACAAGTGCCAGCCGAACAACCTTGGATCTGTTGTTTGGTTTTGAAATAAATTTTAGTCATTGTACATTCAAAACCATTTTATTGTGGCTTTTTATAAAGAATCCTACATTCAGTTACAATACCCTGTGTTGAGTCTTTATCCACAGTTCAGAAAACTGTGGCATTCAATCAATCATAGCTGTTACTTACACTCATACCTGACTTTATTCACCAAAGATCTGAGGAAGGTGGATTTCCTAGGAGCGTTTGCTGAACTCTACAGGGTCAATTGGCTACCCAGCACAAGCTCTCATGGCCCCAACCCAAAAGGCTCAGTCAGAATCCAGGCCTTACAAATTTTGTGAGTGCTAATGTAGTCATTTCTAAATCTACAAATGGTATTATGTATAATTTGTTTTGGGGGTGTGCCTTCTATCCTCATAGTAAAAAAAGCAGATAGATATTTTTTTAGATTGCAAAAATTAATGCTTGCCAAAGCAGGATATGAGCAATTTTATAAGCAACAAAACTTCTCTGTTAAAGTCATTAAAATATAAATACTCATAGAGGGAACATCAGTAAGAGAGCAATGACTGAATTTCCAGAGAAGTGATCCTGGGTACAGGGACACACTGGACCTTCCAAAGAAGAACCTCTGTGTCATCAGTTCTCAAGTATGGGCAATTTTGTCTCCTAAGGGACATTTAGCAGTGTCTGAAGAAATCTTTATCAGAAGTGTTACTGGCATTGAGATGGTAGAAGCCAAGGATGCTGCTAAGCATGCTATAATATACTAGCCAGATTTCACATTGTCAGTTATAAAGGCTAAAAATATCAAAAGGACTACAATTGGAAAGCTCATGCTGACATATGATCAACAGACACAGCAAGCTCTTTCAGGCAGGGGGGGTGGCTGGTTCTTCCCATGTAACAGGCATTAAACTATGTTAATTCACCAAGTACTCCCTGACAAAAATATCCTGTCACTGTTCTACCACTGGAAAAGGCTCAGAGGAGATGAGGTCTGAATTCTTGGACTCTGTTGTAATGCTGGGGGCCAAGGGACCTGCACTCTTAGTAAACAGCTTGTTGTGAGAGAAATTGAAAGATATAGCTGATAAACAACTAAGGCATCCGAGGTCAGTAGCCTCCTACTAAATTGCTGGTGTCGGGGCACTATGGAGAAATGATTAGAGTTCTTAGGGAATGGTTGAGGCAGTCTAGTTAGTAGCGTTACTCATTTACTTCTCATGTGAACTGATTGGCTGACTGTCAATGGCTTTCCTTATACAGGTCATGGTCCTGAAAGCCCTGACCTAGGACTGTTATTCACAGATGGTTTCTTGGCTAAAGTACTACTAGGGGTCAAAGATAGATGTTGGTTTGTTACTGACCTAGTCCAATGACCTGGAAGAATGCAAAATGCAGAGATAAAAAACAGAACTAACATTTTTAGATGATAATAAAGACAGTCTTCACAAATCAATGATCCTCAAGGTCAGGATTAGAAGAAGTCCCTAGGATTCAAGCTACTGGCTGGGACACCAACCTCTGGGATGACTGTCAGCCCAGAGGGGTGCACAATGACAATGCATTTTCATAGGGTGTATCCTTAATGATTAAAAAGTTCCCTCTCTGCTTCTTGTCACCAAGGAAAATTATGTTCGTTTAGGGAGGAGGTTAAGTGGGGAGTGAAGAAGACAAGGCTGAGAAGGATTGCTTAGCTTTGAGTATTTCCTTTCTCCCAGCAATTGTAAAAACAGGCTTTCCAAACAACAGAAGGCAGGTGACCTAGTATCTCAGGTCACTCCAAAACCCTGGCATTTTGTTTTATACATAGAACCCAAAGCAATTCAATAAAGTCTTTATAGGAGAGAGAAGGGCTTCATTTTTCTTTGCCAATTTTTTTTCACTTTTTGTTTTGAAATGCTGTCAGTCAATAGTAATTCATATTGGGGAGCTTGACTCCAGGGCCCCTTCACACGTGGACATCCAAATCTGGATTCTCAAACCTCTTTAAATCACCTGGTGTGATTTAAATACCTGGTGTGAACACTGTGTGAATAGTCACACTCTAGTTCAGGGGAAAAGTCTATGTTCAATGGAGATTCAGTTTATAAAACTTCTCAAATCTGCAGTTGGTTGAATCTGCAAGTGTAATTTCACACATACAGAAAAATTATTCACACATTAAGGAAAAATTAAAAGAATGCTACAATCTAGAGTCTCTAAACATTAGCATTTTATCACATTTTCATTGTATATATATTTTTATTTATAGATATCATTCTCTGATCTTTGTATTTGTTTTATTAGATTTTTGTTTGTTTTGTTTTGCTTTTGAGACAAGGTCTTACTATGTAGCTCTGGCTGGCCTGGAACTCACTATGTAAACCAAGCTGGCCTTAAACTCACAGAGAACTGCCTGTGTCTGCCTCCTGAGTTCTAGGAGTAGAGACCTGTGCTCACCCCCACACCCAGCCTAATCTTTTTGAAAGCAAGTTGAAGACATCCTGCATCTTAATCTTTGGATAGACAGTTCTGTATAAATTATTGAGAAAGCAGGACATTTTCCACAATATAATTTTCCAAGTAAAATTTATCAACTTCATTGATTGTTTTTTCAAGTTTCACTAGTTGATGTAGAAATGTTATTTCTAAGAAAAGGAAAATGTTTACCTATCTGCCATCACATGTTGCATTTAATTGTCTTGTCTCTTTTAGCATCACTGGTCCTTTTTGTTTTCCTTCATGACTGGTGGTCTGAAGAGTACAGGGCACACATTCTGTAGAACTGAAAGATGTTTCTCCAAGCATGATTAGCTGGGATTTGTGCAGAGAGCACTCTCTGTTCTTTCTGGTGTCAACCAGGGAGCATGTGGTGTTGGTTTGCTCCATGACTAAGAATACCAACTTGTATCACGTTGTTAAAGTGATCTTCACTGTGAAATCACTATTGTCCTCTTTTTACTTAGTAATTGTCTTTGGGGGACATCCTTTGAGATTCCACACTTGTTACAAGTAGTTTTCCTGCTGGCCTGGTCCCAGAGCTGTGCCAGCCCCAAATAACACACAGAGACACAGTATTAGCTATAAAGCTGTTAGCCATTTTTTATTGGCTAGCTGTCTTAAATATTAACGTATTTCTATCAGTCTAACTATTTCCATGTGGTCTTATCTTACTGGAGAGAGGGGCCGGCATTCTGCTCTCTTTCTGTCCTACATGTTGAATCCTCTCTACTACTTCCTCTCTCCTCCTTGTCTCCTAGTCCCGCCTATCTTGCTTTCCTATTGGCCAACAGTGCTTTATTCATAAACCAATACAAGAAACATATTTACAGAATGACATCTCCCATCACACACTGTCATTTTAACATCCTTGAGAATCCTTGCCAGAAACAATTATTACTATGTCATCAGCTAATACTGATTTTCTAATTGCATTCTTCCTTTGACACTTGTCCATTGGCATGACTTCCTTTGCCTTATATAGTAGCTTATTGATGTTCATTAAAATGACTAAGTTCACATCATAGTCAATGACTTAGGATCCATTGTGATTATTATTTGCTTTGATACTCAATTGTGTCATACTTTGCCAGTAAAGTCTCTTCCAACTGGCTCTTACATGGTTTTGATACGTGCTCAACATTATTTGAGCCTTTTCTTTCTTTGTGGCATAAGACATTCCATGATCATTCTATAGTTCCCCAGACTAATTTAATCCTCATATTGGCTTCTCCAGAGGTTATAATATTGAGAAAATGGGTTCTGAGACCTTGATCTGTTCATTGTTCTTAGGTTTTCCTTATGCTTTTTCAAGTAGACCTAAGTAGATGTTTACATATTCAAAACCATGAGTTGATGCTGTGTCTTCTATCTAATTCAACTCCACAGGGACCATGCCAGCATCTCCTCCCTTTGCATTGTTGTGGCTCTTCTCTGAGAGTGTAAAACCTGGCACCTGTCAGCCATGTATATTTACTCATTTCCTCAGTCAAGTAATTTGAAGTTTAAAGATTGTCTGTTGTCTAGTTTTAGTGAATGCATGGATTTTTGCATTGTTTTACTTGTTCTTGTGGAAATACATGTATTTGGGGGTGAAGATATTCTAGAAAAGTTTGATTTATACAACTATCATAACCATGGCTATCTAGAACCATAAGTACTTTTCAACACATGAAATAAAATGCAGACTTTTAAAGGAAGCCTGTTGTGATGAAATTCACCAAAGATATTTCAAATGTTGTCTTTCATTAACTCATGAATAGTACAATGGAAGCAAGAGTAATAGTCATATCTTTAATCCCCCTTATTCTGGAGGCAGAGGCAGGCAGATCTCTGTGAGTTCAAGGTCAGCCTGGTCTATGTGGCAAATTTCAGTAGCCAAAGCTACATAATGGGACCCTGTCTCAACTAAAAAAGGAGGAACATACAGGATATTTTGTGATAACATAAAAATACTGTGGCTGAGGCCACGAGTGATGGTGCACACCTTTAATGCTAGCACTAGGGAGGCATAGGCTGACAGACCTCTGAGTTCAAGGCCAACCTGGTCTACAGAAAAATTCCAGCACAGCCAGCACTACACAGAGAAATCCTGTTTTGAGAGACAAAAGCAAAGCAAACAAACAAAAAACCTGTGGCTGTAATTGATGGCAAAGTCTCAAGTACTGCAAATGCTACTGAAGTGTGTTACCAGCTTCACAACTGAAAGATGTGCTGTTTCAGTAACAAATTAGAAAAAAGTATAGAGATTCCCTTCCCTGTCTAAGTGGACCATGCCTTGAATTCTAAGCACAGACTATCTCCAAGTTCTATACAACCCCCCATTGATGTCCAAATCCTCCATTCATCCTAATTCAAGCCTCTTGTGTCTGGTGACTCACACCACCACAGGAATAGCACCCTCCTTCCTCATGGCCTCCAAGGCTCCTGGTCCCCTGGGAATTAACCAACTAGTCATTATACATGAACAGAGTAGGGCCCTGAGGGGGCAGGGGGGAGAGATGATGAAAGGAACAACCACTTTGAATATCAGAGGTTGTTTTTGTCCATGGACTTTTAGCCTAGCCATGTAGCACCCCTGGCAAGGCACCTGTGTTGACTCTATCAGCCCAGCTTGCACACTGCTCTGCCCCAGCTACCAGAGAGTTCAGAGTTTCCAATTCTCTCACATGGGAAGTCATGATGCTCCAGGTGGCAACAGTCTTGGTAACTCAGCTTGTATCTTTGTAACTTGTTTTATCTTCTAGAAGTGAGACAAATAATGTGCTCTCCACAAGGCTAGTGAGAAAATCAGATGAGATTCTGTACAGCTCTCCAGTGGAGAGGGCTTTGCCAAGGTGGGTGACAATCTCACTATTTAGCCCTCTCGATTCTGCCCCTGGCAAAGCTCACGACAGGGAAAGTTATGTCCTCTAATGTAGGGACATTAAAACCCACAAATGTTTTGCTTTCTTCAAATAATTCCTTTGGAAATTACAATAAAATTACAATTGATTTACAATAAAATTAGACAGCTTAATATTCAATAGCTATCAAGGGCAGGGGCAGACTTAAATAAACACTAACTAATTGGATTTACAAGTAAGAAATGTCATTAAAATCTCTAAATGTGTCATTAAATAAGTACTCTCTTCTCCTTATAATTATACATTTTAAATTATTATGTATTTGAGAAGCAGAAACCCTACTGCATGGACATTTGTGTGCAACAAATCCATTCCTACACACACACACACACACACACACACACACACACACACACCACACACACAACAAATCCATTCCTACCTACACACACACACACACACACACACACACACACACACACACACACACACACGCACGCACGCACGCATAGTTAAAAACATAAATCTAAAAGAAGAAAGCAAAGCACATCATGTAGTCATGGCAGGGAA